>CABPRJ010000481.1:0-737545 GCA_902439185.1 Cinara cedri
CAAACGGAATGGCGACCTGGCGCGAGCAAGCGGTTCCTGCTTGTCTGGTGGCGTGGCGTTCACCGCAGTGGTACCAGTTTGGCGAGCGTGATTCTGGTTGCCGCGCGAAATAACCTTGGCGGTAATTTCAAATGATCGAAAAGCGCAAACGGTTAGTTTTCTTGAACACGTCACATTGCTGTTGTTTTGCTCCTGTTTGTGTTCTTTCATGATTAATTATTAAATTGTATTTCTGAGAAAATGTCCCGTTACATACATTGCATTTATAAGGCTTTTTTCCCATATGAATTCTTTCGTGTTTCTTTGATTTGGCCTTTGAAGTATAAATGTCTATTTACACACAGCAGTGACGTGTCAGTGCCGTGACCGTTCCGGGATTCCCCCGGCGAAATTTATAATATTCTTAAATGAGAGATAAGCTTGTTGTTCTCACTCGCCCGGCGTGTGACCGTACCGACAAACAGTTTCGTCGCCGTTATCGTACCGTGAATTCGCTATTACTTGCCGATGATATTTTTTATGTTTCCCTGCCGTGATTTTCGTCGTATTCCATTCTCACTCAGTTTTTGAAATTGACGACGAAAATCCTATTGAATTGGTGCGGAACTATCCCGTATTATATGATTTATCACATGCAAAATACATGGACACAGATTACAAAAATACTATTTGGAGTAAAATAGCAGAGGAAATGGAAACAACCGGTAAGAAATATATTATTATTTATATCATAAAATATGTATATCATGTTTACATACATATTATATAATTAGAAATACATCAAATACATTATTATTATTAATTTTAAATCGTCCGTTTATGTCATATAATATTTTCTTAAATATAAGTATTTTATATCCAAGGTAGAGATCCAACCTCAGAATTAAAGTATTCAGTTTAATTCCATTCGACGGGTACGGCACAGTCATGTCACTGCTGTGTGTAATTAGAAATCACGGCTGGTAGAATCCTGGAACGGGTACGACACGGTCATTTCACTGCTGTGTGTAAATAGAATCACGGCTGGTAGAATCCTGGAACGGGTACGGCACTGTCACTTCACTGCTGTGTGTAAACACACCTTAAGTCTTTTTGAGCTCATCATATTCATCTAGTCATTTAGGGCAATCAACTATTTTGTGATTTTGTAATACAGAATATGTCTTATCACATACTTAAGATAAGTTTTTTTGGCCATATGAGTTTTTATATGGAATTTTAAATTTTATTTTGAAGACATAAGTTACTACAATTAGCACATTTAAAACATTTTTCTTCAAATTGTAATAGTTTATGTAAAATTAATTCCACATAATCTGATTCAATAGTAATATGACTTTCATAAACCAAACTATCATTGATTTCCATTTCTTTTTTTATGTAGGTATTTATTTCTTCTACTTTTTTAGAGCTATGATTAGATATCTTTGTAAAACCATTAGTCTCTTCGCTCCTTTCAGAATCTAAAAACAAAAAAAAAAAAATTAAATATTAACAGTTTAACACTTTTCCTACTCTATAGCTTCTTTTGTCCATTGCTATCTATATTATACTCATTTAACTATGCCCAATTATCATATTCTTATTACCCCTGAAAGAACAAATTAACAGATTGTAAATATTTTAAATAAAAAATTTAAATTATTTTCTACCAAGTAATGTGATGTGTGTTTACCAAAACTCCTATTAACCAACAGACCCTAATTTATGCTTAATAGCATCTTTAAGTAATTACCAACTATAAACTACATTCTCAATGTACAATTCCTTTATAAAAAAAAAAAAAAAAATACTACCCAAAGCTCAAATTTATTTTTTAATTGGCCACAAAGTACAAAATTTAAGGAAACTCTTGTTAAATTTTCAAGCATTTCTGTTTAGTTTAACAATTTTATCTATAGAGTACCTACCTAATTAAAATTACACACCCACAAAATTAAAATGTCTATAATTAGTATCAAATATGAATAAAATGTTTTAAGCAAATATATAAGTTTTCTGTCAAAATTTTAAGTCTTTTAAAATATATTAAACTTAATTACATTAAAAAACAAAATTTAAAATAATAAAAGAATTATTTTTGTACATTTTCCTGTACTTTCTGCATTTTTTCGATTTTGCTCAATTATTAAAGTACAACAAAGAATATTAAAAAAACGACTTTCTTGTTCACAAACTATATTACAAATTCAACAAAAAAGATCTCTAGATATTTTTTAATTGGAGCAATGGTAGAAAATATCAGCTGTTAAAATTTAAAACAAATAAATTGTTGTGCTGTAATTCAGAAAAATTGTACATTTCTTCCTTTTTGGTTTTTCTTAATTATTATAAAAAATAGTTTAGATTTCAAAAACTGACTTTCTCTGTCATTGACTATATATCAAAAGGAACAAAATCGATTTTTTGTTAATTTTGGTACACAATATAATAATATTGTGTACACAATAGTGTTAACATAATAAAAACAATGAACACATTAAAACTGCAAAGGGTCGTACATATTTTCCATTTTACCTATATTTTTCTTTAGGGTTTTTACCGATTATTTCGAAAACCCCTTATAAAATCGAAAAATAACTTCCAAAATATCCCAACTAGAGAAAATTACCTTTCAGAAAAGGTGCTACAGTCTATACTTTAGAGCAAAATTTCTGGTGGAAAAGTTATTCAGACAGAAAAAATAAACACAAAGTAAAAACAATGCATCCCTCACTACTCTCCAAATCTAAAATATTTTAAGTATAATACATATAATAATATAATATTATAAATATTATATATTGACATATTATACCTAGTCAACCCTGCAGCTAATATTATACGATTATAATATTTATACTTAAAATATACACAGATAATAAAGTAACATGATACTCGGTAATTGGAGAAAAAACCCACAAGATAAAAAAGATAAAAAATAAGCTGTACAAGGATTTTGTTGCATGATTTTGTTTTTTGTTATAATAAATTTAAAAATAATTTTAGAGATCTGTAATTTGCACAAAATATATATAATCGCCTTTTCACGAGGTTCATTACAAGTTGCAGTTCATGATAAATAGTTTGCTTTAATGTAGTATAGTTTTTTTTTTTTTTTTTTCTATAGGCGGTTTAAATTTTATAAAATAAAGCAATTTCAAAATATGTATTACCAAGCTTTGCTCTGAATCATTTTTTGTTAGCAATGATTTATTATTGCCTACAGATTTCAATTAAATAACTCCATGTATCCTATCTTCCTAACTTCCTACACACACAACATAAGCACATCTGTCCACAGTATCGGCTCTTTTTTTAAATATTATTTTTCTTTTGTCGAAACAATTTCATACTATATACCTGATGTAACTATTATTATTTATTTTATAATTTATTATTATTATATCATAGAAAAATGGAAAATTTCCTTAATATTATTACTCATTACTTATTGCTGTGTATTCATATGAACTAGGTATTGATACTGGGAATAAGAGTTATTTAATTTATATTTGTATGTAACAACAAACCATTCCTAACAAAAATTGATTCTGAGTAAATTTCAGTTATACATATTTTGAAATGCTGTTATTTCCAAAATTTAAAATATTGAAATTCTTTTATTAGTCTAAATAAGAAACAAAACAATTAATTTTTTAAATAATGTTTAAATTGAATTTTAATATATTTATAAATTAATAGATAGGTTAATATTAGATTAACACATTTTGAAAGAATAGTTTAATTCTAAATATATACTAAACAATTTGCACATACAATCTATTTCTTGATAGTTTAAAAAATAATAAACAAAAACAAAATCAAATTTTATTAATCATCATACTAATATATAGGTGATCAATAAGTGGGTATATTTATTATCTTGGAATGTGCCAATTTTTTTCATCATTTTTGAAAAGTCAGAGTAATTTCGATTTTAAAATTACAACTTGCCCACATTGAAAATGTTATTAATGTATTGAGTATAAATTAAATGAAATGTTGGTGGGTGTTGAAATGTTTGATATCCATCAACCCTTTGTCAGTATCGAAATAGTATAATATCTTTAGTACTAATACTCTAATACAAATGATACAATAGTAGAATTTAGTAATACAATCGAAGCAAACATCTTTGTATTGTAGTTCACAGCATATAGTATCGTTGTAGTTGGTGTCGTAGCAATTTGCAATAATAAAATATCGGAATAATATTGTATGGTGATCAGTAACGCCGAACTAATTTTTTGTATGTGTAACAATAAACATTAATTTATACCCACCTATCTCTGCACGGTGGTATTAAACTCTCAGTCATGGTGGGCACAGCCCCCCCCACACAAACTTCCAATTTCTTAAACTATAAAATATTATTTTCTCAAATTATATTAATCACTGAATAATGTTTATATTTTTACATCACAGCGCGTCATGATGTTACCGATTTCATTATTTTAAATTTGTATACACGATAATTTCTTCCCATATATTGTACAATGTTTTATACCAAAGACTACTAAAGAACTACCAATTCTGGAGGGTATACCCGCCCCTTAAAGTATGTTTGGCGCCACCGATAGTGACAGTTGATGTTCGTAGAAATGGTATAATCCCGTGCGTCAACGCCAACATTATTACGGTGGGTGCGTGCGATCGACACTGGGAGTGACCTCAACCGGACGCGTTTCCATACTGTCGGTACAGTCGTATCTCAAAAGATGGCGTTGTCTGTATAACTGGCGAAAACGAAGTGCCATAATTGAGCTGAATATTGTATAAAATTAATACTGTTGAAAATTGTACAAACTACTGCAATGTATACCTAATACATTATTTTATCAGGCTTATACAACCCCGTCACCGCTATCGGTTAATCGGAACAAAAAAAAAAAAAAAAGGCCTATTCAACTCAATTCTAAGGTCGTGATAAATTATTTTGGGAAATTATCGAATATTTATTATACCATTATCCATAGTCCCACGGGTATATTTACATAATATATTAGATATCTAACTTCGTATTATATACTAATTAAACTATACTTAACTACATACTATACTATTCTCATGGTAAGTAGGTCTTTATACTTTAATTTTTAATTACTCTTAGGTACTAACTTAATGCAGTATTGCATAGACAAGGACATAGGGTCTTCTTTACGTGAGATAGATAGCGCTCAGTTCCTGAGTCTAGCGTTCGAAAATTATAATATATTAAATATTGTAATATTAAAATAATTATATAATTTAATTATATTTTAAATCGTAAAATAATGCTTAACAAAAAAAAAATAACTCGGTTAATAATATTTAATCCCAAACGTGACACAACATCGACGGTGGTCCGACTTTGTTGTTGAATTGCTATTAGTAAACATTTATGGCTATCTAAGAAATTATTTACTGCATCGGTAGATAACGTAAATCTGATAAATTTAGAATCTAAACCTTTGGAACTGTTAGTTTTAATATTAAAGCAAACTGACGTATTACCAAAATTATTGGTAAGAAGATTGTATGTGCTCCTCTAGCGTTGGTGATTTTTCGATTTGAATTTTATAAATGAGATATGAGTATGTTAAATATCACAATTTAAAGATGATTATATCTTGCTTAAAAATCCTCATAATATCGCACGCGTCAAATATCCTTACACGTATTGTGTTAAAGATGATAGAACAGACAATAAAGGGTGAATGTTTTCAAGTCGATTAATTTCATTTATTAAACGAATTTCGTTGAAATTGCCTATACGTGACCTCCTAAATTATATCGGTAANTAGGTACACCCATAATATTATACTTATACGCACATACGTAACGCAGAGTAAAATCAAATATTATTACTAATTAATATTGTAACTATTTACCTGTTGTATGTTTTAAAATGAGTTAGACGGTAGAAACTGTTTTGGCAAAATAAAAATAATTCCCTGAAATATTTTACTATGGACGTAACCACTTGTACAGTATTTCTTTATTATTAATAAAAAAATACGCAGAATTAAATATAATTGAGCAAAACTCCAAAGAATATATCAAAAGTTCAAAATTGAATTAAATTTTAATGTGTAAACAAATGCGCGGTCATCGTAACAGAATAGAAGTAGGTTCCTACCGTTTTATGAATAATAAATGAACTGATTATTTCCTTTACCTGTACTTGTGTTTCAAAAAAAATCAATATTTTAATATCTTAAATACAAACACATTGTTTATGGGTATTTGTTTTAGTATAGTAAAGTGAATAAGGTATTAAAAAAATGCATTAGGTTTATATGTTCTTAAGTTTCTAAACGTCAGTTTAGAATATTATATTCCCGTTGTGTCCGTCCGTCTGGTGGTTACTAATATATAGTTAACATTGTTGATTTAGTTGACAAAAACTAAGGAAAACAAATTATATTATGTTTATTATATTGTTCGTGATATTATCATTATTATATGTATTATTAATTTTAATGCGAGTGTGCATGTCCAAGTTAACATAAGTGCAAACGGTGCACATCCACTTGGCCTGCAAAAGGTAGGACCCTACAGGGCTCACGGTATTATTACCCATGCTCCTATTTCATTCATTGGCATAAAATATAAATACGAATATACGTTTTTGCAAATGCTATCAGGTAAATTTCTTATAAAATTTGGCTCATTTTAATCTTAAATGTATGATTAATGTGTGTATAATATTTATTTAATTATTCATTTCAAAAAATTCAACAGGTAAATAAAATAAAAATATTCACTTATGAAATAACATGGCTTGACTTACCGATTTATCGTCACGCAACCCGAACCACTGGACGGATTGGGCTGGAATTCGGTACACAGATAGCTATTGTAGACATCCGCTAAGAAAGTATTTTTGAAAATTCAACCATTAAGAGGTGGTAAAATAGAGAGTTTTAGGTTTTTTGGTACGAATACCTAATTGTTTAGTTTTGTTTTTTCAAAGGTTACCTTGGTGATACGGATGATAATTTGATTTTCACGGACAAGAAAACTGTTATTATTATTACTATTATTAGCCATCCATCGTGCGAACTATGCCCGATTTTTATTTCTTTTTAGTATTCGTTTATTTGTTCTAGTAGGTACTTTATTATAATATCTATTATTCTTATTACGCAAAATAATAACAAAAGCAAATTTTATTATACCCAAGTGTCCTTATAAATATGAATAGTCAGGTCAACCTAATTTTTTCTCTAATATTTTACTTCAGTTATTTTATCGACCCATCATCAAACAGATAATTCACAATCAGCCGGATATCGAGATTTCCCTCTTTTTAACCTATTAACCTAAATCATGATATTTAAATGTTAATAATATCCAACATTTAAAACAAATTAATAGGTATACCTACCTACAGTATTCATACTTCTATTTACAATAATATAAACGATATGAAATTGTAATATCTATAGATTATTAATCCAGATACTGATGAAAATAGGTTTTCGGTGAAATGTCTAAATTTGTCGATTATCTGACTTGAACTAAATAAAAGTGGACCAGACAACCTGAACATTTTTTGTAATTTCCTTGAACCATATTCGGCTGCAGGGCTAGTACGTGACACAATTTTATCGAAATTCCGGTTAATGTATACATTTTTTTTTTTTTTTAATCTCAAATTTAATTTNTTTTGTTACGGAGTACGAGCAGTAGGTATATTATTAAATATACGAAATTGATACGGCTCACTTCTGGATCACTGTTGTAGTGTCGTAGCTTTGTAGCCTTATAGGTTAGGTAAATATAATTTATTTTTATACTGCATACCATAGGCGTGCGTACACTTAGACTCAGGTTTCAGGTGTGGCTTTTATTTATTTTTTTTTAAACATAACTAAGTAGAAATAAAATGTATATACTGATTTACGGTACAAATATTGAGTGAAATATTAAAATTACCTTTTTAAAGTTGGTATTAATCTTTGTTTTCTTGCTATTCAAATCTTGAACTTTATTTGTACAACTAACTTATCATAATTAATTAAATTAGAATCTCTTGTTTAATAAATAGATAATAACGCCTCTAGTCGTTCCTTATTCATCGTAGACCATAACTTTGTATTTGCTATATTCAATTTTGAAAAGGAACGTTCACAAGAACAGCTTGTTATAAGTACAGTTAAAAATGATTAAAGAATAATTTAAAATTAATTAAAAATAGGAACCAATGTACTCAGGTATAGATTATTTTAGTTGGTGTTGTTTTCATAGTTAATACCTCTAGAGTCGTCCGAAATTTCTGATTTTCTAAAAAGATGAGTTATTGGCTCTTTTTAATAAGTACCTAGTACCTATCTAAAGAAAAAGTCTCTGGTGTGGTTATAGGTGGCTATAGGCCTATTAATTGCACCCGTGCGTACGCCTATGCTGTATACATCGAAAAATGATTCTGAGTGTAGTAGTATAAGGTAATTGTGTTTTCCCTTGTTACCCAAAATTACCCAGAAAGTTCAATTAAAAAAATAAAATTAAGTACCTCAATCTTCCATTAACAATATTCAGTTGTATATGGATACGATTCATTTAATTTCGATGAGATGTTACAGGAGAAAAATAATATTATTCACTATTAAGTTAGGTAACTCATTATGAATAATTAAATACTTTAGTAGGTACCTAAAGCTATCAGTTTATCACATTATTTTTACATTTTAAAAAACAATGTACATTATAACGGTGTTATCAAAGAATATATATTTTTATAATAAGCAATTTCTTCAATCTCTACTTTAAAAAGTCCAAGATTAATGTTGATCAATTTGACGTCATAAAATAAATAATAATAATATTCTAAATGGCTAAAATATTATACTTTCTTAGAAATTAATTTTTTTTTAGGATATTGTAATTCTTTAAAAGCCCAGAAAAATAAAAGATTCGAAAACTTTTGCTAAAACTTTAATCTCCGTTGCTATATTATGATACCCCATGATAATACTAAATACACATTGTTATAAATTTTAGCCTCGAGGAAAATATGTAAACAAACTTATTCAGCAAGTAAATAAATAATATGGGGGTTTTTACATTATAACACGAGTATATGATTTAAAAACGTTCCTATCCGTTTTTTAATGTCCCTAAAGAATACCTAATAGAGTAAAAAAATCTTATTGAAGTATACTCGATCGGAAGCAATTCAAATGAAAATCCTCTATGAACCCTCTATAAAATAAAACTTCAATGTAAATCCATTGTATGTTACCTATTACCTACCATAATATAATATAGGTAATTATTTTTATTTTTATATTTACGTGAACTGTTTATAATTATTACGTATCAAAAAAAACCTAATAAATAATAATATATTTTTATTGGCGTACATATATTTTTGTCTTAACGTTTTATTAGAAAATGTGTTCTTATAAATGTATTATATGTTGGGATTTGATACAATCCGACTATATATTTGTATTATAATAAATATATTAATAAATACCTAATATATCCTTTAGTGGCGTAACCACGGGGGAGTTCTAGATGTCGAATCCACCCCCTTGGTCTTTTATTTGCTATACTAAATTTTGAAATAAAATAAAAATGTAAGTGTTTTTGAATACATCTAATTTAAATCGAAATGATAATTGGAAGCTATGATTCGTAACACTGTTTAGAATTTGATGACAAATTTTCATCGAGTAGCTCTGAAGTCATTACAAATAGATCTGTTATTGTAAAATGAGTATTACTCTGAAACAATACATATATTATATTAGATTAGATTAGAGAAAGTAGTAATGAATCTATTGGTTTTATTATGGTGCGTTTTTTTTTTTTTTTATATTGGTGTGTCTTTTCTACTGGTAATCTTGTTCCGAAGTATAAGTGTATCACTTTTTCTGACAGATCATTTTATCTAGTTGATCATTTTTTGTATTTCCAAGGATTTTTCGAAATGATTGGGAAATACCTGAAAGATAATTATAGGCAAATATTTACGGCGCGTCACGGCGTTACCGATATCATTATTTTAAGTTTTGCTACTTATGTTTTCCACCAGACATATTGCGCTAATCAAACAATTACAAGAGATCGATTTTTTTTTTTTTAAATATATATCTACTGTATAAAATTGTCGTTTTTTGATGTCTGAAGTAGTTTTCATAATAATTGGGAAAAACCAAAAATGATGAAAAATACGATTTTTTTTTCAAATTATGACTCAACTTTATTTTAAATTAATATGGCATATGTTTTCTACCGAAAATATTGCTCTAATAGAAAACCAATTATTGAATTTTGTATGTATTCCCATGTATTCCTTTAATTTTTTTATATTCAGTCGTGTTTTACATTTTGACTGTTGATATACCTGATGATGAATTTTTAATTCGAAACCGGTCGTATAATACACTTATTATAATACTCCAGGCGTCGCATTCATTCATTTTTTTATTTTATTTTTATGTATACATTTTTTATTTTTTTCATATTTATTTACGAGTATTAAACAAATAATAATTTTTGTTTTTACTTTATTATTTTATTAAAATTAAATAATGAAGTTTAATAACCTTAAATCGTAGGTATTATGTGTACATGACGATTTTTATTTTTTTTTACCAAAGAACGACCTTCACCCCTTGAAAAGTCTTAAGTACTTCACTGTTATTCTCGATTTAAAATTTTACATGTTGCCGATGTTTGTATTTTAATACCTTTTTCTAATAGTATTTGTCTAAAAACATTAAATGCAGTGAAACTCAAAATTCAATTTGGTAAATAAGTGATTTTAGGAAACACTTTGTCTATTCAAATACTGCGCGTATTAGGTAGGTACTACAGCTGCAGTATAGTCATCTGTACTTGTATAGGTAATTAAACCGCATCGTTAATTGGACATCAAAATTATTAATCACATATATGTATGTAGCGGTTAAGTAGAATGGAAATTGGATATTAGAGTCAGATATCAGATATTTACTACCTACGTATGCGTAGGTATAGCTACAACCACAGCTGTAGTTCAGTTTTGAAGACAAGATGAACCGGATAAACCCGAGACCGTCTGATAAAGAAGTGCGATACTATAATCAGGAAATATAATATCTTAACTAAAGTAAATTATTTTGAAAATGGAGCAGTTCGTTATTATAATATACCCATAGCGGGAAAATAAGATCATCGTGCATACATAATGCCTGAAATTCGAGGTTATTAATCTTTCCGTTAATTTTTGTTTTGAATTATTAATAATATTTTCTTAAATATTTTCCAACAAGTGGTTTCAATTATTTATCATATCTACAACACTATATTGTTAGCTATGGATAAATTAGTAAAATGTTCCACTCAGGATATTATATAACATATTTTTTGTTCAAGCCTTCTCTCCTTTGACTTAAGATAGCAAATGAAAATTTTGTGTAATAATTCAAGCAAAGTGTATCCATAAATATATATTTATATATATAAAAGAAATCCTTTTCTTGGGGTTATTTTGTAAATTATATATTTAATTGTTTGTACCTAGTTTAGTAAATAGTGTAAATATGTAATAATGAGCCATAATTTTTCTAGTTTAATATTTTCAATAGTTATAAGTAAAGATCGGATTTAATTGATATTGCAACTTTTTTTGCAGTTAAAATAAACCAAATCTGATCAAGTGTCTAGTTGATATATATTTTATGTGTTATGCCTATTTAATTGTATAATACAATTTTCCACGTTTTTTCAATTTTTCGTGTTTAAATGAACAAAATATTTAACTCAGTTAAATTTATTGTATAAAAACGCTATTATGACATACCGAGTTTTCGTTATAAGTAGATAAGGTTAGTTAGCCATTATCAATTTATATATATATATATATATATATATATATATATATATATATACATAATTTTATCATCTTCTCTGTTATCCAATTTGGATAATTTTGATTTACTAAAATGCTCGCTGTAAAAGTCGGTAGGCGTTATTGGCGTTGTATTATTACAAGGAGGGGCATATGGTTAAATGCTGCACTTTTCTATGCAAATAATTTTGAACAGTTTAAAAGCGTGACTAAAAGTTTAACAGATGATGCTACAAGTGTCGAAAACCTGAAACAGTTTGTACAAAATAATACAGTCAAATGTGGTTTAGCATTTATAAAATTACATTTATACAAGTTATCCATGAATCTTAAAAATTTGGAAGAATTTAATAGTGAACTACTGAAAAACATGGATATTTTTAGAAAAATTGAAGATATTTTAATAAATATTCCTGGTCCAAATGGGAAAAAAATTAAAGAAAAATGAATGTATTAAAATTAAGTGAATAAGGGGGTACAAAGCAACTAAATGTATATCCACTAATCACTTAGATTACTTATTACAGCCTACGACGGTAGGAAACAATTAATATAAAATATAAACTATGAAGGGTAACAATAATATACTTACCTATCNGAATACAGGTATAATTATATTTATTTATTATGTTGATGAGAATAGGTAGTAGGAATGATAAAATAAACACTTGATTTAGTTGAAAATGATGATGTCGGAATGTTGGAAGCCGGAACAACACGCACTGGCGGGAAGACGAAAAAGATGACCAATCGCCAAGGCAGGATTCGGTGGCCGAATGAATCGAGGAGTCTTTTATGAGAAAGAGAGGGGAAAAGTGTAGAGTGGTGTTGTCCGGTTCTCATTATCATGTCTTATTATTATATGAAATATTTAATTGTAATACGTACTATTTTATATTAATCTAAATTGACTTATAAACTGATAAAATAAAGTAGTGTCCACTATAATAAAATGCAGTGTAGATAATATTGATGTTATATAATATTATATTATGATATAACTAGTTGACCAATATTAAAATTATGATATATATCATATTGTATATATCATTACAGTATGCAATTTAAAAAAATGAAAGGTATAAAAAAATCCTATTATGAGGTTATGTCAGGTAAAAAATATGTTAATTTAGATATAACGACTACCTTATTGAATTGTTTTAAATATGCACAAATAACTAATGTAGACGTAGAACGTGTAGATTTTCAAACGTACAAACATATTTTGAGTAATAACAGATTTAATTTTAATGAACATAATTTGGAAATGTATCTAATTATCAAGTTTAATTCAAAAAAATAACATTTATCTATTTTTTTTTGTATACATTTTGTATTTTTGTAGTGCAATTTATTATGAAATTGTTACGTATTTTTTGGTGCAACTATATAATTACAATATTCAATTTTTGTGTGTTTTAAATGCAATTAAATCTGGTCTTTAGTTATAAGTAAGGCCCGGATTTCAATAAGACGTGCGTTTTTTTTTTAATGATCTAAAACTAGAATGCTTTTCAAGTACATATAACTCTATCTAACTAATCTTTTAAAATTTAAACTTTAATTTTTAATTTTTTAGTATTTTTTAGTAATTTAATTAGTTTTCACTGTGCATATTTATACATTATACATTTAAACAAATTAATATTTTAAAATTAGGTTTTTAATTCAAAATATCTCGAATACTTTGTTTTCAAGAAACTTGTTTTAATATGTTTTAGGTACCTATTTTTTCTTCATTATTATCAATATAAACTGTGAATCGTTCTATTTAAGATCTCAAGAAGATAAAATGTTTTTATCTTATCTTTATAACGGCTATTGTGCATAAACAGAGCTCAAATAAATAATAATATCTATTGCTAAATATAAAAATATAAATATATATAAATATAAAACTTTTATTTTTCATTTTTCACTATTTTTCAATTTTTAAAGATTTATTAGAAGTTTCAGGTTATTTATTAATGATAATATTTAGACATTTAAAACAAGTCCTATTGATAAGTTTATATTATTTGTTTGTATTCAAACACGACCAAAAGTGGTATGTTTTTGTTTGTGAAATTTGGTATGTTATTATATATTTTTCATTATTGCAATAATATTATTATTATTATTGTTATTTAATATTTTTCAAAATAGCATGTCCTATAAAAAACTTTTAAAATAATGCATGAGTTGAAAAAGAAATAAAGTACTCGAGAGGGTGATACCTTACATATTTATAATGCAAGACTTTATAAGTATATGTATAATATAATAACAGTAGACTCGATTTTGACAGTACGGTACTTCCGCCCAGTATTTTGTACTTTTTAATTTTTAGTTAGTTTAATATTAATATCAGCTGCAGTAATAATAACGGATATGATGATACTATAAACTAACAATATTAGCTAAACCTAGTGGCGAGTACGTTGTGAGTGTCGATAAATTTAATGTTCAGCATATAAAATCTATGATATTAACCATTTATTTTGTCACTTATATTATAAATTTTAGACATTCCGTACGGAACTTTCTTTAAAAATTAACCTAATTTTAACTAATAGAAGCAATTTATCGCATCACACTATATTTGATCACTGAAAATCTTTGTGAAACACTTTAACTGAATCTGTACGATTATAACTTGTAAGAGGTTATTTAAAAATTTATAAATATTCGTATAGTTATCTTAAATGCGTTTAATAATTTAGAAGTAAATCGATAACTTTCACATTTGTATAAAATATTCGAGTCAAATATAATTTGCTATAATTTTAATATGTTTTTCTTATTTTGTTTCGTTCTACAACAAAATTAATATTTACGTGTTGATAATACTTACTTACCTACTTGAATAATAACGTAACAACGAAAATAATATAGTTTTTTTTTTGGACAACAATAATGACACGGCAGTTTTTCATATGGTCAGTAAAATTGCATTTAAATGTGAATTCGTTTACACCACTGAATCAATAAATTGTGTGTAAATAATATATGATTTACGGATATCATGTATAATTGTGTGCCTATTTTCTAATCAAATTCAAACGCCCTATAATTTAATTTCCTTGTACATATAAAACTATAAATATTTTGTGTAGGTGTATAATGTATCATTATCACGTAGTCCACAATCTACGTCCACGTATAAATGAACATGTTGATATTAATAATAACTAAATCAAATATAACGAAATGTGCCCTTAACAAAGTTATAACGCTAAAATATTATTTCATAATTGCTTTTCTAGGTAAATGGGGAATAAACTAATCTATAATACATTTTGTGGTTTTTAAATATTGAGGTTACTTAAGTACGTATTATTTTGGTGAAGTTTTAGATTTAATGAGTTTTGACATGAAATTGCTCAAGTGGAGTTCTGGAATTATTGTGTATATGTATGTATTTATGCCTGCAATGCTATGTGTTAGGTAATTGAAAAACTTTTCACTATTAATTTAAAGATTAAATTATTAGTAGGATCTAAACTGAGTTCCCAAAATATTGACATGTATACACATGACTGCGAAAGGTTTGATGTTGATCACAGTTTGATAAACTGATTAATATTTGAACTAGTACTTACATTTTTAAAATGTATATAGCTCATGGATTTTGCACGTCACGTGTTCAAATTAAAATACTAACATTAGTTTTCGAGTTCATTAGACATTAAATTCGTTATTCGTTTTTTCAAAATAATATTTATTTTAAGCTATTATTTTCTTTCTGTGGGCAAACGACCGATTTTAAAGATAAAACATATCGCTACCTACTATATTTTCTCTTTCCAACGATCCCAAATTTGTTTGCTCAGCATTCGACCGGTGGTCCACTGACAATACTGATTCACTAAAAGAAAAAAAAGAAAATTCTCCTTCAGAGGTTGGGCATTCCAACAGGAGGAGAAAAAAATAAACGTTAAACGAGAGAAAAACAATTTTTGATCATTAATATTGCGTTGCAAAACGTTTGAAATTTTATCACCGATAAAAAGTGCTTTATAAGCGCATTTACCTCGAATTTCTAAAACAGCTCGGATACTTATACATAACACGAGATCGTGTTGTACATCTGGATGTGTATATTTTATGATTATTTATGAACTTAAAAAAAAAAAAAATTAGTAATATAATTTTTAAATTATTTAGGGCTTCTTATAAATTACAAAAATAAAAGTTGAGAAGATAGGACATATAAAGTATTTAATGTTTATGTATAATGCTTAACCATTGCCGATGAAAAACGATTCTGAGCGAAATGCCGTAATTTATACGCCTATACAAAAAATATTATTAAATTAAAATTAACCTTTTTTTTTTTACTATTGAGTACAAATTATAATGACACTTGTTCAATTTTTAAGCATTTCCGTCCTTGTCAAATAACTTTATCTGTATAATACCTGCGGAATGAAATAATAATAAGCAATGAGAACGTCGTACTTGGTTGTGGAGTCTAGCGATCACGTACGGTACAGATTTCGATATCCGTACCTATTTGAAAACCTGGATTTCAGATTTGTGCATTCCAGATCTCTATATTTTAATTATGTATATTACAGGTTTTTGTAGATACGAGATACCCATATATTTGTACATTATATTAAATAATAGTTTATATTTAATCAAAATATTATCTCAATATAATTACGCACGAGACAGATAAAACGAAAATATGCCAGTAAAGAGGTTTTCCCTAAGGATTACTGATGTCGATATTTTAATCTGGATATAAATTTGCGAGTCATTATCAATGTAGTAAAATATTACCCATTATTCAATTATATAGTTGGACGTCTAAAAGTAGAATTCTCGGAAAATAGACTTCGATGATACATGCTGATGAACTTTAGCCAACAGCTTCGAAGCCAGGGTTGGGTGCAATATTCATTCCATCGATATATAATATTAATTATTAGATACTAGTTCATTTTTGTACCTTTTTTTTTAATTTTTAGTATAATGTATAATACTAGCTGACCTGGCAATGCTTTGCTATTATTAGATTTGCCTATGAAAAGAATTTCGAGTAGAATGCTTTCAAATTTCATGTTTTTTCTGTTGAACATAATATTATTTATTAAACGAAAAAAAAATGCATTGCCCTTGCCAATAGACTCCCCGTGAAAAGAACCCATTGAATATCCGTTATATACTCGTTAATATATAACACGAGTATGTACAGACGATTTCATGGAAAATACATAAAACATATAATTCAAACATAACATTCAATTTAATATCCATCTTTGTATTGCTGTGAAATGAAAAGGAAACTTAGAATGTTTTTCAATTAAAATCGTTGATTATTGTTAAGCAAGTAAATGTATTACATTTTTATATGTGTCTGCATAAACATAAGATTAGATGGTTTACCGACTGGAGCATGTGATGTATTGTCCATAAAGAAGCATTCGTTTTCTAAATTCAAATCATAAACACTTAAAGTTGTTCTTTTGCTTTATTGATTGTCATAGCGACGCAAGGCGTATTGAAAATTGAAACAGTTTGGATTCGAACGCCACATCTGTTGAAATTAGTGGTATTAGTGGAAGTACGTCTTCACTTTTATGAAGTCAAATCAGAATTGTTGTTTAAATTAGATTACCCATACATTTTTTAACTATTGAACGAGTACCATTGTATAATTTTGGTTGATTAATGTTTTGAAGTAATATAATTGGCACTCCAATTTTAAAATTAAAAATATATGATGGTAATCTGGGAACTACGAAATTCCGCTAGAATAGTTTCCACGCGTCCATTCGTGATTTCGATAATTTGTTTCAATGCTTTGAAATACCTTATTTGATAATTATCCTTCTTTTAAATTTACGTTGTATGTACGTCGTATGTTACGAAAATTAGATGAGAAGGTGATTTTACCGGTTTTTAGATTTGTAGGTAAGTGACGTTACCAACTTTGAGTAGTTGCTATGACAGTGTATATCATTCGACGAATCATTTTGATGCTGAACTCTTATATTTGTAGTTAAATGCATGGTTTTACAATAATGTTTTTTTTTCTCTGTACAACTTTTCAACTTTGCTACGATTTTCAAGTGTAGCACCTTTTCTGAAAGGAAATTTGACTGAAGTAGTACTTTAATGATGCCATTTTTTGATTTTCCAAGGGGTTTGTTTTTATAATAAATGGGAAAACAGGGAAAACGTAGGAAAACGAGAAATCATGTACAACAGAACTCCGCTCAGAATCGTTTTTTATTAACAATGATTATGTGCACACAAACATACATTAAATTTCCTTCTAATCCTACCTTTCCAACTTCCCACCTACAACAGTGGCCCACTCATTGTGCGAAGTATGTCTGTTTGTTTTTTACTGTCTCAAAAAAGTTGAATATTTCAAGGAGGTGTAATGATATGATGTGAAATTATTATACTCGATTATAGATTACGAATGGTGTTTAGTTATAATAATATACTTATTTTCGGAGACTTAGCGATTATTACAGCCATGTGTATGCGTCGATAAAACAGTATAATATTTCAGTTGTATCGAATCTGTTCGTACAAAAAAAAAAAAGAAGGGCTGGAGATGAGGGAAGGGTGAAACCTCTTTCAAAATTGGAAATCAAAACTATTTAGCTGAAAAATTAACGATATTTAATTTGACAAAATACAAAATAAAATTGTTTTCATAATAATCGGGAAAAACGTAGGAAAAACAGGAGCGTTTTTCGCAATAACTGCAGATTCCATTGTTTTCAATTTTATTTGTTATAATTTAGTTAAAAATATTGTAGAAACCAGTATAATTTTTCGTTAGCAATGGTTTATCGTTGCGTACAGATATAAATTAAATTGCCCTCTATATTTTACCTTTCTAACTTCTCGCTTACAACAGTAACCCACCCGTCGTGCGAAGTATGCCCATCTTTTTTAGTTTCTATTTAGCTTAATGTGGATAACATTTTTTGACCCAGCGAAAATGCTCAACAATTAAACTAAAGGTTCATCATAATTCATAACTTTTACTTTGCAATGAAAAAAAAGAAAGTCAAACATAATGTAGTAGTTTATGTTATAAACATTTAATGTTCAGATTTCTATGAAAATCGTATAAATCGTAGTATTCTAAAATATATGTTATATAGTTATAATAATATAGTTTAACTAATCTTCACTCAAAATTCACAACCTATCTTTCGGTATTTCGTTACGTGATTATCATTATTTATTCTAAATTATTATTGTGAAATTTATTTATATATCGTTTACCGAAGGACAGAATAATGCGGGTAAAAACATTTTTGCAAGTCTGTTGGAACTTTCGGGATAAAATGTTTAATCGCACATCTCTCCGTGGATACTTCCGTTAACGTCGGATCCGATTAAACAAGGAGGTAATTTTTCTAAATCGTAAAACATTAATTAAAAAAACCTCATATGTGTATAAAATACGTAGTGCTAAGTAAAGGCAAATAATAATAATAATAATGATAATAATAAAAAAAAACAAAACAAAATAAACGAACCCCGGGGTGTTGCTGTGTTGCGTATTCGAGACGACGCGGACTCGTATAGTGTTCCTCGTTCGCGCGGTGGAAGCGTTTTACACGCGCGTGAAAAATAAAAGACCTTTTTTCCCTCCACCACTCGGCCCAGAAATGAAGGGGAGGTGCTTCACTCACTGGCGACGGTAGCAGCGGCAGCGGCGGCGTCGGCTATCCGTTCTCCGCCCGAATTTACTACCCCTGGGAAACAGTAGTGTAGCCGACCACACCGCGAGCCGAACGTCGTTTCAAGTGCGCGTGTACGTATTATATACGTAATCATACGTCAATTTTGGATTTCGGATATTTTTCGTTTTGTTTCGCTTACGTTTTACCCAGGTCCATTTTATAGCCGGACACCTGTAGATCCGTTTCTATATATACGAGTATTAATATATTCGGTATCTACTTAAAATATTATATTCATCGGACGTCGAACAGGTATTTTTCTTTTTTTTGATATTTTATATTCATATATAATATTGCATTCATATTATGATATAGTTACGATGATAAAAAAAAAAACAAAACGTACCTACACATAATTTTCGGACGTTTAAGCCATCTGGGGCGTATTCTCTGGGATGAGGGATTCGAGAGGCAGATCCACCTTCCGTTGTACTTTTATTTTTACACTGTTAACACAATTTTTTAAATGCTGATCCCTATCTCCTCTCCCTTCCCCGATACAAAAGTTATATGCACATCATTATTAAAGTCACAATATAATTTAATAGCCAATTTTTGAATCGTCGTAAGATATTGGAAATTCGAGATATTTATATAAATACTCAAATACGTTTTTCTGTCTGTAAATAAATTTTTTACCAGAGATTTTGCTACAGTAAAAAAAAAAAAAGGTGTTTTGTAGATTTTTTTTATCTGGTTGGTATTTTTGGGATTTTTTTGTAGTAATAACTGGGATAAATCGGGAAAAAACGCAGTAAAAACGTTACATGTAATTGACGGGTTTTTTTTAACATTTTTTTTTTGTAATTTAGTTATATTTTTAAAGACTTGAAATTTTCATAGAATACTTATAATTATATTAGCTTTTTCCAGATGTGGTAAAATTTTGAAAGAAATCTGGTTATTTTTAAGATTTTTTTTTTAAGTTTAGTTTTCTAATTTTGTACCTTTAATTAAATTATATTGTAAATTATTTAAAAAAAATATTGTATATTTATTGAAGGCTATAACTATACACAAATGCGAATAATGTGTAACTGAAATGAAATTCTTAGAGAATGACGTGTATTTAAATAAAATTCGTGTAAAACTAAACGGTTTTCGTGTTTATTATAAAATACGTAATTTTAATCGAAATGAACGAGACTCGGTGTATGTGTTTGAAATACCTATACGTGTAAAATAATATTTTAATATATATACATTTTGTTTTTCATCATCTGACAAAAAAATAATAATTGCATTTGCTTTTTCTCGTGTTCTTTTAATTGTTGGAAAATTTATAATTTTCAATAATATTTCTTATATCGACTGCAGCAGTACAATTTATACAATGTTCATTCATTTAATTAATTTGATTACGAGTTGTGTAACTTACAACGCAACAACTACACTAATCTTATTAGTTTATAATTATGAATAATAGAAGTAAAATATATAGCTGTAGCTATATTATTACTTCTATTACTGTAATGTACCATGGTACATAATAACTTCTCCCATTATAAATAATACATTTTGTTTGTACCATTTTAAAATTAAATCATTATATAATAATATATTATAAACTTGGATGATATTTTTGTGATTCAATCAAGTATAACAAAGGTATTACATTTATAAATTTTATAGTTAAAATAAGTAATCATTTAGTTTATTTAGAAGTGTTTCTTTTTTCGGGAAAAAGTATTCACAAAATCGGTATAGAATTAGGTTAAATTAAATTGATCATACATACTTTATTACCTATGCATTGATAAGTCAAGTGTATTTGATTTTTGCTTATGTTAAATGTAGTCGATCCATTGAATATTAAATTGTTAACAAAATATGAAAAAAAAAAAAAATAAAAAAGAACTGATACTGGAGATGGGAGTGGCCACTGTTGCAGGTGAGAAGTTGGGAAGGTAGAATAAATAAGGTTATTTAATTTATATCTGTAAGGAACGATAAAGCATTGCTTAATGAAAGATGATTCCGAGCGTCGTTTAGTAATATATAATTTGAAGTGCGGTAATTTTTTTTTACGATATTCGTTTAAATTTGATTTCAAAACACTTTTTTTAAAAACAAAAGTCGTTCGATGATTTTGGAAATTTTACCACGTCCAATATAAACATTATCATCAAGGTTCAAGTTTCTACATGTATTTCTAATCGAATTATAGCAAAAAAAAACTCCCAAAATAAAATTCATTAAAAGCTCAAACGTGGTTCAAAAGTTTTTGGCAATGATACCGTAAGCAAGTAAATCAAAAAGGCAACAAAAAAGGTGTATTGTGATTTTACGATTAAATCATTTTTCCTGGTAGAAAACGTCCGTGTTTTTATAAAATAATAAAATCGTGAAATTGTACGTTTTTCTACTTTTATTCTTCACTTAAGTGCTTTTATTTAAAAAATAATCTCTTTAATATATCATCCAGACAATTTGAGCTTTTAGAAAAATTGTTACACGTAAAAATTGGAGTAAGTTTACTAGAAAAAAACATGTACATAGACTAGAAGAAAGAAAGAAGAAAAAAAAATAAATAAACATCTTAGTAAAACCAATAGCACCCTCGCTACGCTCTGAATCTAAAATAAACTAAATAATACTAAAATGTTTCACACGTTATAGCAAATAGTTTACCCAAATGTATAAATTACTATGGAAAATATTTTATCAGTTATACTCGTTAAGTTAAAATTATAAATTATGATACTAGAAGTTAATTTAAGTTATTAGATTCGTTTAAAGTATGGTACATAGATTAAAAATGACATTAGGCAATATACAATAATATTAAGTAAAATATTTTACTCTTAGTTGACAACTGTCCAGCACATTGCACTGTAGCATTACGCAATATTAAACTTGTATTTTTACCCAGTAATTGTACGTCTGTTATTTAACTAATGGATCAAGGCGTAATAAAATGTATGAAAACTTATTTTCAAAAAAGTTTGGTGCTAAAAATGATCAATAATATTGAAAACAAAATTTAAACGAATATCAGCCTATTAGATGGTATATTATTGATATGTAAAGCTTGGAAAAAAGTATCAGAGATTACAATTCAAAATTGTTTTCGTTACGTTGGTTTCAATAATGCAATGCCATAACAAGCGGTCTAAGAAGAAAAAGAAGATAATGAAGTGTGCTAACTACAGAACTATTAAGTTAAGTGATCAAGAATTTATTTCTTTATTGATTAACCAATCCGAAGGATCCGAGGAAGACGATAATAGTGAAGAAGCTAATACTCCCGATGAAGATTTATCTATCAGTGTAGTTTTCAATGTAGCAGAAATATTAGCAAACTATATGATTCTAATTAATAAAAGTGCAAAAACAAATTTTGAAGAACTAGAAAAAAAAATAGAGTATGATTTTTATACAAACTAAGTTCCATCTAAAATAACAGACTTTTTTTAACACAATGTTGTAAATTTAAGTAAATTTAATTTTAAAAAATAATAATTTAATTAATTAATTTAAATATGTATGTAAATAATTAAATGTTTTTATCTTTACTTTTTTTTTATATGTATTGAAGTTAGAAATTTTTTTTCCGTCATTTTGGTTATAATGACAACCGGTTATTATGACTTATTTTTTCTGTAAATTATAGAAAAAGCATATAATTCTATATTAATTTAATTTTAGTCCTAATACAGAAGTAATAAAACTTCTCGTAAATATGCTATATAGGTATTTTGTCTTCTCTATATTACATTATTTTCAAATTTGCACCCCTATCTATCATGAGTATTAATTTTAGATTTTCAAATGACAATCCCCTCCCTTATTTAGAACAAAGACTACAATATTTTTTTTTAAAATGTTGGTAAGCTTAACACTAAATATTATATTGGATTTATCATTCAAAAGTTACAACAGTTTAGATTTTAAATTGGAAAAATAGGGAAATATAATAATGGTAATGGTTTACGATAAAATAATTACCTTATATAATATTATTGTACATTTCATATAGTTAGATAAAAAGTTGTGTTATAACAATAAACATTTTGAACATTACTGCAGCAGACGTTTGTGTTGATGATAAATTGATTATAATATAATGACCAAATTGATACAGTTTTCGCAAAACTTTCGTGTATGTGCCATTGTATTTTACGAGACTCGGACAATTTTGTATTATAAGAACAATTATATATTATTAGAAAAACCAATGTAAAATCCTTATAAGACTTAAAAGTTTGATGTTATTTTTTCGTTTAAAAATTACAATGATGATAATATAAGTTTTAAGTATATTTATTTATACAGTTTTTAATCGAATGGTTTTTAAAAACAATCGATTTTATGTGAATTCATATTTTTATTTTAGTGGAAATTGTATATTAGATATTTTTACTCCGAATTTTCAACTTCAATACATTATTTGTATAATGCATATAGAATTAAATTTCGACTTGAAAAGTTTCACATATAAAAAGGTATATGGTATATGTGATTTCCTGAAATATTTGATTTCTATTCAGGTATATAGGTAATAAGTTTAGTATTATTTATAGTGAAACATTTGGGAATGGGAATTTGTTAAGTATAGGTTCGTGTGCGTTGCATTCAAAATAAATACTCAAACCATCGATAAAATATTATTTCTTGTTTTCTCAGCGAATTTAAAAATTAAAGTATGTGCTGAATTGATACTAGTTCTTCGAAATTCTTTGCTTATTGATAGAACATTTTTGAATTATCAAAGTGAATTATAGATACAGCAATTACGTCAATTTTTTTGCCAAATATGTACGATTGATTTCAAAGAAGCGGGAATATTATAAATTATAATTAATTGAACTATTGACAAAATAGTATAGTTAAATATTGTCTTCTTTATTAAAATTATAAAAAAAATTGTCGTTAAAAATCCTAATTATACAGCAGCAGGTATCAACATTATATGACCGGGTAATACAATTTGTAATTGACAATTTGGAATGGAATTATCATTTAGCCGAGTGATATGCACTATACCCATATTACCATAACATAATTAAAAAAAAAATGAAAACAACATTATTATATGCGCCTGTACAGTGTGGCGAAAATTTTGCGAAATATCATTTTTGAATCGGCGAGTACCTATAGTATGTGTATACAATATGTATATATGTTAGTGTGTACAAAATCCTTTGTCAGACAAAACAATATACACACTACGGGGATTCCTGCGGGGATAAAAACAGGGGTTTCTACTTAAATTCTTCATAAAGGGTCAAAAATAAATTATAAAAAGCTCGCGGCTTTAATAGAAAAGACACTATGTGATTTATTTTTCGACACTATTTACGAGTATTAAAAAAAAACAGATATCATATGACGAGCTTTGGATTTTGATTTTTGAACTACATATATTACAAATAATTATCAAATACAAGCATTTTGTGACCTATATCAAATACAAACTATATATAGTATTTAAATTATAGAGTGTAACACGATTAACTCTTGAGAATTGTGATCTATGGATACGAAACTTTGGTGATAAATAAAAGTGATGAGAAAAAAGTCCTGTTGTTCTTTTTCCTTAAATCATAATGAGTCATCGTTCTGATAATTGTTCTGATCACGCATGTCCTTCATAGGACAATTGGAAAAAGATACGTATTGTATAAGGACCTAAAATAAATAAAATATAAATTATTGGTTGACGTAAAGACTTAAAATAACTGTAAACCAACCTACGAGTTGAAAACACAATAAGGAGAGAATGTGAGCAAATTGTATTTTAATGAAAAACCTACAAATTTTCATGGTACACGATATATATAAATATTTTTATATGCATACATTTTTCCATTATTCGATTGAACTTATTGGACTTATATATTGTATTGGATGACACTGTGGAGCAAGTGGCTCGTTAACTTGTTAATAATGTAACTTTATCGTTAGATTCGGTTTCGACTTTTGTATTGTTGTCAATTTATTTCCGACCGTTTGGCAAAAACGAATTGATTAAAATGGTCCGGTGCCAACTGTACTACAATATATGCCGTCGATAAATGTCGTGGTCGTGTACCTATTACTGCAAAGTCCAAAATTTGATAATAATTATTCCTACTACAGACAGTGTAAGTGCTCGGAGTAAATTTCGATGAATTTTAAAGGATTGCTAAAGGCACGGAAAAATCGTTGAGACAGGTTCTCGAGGCTCGATTATCACCCATGTAACAATATCATATTCAACTTAAACATCATTAAAATCGAAGAAATATTCCACAAATAGTCGAGATTGGATTTTATTTACGTGCAGTATTTATTGTGAAGTGCAATTTATAGTGCAAAATGTTGCAGCGTGTAATGTACGTTGTGGTATAAAAAGTGACATGGAAATAAATCAATATTCTTAGTGCAGATAATCGTGTAATTATGTAATAGAAAATTAGTAATATGCGTATTGTATTGTACAACTGTATAATATGTAAAAAAATGGTAACTTTAAATAAAATTGAAACTATCTCTGTTCAAAGTAAGTACACCCGTAGGGTTCAAATTGTTTATTCCAGCGTATGGTGCTGCAGGTAACTATTTATGCTATATGAGATCAAAGAAACATTCGTACGTTTATACGAGTAAAATTACAAATACAAACGTTAGTCGTTACGATTATAAAATATACATTATACTGTAATTCGCTAACTTAACAATACTCTGGGGTAATATTATAATTTGAATATTATTCGGTACGGCCGTGGATAAACATTTTTGGGTGGCGATTGAGATCGGCAATGGTGCGTTTATTGCGTGATTGCTATGCGCCTTTATAATATAATATTACTGCGGTATCGATAAAAAAATATTTATAAAAACGAATATTATATGCGGAATTTTCCACGACTATAAACATTTTTGACCTCGGCATAATTTTTTGTGGGTTAGCGTGACTTCGTGTAACACCGGTGGCACCCTTCCCAATTATACGAATAATGCATTCAAAACAGTGTGCCGCAGGTATAGCTAGATATTCTGCCTCCGAATAAAATTATGAGTACCGGCAGCTTTCGTTTTGATGGTTAACTCGACGCAGGGTAGGATTATGATCATAGTCTGAAAGGAACTAAATACTTTTGGCGAAGTACTTTTGCATAAAATTGTTTTTTTAAAACTCGCATTTATTAATTTGTATTCAGTATATATTTATTTTGGTCATAACGGCAATTATTATATTATATACTAGTATAATATTATTACGTGATGTACTCTTCTATAGATTCAAAAAACAAAAAAAAAAAAAGGACTTAAGGAGTAAATCTTCCAAAAATCTCGATAAATGTTTCAAATAGTAATAATGGGAAAACAATTCACATCTTTTACTGTATGATATAAAAAATTGGATTATTTTTAAATGATTTACATGAATTGAAAAAGAAAGAGACAAAACTTGTAACCTCCATCGCATTTATCGACCCAGGGCTACTTGTCTTTCTAGTTCCCCTTAATCCAGTCCTAACCCGATGAGTACGAAACTGCACTAATCTAATATTGAGTATACGATCAAGAATCAAATATTTATTGTTGATTTCTTTATAACTGTTTTCATCGTGCGTTTTGGAGCTAAACACTAAAGAAAAACAATTATAATTTTTCCGTCGGAAATATCGTCTTACGAGTATATTGTATCATTTTGACAACGATGGTGTATTGTATATTTTATATGCAATGTCGGTGTCAACAAAAAGATCGGGTTCCAAAGGCCACCGTCTCGGCCGGAAAATTATACCCTTCGCGTGTTGTCCAGATGGTGAGTGCGGTAAACTGTTTTCACTAGAGGGCAATGATTTCAACGCGTTCTCTACAGATAAGGTACCTAAGTAAAAACATAAAACTGCATTGAAATTAGTATCAATGATTAATAATTACATAGTATTGTATACAAATAACGATATATTTTTTAATCTTTTATACTATATACTGAAATAATCAGTTGAATTATATGAGAAACAAATATGAAACTATGCACAACTATTTAGTAATATATTTATTGTAATTTAGTTGAAAGAAAAAAAACATAATTACATGTGACAAAATATGAACTACAACGGTGGAACACTTGACTCTAGGACCCTATCAGCTCTTTTCTTTCTTTTAGAATCTGAAAGCAGCGATGAATTCATTGATTTTGCCATTGTTTATTGTTTTTTGTATCAAAACCAATTGTCTAATAGAAATATTACTCCTATTTTTAAGTGTAGTAGATTCTGAGATTCTTAGATTCTGAGCAAAAAAGGGACTGTATTGGTTTTACAATGATGTTTATTTTTTTTTCTGTGGACAAATTTTTTATCAGCAACTTTGCTCTGATTTACAACGATAGTACTTTTTCTGGAAGAAAATTTGACTGGCGAGATACTTTAGTGAGGTTATTTTTGATAAGGAGTTTACCAATAAATTGAAAAAAAAAACTTGGAAAAACGGAGGAAAAATGGGAAAATATGGACAATATTAAACAAATATTATTTAAAAAAATATATACCTAGTACATATGTAATTATTTTACCATAGTATGGTAATCTTCAGAATCGTTTTTTTCGTTAGCAATGGTTTATCGTTGCTTACAAATATACATTAAATTTCTCCTCTATTACTTTCCCAACCTCTCACCTATACTATGGCTTCACCCGTACCCATTATTTTAGGATAGCTTCTTTAAAATTGTTTTTCGAATTTATCCGCAGGTTTTATAAATCTGAAAAATAACTACTTGCAGTTTAGAAAAGTGAAATAAATAAAATAAAATAATCGCATTAAAATGTTAAAATTTGTTAAGCTTTGAAGTGTTTATTGAATCCGATGATTGATCGCATTGCTTTCAATTTCAACAAATGATAATGTAACTTATAATATAATAGTACACTAAGTTGTAGATCGTTGGCCTATATTCGTAAGACGTATTTCCGGATTCAAACAATGTATTATTGTTTTTCAATTTGTATACGTGTGACTTAAAATAATAGTAGCCTGGTAAGAATATTTTATTTTAAAAACTGACGTATCAATTTTAAAAAAGCGAATATATTGTATAGTCATTCAGACCCACTGACTGACCTGCAATAGTAAACGTGCAGTGTAATACCATAATTACCCAGTAATGTAGCCAGAGACAGGTTTTAGAGATTCAACCACTAAAACCATTCATCAGGCTTTTTTTATTTTTTCAAAATATTGCGAAATATTTTTCGATAGTGCAAAAATAAATATGTTTCTATTTGTTCTTCTATTATCAAATGCTGTTAGAATTTATTTTCTGGTTGGTACACGAGGAGGTATTTTTTGATATTTATAATACATTTTTAGGCGGGAAACCTGAAAAACGCGAGTATAATTATACAATAATGGTTTCTATATAAAAACCTATTTAGAAAATAATCGTAGGGGACTGAAAGTTTGAATGAATACTTATACCAGTAGTAATATATAGAATTATATTAGACGTGGTAAAATATTCAAAATATTTAGGCAATTTTTAAGGTTTTTTGTAGCTATTTGAAAATTACTAGTTTTTTTTAAGATTTTAGATTTTATTGGTTTTATTGTGATGTGCTTTTATTTTTCTTCTTACTACTTAATCCCCGCTGGTTGCAGCACTGGCTACGCCACTGATATATAATCACCTAATCACCTATATATCGTTGTAATTTCCGTGGTTACAATGGCAATGATGATGATATAATAATAATCGCCCACTGTCATAAATTTGTCATCTCGACCGAATAATATACGCTCAGATATAAATCTCATTCGACAATACTATACAAATTATCAGCCCATCAACCAAATAACACAGTTGTCTGGTTATTCGCCGGAGCGTATAATCGGACGAACGTTTGTGTTGTACTGGGTATATAACTAGTGATGAGCATTTACCCGGTAAACATTTTTCGGTGTCAATACACCATAAATTACCTTGGCATTGGAGAAATTTAATATTAAATTAAAATATTACACTGTTATACGAATATATAAAAAAAGCTATCCTAGGATAATGGGGTTGGGTGTAGCCACTATTATAAGTAAGAAGTTGGAAAAGTAATAGAGGAGAAAATTTAATTATATTTGTAAACAACGATAAACCATTGCTAACAAAAAAACAATTCTGAGCAGAATTCGGTTGATAGTGTTGCTCTGTCAACAATATATATATATATATATGTCATATTATAGTAAAATACTTGGAGTCGTGTTTTAATTTTTGATTTTGTTATTTTACCTGATGATGAATTTTTAATTCGAAACCGGCCGTACAATGCACATTTCATAATACTCCTGGTAATGCATTCATTTATTTATTTACTAATATATTTATATATTTGTTTACAAGTATAAACCATTTAATAATTTTGTTTTAATGTATTATTTTGTTATAAAATACTTACATATGCATTGTATATTTTGTTTAATAGTATACCTATTTCTCGTTTTCCCGGTTTTTACCAGGTTTTTCCCATTTATTGGGAAAACTTCTGAGAAAATCAAAAAAATGATTTCATTAAAGTACCTTCCAAGTCAGATTTACTTTTAGAAAAATTGCTATCATTGTAAATCAGAGCGAAATTGCCGGTAGAAAAGTTGTCTACAAAAAAAATAAAATAAAGGTCATTGTAAAACCAATACATTCCTTGATTCACCTAAAATCTAAAATATTGTTAAAAAATTTTGGGTTTGTAATTTACTTGTAGTTAATTACGGGGTATTACGGTGTTTACTCAAAATATTTATTCATGTACAAAACTAACTATAACGTATGAACACAAAAAAGGCACGCGGGCCTGTGGCTTATTTGGTTCAAATCGTTGAAGGCTCCTCCCTTAATGGCATTTTCCCCTATCACTGTCTTGCTCTCGAGTGGAAAGTTTTATAATCCATTTTAGTATTTTGTATACTGTTAAGAAAAAATTCAAAATTTATCGACTAGAAAATCTAGAAAATATTCAAATTCACTTTTAAATACATTTACAATCAGTAGTCTCATACCATCATAAAATACCTATTTATTACAGAGTGAACATGAAATTAACGCTTTTCGTTATAGTAATTCTGATAATAATGTTTTCTTTAGATACCTATTTCAAATTCTGGAACATGTTAAAACTTAGGCGGTTATAATAATTAATAGCTGCGAGTCGTGGAAAACCCTTGGCAAGACTTACTGCATGTATAAGTCAATAATATAGAATATAGACTTGTTGGGAATATTATTTATTTATGTATTTTAGTATTAATTTATTTATTAAACGAATATACGGATATTCTTATATATTTTTTGGAAAATTAAGTTTACCAATAATTTGTATGGGTCCACGGGGACCAAAATATCTTAGGGGGGCATGGCCCCTTTATGATTAAAAAAAACACTATTATACATATTCAATTATTTGTACAACGTCGTATGCGTGTATTTTATAAACATACATATATTCTGTAATATGAGTGACGCGCTATTAAAAATGTATGTGTTTTTTATCGGAGATCGATATTTTGACGTTCGGACAACACTGCAAACATGCGTAAAATGATTGTTTTATGTGGTTTTTTCTATGTCAACTTACCGTGTGTTTGGGGGTAGAGGTTGTTTTTAAAATTCGTAAGTTGCAACTTCTATTATTTTGTTTCATTGTAAAGCCACAAGTGCAAAGGAATAGCATATACCTATAGCTATTTCAAATCAAATACATCACAGTTTTAGCAATGACCGATTCATAACGATATTTCACTTACCTACTTAACTATATGGCGTGATCACAATGGAAGGTTATAAAAAAGAAGTTTATACTAACTAATAGTATATGTATACAATAAAAATAAGTGAAATATGATGTTTTTATGATTTTCGTCAATATTAGAACCTTAAACGCGTATAAAAAAATAACTATTAATTACGCTGTTAGCTTTTTTTTTTCACCACTAATTAAAACTTATGATAAACCTCGAAGAAAATGTTCAAAAATTCATATAAAACAATTTTATCCACATAAAACTAAATAAAAACTGATAACTTTAAAATGTCAAATACCTGTAAATAACTAAAATATCTATAGAATGTTTTGAAAATTGCAGATCTCTACAAATATTTTTGACCAAATTAAAATAACAAAACAGGTTGCACGTAAGCCCTTAGACTCTATAGCTTGACTGATATTGCAGTTTTCAGATGTTTTTTTTATAATTAAAAAAGATAAGGACATACTTCGTAAGATGGATAGGCCTTTTTAGAAGTTGAAAAGTTAGGAAGGTAGAGAAGAAATTTAATATATATCTGTACGCAACAATTAGCCATTGCTAATGAAATACGATTTAGAGTGGAGTTCGGTTAATAGTGTTGCTTTATCAACAATATATAATGTATATGTAAAATAATTACATATATTTTATTTAATAATTTAAATTATTTTTAATTTATTATGAAAACAGCTGGGAAATTAAAAAAATAACCTCTTTTAAGTACCACCCCAGTCTAATTTAATTTCAGAAAATTGCTTAATCGGAAAAATTGGAGCAAAATTGCTGTTAGAAAGTTGTTCATGAATAAAAAAAAAAAAATAAAATAATCATCACTGTAAAACAAATACATTCCTTGTTCTGCTCAGAATCTAAAACTAAATCAAAAATAATGAAACCGTTACTGTCGTAAACTTTCTCGTTTCTCGTACAATTTTCCTGGATTTTACTAATTATTATGAAAAATGCTTGCGAAAATAATTTTCTCATACACTAATTAGAATTAAAATACTCAAAAAAAGTATATTGACATTTTTTTTTAATATTTCCGCCATAAAAGTTGTAAATTGACAGACACAAAAAATAAAAACAAATAAGCATACATTATAGTAAAATCAATATAGTATGCCTCACTTTGCTCATAATAAAGCTTACACTTTTTCTTCGGAAGTGAATCGAAATAATATAATTATTACTTTGAAACATTTTGTGCAATACCTAACCATTATTTTGCGACTGACAAAAGGTATTCGTAGGTACCTGTGTTCAATAAACGAATTTCTTAATTTAAAGCATGGTAATTATTTCTCTTTTACTGTAGGTTCTAATTTAAAACAAAATTATTATATCCATTTCAAATTGAAATAAAAAAAAAATTAATTTTAATCAATTATTTTTTATATTTTATAACATTAATCAATATATTTAAAATTCATTTTTTTTCCATACTCTACCTACATATATATTATAAAATCTCTGAAAACAAACCAAGTATGAAAATATTATTCTCGCCTTTTGCTGCCTTTAATTTTATTATATGTTGATTAATATATTGTCTAAACGAGGAAACAAAAGTAAAGCGTGTATAAAAAAAAAAAAAAAAAAAAATCGTTAATGCTTTTGAGATAAACATCTTTATACACTCGATCTTTTCGTCTGGTTATATATAAAACGCTTCAAAATTACGCGAAAATAAATCGCATTTAATAAATCCTTCGATTTTTCATTTCTCTTTATCCTTTAAAGCGCGTACAAAATGATGAACACAATACGCATTCGTCAATCTCGACGACGGACTACGTTAGTTGGGTTATGTGACCGAAAACTCTAGTCCGTAATCAATGTTTACTGTAAATTGAATTAGAGTGGTCAAATAATCGGTTTAGATAAAATGTGTTTTGTTTCAAATTGAGCGTAATGGAAAACAACAAATCTCCGTATAGCTACACCGAAAATCTCGTAATATTATACGAATTTCATAACAAAGGTTAGATCTACAATAAAATTACACAAGTATTTCGTCTATCTGCGGTACAAAAATTGTGCTCTGTGAATCCATTTCTCGTAGTTGTTTAAAACGTATATTCACAATATACGTTAAGCCTAAAAAATCAAATTATATGAAACAAAATTTTTCGAATTAGTCAGTTTTCAAAAAAACACGAATTGAGTATAGGCAAACATAGATAGTAATAAAATAAGTTAGTTTCTATAAAAAAAAGATAATATAATTATATTTCGTATAAAACAATGAAATATAAATTAACAACCAATCATTAAGATATATCTTATAAACGGAACAAAAGAATAAAAGAAAAAAAACATTGTTTCAAATTTGTTAAACTTGTGTGAGTGTGGATTCTAATCGTGTTCAAAAGAAAATGCATTACCTTTTCCTTTTATAAAGAATAAGACATCAACACAATTACCGGAAGTTGCCAAAAGTTTAACAGATTCAATTGAATAAACTAATTTGTTCGTTTGTTTTGAGATAATTTCTTTTTTCCTAACGTATATTTAAACGTATTAATCAAGTTGGTACCTATATAAAAGTCAAGATAAAATTTAACATAAATTTATTACCCTTAAATTTGAATTAAAGGGGGGAGGGTTCCAGGAGAGTAATGACTCCAGAGCCATAAGAATTCAGCTCCTGTTTTTTTACCAGAGTATATAATAGTATAATATATATGTTTATGTTCTTTAATTATGCATTTAATCATTAACTTTGTATTTTTCGATATTTTATTGTTTTTAATAATTTTTCGTTGACCTCTTGTGAGAATTAATAGATCCCTATTATGTATTATTTTTATTATTTTTTAAATATATTATGTAATCATTTTTTTTTATTGTTTTTTTTTGATGGCCTCATTGAACATTTTGACCTTAAGTCCTCTAAGTGTCTTAATCTAGGCTAGAACACCTTAATATAGGTATAGTGTATACATTCAATATTATGAATTTGTTGATTTATTTATAAGGTTGATTCGTCTTTTTCGTTATACTAGCTAAATATATTTCCTACCTACAACCGTTTAAGCATTATCCGAATCAAAATGTATTTGATTGACTAATATAAGTACAATTTACAAATTATTGTATTTAAAGGGTTTCATTTTTGGAAATTCGGGATAAAAAAAAACTATATGTTTGATTTACGCTGGTTTGGTTAATTAAAATGTTATATTGTGTAGACGTGTTTCGATATTGTTGTTGGATATTATATATTACCATTAAATTATTTCGAGAGAATAATTAATATTTTAGTTTTAATTCATTTTTTAAAATTTTATAATAGTATAATATTTAATAAAGTCGAACTAATAATGATTATAATAATTTTGGTTTTACAATTAAAATTATTGTGAAAAAAGTTCCAAAAGTAATGCTGTATTTTAATATCTTCTACAGAAAAATCTTGATGACAGTGTACGAATATTATTTTCAAGTATACACTGTGATTTACTTTAAAAAGCAAAATAGTTTGTCAAAAAAAAAAAAATTACAATTTACATAATTAATTTATATTCATGTTTTTTTTTTCAGTTTTACACTGCTTTATTTTGTTTATCATTTACTTGTCCTTTTAATTCTGACATAATTTTGACACATTAATTTTATAATGTCGAGTGTAATTTTAACCTGACCTTTTTAATAGTGAAAACTCGCGATAATCGTATTTTTATTACCTTTTTAAATTATATTTCGAGTGTAGTTTTAGCTGAGAAAGGTTATACTGGCATAATATTATGTGTAACTTATTTGCTCTTAATATCATTGACGAATACCTATTTAACAATTTTAATATTAATGTCTACGATTGGTATACACGTGGACGTAAATAGGGGCCTCAAATACATAGGACTTGAGCCCAAAAGGACCACCGGTCTAAATAATAATAATGTAAAGTCTATTTATAGGTCAAAATTACCTATATCAAAACTTTAGTTTATTATATAGGTAAATATATTTCATGCGTAATAAATATTATTAGTGGTGTTTATATATTTGGAGGACGCGGCGTAATTATACCTGCCTACGACACCCGCATGGCTGCACGACGATACGTTTGGACGACAACTGATCATAGTTTATGGAACATTAGAACTAGTGTTAGGCACTGCTGAGTGAAAACTATTGAACTACTCGATAGTTATAAATTATCAATATAGATGTTTCTAAAAACTATCGACTATTGAAACTATTGGACTTTCAAAGTACTTCATTCCATTGATAATATCTATTCAGTTGAAAAAATACTCGATTATTTTGTAAAACAATCGTTGCCAATATTACCGAAAGAAAACTATTGACTTTCGAACTATCGAGTAGTTTATTCTTTTGATAATATCGATTGAGTCGAAAAAATACTAGGTTGTGTTTTAAACTATCGATAGTAAAAACTAGTCAGTGCTACTACTGAATGAAAACTATCGATTCATTTGATAGTTTTCAAAACAATTGACTAATACAAATATCTATTCAATCGATGAATCTCTCGGTTATATTTTTAAACTATTGATTAACAATCGAAATCAAAACTAGTTGGTTCCACTTATCACTAATTGGAACGTTAAAACGAAAATTCAATGAAAATTTACATGTATAATATTATTACTGTTATTATATTTATAACTATTATCATTGATTATAAATTAGATAATTTATTATAATAAAGATAACCTGTGCATTAAAATATCTTAGGGAGAGCTTAAGATGGCTCAGGGAGGGTTAAGCCTTCCTAAACCTCCTATTTATACATAATATACTTAAAATCATTAATGAAAAAAAAAAAAAACAACATTAATGGAAAATTATATAAACTAGATATTTGAGGGGAAAACAAATTATTGCAGGGTACATAATTCAATAGGTCATAGATATTAAACCAATATTTTAATCGCAATAAATAACTACTGTTCACTACAATTTCTTCTAGTGGTTTTATATCCATTTTTAAATTGTGCTTTTATTACGTTAAGAATTGAAACTATCTAAGCCAAGCTTTATCGAGGTAATATATATCGTCGAATTAATCATTTAAATACATTTGTTAAACACTTAGTCCCCGTCATGACGTCGCGTGGCCCGTGACAACCAAATTAATATAAATAATCAAACTGTTTATATAAAAACAAATTGTAACCGTGTAACCAAAAGGTTTACCTACACCATAAATCAATACAATTTAAATTATTGTAGGTATGTTCATCATTATTATCATTAATCATCATCCGCTACTGTTAGTGATTTATTCTAACTTCTACGATTCTGGATCATTTCTTTCCAGTTTGTAGCTACCAGTTTTTTTCGAGGTCTTGTCGTATGCCATCAATCCACCCATTCTTTGGCTTCCTTCTTGGTCTCTTCCCTTCTGGTAGCCATTCGATAGTTTCTCTAGTTATGTTTGTTACCTATCTTCATTTTATATGTCCAAACCACGTAATACATTATAGGTATAAAGTATGTTTAATTTATCCTAACTTCCCAACTCCCTACTACAATAATAATACTCGTCACCAGTATCAGCTTTTTTTTTAGGACTCAATTTGTATAAATTTAGTCCTATACATACACTACTTTATTTTATTATATTAAATGTTTGCTTCAGCGCCGCACTTGATATTCAGTGTTTTCAAATACAAAACATACATTGACATTAGTGATCTCGTTTATAGATTATGTTATTGGAAATATATTCAATTGTGTAAAATAAAAAACAAAACAAAACCAAAAGGACTTGTTCAGTCGTAATAATTTGGAATACGAATCACGTCCAGCGATCACGTCAACAAGCCAACTAATTCAGCAGCTGTCGTTGTATGAATAAAATATTATTATAATTCCTATATTGATCCGCGTTTTCATAATAATTGCCGTTGGTTCTTCTATCTAAATGTATTAACATTGTACTGCAATTATATATACTGACAATATAATTAAATTATAGTCAATCACGTCGTTTAATACTCAGTCCTTCGAAATATTTGTGTTTTTTTGTTGATAGTTTGTATTATGATATGCTATCTTTATCGATTTTAAAGCACCAAACTCGAATCTGAAATTTTTTTGTCTTTATAACTATTAATTTTAATAAAATTTGGAGTATGGAAAATATATATTATATTCTACATATAACAGAAAAATAAATTATAGATAAAAACACATAGGTAATGACCATATTATCATCATCATATTATTATTATTATTATTATATATACTAATATCCTAATTTGAGAATTTGTTTTTATTAGTTACATATTTTTTATTTTATATTAATATGATTATACAAGTACTTAATCAATTGCGTGCAATATTGAGTACACTTAAAAACAACTTCATTTATACACAACATTTGTGACAAATAAAAATAAATTATCTTATATATATATTATTTTTGTTTATATTTTAATATTTATTGTAATCTGGTGATTACTTTATATGAATTAATTTGTTATTATATATTATATAACATATATTTTTTGCATCGAATTTGTATAAAAACTAGTCGTGGTAAAGACGAGTATATTTCAGATTTTAATTCAGCGCGTTACACTATGAATTTGGTATTATAATAAAATCAACAAAAAATAAATATGTATTTTACATGATGTCAAGACTGAATTTGTGCGTAATAAGAACAAATGGTTCATCTGAATCATATGTAGTTTTTTTTTTTAATGAACAAAAAAATAAATATTCTCAGAAAGACTAAGTTTAATTAAGTAAACATTGGGTATTTTTTTTTTTTTTTGTTAAATTTTCCACGTAATCTCTATATTATTATGTTTACTCGATGAGTTTTGTTATCCAAGAACACTTTATCTATGATCTTTTAACAAAAAACGTAGGTACTCGTACTTTTCTACCTACGTCTTACGTTAATATATTTTACGTTTAAAAATAAATACTAGTAATAATACTAAGTACTTTGCATGATATCGCGAAAAACTTCCGGGGGAAAAAACGTTCTTATTCGTATTATATTACATGGTAATGTTCAAAATCGAAATTAATAAAAACGAAGTCTGACAGTTATTTCAGTGTTGTGGGGTGCTTACTCGTATTGCTTTACTTACCAAAACTGGGAGCGGGTAGGTATATACCTAACATATAATGTATTATCTTATTAAAAATTCGATCTTGATTTCAAAACATGAAAATATTATATTAGATGAATAGGTAATATTGAGTGGTGCTCAAAATTTAAATACGTTTACTATTAGTATTGGTATATTTTTAGTCGCTTAATTTGTCACATTATATTAATCTCACTGTTTTTGAGCTACTTTTATATAGTTAAAAGCGATTTATTTTTGTATACATTAGACTAATAAGTTAGATGCTCGAGTAAATTAAATAAACTTCCAAGTTTCAGTAGTCCAATTTCTGTTTTTAAAATAATATGACTTTGTATACCTCTTTACTCTTTGTTGGAAAAATATTTTCATTTTTTATTTTTTTGTTAACACATAAGAACAAGTTTGTCTTAAGAAAATAAGGTCAACTTATTATATATTTACTTTAAATATCTAAATAAAAAAAAACAGCTCAATTATGTTTATAATATACTGATAAGAAATTTACGAATCTAAATATGTTTTTAAAATTAAGATTAAATGAACGGTAGTTGGTGAATTTTACTCCAGCAAATTGGCTGAAAACTTAGTAAAAATGATCGTAGATAAATGAAATAATTTTATCATTAGGATGACCATTGAAAGGTATATTATACAAATTTTTCAAAAATTATAGAAAATTTGGAAAACCCCGAATTCTTTAATTATTAAATAAAATATGTTCGATTTAAACAATAGATTATGCTTGTTTATTTATTTATGTATAATTTTTTGAATAAACCTTATTACATTTTTGATCAAAACTAAAAGGCTTACAAAAGCCACGTAGCCATTTAATGATTTATAAATTATAATCCCGAAAGTTTTTTACTTTAAAACGGTTTTATTTCCATCATAGCTTTTATTTTATTTATTTGTTTTTATAAATTAGAAAGAATTACACTACTGTCGAATTATTCTCCATTTCGTCTTAAAACACACGTTATCAAATAATAATAGAATGAAAAAGTAAAATAATAATAATGTGTAATTTTCCATAAGTACTTTTAATACTTATATATGGGTGATTCAGTCACTATTTCTGATTTAAAAAAATAAGTCTAATTTATTTAAATTTTGTTATTATATGGAAACTGTCTATAATCTTTTTCCCGTAGATTCAAATATTTTCCAATTCAGAGGTGCATGTCGAACAATCGGCAGCGATATCGACTTATTTTAAAATGTATTGTTAAATATTTGTATCTATAATTACCTACAATGTTTAAAACAAGTACACATTTTGAAATTTTTTCTCAAAAAATATGATCAAGACATTATAAACTGTGTTATAATGTGTAATGTTATTATAATACTGGCTTAGTCGAAAGTTTTGATAAATATATAGTTTCGAAGTAGAATATTATATGCATTTAGAAACCATTGTTGCATCAGACATTTTTTTTTAATAGTAAATCGTAAACACAAAGGTATGTTCTTGACATTTATATATTAGTTTCATCGCTGGTTGTGTAAGCGAGTATATTTTTGAAATAAGTTTCCAAACGGATAAAGATAGGAAGTTTTTTTTAGCTAATGAGGACTGTGGGAAGTTATTCTCGTCTATTTAGCATATTACGTTGTTTTCCAGAAATTAGAACACAAAAATGATTAATAAACATTTACTATTTAATTTTACTCGTTTTTACACTAAAACAATTATTAAAATAAACGGAAATTTTTCAATTGTCGATATACTTATTCTTATTCTACATTTTATATAGGCTTATTTATTATATGTGTGAATATTAATATTTGATGTATGTGAACATTTTTAAAGTAATTATTACGATAGTTTACGATGTTTTAGATTTTGAGTGAAACGAAGAATGTATTGGTTTTACTAAGATGTTTATTTATTTTTTTATTCTTTTTATACTATGTACAAAAATGTTACCAGAAATCTTGCTCAGATATATACGCGCACCATTTCTGAAACGGAATGCTGTCCAGATGGTACTTTTAAGCGGTCGTTTTTGATTTTCTAAATGGTTTTCATAATATATGGGAAAAACCAGGATAAAACGTAAGAAAAACGGGAAATATACGAAAATAATGATTTTATTATTTTATCAATTTTGTTATTTGTTGTTATTCAGTTAAGAATATTCGTATCGACTGGTTTATCATTGCTCAGAGATCTACATTAAATTACCTATTACAGTGGCTATACCAGTCTCCATTATCCTAGAATGGTTTTTTATATTTTGTATTCGTAATATTTAAGTATTTTGAAAAAAAATTCTTTAATTTCTTACCATTTTTAAAAGTTTAAACAATTTTAATAATTCAAAAAAATGTATGAATTTGTTTTCATATACAACATTTTGTATACAAATTCAATTTTTATAAAATAAAAATAATAATAAAATGTATTCATGATGTTTTTATTATATATTTACACTACTGTTTATTTTATACATTTTTATTCGAGAATATGAAAATCAATTCATGACGTAGGTACGTTGGGATCGTTTTATATAAAAAAAAACAATCATTGAAAACTCAAAATATTAAAACTAAGTTATTTGAATAATATGAGTCAATATAGATATATTGACTATAAATGTATACCTACTTATTTTGAATTATTTACTTTTTTACTTCCAAAAATGTATTCCATGAATAAAGGAAAAGTTCTGGAAAAACTATATTATTTAAAAAAAAAAGTAGAATACGTATCTATGTTATGCTATAGGTCCTATACTCTAGTGTAGGGTATTTAAACATTGGTTGTTTTATTAGTATTTTTGAATATAACATTAATATTTAATAATTTATTAAATTTTCAATTTTTTGTAATTTTATAATATATATATAGAGGTACCACTACATATTAACTAGATGCGAAAATACATGAAAGCGATACATACCAGGGTTCGAAATGTTTGCTTTATTAATAATAGCAGGTTATGATTGATATTATTGCGTAGGTATTATTATATTTTGTTTCAGAAAAAGGATAAAAACCTAATTAATTTCGAAAAGCGCTACCGGTGGCAATAACAATAACAATCTATAGATATAATAATACGTTTTATGACGGAATGTTTTTGAAGTGGGCGTACTTATCTCTAGTCTCCGGCGTAATTCAAATATTAAAAACTGACATCGATTGACGGTTGTTGTAAATAATATTGATTGGGTACATTGTTAAAAAAAAAAAAAAATAATAAAACATTAACTCAGAGTTTATAATAGGGTTTTAACCCCACAAATCCTTCATAGAACACGCCCACGAATTCTCGGGTCTACAGTATAACGATAATAATCCTCGTATACACAACTCGAAAATATAATATTAATTTAGCTATGCAATATACCAACATAGCACCTATACGCGAGTTTTTTGACACTAAATTATTATTTTCGTGAAAAAAAATTTTGAAATTATACAATTAATTTATAAACTAATTATTCAACTGCAGTTTTATATATTAACAAAACTCGTAGATATTAAAATATATTTTATTTATATAGGAATATTGTATACATTTTTAAATAAATAAACGAATCAAATAATTAAATAAATAAACAAAACAAAGCATAATAATATTTTTGTAACAAATCGAAAATGTAGACTACCTATATTACTAAGTTCACTGCAATGGTATGACCAAGATTTTTCGAAGGAGAAAGTTTGACTAAAAATTTAATGGAAATTATAAATATTAAATAAAGTAAATAAATATATAAATAACAAGTTTATATATTAAAATAAAATAAATAAATGAATCAATGTGTTGCCTGGAGTATTATAATAAGTGTATTCCTTCATTTAATTTTTTCTATTCAGTCGCATTTTACATTTTGACTATGATATACCTGATGATGAATTTTTAATTCGAAACCAGTCGTATAATACACTTATCATAATACTCCAGGCAATACATTGATTCATATATTTATTTTTTATTTTTATAGATACATTTTTTATTTATATATTTATTTACTTTATTTATTTACAAGTATTAACCATTTTAATAATTTCGTTTTTGTTTTATTATTTTATTATTATATAAATAATAATTTAATACCAACACATATTATAACAACATTTATAAAATAAATTATAAACCCTTTTTCTTGAGGTTATTTTACAAAATACATAATTGTGTAGTATAATTATTTCTACTTACTTGGTAGTTGGTTTAGTTCCTAGTTTAAAATATGTAAATTGACATGTATGTTAAATTGTATAACATTAGATTGCTAATTGTTTATAATAATTGAAGTCTCAATATTTTTCTTCTCCTTCGCCAACTTCCCAACCATTTAGAGTCGATCACTCTCGTTCTGAACTTTCACTTGACCCGATATCCCATCTCATATACACCGGCTCTCCTCATATCATTCTCAATTGCATCCGACCACCCTTATTTCAGTCTTGCTTTCCACCTTTTCCCTCTTATGTTTATTTTCATTACAGTTCATACTGCTTCAATTTCCTCTCTTTTCGTGATATGCCCAACCATCTCAATTTATTTTCTCTCATTTGTCTAATATCGAATCCACGAAAAAAATACCTCTTATATACTCATCTTTATTCTTTTATCCTATCTTCTCGAATTACTCCATTCATCTATCAAAGAATTTGAATTCCTGCTGCACTCATTCTTTGTTCTATTATTCTGTTTACTCAGTTTACTGCCCAACACTCCCAACTATTCAATATAGTAAAAATATAAATAAATAAATATTCAATATATTCACCACACTTTTGTAGAGTTTATCTTCAAGTTTCATTGAAATCCCCTTCTCACATAAAACACCCGATGTTTCTCACAACTTTATTCAATCACACTTAATCCTATGTTTCACATTCTCATGAAAACCACTGTTCTTATAACAAAAGATCCTTGGTACTTATAGCTCTCAATCTCGTCTATAACCGCTTATAGCCGTTAGCTGTCTTGTCCTATTTTTCCAAACTCTTCCTCTGTTTTACCTCTATTTATCCTTAGTTTCTTTCCTTCAAGTATTAATTTCCATTCCTCAATCGTATTATTAACTTATTCCAGATATTCTTTTATCAAATCAGTATCATTTGCAAACATCATGTACCTTATTCCTCTTCTCACCTGTTAATCTTGTGTACATCTGGGGTGATACAATCTGCTAAAATCTTATTTAGAACTCTTCATACTGTTTGACAGAATTTTACACCGGCTGTCGACCTGACACAACCATATTTATCACCTCTTGTGACAGGTAACGTAACCATGGAAGTATTCTCTGATCACCTTCCACTGGGAGGAATACTATTTTATTAATAATTTTATGCATACGATTATAGGAATTAGTAGTATAGGGTATATACGATTTCGATATACTGAAAGAACTCGCACCAGTGACAATCAATATAATATATCAATTATAAAGTACTAGTATTTCTAGAGACCAAATCATTTAAATAATGTTTTTTGATCGTCCTGTAAAACTAAAAATACTGAGATACGCACTGTACGTTGTATTATAAACGAGAGTTAGTGGAGCACTAATAAAACGTAGCACGCACTGCCGTTACACAAATGAGACTCCACCACTCTTCCCCTTCTTAAACTTAAACATGAAATATCTTGTCCACGAGTGGATGAAAATCAAAAATGTTAACACCAAAATTTATTTAAAGTAATATTAAATCTATTTCTAAAATTTTTAATGTAGGTTCTCATTCGAAAAATCAAAGTTGATATCACCACAGTATACTCCTTAAATGTTTTGAAAAATCTAAGCACTAAAAAATATCGACTTTGATTACACTTAAAAATTCCAAAAATCAGAATTTGAATATATGTACAAAATTTATTTAGAATTTAAGAATTTATTAACACGATTTCCAGTGGTATTTCAATCCGGTGATCTTAGGATAAGATATTATACAATATAAGAAATAAGGCTCAGAACTTATTGCACTTAAAATTCACAAAAAAGTTCTGAAACAAAAAAAAATACTTAAAAAAAAAACATTATTAGACCAAATTTTAGGGTTTAAAAAGGGTCTAATGACTCTAAATTATTAAATATGGTTTTATAACACAACACGAATTATTAACTATGTTATTTTGTTTAAATACAATTGTACGTGTTATAAAAAAAATAATTGGGTTAATAATTGGTATAATGTTGGACAATTGTATTTAATAAGTTAAAGCCGTTAGAAGAGGATCAACTAAATCCTATTATCTTTACTTTCTTAAATTTTTTTCAAGTGCTTTTTTCAGAGTATTTTTAACGTTTTTAAGCGGTTATTTGTGGATTTTAAGGGCAATAAGTTCCGAGCCCTAATAAGAATATATACATAATAATTAAAATACACAATGTGATGCGTATAACTAAACTACCGAGTTGTATGAAACTGTATAAAGTACAACTTTTTTCTAATAATTCGTGAAAATCATCGTCGTATAAGTCACGTGTATAACGCTCATTTTGGAAATCTTTTGGACCATAGAAATTTACCTCTATTCAAATAATATATAAAATACCATTTTTGTTATAGTTATTATAGTTAGTTTCTTTTGTTTCATTATATATGCTATGTTAGGTATAGATTCGAATCAATTCATCATCCTATATACACCAGTATATGGTCGCAGGATGAAAAGCATTTGTCTGCCAGCTTGTATATAGTTATTATTATACTATTTCCATTTTATTACGTTTTTTGCCATATATAGCCACCATAAAACCAAACGAAAAAGTCGCTTCGAATTACTATACTTACACAGAATATATATAAAATTGTTCCACAATTTTATGTTATTCCGATAAGCAGACGATGGCGATTGGACATAATAGTGTATACGGCTATAATACGTAAAGCCAAAGTATCAAAATAAATAAAAATACAAATTTACTGGGGTAAAGGCGGAGAGTTCCGCCAATACGTATGTAGTAAAAATGTAACGTGCGTGCCGTCGTTCAATTAAGTCAATAATTTACGTGTCTATGTATTAGGTATTATACGACGGCGTTGCACCGTGTAGAAAAAATAATAATGCATTTTACCGGTATAAGGTATAACTATTATGTTGATGATTTTCTGAAAGGGGGTAAAAAAGTTAGAAAAGAGCTATAAAAAAAAAATAATAATAATAATAAAAGCAATATCGCTCGCTATAGAATGCTCATTGATTTGTAACACTTTAAAATATTACGTTATACTATAAGTCAACATTTATACAATTCAATTTAGAAAATATCCATTGTCCAGTAATTTGATTGAATATTGTAAGCAAAGTAAAAAATATAAATAATATATGATTATTTTATATAAATACTGACTATAATATAGTTGGAGATCTTCTGTAATATTGTACAAGTAGTGGTCAATTAAATCTACAGCTTATCAGTCTTAAATGGACTACGATTTCATATACTTGGATGGTGCAAATAGACAAAATAGATCTATTGGACCTACATTTTAGTAAGAAGTTATTTTTTTTTCACACTATTAATAAAAAGTATACATTTTTAACAATCTGTAACCAAATAATTGGTGATAATTTATTAATTGAATTATTCATTTGTTTGAAATATCACCATCCATTTGTGAAAATATGAAATGCATTAAACTAGAGTACGGATTATGAAGGCATTGGCTTTTTTTTTCTATTGCTCTAAAATGAAGCTGTCAGCTACAAATTCGATTTATACAATTTAGAATAAAATGCACGACATTTTATTTTGATTTTTTTTCGTTTTTTGTATATTAATGTTTTTTGGGTATTTTGGTACTTTTTTTGCTTTTAAGTTACATTTTCTCAAAATGTGTTCTAAATAAACGTATTTGAAATGTTAATATTTATTTTTATATTATATAATGTGTTCCAAGGTCATGGCTGGCTGAATCGATATTATCTCGTTATGTTTAATTTGTGGAAGTATTTATCAATATAATTTAGATAATGTGATTCACTTACCGTATGGTATATAGTAGATTAATTTATCTTGAAACGACAATAAACACAAAAATATGCACTCACTTTGAAAATTATCTACTCAGAAGCAGGCTTGTGAATACATTTATTATAATACTTTTTTTTTTTTTTAAATAATTTAATGGAACTAAAAAATAATTTTTTTTTTTAAAAAACCCATTTCGCAAACGAAAACATTACATGGTGCTAAAAAATAAAAATAAAGAGCTGATACTGCTGATAGGTGAGCCACCATTGTAAGTGAAAAGTTCGAAAAGTTGGAAATGTATGTAGCATGAAAATATTAATTTGTTTCTGTAACGATAAACCATTGCTAACTAAAAACGATTTTAATTAAAGTTTAAAATTTAATATAATGAAATCACAAGTCATAAATTTGTTCATTTTCATTTTGGATATTTTTCCGGACTTCAATCATTATGAAAACTTCTTAAAAATCAAAATATGACTTACTTTCACAGCAACTAGGTCTAAAATGCAATAAAAGTGGTCTCTTGTAATTTTCCGATTAGATCAATTTTTTGGAGCAAAATGTTCTGTTCAAAAAGTTATTTACAGACAGAAATAAATAACCTAACCAGTTCCGAATCTAAAAATACCGGGTTATACAATTTAATTCTAACATATATAGCAGAACATTTTATTCAACCTGTCATGTACTGATTATTATTATTTGTTTATTGTATGGCTTTTTAAAATTATTATTATAAAAACATAACGTCAGTAAACAATAATTAAAAAAAAAAAAGCTGATACTGCTGATGGGTATGCTGCTGTTGTAGGTGGGAATTTGGGGCGGTAAGATACATTAGGTTATTTAATTTATTTCTGTAAGCAGCAATAAAGCCTTGCTAATGAAAAATGATTCTGAATGACGTTGGTTTTCACATGATTTGAATAGTCGTAATATTTATGATTTTCATTATAATTGATCAAGAAAACATTATGGAAAAAAAATTACTACATTATACTATTTTTTTTACCACTAAGTTTAACTTATAATAAACCTCCTATTAAATGTTTAAACATTTCTGTTTGGTCAAACAATTATATTAACATAGTACCTGCTAAAGAAAAACTACGTATAAAAACTCTCAACATAAAATGTTTATAAATAGCTCAAAAATGGTTAAAATGTTTTTAAAATTTTTATTGTGTCTAAAAAAAATAACATTAGGAAAATATAAGTTTTCTGTCAACATTCCAAATCCCTTTGAACATATAATTGAATTACAACAAAATATCAAAATTGAACATAATGAATTCATTTTTTCTGTTGACTTTCCCGTTCTTTATACGTTTTACTCAGTTGTCAGAAAACTACACATAAAATCAAAAAACGAATTTTGAGCTTATCAACTAGATTCAAAATTCAACAAAAAAGGTCTGTGGTCATTTTTTGATTGAAGTAATCTGAAAGCAAACTTTCTGATAGAAAAGTTGCTCACAGACAAAAAAAATAATCATACATCATACATTCAATAGAACCATTCTTGTTCCGTTCGAAATATAAAATGTTAATATAAATATCAGTTTATGTATAATAAGTCTTACATTTAAAAATATAATATTATAGAAAAATAAAATAATCCAAAAAAAAAAAACATAGCTTAAAAATGTTTTTGGTCGAACCCGTTCATGCATGCAAGATTTCTTCATTTATGTGTCAATCAATAGTTAAAAAAAAATTCTCTTTATGGCAATGCAGACGTAAAACTACAAAGGCTTTGAATAAAAAATGTACACGCTTTGAGTTTTATTTGAAAACTGCCACGTGGTTCAGAAAAAGTCTGAATTTTATTTAATAATAATATACCTAATAAAATGTATGTAAAAAAAGAAGAATCTATATTTAAGTAAGCTTGGATTTTATTTAATAATAAAAAAAAAAAATCGATTCGCAGCAGTGACTCACAAACATTTGTTCACAGAATTATTAACTCGAGTGATGGATGTTCCACGTTTTCTTCTCTTTATTCCCCTTCAGTTTTATGCGACGGCTGCAGACAATCTCAACCTGCAGCAACAGTATATTATTGTATATGATGTTGAAAATCAAAATCTACCGTAAATACGCTAAAATTAATGGCTGCACTGTAAAATTAATTACTCGTTTTCTCGTTGTGTTTTATGATATTCGAAAGTAGTTCAAAACAAGATGCATTATAATATGTTATTGTATGAAAGATTACTTTTTCATAAATGTTCGCCTTTAATCATTTCGATTCTAAAACTAGTTTCCCGTAAAAAATAAAGCTTATAAATATCTACCAAATTTAACATTATTTTATATAATAAATATAATATTGTTTTGGTATCATTTTATTAGAATACTCTAATGATGGTAAACTACGTAATTTTAACGATCCAATATTTTTCAAATCTGTAATAAGTAAAACTTACTTATACATTTGTGTCTACTTTTGAAGGGCTGTATTTTGTTAGAACCGTGTTTTTCCATAACCTAATTTTGTTGGAAGTATAATATTGTCGAAAATAATTTTTACTCGACAATTACCTGCAGTAATAAGCAGCTACAAAAATTGTATTCTTATGATGTGTAACACTCCTCATTGGTTTCCGAAATGTATTGTAAGGGACTGTCGATATTTATACTTATTTCTATCTAATTAGTCGGAGCAGTTGGTTGGTTATTCCTACTACACTATCCGGTTTTTTGAATCTGGTCGTTGGACTAATTTAAATAGAGGTAGAGACCTTTATTTAGGTTATATTTTACAGGTCAAAGAGACTTAAGACCTGCGTTTGTTATTTGACACAGTTAAACAAAATTCAACAACAATAGAATTTATTCCAAGTACAACTAATAAATACTAGTATAAAATAAGTACCTATATTCGATTTGAGTAACCCAGAACTCTTAAGATGATTATGGTAATATCAGATGAAGCAAAATACGAGTAGTGTGATTTTAGTGATTGAAAATTTAGAAACAATATTAGAATTACATACACGAGGATATTATGAATATTAGACTAATTTATTATACACACATAGGTTCACTCGTATTCCGCGCTCCAGTATTATGCACTTAGCTAAGCAAAACGCATAACGACATATGAAAGGTGCTATAACGAGTCAGTGAAATTGTACGGTACAGATGATAAACATTTTTCAATCAAAAATTATTTATCTACTTTTATTATTTATTTTATTTTTTATTATTTACGAATTATTGCGGACGAAATACTGTTCTGACCAGATATGATTCTAATAATATACGGTTTCGACAAAATATAGTTCCGATAAAATAAAAAAAATTCCAAGAATATACTCGATGAATACAGTTTCGACAAAATATGATTCTGATAAAATATGGTTCCGTAAAAATATTTTTTGACAAAATACTCTCCAACATATTACGTGCCCTCTATGTATTTTCACGTAGTTATCTACTTCTTGCAGTAAAATATTTTTTATTTTCGTACTATAAAAAATTATTCAGAACTTAACCTGATCTACCATAAGTATGAGGACAAGTTTGGTGCATGGGTGCTTAATTTGTAGGGGAGAGAAAAACTGAAACCAAGTTTCCAAACACGCATATATAGACTAATATATATTAGATTATGCTATAGATTTATTATAGGTCAATATGAAGGGGTGAATCAATAATCATTCAGGTTGTATGTCATGCGTCAATGCTCAATAAAAGAAATTTTTTCCTGGTTATAATATTTTCCAGAAACCATATTCCTCTCTTGCCTTCTTCACCAATGGGTGTGCATGGCTGAATGCCTGATTATTAAAATATAGCTGCACAAATTAATATAAAATACTATTTGATTCATACAGTACAGTCATTATAAACTACTATGAAAATATAAGTTACGGTTATATAATTTACATATCAACTTCAAATGTAGTAATAATACTGAACAGTTGATTTGCCGAAAACGTAATGTAATTTTGAAATTTAATGATTATATTATATACCTGAAATCCTACGTATTATGCGAACGCATGACAATTATTCCGTTTGTTCATATTTAAAATGATTTAACATTTAATAATAACCGTTTTATACGCATCTCTTTTATATTTATTAATAATAAATTAATGACATAATATAATTTATTTACCATAAAACGAATTAAAATAATAATTGTTGTTATAAATTAAACGAATCAGTGAGGTCGTACATGATTTATTTAGACATGTTAGTGCAGACTGTTTCATATTGTTATGATAATAGTATCCAGTCGTTAATAATGATAATAATTTTATACATGATAATAAATTGTTTGACCTTTATAATACATATTATACGGTTATTGGGACCGCCGCCGTCCACCGTATGTTTCGCCACTTGTAGCTCAGCAGTAGCCTGTAATTATTTTCGATTCGCCAAAAATTAACATTGCAGATAATACCTATAACTTATGCACGTAATATTCATAATATTATAATAGGATTACAACGGTTTGACGTCACCGGTATAAGTATAGGTAGGTATTATTCCAGATTTATTATACAAACTACCTATTGAAATTCTCTGAAGTATAAAATACATATTTTCCAAAATACCTTAACTGATAATAATCATTATATTAATAATATATAAATGAGTTTTAATAAAAATGTTGAATTTCGTATATTATAATATAGGTACTGAATTACTCAATAATAGAAATGTAGACCAGGGTTACAGTCTTGGGCACTTTTCGTAAGATCATAGTAACATAAGTTATTATACGAATGCCTATAATGAAATTACGTACCTAATTAGATTCATTTTACCAATAAAACATTTTTCTCTTCCATTAATTATGATAATCTATGTATCTTTTTTATTTATTGACATTACTATGAGTAATAATTTTTACACTAGGAACTTGCCACAGACTAACGATTATTTAATCGTCAACTGCTTTATATAAAAATATCGTTTAAAGTATAACCTACTAAAATCGGATGGAAAGGTATAGGAATTATTTTCGGGGCTGATTTTTTATCCATATGATAATACTTAAAAAACATGTCTTATATTGTATACGTAATACCGTACAATACGTTCCGTTTTTTTATTTATGAATAAATACATTATATACTACATGATATACAGAGTGATAACATAAGATACTATCTCGTAATGTATTAACTTTTTAGAAATTTTTTTTTAGAAAATTGAAGAAACATGTAGCTATAAAATATTACATTACTCGTATTCTTGTTTTTTGTCACTCTTATGTTTGGGAAGAAGAGGAGGACTATTAAATTTTGATTTTCAAATGGCAGCCTATATTAAAAGTATATGTTTATAATATGAAGTTTTAGCTTAAATACATTTCGGTGTTAAAATGTTTAATTTTCTTTCTATACTACTTTGACGAGATATTCTACATTTAAGTTTGTCATTTTGTGGATAGGCGGAAATTAGTGGAGCATTGGAAGACCCAACGTAAATGATGCTCTACTAGTTATCTTTACCCATAAATTAAATGTAGAATATCGAAAGTACGGAAATTAAAAATTTCAATATCAAAATATATATCTAAAATTATATAAGTGGCTATTTAAAAATCGAAATGTTATTGCATCCTTAAACCTAAGAATGATAAAAAAATTAAGGTAATATTACATTTTTAAGACTGGCCGTTTCTTAAATTTTCTAAACAAATTTCGAAAAATGTTAATAGGTACCTATTTTCTGAGATGATGAGACGTGTCTTACGTTATGTTGATCACCCTATATAATATAATATAGACATTTCGAACGCAGACTAATTTAAATTTAAATTGAAAGTCACTATACTGCGGCTGTCGTTATATATGTGAGTTTGGTATTGATGTGCTTGAGATTGTCGTTGTCGGTGGCTGAACTGATCCTTTAATGCGATGATCGAAATACCGTTCTGGTACCCGAGTCATAATAATAATAATAATATAATAAACGAAGAATAATATGCTATTCACAGCATCACGAATGCTGTGCAGGTGACAATAATAGATGAACGTACGTTGTAAATTATATTTGCGCATAGAACCGTGCGTAAATCTGGTAATAATAATTCCGCTTTTTTGCAAATTTGTAGGCAATTCGTGATGGGTTTGATAGCCTGCCGTTTATGTAAAATGCAAACAATTATGATTTCGTTAAATTAACTTTTTTTCGCAGTATTTTATAACGGTGATAATTGTACAAGCGGAAACGGGATCTTTAATATAATGCACCATATTTTCACGGATTAAATACAAATTTAAAAGCGAATAAAACAAATATCTAGGTACCCAATTTGAAATCGAATGACTGTTTTTTTTAAAACCTGCAGAAGAAAAAAAAAATAACTTGGTTCATACAAATAATATCTCATACATGAGTGTATATACTAATGTGCATGTGACACAATATTTTATTGTGACGTACATCGTGGTGACGTGGTATACAGGCATATAATATTTTATATATTTGGCGTATCGTAAAATCGATTTGTCCGGATATGTCATCATAATACGCGATACAGTGAATGCAGTGCATTTTTCGTGCTTTATAGTATACATATATTCTTAACTTTTGAAGAATTAAAAAAATATAATACCATTCGAATTTATATACCTATAATCGTTCTCACACTGCTGTAATGGCTTCAATCATATTTCAAGTTGGCTAAAAATAAATAAACAATATTATTATTTTGGATAATGCAATATCTTTTGCAATTTTATATCTCCAATGATTGATTTGCAGCAATTTCTAATCATCTCTGTCGTTGGTCTTATGCGTGAATTAAACTCATATCTTCCATTATCTAAGCCATGTACCTGTTGTAATTATGAAGTTTTTATTTCAGTGATTTCCTTCTACCACTCTTTTCAAGATTATTAAACCTAGCAACCCGCCATGTCTGAGAACATGACCGGTTTATTTATGCAATACATTATAATAATATGATCATAGGTATCTGTTTGTAAATATCTGTTGATGTAATAACAAAAAAAATAACAAAACCGGAATAACCGGAAATAACAAAATCCTAATCAGTTACACCAAATTAGAAACCTAAATTCTCAGCATATTATACAATTGTAGTAACAAGCATACAATTATTGTATGCATTTAATTTATTTTTAAATTCAAATAATTTTGTTTTTATATTTGTTATTATGTTTCGATAGTGTAATGATAATGTATAATAGTTTTCTTATTTTCTTTCTGACAACTTATTTTAATTTAAATACCTTTACATTTTTTTAATCGGTTTCTTCTGTTAATATTATTTTATTTGTCACTTATTTTCAAGTACCAGAGTCAACAAACATTTTCACATTTAATAATTCTAGATTACCGTTTGACAAAAGTCGAGTTTTTCTAAGTTGCCATAACTTTGCGAAATCAATTTTTTCATTTTTTCTTCCGTGGTTTTGGGAAAAGTGTATTCGTCCCGCCGTAGAGAGCCGGGAGAAAATATTATTTATCAAACACAACAACAGTATTTAATTTACAACATTTTCAATGTATAAATCAAAATAAATTCGTAAAACACTGTACATGGCTCATTGTTTTAAAATATGAGTGCATATTTTTCTATAAGCAAGGTAGACTGTAGTGTATCTAGCCGCCATTAATAATAATAATAATAATAATAATTAAATATTCTCAAATTATTTAATAATTAATAATATTGTTTTACGTGATCGTGATCATCGCCAGCATTATTATTATTATGATAAAAGATAATACTATAGGTACGTTTACTCAGAAAATTATGTTTCACGGTCACCGGCCGTAACAGGGGCAGCGCACTACTATCGTGGGCTTATTTATTTTATACAAATTATTTAATAGATTATTACAATATTCCTGTGAAAATTACTCTTATCTGGAACTTCGGGTGGAAGACCCGGATAACGACGGATAACCCGATAATCGATAACGACCGGATAAACCCAGTCAGTGTTTAAATAAATATTTTTGTAAAATAAAATGTTATTTAATATTTTTGGTGTTTAAATTTACTTTGCAAATGTAGTATTCTACGTAGAGCAAAGTATACGATAAAACATTTCATGGATTATTTGTCTTAGTTTACCCGAAATTTATTTTTAATATTTTAAATATTTAATATTTTTTTAGATTTCACCATTTAGCATTACACGAAATATCAAAATAGGTTATGTTATAATAATAATAAATTCAAATTGATCTTAGATACAATTAAAAATAGTTTTCTTATTGTATTTTAATAGTTAGGTATAAGTTAGGAAGCTAGAAAAAAGTTGAAATGTATTAAATCTAATTTTTGTAATTTTTTTTATTTTATGCCTCAATAAAATACGTATACAATGCGATATTAAAGTTTACAAACAGAACAATACGTAACAATAATAATAAGTGTGTGTATAAATTATTATTATTAAGGCGGCGTGAAAATTTATAAGACGTGGTTTTGCACTTAAACGCCGCCGCCATTTCCGACAATAGATTTTTAATAAGTTTGCAGAACGTTCGCATAGTGGTTTTCCGCAAGTGATCATAAACATACATTATTTTCGAATTTTTTCACCTAAAATTCAGTGCTATTTTTCGGTAAAAACCATTTGTGCGAAAATCGTTCGGACAGTTTTGTAAAATATATGAATTGACCACCAAAAATATATACGGTCGTCGTCCCTGTTTGGTCAGTTAACAATGAATTCTTACATATATGTTATTATAGGTACATAAATTAAAATTAATACTCTAACATATGCATCTACTAATTTATTTTTAAAAAAACTGGCAATTAATGTAAAATTGTCGATGTATCTGTACATAGATTAATTACTATCTGTTTAAACAATTTGAAAAAATTGGTGGCCAAATGAATCATGGTAATGACTTTTATGGGAAAAAATCAGTTCTAGTGCATAAACCACTTGAACTCGTAATATAATAAAATATATTATATATTCACCTGACACGAAAAATAAGGAAAATGCTGCTGCCGCCGTTACCTTATATAGGTACCTTATTGTTTTCACGGGTATACGAACATTATTATTATTATTATTATTATATGACTTTTATAGTGTGTTGTATTATATGATATTATTATTGCCGTCGGTATCGTTGGCAGTGGACGATCGATTACACCGGTAAGGCGTTCTATACACAGGGTGATTTTTTTTTTTATCATCATTCAAAGGTGATCAAAGATTTCTTGTAATTTTTTTTTTTTACGATATCCATGAGTTTTATATAGAATACGTATCTTATATAGTAGAAATACATCTTACAAGAATAGAATATGCAAATTTATCATAAAATTAAAAAAAAAATTTCAACTGCGCCAGTAATGATTTTTATAAATACGATGTATATAATTTAATTTATTTAAGTAACATTATTATTATTATTTATTAACACAGAGAATTTATTTCAAATAATTAATGTAAAATTAAAATGGTAAGTATAGTAAGTAGTTATAAACGAACTTTTATTGTTTGTTAGGAACCGTTTGCATCATTTTACTTGATAGAATTTTTATAATAAAATAATAAAGTAAAAATAAAATAAATAAATGAATCAATGCCTCGCCTGGAGTATTATGATAAGTGTATTATACACAGTATATACCTGATGATGAATTTTTAATTCGAAACCAGTCGTATAATACACTTATCATAATACTCCAGGCAACGCATTGATTCATTTATTTATTTTATCTTTATACATACATTTTCTATTTTTATATTTATTTACTTTATAAATTTTTTATGTATGAGTAATGTATTTTTAATTGTCTCTTTCTCAGTTAAACTATTTCTAGTCTTAGAGTACATACGATTTAATACGGAAAAGAGACTCTCGTAAACTTAAGTTGAAGAGAAAATTATTAATAACGAAATCGCAACACGTTTGACAAAATAATAAATAGAATACCGATTATTTAGAAATTAGTGAAAATTTAGTTTTGATAATATGTGTTATCTAAAAATTTAAAAAACAATATATGGACACATATATGGTGCATAGCACTAATACTGTAGGATATTCTATAAAATGGTTTATGGATACCAAATTTATAAGTACCCTTTTTGTGGCTATATATACTCCTCCAATATAAAATTTAAATTGCAGTTATAACACAGTATTATTATAATGCATAGTTAAGCTTTACAGTTAAGTAAAACTAACAGACTCTGTTGAAAAGTTTTTTTAAAAAGTTCCTATTTTTTTAAAATAATTATTTAACTTCAAAATATCAAAATTGTACCAATTGTTAAAAACGATTTTTAAATATGTTTTCTGGGACAATAATAACGGTCAAGTTGGGCTATAAACAGTGTCATAAATTAGCGTAATAATAGGCGCGGTGCTTAAACAGCCAAGTATCCACGGACAAACTAGAAATTGATAATGTGTATGGTTGTAACGATCCCACTCGACTGATTGGCCGTTTGGGTTGCAGCCAGAATAAATAATTGGGATAATGGGAGCGATAAACTATTTTGGCTGTTTATGTAATGCACTTAATGTATCTTTCAGACGGTATATAATAGAGTTGATAGTATTTACTCTATGCGGTATACCGTGCCTTTAAAATTTTGTAATAATCATAGATACTTATACAATACTAAATAGCTGTGAATACTGTTATTACGGTGTCATTTCAATGATGCCGCCGTCATTTACAAAATGGCCATTACTTGTACACAGACTTTATCATTTTTTTTTTTTTTTGACATTATTTGGCTTGTGGATTGTGAATCATTAGTTTTAACTTTTAATGCCTTTGATTACAACTGAATCGAAGCAAAATTAAATTTTCCGAGTTTTATCATCATCAATTAAAACCTCGATTTCAGATGAGTTGAGGATTACGTTACTTGGACAAAAGTCGAATTACGTATAGCATACAAAGAACCAATTAAATACTAAAATTAGAGGTTGTTACTGGAAGTATTGTGATCAACAATTTTAATTTTCTTTTAATATCCATCATTTATACCCAAAACGCTAAAATTCTTAAATGCGTATAGGAAAGAAAATACTATAAATACGCGGGTATACGATCGTAGCCTGTTGGATGATAACTATAACACATAAAATTTGAACATTTCTAATTTTTATTTTAATCTCATTACTCTGAGACAACTGGGGTGTCACCATTATTATATTCTACGTATTCGGTGATAACTATAAAATGATAAGGAATAGGAAAACTTAAAACTTTCTAAATGTCATAAACTCACAATTTTGCATAGCTTATCTATTTATCATCAGAAGTTATTAATAAACTATAAACATTGAACACTATGTAGGACGTAAGTAATATACGAGTATATTTATGTATATATTTTACTAGTAGCTTATTAAACAATCAATATGGTTTAATAAATTAGGTACTGATAGTATACCCTTGTATTACATTTAATTTAGTAAAAGAGATCTTTCAAATCTAAATACATTTATTTAAATAAATATATAATGATAGATAAATCTGAGTTAATTGTTATATGGGGAGGGGTAGGGCCATAAACACGGTTTAGGGTTTCATCATCCCCTCCTTACAACATGGAAAGTATATACATTTATTATTAAGTATATGTTATTTTTTAAATTAACTATAATAATATGTAAGTATTATGATAACCTCCCCATAAAAAATTTCTGTCTATGGTACTATGAGGGGAAAAGCCCACTGCACGTATCATTTATTTCAGAATAAGTGCATACCCAAAACAATATTTACGACTTTACAGTTTAAGCAAATACAGTGCAATCAGTCATTGGAAAATTAAAACTTCAAATAGAGGCATAGGCGTACACATGGAACTCTTCATAGGCTTCAGGTCACGCACCCAAAATAAACTCAAGTCCAATTTTATAACTCAATAGAAAATTATTCTATATATTTTTGAAAAAAAATAAATGTATTACACAACTATGTATCTTAATTACTGCCAATCAATTTGAATTAATTTTGATTCTAAACAAATTGGACTCAAAGTCCCTATTCCATAAAATTGTTTGACATACATTTTATGATAAAAAGGACGAACATACTTCGCACATGGGTGTAGCCACTATTGTAGATGGGAAGTTGAGAAGATAGGATACAGACGGGAATTTAAAGTATATCTGTAAGCAACGATAAACAATTGTTAACGAAAAATCGAATCTGAGTGGAGTTCACTTGATAGTGTTCCTTTGTCAACAATACAATATATGGTATATGTCATATAATGGTAAAATGATTACAACAATGTGCATTTACATGGCAATAATGATTGTTAAAAAAAAGATTAAAATAATAAAAAATTAATAATAACAAAAAATAAATAAAAAACGGTTGCCAATAACAACCTTATTTTTAATCTTTCAATCTTTTTTAACCTAGAGACCGAGATTTTCCTCATTACCTCGAATATTAATGAGAATTTTAAAAAAATGACCTTTTTAAAGTACCACCCGGAGCATTTCCTCGCAGAAAGGTGCTATACTTGATAATCGTAATATGCTTTCTGGTAGAAAAAGTGTAACATAAAAAAAAAAAAGTAATAATAAACATCAATGTAAAACCAATACATCCAACACTCCACTCAAAATCACCCTGTATGTGTACGAACGTGTAATATTACTATAACGTGTTCGGGTAGAATATTCGAATGATATTAGGTATGTTACTATAATATATTAAGTTCGTGTATTGACATTTACATAACGCCCGTTTTTCCGTCGTCTGATTGGTGGTGACGGCGAAGGCGGCGGCGTAAGTACATTTCTCGGCGCGTTTACGATAATATAATATTTACGCCTGTATAATATAATAATGTTATAGTATGGTGTTTCAGGTGGTAAAATTAATGTACGAGTATAGAAACATAATAGAAATAATAAGTTACCTGCTATCTAGCACCTACCCACCCGTCGTCGTTCCATTATATGTACCTATAATAGGTGACCGTAAATCGATAAGTTCCAACGACGAGACCCCTCGCCAGTAGTCGTGGCTCGTGACGGCGTTGCATATTTTATAGGTAATTAATATACGATATTATGTACCGCTTATTGTACACATACCGTACACCTGATGATTCGTTTGAACTTGTCTTTGATATAATAATACGAGGACGTCTTCGCTTTGCATTAATAAAATTGCATTAATCCTAATGTTTGGAAAGATGCATTCCTTGAATTCAACTTAGTATTTTTCGGTTTTATTTGGATAAAATTGTTTTGGCCGGTCAGAAACCCTTGAAAATTTTAGATAGCAATCATTTTAAGTTGTATCTGATATAAAAAAAACAAATATTGTGTTAAGTCGTAATTTTATTACTAAGTACCTATGTAAGTATTTTGATATCAAATTTTGACAAAAATCAAAAAAATTACAGATTTTTTTTCCAATTTATATTAATTTATATTGTTTATAACGTAAAAATACCATATTTTGGATACCTGCTTAGTGCTTATCAAAGGGCGCTCGATAAAATTGTACTTTTTTGGTGATATTGATTTATCGTTCTATTTGATGATAGTTAATGCTATTGTAATTTACATAATTTATGGCGATGAACAAGTTTAACAATGATGACTTGAGTTTTAAGTAAGTACTTGTAGTACGTTGTTTTTAAAAAAAAATTGTCGTTTTTACCTTGAAGGAACAAGTTTATTAGTTTATTTATAGTGTAATTGTCAGACATCTATAATATAGATGATATAGATTCTATATCATGATTCTAATTCTTTTTTGGCTCTTCACCCTATTATTTTTAAGACTAAAAATAAATTGCATAGATTGACATTAGTTAAAATGAGTGATAGTAAGGTGCTACATACGATGATGTTTATTTAATTTAACCAATAAAAATATCTTATAAGGAGAAAAAATTTCAAATTTAAACCACCCGCCTGGAAATATATTCCTGTCTACGTCTCTGCTGATGTTCTGGTGCCAGAAAAATGTATTAATCAGCAAAAAAAAAAAATTACTATCAAAAGCTAAACCTGTCAAGTCATTCATATGCTTATTGTAAAAATATTTAATTACAGAACATTAAAAATGTTCATTGGTACCCTTGTGGTAATAGCGCTCGATGCGTTGACACCTCTCATACACCCCTAGGCACGGTTCTAATACTATTTAAATTCAGCTTTCAGGTAAATTCAGGTGTATTTGTTCAGTAGGTCTTGTATATTCGAGTTTTGGATTATGTAATTTATTTAGGTTAGGTTTTGGGTTTTGGTTTAGGTTCAGGTGTACAGCCCTGATAAAAAAAAATTATCTTGTCGCTTTTCTCTTGAAACATTATTTATTGTACAAAAAATATGTCGTACAAATTTTAAATAATGAAATTGTGCCATAATTTGAAAAAAAAATATCGTATTTTTGTGTATTTTGGTTTTTCCGAATTATTATGAAATCCAAAAATTACTTTCTCTGTCAATATTTTAAAAGAAACAAAATCGATCACTTGTAATTTTTAGATTGGAATAATATTTCTGGTAGAAAATATAAGTTGAAAAATAAAAACAATTAAATCGGTAACGCCGAAGCACGTTGTAAATATTTGCCGTTTTGCATATAATTTTCTTTTGAGTTTTTTCTAATTATTTCAAAGACAACTTGGAAAATCAAAATATGAGCCCCCAGATTCACCAGTTGGTTAAAATCACCCTTCAGAAAAGGTGCTACATACATCAGAGCAAGATTTTGGTAGAAAATTTATTTTTTATATAAGGAAAAAAAATCATCTTAGTAAAACCAATGTTGCCTCATTTACACAAGTTTTATGTAAACAAATAAAATGTTCAACCAACTAAGAAGGTAGGGACATCTTTTACACCCCCGAATTTACCACTGTTATTATTAACTAGCTAGAATATTTTTTTTGTTTTTTGTAAATATAAAATTGAAAAATTAGTTTTTCAGTAAACAAAATATGCCATATTTTTGTGTTTATATTTTTTCCGGTCTAATGTAAAGTAATATAAAATATAGTATGTATTTTATTATAACTCGGAAGATTTATTTATTGGCCTAATAAACAAAATTTGTTTGTATGAAATAAAGTATATTCTCACTGTTGTCACATTTAAAAAAAAAATATATATATACATATATTTCGTTTCCGGGATAAATTGCTTATTTAAAACAAAATAAAATAAGAAAAGACGTCCTAGGATAAGGGAAACGGGTGCAGCCACTGTTATGGGTAATTTAATGTATACATGTAAGCAACGATAAACCATAATAACGAAAAAATGATTCTGAGCGCAGTTCAGTTGATAGTGATGCTTTGTCAGCAATATATATGTTATATTATGGTCAAATAATTAATTAGGCATTATATATAATTGTTTTAATATTGTATCGATTTTCTCGTGTTTCCTAGTTTTCCCGGATTTCACATTTGCTGGAAAAACTCTTAGAAAAATCGAAAAATTACCTCCTTAAAGTACCTTCCCAGTCAGATTTCCATTCAGAAAAAGTGTTATCATTTTAAATTGGAGCGAAATTGCTGGTAGAAAAGTTGCACACAGAAAAAGAAAGGCCATAATATATTTTTAATAATACCTACATATCGTACATTTTCCATTTATCTGACATTTTTTCTCGATTTTTCCTAGACATTATGAAAATCGCTTGAAAAATCAAAAAATGACCTTCTTAAATTACCATAGAGATAAAATTTTTTTTCAGAAAATAAACTGCATTTGATACGTTGGAGCAAGATTTCTGGTAGAAAAGTTTACACAACAAATCGAGTGGTATTTTGTGATTAATAGAACCCAAGGATGAGATGGCTTGGGTTTCTAGGTACATCCAATATGCATTTGTTTTTTCCTTGTTTAGGTAAAAGTGAAAAAAATTCGAACAATTTTGTTCGACACACTGGTTTAAACTCAGAGTCCCTAGTATGATAATAATCATAAATAACTATAAGATCACGACAAACACACTTTACGAAGGACAATATAGCGTTATTTAACATAACATAAAATATTCGCATAATATTAGAACTTCAAAAAGCTATAAAATTGAAACTTAATCAGTTCGCTTAATTCTAAATTCACCACCGTTTTAAATCGGTAATATACACGTGTTAAAAAAAAAAAAAGTTGTTAAATTAAATTTGTTCCGCGTTATTTTTTACTCAAACGTTTTTCGTCGAAAGTTGATATTAAAATGTCCTTATTAAAAAATGAATATTTTAAACTTTTCTTATTTCTTTTTTTTTTCTACATAGTAAGAAACTAAGACTCTCAATGAACCTTCTATTAAATTTTGAAGCATTTCTGTTAAGTCTAGCAATTTTACCACAGAGTACCTATCGAATAAAAATTACATACAAAACTCTCAAAATAAAAGGTCTAGAAATGCCCTAAAAATAGCTTAAATTTTTTGAAAATTTGTCCACGTTTAGAAAAGGCAAATATGAATACCAGATAATATGAAAACCGCTTGGAAAATCAAAAAAAAAATGACCTCTTAAAGGTACAATCTGAACAAGATTCCCTTTCAGAAATGGTGACGCGTATATATATCTGAGCGAGATTTCTGGTAGAATTTTTGTATACATTAGCAAAATAAAAAAAAAAATAAATATTTTAGTAAAACCAATACATTTTTCGTTAAACTTAGAATTTAAAATGCACACGTTCGTAGAGCTCTCAAATTTATTAAACTAATGCAAAAATAATATGATATTTGTAGTTGTGTAGTAGATGCGTTTTTGATATAAATAAGAAGCACGAATATTAATATAATATTGTATATTATAATATAGTATTTAAATAAATCTAGGCATATATTATCGTTTGTTAATTTTTATATGATTATCTAAAATAATATATGTTTTAACGAACTATCGTGAGTTTTATTATTCTTGTTGATGCAGTGCATCGTACGGTTTCTGTCATAAAAAATGTATTTAGAGTTTCGAATGTAGTGGAGACTTAAATAACTTTAACCAAACATATATATTTATATATATATATACATTCATTAAGTGTGCTCACCCCATTTTTTTTTTTTTATTAAATTTTGCATACTTTCAAATTATAATTTTTTGAAGTTTTAAATTTAGTAAAGCCTATATTTTCGAATACTTAAATTTTTCACTGTAAAAAAATTAAAGTCATTCATGATTCTTAACTATATTTGTCGGATAAAATATAATTATACATACTGTTGTGGTGTAATCTATATAATAAACAAAATATAGTTCTGTTGTTTTTTTTCGTGTTATCTTGCAACAATAAAAATATAATAACAATAAAATTTATCGAACGAATACCGTTATTATGAAATACGTATAAATATGTAAAGTAATGCAAGTACAATCTACTCGACAATCGACGAGAGTACTCAATGTAAAGTATATAATATTATGACGTATTGTAGCTGTTCAATAATTTAAGTACCTATACATAATTTTGATTCAGCATTAACCAATCAAATAAATATTGAAAAACTGACGGTGAAAGCTTTTGCAGAAATAAATAAATCTTTTTTAATAACTCATAATTGGAAATCACAAAAAAAAAAAAAAGGTTAACGTGTATATGCAATTTATTTACTGTATATTTTATTATTATAAATGAATGGATTTATATTACCGAACGTGTAAAGTATTTACAGCTATAAGTTTTTTCTATTTTTTGATGATTCAATCCATGAATCATTCTGTATGTTTGATGTTACTAAAATTAAAAGAGCGGTTTTAATCTATAATCGGGAGTTAGCTCCTGTTCATCCTTGCGCAGAAGCTGTACTTAAAACATGGCCGCCCAACCTGGATCCTGCTCTTGTTGATGCTTTAACCCTGCTTTAATCCTAAGTCTAAGCTGGTGATATACTTGGATTCATTTCACGTGTCGAATTTCAGATTGGAGAAAGAAATGTTAAATGTTAATGTAGATTTAAATTATAAGATAAACCAAAACATTTTTTCCCCATTCGAACGTTCATAATAATATTTAAATTTATTTATTTCTATCTATCATCGTTTTGAAACCCCGTTCATTCGAAACGTAATTATTTACCATGTTTAATTATCTTACTATACCTTAGGGAAAAATGCGATGAGTCTTATCAAAATGCAATAAGTTTGCGACGAATCTGTTATGTAACTGCAACGAATTTGCGACGAGTCTCTTATATAACTGCGACGAATTTGCGAATTTAATATTTTTCTCTGCTTTTACGAGGTCTAGACAACGGTATTATCTATTTATATATTTTTATTTTAGACACTATATAGTTAAGACAATATTATACAAGATGTAGACTGATTTTCAAAACTAATACTACAATATAGAAAGTAGCCATTGCAGATATAGAAAACAATTCAATACTTACGCTTCTATAATTTTTACGGACTTGATGCATCAAATCGACGGTAGACTTGTATATAGATGCACAGATAAATATTGCATCAAAAACTTCAGCATACTGTTTAATTTTACACGGTTAAATTATTATTTACAATCCGTTCAATAGTGATGTAAGAACATTGTGACCTTATTATGTAGAAACTTTATATTTTGTAAACCTTATTGTATAATTAATATTATGAAGTAAAATAAAGGGTTTTTTTTTTTTTTAAGTAAATATTTGTATGTTTTATTCCATATAATTTTAAAATTATCGAGAAGAAATAAATTAAAATACAATAATTCTGAAAGAAATTTACGTTTTAAACCCCATCCCATTTCTGAAACTGCCGAAACTTCTTTGCCCGACGATGACAGCAGCGATTTGATAAATTGTGGTCCGTACATTCCGCATACATCGTATTCTATCTCTTCCTTTACGTGGGGTAAATAGTTGGAAAACATCGTTGAATAATTTGTTGACGGTTGAGAGGGTGGTTGTGACATTGGCGAATAGCTGCGTGGTAGAGGTGATGTAATTAGTAGATTGCCCATGCTCTGCATATTCATCCAGCACTCTGCTAATTAAGTAGTTACAAACATTTTGATTTGAATAACATAACTGACATCTTTTTCGGCACGCTCGCTATTTTTTTTTTATCTTGAAGATTTTTTATAAACATTTGTATTTCGCTCATATTTAATGGTGGATATTTTTGGAAATTTCTTCATTTATATAACGACCAATTTGGTCTAATTGTTTTAATACTATTGGTAGACTGATGGTGGTTTTCCGTACGATTGTCTCGAAAATGCACCATTTCAAACTTTGAAGTGCGAATAAATCCTGTCTATTTATGATGCCGGTCACGGTTTTTGTTTCCATTACAAGGACATTTTCCTTTTTGTACTCATAACGTCATAACTTGAATATTGCGGTTTCTAGAAATATGTGCGATTTGTATTTCGGTGTATCAAGTATGATTCACAGGATTTTGTCCATAAGTGAAAATATACGTGTTAGAATATCTGGCGTTATATTAACGTACCACGACAGAGTAATTATTTGAACTTTGACAGCGAATATGTCTGTCGAGTCGATGCCTATATTCATGAAATTACGTTCTGTGAAGCTCAGAGTATAGTTATTGCAATCGATTAGGTCCGCTGGCGATGCTGGTGCAACGTATTTGTATAATTGATTCTCGCTTGCAGTAATTTCTATTAAAAATACTTGTATCTTTGTTATGTACGACGAGCATAAGTAATAGATATAAAATAATATTTTCGAATAGGTACTGGAGATCGGTACGTAGTATTAAATACGGTAATATGAAATATTTTTATTGATGTCTATGTATATTTTATTATTCGCATAAAAATATAAATATATTGATTGGTAATATAGGTTTATGGAGATTATCAATATTAACGATGTGTGTGTGTAGGTAAATTCAACGACAAACCGATTGTAAGTTTATTATAATGGTGATATACATGTATGTGTGTGTGTGTATGTGTGTGTGTGTGTATGTATAGGTAGATATGTGTGTGTATATGTATGTACGTATGGATGTGTAGGTAGATGTGTTTGCGTATGTGTGTGTGTGTATGCGTATGTGATCTTGATCGTGACTCCCACACTCGCTCCCGCACCTGAGCATGATTGTGTGACCAAAATATTAGTCGTGTAAGTAGTCAATAATATAGAAAAAAAATACAAACAAATATTTTGAAATAAGGTTGGCGGGGGAAAATATTGGTCGATGATTTGGGCGACCATATTAAAGTATAGCATCAGCTTAGGCTTAGAATCGGTTTAGGATTTGAGCAGGATTAAAGCAGGAACCCGCACAAGATCGTGGTTGGGTGGTCATGTTATAAGTAGAGCACCAGCTTAGGCTGAGGATTAAAGTAGAGTTAAAGCATAAACAAGAACTGAATCCAGGTTAGGCGACCATGTCATAGGTATAGCTCCCGCACAAGTTTGAGCAAGAACTAGCTCCCGCTTATGGATCAGAACCCCTTTTTTCAATCTACTGATGTTATTCGAAAAATCAACAAATTCAGTTGAATTTTGGATGTAGGTACTACATTAAATTTTATTATCCATGTCGTATAAGCTATTTACATTTTTTAATTGAATATAATTTTATTGACGTACAAATATTTTAATCGAGTAGATTATTATTTGTTTATAGTAGTTTATTATGGTTGTTTCATTAACGTGTTAGTATAATCCACGATAAGGTTCTGAAATAATTATATTTAATGTGACCATCATATAAATAATTAATATAGTTTAAAGATTGCCGATGTAGACTGATATGGAAATTAATTATAAACTAGAATAATAATTAACATGACACTACCCTCAAACCGCCGTAAACGCTTCGATAAACTTGATATAAAATTTAGCGGCCTTTGTAATATTATTATAATACGAAAAAAATATTCTGAAAACAGTCCACTCCACGTTTTTCATTTTAATTTTCGTATTTTTTTTTATTTGTATGCATTTTTAGGGGCCCGACAGATTGCATACACTCCAAGCTGAATTCAAATTTGTTTTTAGTATCTTTTCACTTACCGCTACATCGATTGAGTCGATTGCATAATATTTATTGAAGAGGTTTCTTTTGTGTCCAAACAAACACTTAGTAAAGTCCTTTGGACACCAAATAGAAAAAGATTTTGCTTACTCTCTGTTCATTAGAATATAAATGACGAATGACTCAATTAATGGATTTTGTAACAAAGTATTCAATTTTGTATTGGAAATACTCTCACTGGTAGGGGTAGAGGTAATTGGAAAAAGTTCAAAAACTAAAGGGAAGTTACAGTCTATCTGCTTGTAGAACATTTTTAAGAGAGACGAAGTAGATACATAGTGGATTTTAACTAACAAATGTCCTAAATTCAAGGAAAATAATATTGGATTGCATTGTTATTATACTGAGTATACGCGTAAGAATAAAAACGGCATATATCCTTTGCAATTTTCGAAAATTCTTATAAGATATTTTATATTTTTTTTTTTTTAATTTTGTATAGTAATGTTTTCTGCGAAAATATTTATTATGCTTATTGATTCTGTCGAGAAATAATTAATTAATTAGATACCTATCGTATCGCATATGAATTGTATGAACAGTACTTGTTTGTATTGAATAGCATTTCACGTCCATGAATTCTTAACGATGAAAACTACCTATACATTTAATAAAACATTTACGACACCGTGTAAGTCCGCCTGTTGCAAAAACAATGACGATTTTTAGTTTATTCATTTTGTTTTAGCCTCGTGGGCTCGGCGTATAGGTCATTCATAAATTATAAATGTACTTGCAAGTATACATAGTATGTACGTATATACCTGAAGTACGTTATACGTAGTAAATCGTACTAACCTTGTACATAGTAAACGAGCTTATATATAAGTAACCCACGATGAATCGCAACCTCCTAAGACTAAGCTTTAATGTAAAATCAATATAATATTTTATACATGAGTAATCATTATACAACAATATTATAAGTATTTTTTTATACATATATATATACCTGTAGGTACCTGCTTAATCGGTTTATTGACTTCCGTGGATGATAAAATGTTGAACACTTCTAAGATCTAATAAGACACTGATATTAATATAATACTTAATTCCGGTGTATAAAACCTTTACTGACTGATTCAAACATTTTCTCCCTTAAATATTATACTTCGTACTACGGATAGGACACTGTTGTAGGTGTTAGGAAGTTTGGATGGTATGATACATAAAATGATACATGATGGACGATGGTATGATATACTGTATAGAATATAAACTATAGGGTATAATTTAGTTTACATACTAAAAGTTATGATAAATCATTATATGAACAATTATTGTATTATATTATAATTATATATATTTTTTTTTCCTTGAAAAAGATACCTAATCCAGAAATCATCAAAAGTAAGACTTTTATCGTTATAAGTTATTTTTTAGTTTTTAAAAAAACTGCCAGAAATTTAAAAATTGTTTTCAAATAAAATACCACCGAGCGGGAATATAGCATTTTTTAGTTTAATTTGAGTAATTTACCGAAACAATATTCGAAATTACATCTTAAAATCAGTAAAATTAATTAGTATATTCTTTACTACGTTATTAATATAACATAATCAGCCAATTCTTTTAAAAAAAAAATTTAATTCGTTACACTTCGCGTGAAATTTTCGGAACGAAATCTTATCAAAATAATATTATAACATGTCTAATAATATGTAACTGAAAAAATAATATTGTTAATTGTTTTGTTCCATAGAGTTAAAAAAATTACCCGAATTAATAATACAAAAACGTCCAGATCGTAATGTTTGGCAATAAATTATAATACTTAATCTAAATACAGAACGGTTGTCTTTATATTATTATTATATAGTGTTCGCTGCAGGAAATTAAATCGCACACAATACAAACGATAATCCTTTTGAATATTTATGATATAGATTTCGAAAAATGAAACTAATAAAAAGGAAAGTTATATTTTAATGACTGTTAATAATAATAATAATATCATGGATAATATATTGTGTTTATATATTTTATAAGACTTTGAATATTCAAAAGGAATATTGGAATAAGGACTTACTGCACTGAAAATCCATAAAATAAACGCTTGAAAACGTCAATAGATCCCTGAAAAACACTTAAAAATATTTGAAAAAACAAATATAATTGAAGAGTTTAAGCCCCCTTTTAATGACTGTAACTTATTAAATAAAATGTAACGTATATTATTTGTTGTTAATCATTTAGATGTTGGAAAATTGTATTTATTTTATAAATCATAGAGTTGTTAGATAACATAGAGGCGTTCTACTGTTTTGCCTCTTTTGCTTTACAAAGTATTTTATGAGTAATTTTTTGACGTTTTTTTGGGTTATTTTATGGATTTTTAGTGTATTAGTCGTGAACACTATTTATAATGTTTTATACATTAACATACTTGATTCGAAATCATTTTTCGTATTCAAAATTATAATTAAAATATAGATAATATAGTTTGCACCCATGCTGCGATAAGTGGCAACGTTTCTAATATTACGGTCTGTCCAAGGTACAAAAAAGTCCACAGCTAAATTTTAGAACGGTTCACGATGTAAAATAAAACACTTAATTCAATATTCATGTTATTCGCACTAATTCAAACCTCATCTTTAAAATACTTAGGCACTGCAGCTGACTGATGCATTGAAAATATACTAATTATTTTTCATCGTTAAATTCAATTAAGAACCTACCTACTCAATGAAGAAATTATTATTATTGAATTAAATAACGGCGTTAACGAAAGTATAAGAACAATTAATGTTGATGAGTATATTTAAGTACGCATATACTTAAAATGTATACACGAGAAAATTGTATTTACTAACATTAATTACTTACACTAATTTTATCATATTAATATATCGTTTTATCTTTTAACTTAGGTTTTATTTTACAGAATTTTTTTTTTTTACATTTTCCATTTAAATGTTTTTTTAGATTTTTATTTCTTCAAATTAAAAAGTTCGAATTGGTAAAATTATTCTGAAATTTAATTTTATAGCGATACCAATGTAAGTTATTTTTATTATAACTTAATTTTTAGCAAAAATAAAAAGTTTAGATTATAAATATGATGTACTGCTGTATTATTATTTTAATCAATAAAGTTTAATTTATCTTCCGAAATTGAACGGCGTGTTACTTATTACAAAACTTTAAAAACCAAAAATGGAAGGGTATGAACAACGTAAAAATATATAGTGAAAATAAAACGAGTCAACAATAACGCATTGTATTGTATTATAGAATAAGTATACTTAAAATTTGTAAATAATTCGAGTTTCAATTTTTCGATTAAAATATAATCAATATTATGTCCGTTGTTATAGTGAATATTGATTAATTGTCTAATGCATTGTGTGCACAATGCCAAGCTTCATGTAATTTCTATAAGAGCCAAGTTTTTCGCATATTGTAACTTAAAATTGTATAACTAATAATATACAGGACGTCGATCTAAAAGACAAACAATACGGCTTATAAATTGTAATTATATATTTATTTATTTTTTTAATAATTTATTATATAACGTATTATTATTATTATTATTATAAGTTATAATACAGATAGATAATGTATTATACAATATAATATAATGAGAGGGTAACAAATTAACAACGATAATAGGATTTGTGTTATTCAATATTTGTGTAGTAGTCATATTTAGATGTACGAGTATATTATAATATCTATACTAACATTATAAAGAGAAAATATTTGTTTGTAAGTTTGTAATGGATAAGCTCAAAAACTACTTAACTGGTTTTTAATACTTATTTCTCTTATAAAATCTACATTATCAACGAGTAACATGGGTTGTATTGTATTTTTGTATTTTCAAAAAAATTAGAGATCCGTTATCTCTACGAAAATTGTAATAGTATAACGTAAAGTACCAAACATAATGACCGAATAATGTACTACATGTTTATAGTACTCATGTTTATTAATTTACCTGGGTGATACGTATAATAATTTAGTTGTCAAGGACAAGAAAACTATGATCTATATAAAATATAGATAATATTTTTTTACGAGTATTAATCGTTTTAATAATTTTTTTTTTACTTTATTATTTTATTACTTGAAATAACTTGTATTGACTGATTCATAATCGTACAGCCCAAACCACAGGACGGATCGGGATTAAATTTGGCACACAGATCGCTTTTATGACGTAGACATCCACTAAGAAAAGATTTTTTGACAATTCAATCCCTCAGGGGGTAAAATAGAGGTTTTAGACATTTTTGATACGAATATCTAATTGTTTATTTATTTATTTATTTTTGTTTATTCATGGGTTGTCTTGATGACATGGATGACAATTTCGTTTTCATAGACAAGAAAACTATTATTATTATTACTATTATTTACATTTTACATTTTTATCTATATATATACAAGTATATACTAATGACGTGTGACATAAATCCGAATAATTGAACTTCGCCAAATCTAGAATTTTCCTACCGCTACGATTCATTTTCAATTTTAAACATACACTTTTGTTTGTATAATGGAATTTTTTTACTAAAATTATAAAATATAGTAAAAACATATCGCGTCAATGGTATTATGGGTTAATAATTGTTATAAAATAGTTGTACACTTAAAAAAAGGGAAAAATATTTTATTGAGTTATTAATAATAATATAATATAAGTAGCTGGAATATAGTAATAGTTGCATAATATACTATATACGTTTTATATTATGTATAGAAATAGTGGCATATTTTTATCGATACACTAACAACAATTTTCAAGTCGTATAAATCATATTATACTATTGTTATTCGCATTTATCCCCTTGACAAAAGATTTTTTTTTTTTTTAATTTTACCAACAAGGAACATTTGGCACGGCAAATGGACTTTTAGAACGAATAAGTAGGTACCATAATTTACATATTTATATGCCGACGCTACACTAAATAAATTATACCGCAGGTACTTAAAAGTACAACCGAATTCAATAAAGAAAATAAAAGAATAAAACATTCGATAAACTGAATTTTAAATATAAAAAAAAAACACTAAATGGCATGTCTAATTTTATCTGTTTTTATTTAGTTGGATTTTATATATGTTTAATATCGACGATGATTATAGTATTATATTGCTAAAATAATTTGATATAAAACCACGCATTAAATCGAAACTATAATATATGTACGTAATTAATCCAGAAAAGCAAATAGCGTTTAACGATAGTGTTAAGCATATGAATAACTAAAAGAAAAAGAATAATACAAAATACAGATAATTTTAAATTTATCGATCGTTAAATAAAAATAAACCGCAACAAAACACTTATATTTAAGGTTAGTTAGAACATAAAATAGATAAGCATCTTTTTATTATATCATTTTTATATACACGTTATTTATGATGCAGTTAGGTATACGATCCTGTATACTATCGTTATATCAAAAAATTCCAAGAATGGTTTTTTCTCTCTCAATAAATATTTCATAATATAATATAGATCCATTTGGAATATTTTACAAGACGGATATAGAACATGTGTTTAATAGTAAATATTAAGACTAACGAAGATTTTGATCGTCTTTCAAAATTCAGCGACATTTATTAAAATTAAATAATAATAATAATACGTAATTACAATACTCTACTATTTGAACCTATTAGATATTATAATATTATTTAATCTTGTTCCGAAATGCAACGTTATCAATTAGCCATTTCCATAAATGATAAGCACGTTTTTTTTTTTACTGATTTTAGATTCTGAGCGTAGTAAGGGAGTTATTGGTTTTTCTTCTTGTCTGTGAACACGTTTTTTCCTAGTAAACTTGTTTCAAATTTTACGTGTAGCAACTTTTCTGAAAGCTCAAGTTGTCTAGATGATATTTTGAAGAGTTATTTTTTGATGATAATGGTTTATCGTTGCTTACAGATATAAATAAAATAACCTTATGTATCCTACTTTCCCAACTTCTCACCTACAACAGTGACCGCTCACATCCCCAATATCAGCTCTTTTTTATGTTTGATAATTCTTATCAGTTTTTATTCGTCGTGATTAAAATAATTTATATCTGTGATATAACAAAGTACCCGTCATATTGTATAACAGTAGAAAAAATTTGCAATTACCTAGACGATTATAATATTTTATCCAATTCAACATAAATAATATTTAATAATATAATAATATTTTGATATCCAACAACCTTTCAACAGATCTACCGTAATTTAGTTGAATTTTAGAAGGATGCTTCTTGGTTATTCCGCCGTAGCGTCTTTTATTTAATCCGCATTTAAGGCCATCGTTTATATTAAAACCTTACAACAGACCCGTGTATATTTTAATCCCTGCAATATTGACAATAACATGGGTATTTGGTGCGTGTCATGGTTTACCTGAAATATATATCTGTACGTTTCAGAACTTATTGAAAAAAGTCAACCCAACCATTGTTTCAACTGGTGCGAATGACAAAAACAACAGTCTTTAAATAAATTAGTTTTTTTTTTTAACAAAATGAAAAGAATATTTCTCAAAAAAATAATAACAATAACAAATAATCTGTCTGATAATTAATTATTTTTTTAGCTGCTTGAAAATGTATACAAAAGAAATTAAACGTTAGTATAAATATTTACGTGATTACTGATTAATTTATCAGTTGATTCTTTTGATTTTTGTTTAAATAAATATAGGAGCCTGTTAAAAAAAAAAAAACCAATTTCTAGAATAAAGTACTTGTATAGAGATAATGCGTAAATTTAGGTAAATCATATTTTTCTGAAAATTTGAATTTGTAATATATTTTAACTGAATATAGAAATTTAATACATGAAAAGTATTCCACATTTTAAATACATTGGATTATAAATGTAATAAAATTTAATATTTTTAAATGAATTATTTAAATTTTAAACATTAACTAAATAATATTATGATACATCAATATATTTTATGTTCCGAGTGAAGCGAGAAATGTCTTGATTTCACTGTAATGTATTGGTTTTTTTTTTGGACCAAATAAGGGACACAAGCAATTTATTGTATAGTTTTTGTTTATTTCTAGATTATCTCAAGGGAGAAATTATGGCTTACACTGATCAAGCCTTAGAATCGTTTCATGGTTAACAATAGTTTAACGTTTTTGTACAGGTGTACATTAAATTCCTCTATTGGGTGATTTATTGAGCATGCTCACCCTATTTTTATGGTTAAATTTTGCATACGTTAATTCTGATTTTCGGAATTTTTAACTCTAATTAAAGCTTATATTTCTGAATAGTTAAATCTTTCACAGCATTGCGATACCAGCATTTTGTTTCACAAATAGAGCCTATATTAAAAATATTATAAATATATGGCACACAAGTTTGAATCAAGTTTGGTTTTTTCATTTTTGATTTCCATTTACCTATTGACGAGATATTTTACTTTTAGGTTTGGATAAGTGGAGATAGTGGCAAGCTATTAAAATGCCGCTCGCCATGCCTCCACACATGATGATTTTTAAACTGTTATTTTTAGCATTTTAAAATAGAATAACTCAGAAACTTTTTAATCAAATTTCTATTGCAAAATGTCAACATGCTCAGGATAATCTTCCTATTTGTATTAAAATACGTAGGTTCTCATTTTAAAAAACAATGTTGGTATCACCACAAGATACTCCTTAAATGTTGTGAAAAATCTAAGTATTTGACAATATTGGCTTTAACTACACTTAATAATTCCGAAATCAAAATTTGAATAAGTGCTAAATGTAACGATAAAATGGGGTGGGCATATTTAATGAATCACCCTATATATTCTCCTTTTCAACTTTTCTTTTAAAACAGTTGCACATCCATATGCAGTATTTGCTTTTTTTTAAATGTCTATTAAATGGAAAAAATTTTCTTTGAATCAATCAAAATTGTTTTGTATATAATTACTCGTATTGTAATAAAGTACAAAGGCGTAGGTAAAAATATAAGTTATATTGTTCTATATAACTTAAGTCGATTAAAACATAAAAGTTTATTATCATTATAATAATGAACCTATTTAAAATTACTGAAAAAATACTTTTTACTAAAAGTTAATACTTTTCTAAATAATGAATGTTCAAAATGTACACAAAAAACCTTATCTTAACATAATAATTTGTTTCTTGAGGGGATTTTATATATGATGTAAGTTGGATAACGGTGATAGTGGATTAATCTCGTCACTTTCAAATATTTAATTTTCATGAGACAACTTATTAACTAACTTAACTTAATTAAGTTATTATGTAATATGTGCATAGATGATGATAGTGTATTCAAAATTACAAAAATTAAAGGATTATTAATAAGTTTCAAATATTTTCTAAGGAATTTTGCATTATATATACACAATAATCCAAAAAAATATTATCATATTATTTTATACAATCAAATATAGTATAAAATATGTATATCTGTTTCAAACATCAAAATGGGTTGATGACCTAAAATTAGTTAACAAATTAGTGATATTGTGGTTCACCGTTGTTCTATTACGAGAAAAAAAATCATTTCAATTTAAATTTAAAAAAAAACTGTAATATTCACATGTTTTATGTTGTATTCTGTGGCTAAACTAGACTGAATATTATATTATTATTACTAATAACTTAATTTACCTTTTTCAATTATAACAATCAGCAGCGTTTATGGATTTTCGATAGCTAAAATAAATAAATTTAACATTTACATTTAATTGTCTTAATTATAATTATATGATAATAGTATATATTAGATTCACATTGACGTATTTTCATCCGCAGTTATTCGTATATGCCTTATTATTGCCTATCCGAAACGCCGTTCGATTATTTTTATTTACTACTTAAATAATATTCGTAATTGTATAAATTAATGTATTTATTTACAACTTTCATATTAAGTATGATTTGAAAAAATGTAATTCATAAAATTATTATTATGTTCGTTTTTTTAAACGAAATTTAATCAAATTTAGAATTGAAAATACGTTAATTATTAACAAAATGCAATTTTTTTGTTCGTATAAAATAATTGTATACGACAACCATTTTAAAGTGTTAGCTAATAAGTAATTTGTCAACATCATATATTATAAATAAACGTTAAATCGTGTTAAATGGTTATAAAAAATGTCTATATATTGCTGAAAATTATGATATTTTACATATTTAAAAACAGCAATTTTACAATTATAAAATTATAATTACTTAACAATTATTATTCAAATTTTCAGTCGATACGGTCAAAATCTTTCACCTTTTTACATATAGGTAATCGAAAACGTGGTATCATAGAGAAATATTTAGCAGAATTCTCAATTTTGTAGTATCCCGAAAAATAATAAGTACTAAAAACAGCGAAAAAAAATTTAATCAAATACGAACATAATTTTCGTAATACTATTATTATAATTTTAAGCTTTATTCACATTCATCATTATTTTCCAAGTATATATAATAATTTACCAACGTTTTTAATATTTATAAGAAATAACTATACAACGTCTATATCTCTCCCGTAGTCTTTACACATTTTGTATAATAATAAACGCAGAAACTATTAGTTTTACAATGATGTGTGCGTTTTTTCTTTCTTGATAAGCACTATGAGGTAGGTAGTACAAATGTGTCATGCTACACCTCATGATAGGTAATTTTCCGCTGACTGTACTTGAGAAATGTAATTTTTAATGATTTTTTCAGTAGTTTTTTTACTTATATTTTTAAGCGTAATAAAAAAATGTATTAATAATCTAATATATATATACAGTGGATTTACAGTACAACCTGCTCTTACTGCAGTTCGACAGTCCGTCACAACCATATTTTAGTTAGTTATTTTATCGTAACTCAATACATAATTGCTGAATGTTGGAATTTTCATTAAAATATATTAATTCTATAATATTACTACCCAATTTAGGTGTTAGGTGTTTAAAGACTTAATCATAAATTCAAAAAGTTGTCTACATTTTTGTATTCAATACTAAACGTAGACAAAAGGAGAATTGCACTTCGAACTGTTTATCTAACGCAACAATATTTTAATATATTCGCAAGAGTAAATTATAAAACAAAAAAAATTATTGAGATATATTAATTATAAAATGTATTATTATTTGTATTATTTTTTGTATTTACAATAATATTATAAATTTTGTATTTTTAGATTGTTGATCGATTGGACGTTCGTCTGTGAAAAAAAAGACTGCATGCAGAGAACTTCAGTTTAGAATTAAAATTACAAAACGAAATCAAATAAGGCATATGAATGTTTAAGTCAACTACTCCTAGTGTGAGTATTAATTTATTATTTTTATTTTCCTAAATGGAACTTAACAAATATATATTTTATAGATATCATACAGAATATTTCAAATTGAAATAGCCTGTTAAATATGTCAGGCAAATATATATAAATTATTATGAAAACGTATAACCATATATAATATCCCAACTTAAGACTGTAATTTTTTTTTTTAAACATCTAGTAATATCAGTTTAATTTTACTATTTAGTAATTTAATTATATTTTTTACGTTTTTAGACGTTTTTATACGTCACGTTAACTGTCATTATCTATTTTATCGTTACACACAAAATGTTTTTTTTGGAATCGTTTATATTGTCGAAAAATAACCAATAAATAGTTTATTGTTTATTAAATATACATTTAAAATATATAATATTACAATAAAGTAAAGTAATATCTAGTAAATTTTCATAACCTAGTTAAAAAAATATAATATTTTCTTATATTTTCTAAACAATAAATGCTATTATAACGCAAACTATCAATATATTTACTATAAACGATTTATATATGCGTTATATTATTTAACATTTTTCATTTTAGAGTATATATTCCAAAAAAATATAAGAGGTTGGTATGAGGAAAAAAAAATTAAACCTGGAAAAATAAACTATAAACAATCGACAAAGTTTGAAAATTTATATCCCTAATGATCATATCCTTGATACTAATGTCGTGTACAAAACTACATCCCCCTAGTTTCATTTAAAGGTCCTTTAAGAATGTTAAAATGATGCTAAAAATAACTCCCTTATTATTCCGGACGAAATTCATACTGAAAATTTGATCACTTAAATTTCTGTATTAAACAACTATAGTTCCGTTTAAAATGTTTTAATGTAAAGGGGAAAAGATATATACCATACAGTGTGATATAGTCTATATTATAAAATATAAAATTTACAAATACTGTAATGATAAACTATGAAAATTCTTTAATTTTACATTAAGTAAGAGTTACATTTATAACACATATAAATACGAGAGTTTAGATTTTTATTCGAAATAATTGATAAAAATAAAAACGAATTTCTTATTTAGTCGTACTATAAGTTCACGGTATATACATTATTATTATTAAAAAAAAAAAAAATAAGTATATTTGATGTAAGTATATATATTAATGAACTTGAGAATAAACATGACAAAGTACAATGCGTATATGGTTATCTATGTCGTATTTTTTTTTTTTTACAATGCATCTTAACAATCGCGTGGTATATTGCATGGCACGTATTTATTGGAAGCGATCGAAACTCGAACGAATAAGAATAAAAAAAAAAGAAAAAAGTTTTACAACTAAAATAATACATTACTCTAACGAAATCAAACTTTACCGATCTCGCGAAATTTAAAACCGTCTGTTATACTGGAATTGTCGGCAGTAGTAAATCCACTGATGCGTTATATATATATATATATATATGACTTTTGTTATCACGTCTTCTCGCTGATTTTCCGTCTAATTGCCCCGCGGCTCTTTTAAATGATGGTAGTACTTATATACCAGTGGTAGTTTCTGGTAAGTACACCCGCGTTAGTGGGTAATCAGTACCGTCTGCGTTCTAAGGGCGATGGTGGGACACGACCGCACATGAACAAACGTCCGGGTCTCGATTATAATATTTTTTCTTCTTTCGTTTAAGCCTTGAATTTTTTTTCCCCTGAAATAAGTCTGTTTTGACTTTTCAGTACCAACAACAATGCGTTATTTTAAAATTATTATGCATGAGTTTTTGTTTGTTTTCACAAGCGGAAAAATGGTTTCGGAAAAGTGTTTTGTTTAGCGATGAACCAGGCGTAATATTATGATAATATTTCACGTAGGATATGATGAAGTTGTACAAACGTTCGATCGAAGTGGATCGTGTACGCGAGGCCGATTATTGAAACTCGTCCGAATGTGCGCCCGCCCGGTTAGAAATTGTGGTTTTATCGAAAACCTAATAATTTATATAATATAAAAAATTATATGTAGTCTTATATGTATCTACAAAAGCAACATAAGGTGTCTTCCGAAATTCAGAGATTTTAAATTAAAATAATAGCACGTTTTTCAAAATTCAACAGTTTGATTGTTATATTTATTGTTGGATCTTGTTTCGAAACTGAACGTCGCCAACTTAAATTCTATCAGATCCAGTGACCAGTGTTCGATTCCACTGATTTTTTTTTCTTATTTCCTATCTTATTTTAGATTCTGAGTGGAGCGAGAAATGTATTGGTTTTACAATAATGTTTTTTTTTTTTTTATCTGTGAACAACATTTCTACCAGAAATTGTATTACAGTATTTATGTGTAGCCCTTTTTCTAAAAACAAATAGACTGGAATGATATTTTAAAAAGGTAATATTTGATATTTCCAAGGGATTTTCATAATAAATGGGAAAAACAGGAAAATGTACGAAACTCATTATACCAAATTCTGCTCAGAAACATTTTTAATTGTAATGGTTAATAAATACATTCAATTTTCCTGCTACTTTTCAAACTTTTCATCTACTATAGTGGCTCACCCGTCGTGTAAAGTATGACCGTTTTTTTTTTTTAGTTCTTATTTGAACTTATTTTTTATGATTTAAATTTATGCCAGTGATAAGGTTCTGATTATATTTTGATAGGAAGAATGTTGCAATCATATAATTACAATCCATTATCCAACACAAACTAAATATTCTTGTATCCGACAATATTATAATAATATTATACTATCTATATGAATATACTCGTATTATGCTATATCTGTAACGTATTTACAGATTTCGGAAAAAAAACCCATGCAATATTGAAACCGAGCAATACTTTCATTCCATTGCGTTCATCCATCCGTTATATATAAAAAAAAACTTCTGTTCTTTTTTTCGGTCTTCGTTATTTTTTTCGCAACCGATTTTCCAGCCCCAGCAGCTCCTCCCAACCGTCTGTGCGCGTGTGAAATTGTCACGGAATTCTTGTGCACAACAACGAAACCGGATGACGATTTGTCTCCGTCGTATTTTTTTTTCACCGGGCCCCCTCGTCGTCTGCAATAGTCGTCGTCGTATATATTATAATATGCATCGCCACTTCCGCGCCCGGCCGACGCGTAATAATATACGAGTACCGCTGCACGCACCTATACACACGGCATAACAATCAGCGGCTTTCACAAAGACTGTGTGCGTTTGTGTGCTGGCGAGAAAGAGAGAAACCGAGTGATGCAGACTGAGAAAGATTACACGAGAAAGGAGGGTGGGGGGAGCCGATGAGGATAAAGAAGGCAGCGGCGGAATGGAGGGTGCGGCGACGGCGGTGCAAACTTCTACGGAGGCGCGCAACGGGCACAATCGATCGGACAGCCCTCATGCAGGCGAACAGAATTCTCTCGCGCTCAAAATGTGTATATGATATATTATTATTATTATTATTATTATATGCCCGCGAAATCTCAGTACCGAAATTACAGTCCGATTTTATTATTTTTTATTTTTATCTTCAAAACCCTTCTCCCGCCATTCGTCTTACACTGCACCCGTGCACACACACGCGAGTGCGAACCCCTAGCGCTTTGCCGGCAGTCTATTTGTTTGTCGAGTCGTTTTTTTTTTTTTTTTTCATATAATCCGAAATTCGCTTTAATATAATATTATATATAGTTTTTATATAACATCGAGAGTTCAAAATAATAATAAAAAAAAAATTACATATACGGGGCGCCACGTTTTGTTTTTTTTTTCCCCGTATATAATACGATCGATAAAACAAAAGTATATTTATTTTTGGAATATTGCACCACCACCGCCGCCGTAATAATAGTATATGTTGTATGAATTATTATATTTTTTCACATGTATCGCGCATTTAACAAATTCTCTTCCCTACCCCCCCAAAAAAAAAAAAAAAAAAAATCCGTCCAGACTACGTACAATTATTTATAAAACTTTACGTAAGTTTCGTAAGTGACAATTTAAACATGCTGTTTATAATATTATTATAATATATACTTACCTAACAAAAAAAAAAACACCATACATAGTGGACACTTTTTGATATACATATAGAACACCAAATCCTTTCTTTAAACACGATAATATGAATATATATATACGAGTATACTTACGCGTTATCTATAATATTGTTTAAGTAGAAAATGGCGTCAACTAACTTACGTTCTGTCTGAATTTAATGGGTTTTTTTTTTTTTTTTTTTATTTAACAAGTATAGAAATTGAAAAGCGTAATTTATCGTTGTTGTCAGTCGTGCTGAGTAAAATATTAAGACAAATTAATGAATACGGAAGTTCAATAAAAACTACAGGAAAAAAATGGATTTTACACCAGGCCACCAGCTATAGTAATAGTTACATACAATTCCAAGCAATTCAGTCAAGATGAAGTCATAAAAATAGAGTTTAGGTTTGGTTAGGTTAGGTTAGGTTAGGATAGGTTAGGTTAATATGAGTTGATTACTTCTAATGCAGAAAGACTTCGAATGGAAACCATAAATAAACAGACGCCGAAGCAAATCACGTAACTACATGAGAGGTGGCAAGATTTAATAGTGTACTTTAAAACTCTAGAAGATATTAGTCCAAGACCGGGAGTTATAGAGGCATGCAAGGTAAAAACTTTGAGTAGGTTATAGATGCATGCGCAGAAGGAGAGAAAGAAGATAATTACACTTATTTTTACGCTGTATATTTTCAAAATGTGACGATGATAAGTACGTTTAATGCGTATAATATAATATGTATTTATATATAAAAAAGTACACATCCTCAGGTTCGAGTGCACTCTTTACCTTCAGGGTGATTTACACGCGCTAATGATCGTTTGCGACCAGACGAGATAAAATATTACATAGATGCCCCTGGAAATATACCTAAACAATAACTAACTATTCGTTTTAATACAAATACGTTGGTTTTCGTAAGTGGAATGTTTCAATGCTTTAAGCTTGATTAAAGATCTTCCTACGCTCTACAAAAGCTGCAAATACTGAAAATATACATATATACAGTCATTCTGTCACTGCTATTTTTATTATTCCTCGGGAAAATAGTGCAACGTTCGAGAGAAAATTCTTTGTTTTGTATGTACAGAGTAATCTTTAGAATACAACTTTTTCAGTGCTGCGATAAATGGGAACGGGCATTATTATCATGTAATTATGTAAAGAAGTTTTATGCTCTAAAAAATATCATAACGTCATCGTCGGAATAAAAAGTTCGATATAATATTCAATACATTTGAACTACCAATTAAAAATACGTTTTTTTATCTTATTATTATTATTTTATTCTATTGACAGAAAATCTATTATTGCGTTGTCAAGGATGTGTCAATTATTATAGTAGGGTTTTCTTTTGTATTATATTAAATGGGCATTATTCAATATTAGTAGTGTGATTTAAAATATTCTACATTTGTACATATTTAATAATTAACCTGAACTTTACAAATTTAATATTTCACCCCTAATCAAGGGAGACAAATTAATTATTTTAAATGATAAAACATAATATTAATACAAAAGATGATAAATTTTGTATTTTTTTTTTCCTTCTTTAATCCTAAATAAAATTTTCATGTTCTAGTATATAAACAGAATTTGGTCATATTTATATTTATTTCTTTTCATTTTTTACTACATTAATTTATATTTTCACAACATTCAAAACTAATAAAATAAAAAATAAAAACATAATTCTTAAAATGGTTAATACTCATAAATAAATATAGTAAATAAATATATAAATAAAAATATGTACATATAAAAGACGTCCTAAGTTAATGGAAATGGATGCAGCCACAGTTATAGGCAATTAAATGTATATCTGTAAGCAACGATAAACCATTGCTAATGAAAATACTATTCTGAGCGCAGTTCAGATGATAGTGATACTTTGTCATCAATATATATGTCATATCGTGGTAAAATACCTAATTAAATAAGCACTATATATTTTCTTCAATAATATTTGTTTAATACTGTACCGATTTTTCCGTTTTTCTCAGTTTTCCTATGTTTTTTTTTCGGTTTTTCACATTTGTTGGAAAAACTCTTAATAAAATCAAAAAATGATCTCCTAAAGTACTTTCAAAGTCAGATTTCCTTTTATAAAAAAAGCTATCATTGTAAATCGGAGTGAAATTGCCGGTAGAAAAGTTGTTAACAGAAAAAAAAAATCGTAATATTTTATTACTAATATTTACATTTCGTATATTTTTCGTTATTCCGACATTTTTTTCCGGTTTTTCTTAAATATTATGAAAGCCGCTAGAAAAACTAAAGAATGCACTCCCTAAATTACCATGGATGAAAAATTTTCTTTCAGAAAATAAGCTACACCTGATATATCAGAACGAAATTTATGGTAGAAAATTTTGCATAACAAATCGAGAGGTATTTTGTGATTAAAATAGTCCGAGAAAGCGATTGCTTGATTCTTTAAGTACAACCAAAATTCCTCTTTTTTTCTCCTTGTTTAGGTAAAAGGGGAAAAAATGGAAACAAATTTTTTCGATACACTGGTCTGAACTCGGAATCCCTAGTATGATAACAGGCATAAATAACCATTAGATCACGAAAAATATACTTAAGAAAGACAATATAGCGTTATTTAACATAACACATAATATCCGCAGAATATCAGAACTTCAAAAAGCTATAAATTTGAAACTTAATCAGTCCGCTTAATTCTAACTTCACCACCATTTAAATCGGTAATATACATGTGTTAAAAAAAAAAATTAATTAAAATTAAATTTGTTCCATGTCATTTTTTACTTAAACGTTTTTCGTCAAAAGTTGATATTAAAATGTCCTTATTAAAAAATGTATATTTTAAACTCTTTTTTTTTCAACATAGTAAGGAAGTAAGACTTAATGAACCTTCTATTAAATTTTGAAGCATTTCTGTTAAGTCTAACAATTTTACCACAGAGTACCTACCGAATAAAAATTACATATAAAACTCTCAAAATTAAAAGGTCTAGAAATGCCCTAAAAATAGCTTACAATTTTTGAAAATTTGTTCACGTTTAGAAAAGGCAAATATAAATACCAGATAATATGAAAACCTCTTTGAAAATTAAAAAATAATCCCAAATGTACCATCTGGAAAACATTCCTTTTCAGAAATGGTGCCGCTCATATATATCTGTGGAAGATTTCTGATAGAATTTTTGTACACGGAATAAAAAACAAATTAAAATAATTAACATCTTATTAAAACTAATACATTCTTTTCTACACTCAGAATCTAAAATAAAATAATAAATAAATTAACAATGTTTCGCCTGCAGTATTATGATACTGTACTTTACGACCGGTTTCGAATTAAAAATTCATCATCAGGTATATCACAGTCAAATGTAAAACGCTACTCGACGATTTGTTTATTTTTAATTTTTATAAATACATTTTTTATTTATTTACCTAATTATTTACTATATTCAAAAATATTTGTGTATTTATTTGTGGAGGGTTTTTCTGTTTTCTTGTGATCAATTTCAAATTATTTATGATTCGCAGCGTACCGAGAATCTATTAGTTTTACTGTAATGTCTTTTTTTTCTCAGTAGTTCGAAAATTAACAGGAAATCCATTATATTTTATAATGGTTTACGGTCAAATTTTGATGGAAATGGCAAATATTGTGGCCATTAAAACCATATTTAAACGATCTTCGCTCAAAATCGCTTTTCGTTATAAATGGTTTAACCTAACATTACAGATATAAATTAAATAACAGTGTATATATTACTTTTCCAAATTGCCACCTAGAATAACTATGCGCCCATCAGCATTTAGCAGTATATTTTCTCTTTTTTAAATTTAAATGAAATATACCTTATTTTTGTTAGGACACCCCCAGTACTCATTGCAGTGTTTGTTGTAATCGTTTTATATGTTTTATTAAAAACTATAGGACATGGTCTAAAAATGTATAAAATCTTTTTGTAGAACACAATATTGTCTATTTTCTGACAAAATGTATTAATTTCTGAGAAAAGCAATATTATGTACAAATATTTTTTTTTTATTTTACAAAATTCAAGTTGTATAGTTTTTTTTAGATGTATTTGAAGAATGGTCATAGCTACCGAAAAATGTCTCATATTAAAATATTATTAAATCAAATTTTCTAATACAAAGGTCATTATTAGAAATTTAATTCAATCAACCGTTTTATCTATCAAGCTTTTCAAATCTATTCGATTTAAGCTTAAAGTAAGGCGACTTATAATAGATTATAGTTTTATTTTAAATTTTATAGAAATAAAACTTATTTTATTTTGTTTTTACAAATTTTAACTTAATTTAATATTAGTACTTTAACTTAAATTAAAGTCTATTATACATAATATAACTTTTTTTTTTTAAATTCACACTTACATTAATGTACTTTTGTAGAATCTAAATAGTTACTCTGCTATCATCTGCAAAATCTTTTTTAGTTATTATAGAATTATAACCCTCAGTTAATAAATTGCCCTTTCTGCACTGTCATTTATAATACCTAAATTCCATTTCAATTAGTTTTAATATTGATTTGTTTAAAAAAATTGATTGAATTTGAATAAATAAATTAATCGATATTGTTTTTAATAAATTTCTCAATATCTTTTGGTACACTAAATTGTTTAATGATATTTTCGTTGGTTTCATTATTTAGTGCTTAACTGATCAATTTGTTCTGTGATACTTCATAGTACAAAAATAACGAAGCAGAATTTTCAGGCGATAAGGAATATAAATAATTACAATATTTGTTTAACTTATTTCAGATATACCTATATTAGTTTCCCTATATTCGTAAAGGCTTTGTACAAATTCTAAGTCTAGGTGAGGAGCTTTTATTGACTTTGTTGCAGAAAACCTAAATTTAATATAAACCCGAACTAGCAAAATACAAATATCACGAACTCCAATTCTTTCATCGGCTGTTATATAAAAGTTATTTCCAAATAAAAATATTTCTAAGCAATATATGGCTTTCGCAATTCATCGTGCGTGATGAAATGCACCTGAGGCCCGAATAGAATTACCACAAGTTTTACCACCAAGTAAAAATTGACAAGTTTAAGAATTCGAAGTAATCATCTCTCGGTTGATTTTCCTCTATTCTTTTTCTTCAATAATTAATAATATCTTGTGTTACGTCATTTAATTTAAGTTTTATATATTTATACTTAATTCCGGGTTTTTTATTTTTAGAATTAATTTTAGATCAATTTGTATGTCTTTAATTTGTTTATTATTTGAAACTGTTTTTTTTTAGCTGAAACCAAATTAATTTCGCTGGAACGATAGAACGGTTGAAGCATTTCTACTAATTATATTTTTATTGGAAAATTTAATTTCATATTATTTTTATACGAGACATTTTTTTGACTACGACTATTCTTTAAATAAATTTAAAAAACCATATAAATTAAATAATTTAAAAGAAAAATATTTGTACACAATATTACTTTTGTCAGAAGACTTTTTATAGACAATATTGTGTTCTACAAATAAAATTGTGTACATTTTTAGGCTATGTCATATAGTTTTTAATAAAACATAAAAACCAATAAAAGCACTACATTTTACTCTCTTGGACAACTTTTTAACCATCTTGTAGTACGTCTTAAAGTTGACTTATCATAACTAAACTTTATAAACTTTATTTTTATATGTCTTCAATGAGTATCGGGGAGGGGGGGGGCGTCTTGATATAAAGTTATATTTTTTTTTTATTTTCCTACAAATAAAGACCCCCTTAGTGCGCATATAATTAATTTTTAATAACTGTTTAATATCTTATTTGAACAAAAAAATTATCAATACATTTTTAATAATTAAAATGCTGCTGTTGTTAAAGTATTTTATTTTTTTTTATACTTTTTCTAGTTGGTCTGTCTTTGTAATAATTTAACAAAAATCACTTAATTAAAACCATTACTCGAGTATAACACGAGTATAGGATAAAAAGAGCAGTTCTATATTCCCCTCCCTTCTCTTTTTATCCTACTAACATGCATATATTTATTGTAAATAACATAAATTACAGTAATAATTCATTTTAGTTCGAAACGTCAACAAACTATACAGGTGTATATTATGTATGTATTTTACAAACCGCACTGCTCTTGTGTGTATACCTACAGTAACAGAATATCTGTCTATTACTTGTTAGTTGCTCGTATAATTTATCGTCCAAATTAAACATTTCGCCGAGTGTTTATTAGTTAAAATCATTAAACTACGCAGTTATTACTGTATATGTACTCGTATATAATAGCTGTTTTAGGATCTTTTTCCGCGTAATTAGTACGCCGTATAAATTCGTTTTCGCGTTTCGCCATTTCTGGTCGACAATCATAATATATATATAACAACCCCACGGCTATAATAATTATCTTCTCTCTGTTTAGACTCTAGAGAGGGAATTGTTAATTCGATTTTGTATTTTTTTTTTATTACTTGATGAAGTATAAACCTATAAAACAATTTTTGTAATGTGTGTGGGGTCTTTTTTATGTGTAATCAATATCATATTATGTTATAATAGTAATTTTGTATTTAAGAACATTATTTCTCAACATGGTGGTCACCATCTAATTATTTATAATTGCTAAAATATAATTTAAATTAAAACAAAATTTAGGAATCCTAATAATAAATCTCAGTAACAACATCGAATATCTTAATTTAAAAATCATTATTTATGTTTGAAAATAAATTATATATTTATAATAAAATAAATAAGTGGTTTTTAACAGTTATGGTTAAAAAAAAAAAAACTGCAATTTATGCGTAAATAAGGATGTATTTAGAGGTTACTAAGAAATTAAATATTCAATTGGGGTTACAATTACACAATAAAGGTTGAGAAACACAGAACACTGTTATAGAATGAATCTAAATTTCGTGGCATTTAATTACAGACATAATCACACACCGAAATAGGATTTTTCACGAACCTCACCATCAGTCCATCACTGCTCACCGCATATAATCAACCGTGGCCCTTTTCCCCTCTTATACACTTAAAATGGCGTCCGTTAAATTCGTACACGTGTAATTCAATATAGCCGGAACGTCGACTTACGGCGCTGATTCTAAATCGTGTAAACACGGCGTGCCAGGTTAGTAGATTTAGCTACCCCTTTTCCCCAGTACCTACACAAATACCTCACCACCGTCTTTATTATCATTTGTTCTATAAACATAAGCTTCTAGTAGGGTTCTTATATATGTAGTTGTACGTCCTTAAATCTTCCTGAACATAGAATAATGCTTTTGAATTTCTACAGGAGAGTTCGCGATAATATTATTAAATTATTCACAGTTTTGTACCAAATACTTACTAGTTAAGTACTGACTATTAAGTAGCGCTGAAAAGTTTTGTAATCACCGAAACTTAATATTAAAAAAAGTGATACTTACTGGTCCAATTTCTAACGGGTATGTGACTGTTGTAGGTGGGCAGTTAAAAAAATAATTTAGTTTGTGTACTGTATACAACAGTAAATCGTTGCAAACAAAAAACCACATCTGAGTGGAGTAGTATTACTCTCTATAATTGTCTTTTATTGCCAAGATAACTTGTGAAATAAATTGCCAATAATTAATAAGATTACAAGGAGAATCAAAAGAAAAATCGATGCACCAACTAGTTACAAAATGTTAGAAAATAGTTCCTACACAATTTTTTATTTCTGATAGAAATGTTGTTAAATAACAGAAAATAATTTTTTTTTTTTTAAATAACAAACAGAAAAACCAATACGTTCCCCGCTACACTCAGTGTGTTAACTACCTTCTTAAAATTGTTTTAAGTGTTTCACTTTGCCCATGATCATGGTCAGTGGCGTTTATGGAAATTAATTTGGAAGGGAGGATATAAAAAAAAGCTTTTGGGTTTTAGTTAATCCATAAATTCAATAAATTCTTAAATACGCACGTGTACCGTACTAACCATAAATTTTGGGTAGGGGAGTTGAACCCACTGCCACTGTCCATGATAATATTTATAGGTATGGTAAATATACGTACGTTATTTAAATATTTGAGGAATCATCAATAAATAATAATATTCATTTTTTTTTTAAAATTTGATAAATAGTTTGAAGTAAATATTTTTTAATGTAAAAAATTTACTGTTATAAAATCACATATAACTGGATCAAAAAGCACACATTTTCAGTTCGTTTCAATGAGGAAAGAATTATTTTATTTTATTTGATTTCAAATTCAATATGATTCTAATTGGCGAGAAAATCTGTACATCCTCAAAGCCATTTCCAATCCTTTAGTACTTTTTAAACTTCTTCGGCCTATTATACGTTAATCCGGCAAGTATATCGACCATTCGAAATGTTTTCGATTGCATTTATACCGAAATAAACTACTCTGTAAATTATCATTTATTTTGACAACAAAAATTTCAAATAATCAAATCGAATATAAACCCACAGAAATTATAATAAACACTCATAAGTCTCATAATCAAAATTTACCATGCACTTCTGTCACTGAAATAGTAGTTATACATTTCTTTCTAGGGAGAAAAAAATAGCGGCATTATATGGCCATAGTACTACAATTATAGATATATAAAACGTAATATTATGTTGTTTGAAAAGATTTCGTATCCTTCTCGTGATCGCAAAAATCCTGCACTTGTGCACGTAATACCGCATGCAGCTGTTGGTAGAACGCAATCCGCATTGACGTGACCTCGAGTTGTGCTGCTGTGTATATATAGGACAACTTGAGCCTATGAGCAAAAACATACATTACGTGATATATATTTTTCACGTGAAAATATACAACGGCGAAGCCATAAATTTGTCACAGAAAAAAATCACACGATCACAGATTGTATATAAATAAATCGCAGTTTAGGTATACAAACGCGTATTCTTATAATCGAATAATCGACGGATCACAATGTTAAAATTTACGAATAATAGTGCAGTGAAGTTTATCTCGAGTACGTATTTATATGTACGACAACGTATATTCTCGAGTCTTAAGAGGATGGTATACCCGCATATAGTATCTCCGTCTTACAAAAGTACGACATAACAAATGTTCTTTTCTACTAGAAATCTTACTACGATTATCAAATGTAGTACCTTTTCTGAAAGAAAATTTTATATGGGTAGTACTTTAAGAAAGCTATTTTTAATTTTCTAAGTGGATTTCATAATAATTGAAAAAAAAAACGTAAAAGTTACGGGAAAATTTACGAAAATAATAGTTTTATTAATTTAAATTGTATTTTTTTGTTAAAATTCAAACTTTAAATTTGGACAGAAAACTTGCATTTGCCTTTACTAAACATGGTCAAAATTCAAAACATTTTAGCCACTTTTGATCTATTTATAGACATTTAAATTTCGCACATTTTTTACGTAATTTTCACTCGGTTGGTACTAATTCGATGGATACAATTTTTTGATCAAAAAGAAATTCCTAAAACTTTAACAAAAAGTTCATATTAAAATATACTTTGTGATCAAAATAAAATAAAAAATAAGTGTGATGTAGAATTTTTTTAATACGAATTTTAATATAAAATTTTGATAAAAAATCATAAATATTTCTGTCTTTCAGAATATGTATAACTGAATTCCTCACAGAATCAGTTTTCGTTATCAATGATTAATCATTGCAAACAGATAATACACTAAATTTCCCTTTATACCCTACCTACCCATCTTTTCTCTTACAACAGTGACCCACCCATCGAGCGAAGTATGTCCATATTTGTTCGATTAGTTTTAATATCAGAAGAAATTGACCTATTTTCAAACTTAAAGATATAAACATTATCTGTGGAATGATGGTGATATTTTAATTTTTAAACGAGATATGAACATTATTTAATAAAATATTATATTTCACATATTTATATCTTTCTTAAAAATAATTTAATATTAACCATACCTATTTTAAAGTATACACGTCACAATAATAACAACTATAACTTAATAATGGTTTTATAATTGATCAATTCACTCGATAAGTAAATAATATTAAAAAACGGGCATACTTCTCACTATGGATGGGCTACTCACGTTACCGCTGTAGTAAGAAGTTGGGAAAGTAAGATATAGAGAAGAATTTAATATATATCTGTATAAAATGATTAAACATTGCTAACAAAAACGATTCTGCGTGGGAGTAATTATATATGTTTTCAAAAGCCGTAATATTTACTATTTCGTCATAATTTGATATTAAAATTTTAAAAAAATTCTACATTACTTCCACTTTTTTTTTTTTTTTGACCACAAAGTATAATTTAAAATCTGTTTGGTCAAACAATTTTATCCACAGAGTACTTACCAAATAAAAATTACGTAGAAAACTCGCAAAAATAAAATGTTTATAAGTAGTTAAAAAATGGCTAGAATGTTTTAAAAATGTTCCCACGCCTAAAAATGATAAATATAAGTTTTCGATCTAATTTGCAGGTTTCTACAAATATTTTTAATTTAATCACAATAAAAAAATAAAATTTAAAATTATACATTTATAACCGTTTAACGTAAATTTTACGGTTCGTATTTGTACGTGAAATATATACGTGAAATCCTACTAAAGAGGACGTGATAAACCTTGAAATGTTGAATGTCATAATAATAATACAATATAATATTAACGTTAATTTTCATATATTTACGGTTTTTCAAATGTATTTAATTTTTCTTTATTTTAACGTGGGTAAAAAATAAAATTGTAAAAAACCACAGCCCGAAGGGGGAGCGATCTCACTTATCGCTCTCTCACCTCCCATAAACCGCCACTGAACCTTGATTATTCAGACGAAATTTAAGTGAATCGAAATCTATCGTAAAAAGCACATAAATAATTTTAATCCACTTAATCATGTTGTAATAAACTAGTAAACTTGATTAATCCAGTTATATATTAATACATATTATTATAATCTGTACTCCCTGCCCACCGGGCGTTAATAAATGTATTTATTATATATATATGGTATAGGTAAGTAACGATTATTCGACAACGGATGTCCCTTAGGACACTTTTATATAATAGGTATACAGATCGTCTATATAATATATAGAAATACTCTATGCACTCTTTGAAATTGACGTCAGAATACATTGTACTCGCAAGTATAGCTAGGTACTTCCACAAACTTCAATTGACTATAATATATTATATAACATATATTCTTTATTAACTACACGCAGTTCAAAAGTTTGATATCCATAACTTGCAGCGGCAAACTATATCTATACACATACACACAATTCTCAAAATGCTCTTGTATGTATATTATAATAAAATACTTGATATAATAACGTGGTATGAAAAAAAAAGAAATGAATAGGTGCACGCATCTATTCGTGAACTGTTGATCCGCTTAAACCGTACGTGTATACGCGACTTGTTAGCTCTACAAAAATTTGAAAATTTAACCTAAAAAATCTTTAAACTACTTTTTTTTTTGCTCATGTGCCACAATATTAGCATCCAGAAGATGTTGTATCCGGCACTCGTAATTTGACTCATGTAAAAACTGTATTGTATGAACGAATTTTTTCTCGCATCATATATTTTATATTAGAACTATGTAACAAAATTTCACAAAACATAAAGAACTCTATATTAAAGATAAGTTCGTTTTATCAACTTTAGATTTAATAGTAGTGCGCTTATTTTTTTTTCACATAAATACAATTAGAGTTATCTATCTGTTGGTAAACTATCGGGAGGTTTTCTTTTACTTACTATAAAATATTGGCCATTGGGCAGTGCTTTCACAAAATTAAGCACCCTACGAAGTAGATATATTTCTTCCGTATGTGTTCTGAAATATTTGTATCTTAATTCCAAATACGGAAAGAAAAAGCTGTTCCGCATAGAACGGTTTCTCCGTAAACATTTTAGTTTATTAACACAGGACCACTATTAAATATATTTGAAAGTAAATTTGAATATTTTGAGTAGATAAATTTTAATTTTTGACAAACCTCGTACAAATTTCTTATACGCAGCACTTTACATTTTGGGTGTGACGCTACACCCGTGTAAGCTGTCTTCTTCTTACAAACGCATAATATAGTGAATTTGTTTTCGCAAGGACAACTCGAGTGAATTAACTTATAAAACTTAAAGGTAAAAACATTATCTGTGCAACTGCGTTAATTTTTTTCGATATTTAAGTTTGTATGCACGATATGAATATCTTAACTCTAAGTTTGATAATAGGTTAATTCAATCTAATATTCAAAAACTAACAGCTCTAAGTTGTCCTCACTAAATATAAATTTTCTATGTTGTGCGCTCGTACGACAGAAACAACACATAAAGACGTGGCGGCCTATTGATAATCGAAAATTTTTCCTATTGAATGTCCTCAATCGGATTAAAAATATTTAAAAAAACAAACGGACATACTTCGCACAATGAGTGCGCCACTATTGTAAGTGAGTGGCTGGGAAGGTAAAGAGGAAATGTAATGTATATTAATTGTACACAACGATTAATTATTACTAACGAAAAACGATTCTGAGCGGAGTTCGGTTATACATGTTTTGGAGAGCCATAATATTTACGATTTAAAAATAATACATTTTGTAAATTTTCCTGTTTTACTTAGGTTTTATTCCAGTTTTTCCCATTTATTATGAAAACCACTGAGAAAATCAAAAAAATTACCTTTTTAAAATACCACCCCAGTCAAATTTTCTTTCAGGAAAGTTACTACATTCAAAAATCGAAGCAAATTTTCTGGTAGAAAAGTTGTTCACAGAAAAATAAATCAATGTAAAATTAATAAAATATTCCTAGCTCAGAATTTAAAACCATTATATCGTCGAACACTTAATTAATATTTAAGAATAAAATATTAATTTTTTTTTTCAATTTACACTATCTGTAGTTACTTAGTACATGGCATATATCGAAAACTGTAGACCATCCGATTTAAAAAAAGTCGTCAGGTCTCAAGCCGAACGCGAAATTTGAAAATATCTTCGAAATTTGACCACACTTTACCGCCGAGAATTCGTTGACGTGGAAATCCGCGCGCTGCCGGTCGCGGACTAAAGCGGATCTTGTTTTTGCCGCACCATACTAAACACAAAACACGTATCGCCGTGTCCTTCGCGGTCCGAGTTTTTAATATATGGATAATATTACAACAATAGTAATAATAATAATATGTGGTCACGTTTCGCGGTTTCGACTTGTTTTTTACACGGTACGGGTTTCGGATGAGCTCCTAATCCCGGTCCATACGATCGTGACGCAACACGTCCGTCGCCGTGCATACACAACGTCCACGCGGCGCGCCATCGTCGGTCTGCACGACGGTCTCGGCACCGCATATTATGGGACCCTGTTGTCTAGGGAATTGAAACGAACACAGTGATTTCCGTGCATTGTTCACGTTTACGTACACTTGTTGTGTCCAATATTTCCTCGCTTAGAAATTGATACGAATCGATCGACAGATAAATCGAAGAACTCGTATGGTCGTGTTATAAAGTTATATTCTTTATATAATCGCTTGAAAAAATATATTATTACTCAATTTTAAAACTAGTAGATTTTGACGATTATTTAAAAACGATTTTTCGGAATCAATTTAATGAGATTACAGCTATCAGTTATTAATACAAAACGTTAAGGCATGGTATACCTTATTACCTATAGATAATATAAGTATGAACAGGCCACTCAGATATTTACAAAAATAAAGGAACACCGTCGAAAATGTGGATGAGGGATAGACTGCTTTTATATAACGCAACACGGATTAAAATAGCTAAGATTAACTTTACTAATTATTAGATTAATAATTCGTGTTTAACAGTAAAATATTATGAATTTAAGAATTAATAATTACGAGTTATGCACTATTTATTGAATGTTGACAACTTACTGATATGTATTATGTATTAATAAATGTTCTTTTTAGTGTGATAAACTCTCGCGGTCTATTCATTCTTATAATATTATCTATAGCTCTACAGGTACACCACATAGAATAGCTACTATACTATAGTAATACGTACTCTAAAGCAGTGCTTCCCAGCCTATGGTTCACCATCGAATATTGAGTCGAGAAATATTTTTGATAGATCACAATGTTCTTAAACTAATCCGAAAAATATCTTGATTATATTTAGAATAAAAAATACTTAGTGATTGTTACTGATATTAAACAAATTATTTAACTATATTTAAATAAATTATCAATTTGCATCAAATAGTTATTTCTAAAAATACATTCATGACGATTTTCAATGGATTGATAATCCTTTCACTATTTCCATTGAAGAGTTGAACGTTTCTTGAAACTTAGATTATAAAACTTTCTTGTGATAAAACTTATGAAAATAAATTTAAAAATAAAACTATTATAGATTTTTGGTATGCAATGAATGGTTACCAAAACTTTTATTAAATGCGATAAAAAAATGTATTACTTTTCCCTACTATGTATTTATATGAAAATTTCTTTGAACCATAGCCAATATCAAAACAAAAAAAAAATATATTAGATGTCACACCATTACATGCACATCAGCTTATCTGAAATTGTACCCCAGTGGGAAATTACAACATCCAGAATCAGCTGTCACGCTAAATCCAAAATCAACTATAAAATTATTATATCATCATTTATCATATATCAATTTTTTGTATTTTATTTTTATTTCGAACAATTTTCGATAATGTAAAGAAACGAAAATATTCACAAAGTGTATATTTTGACACCCGGCTAGGGATTTTATTTTTAGGATCGATTCACTCGACGGCCGTGGTGTATTCGATAAAATATTTCGGGAGAGGAAAGAGCAAGAGGGTTGTTGAAGTTTACAATTTATTGGCTCATTTTTACACAATATCGCACATTAGTTTTGTTTTTTTGTATTTCCTTAATTAAAATTTTAAAAAAAAACCCTTAAAATATAACTTCAGTATAAAAACTATTATTTTATCAATATTGATACCAATTAAGGTATCATTTGATTATAAACATCAGCGTATCCACTACACGGCTGATCAATACATTTTGGGCTGCTCATACTAAAACAAAATTTTACATACTAAAATCGAAAATTCTAAAGAGTAAATAAAATAAAATACTTGGTTTATATTTTTCATTTGTTATTATAAATAACCCATGGCAACTAGACTATTAGGCACAACAGGTGTGAATTAAATAATTTTTACAAATAATATAGGAATAAAGTTACGTTTTGTGGTTTTATTAAATGGAGTAATTTTTATTTATCTTATAATTCTTATTTATTTTATTAATTGACTATCGACACCAAAAACAGCCGTAGACATAAACAATATTATTTAAAAGAAACAGAAATAAATGTCCACTAACATCAAAATAAAATATGTAATCAATATCACAACAATTAAATAGATACAAATATTTAAATAAAATATGAAAAAAAACCTACCCATTAAGTATATCAATAAATATTATGCATGCAGCAAGCAAGTTATTTTCAAAATTATTATTTAATCCTTTCCAAAATCTTTGGATTTGATGAGGACCGTTAAATAACATAATACATTATATACATAGACAAAATCAATCTGAATTTTTAACTTATAAAACTTGTAATGACATCGCAATAGAACACGGATGATGTTTAATGTTTAGTTTCGTCGGTTTAATAACGAAATCCGTTCACAAATCCTTTCTTTGACGTTGTCGGACTTAAAAGGACGTCACGTAGTTACATTTGCTTTCTCTGTCTTTCTAACTAGCATTATAGAAATAATGTGTTTCCACAGTTCAAACGTGGACAACCACATTTACCGGGTTTTTACAACAGGATTATTTTTTTTAGATGTTCATACTTCATTTTTTATTAGAATTTAAAAAAGAAAAAACAATTTTTATTTTAAATTTCCAAGTTTGAATAGATTGCCTGGGAGTCAGTTATCAAAAAATCTCCGTAAAACCATAGTAAATACCGTCGTATTAATATTCGGCGAAATCATCATTATTTCGAATCTAATCGTATATTACTAGAACCAAAGCATCATAGGAACACCGAAAATGCAATTTTGTCTACATCGTCCGTTAGAAAGAGACGGTTAATGCTATATTGTAGTAATCCTCTTAACGAAATAAAACAAAATGTAAGCTTCTTTTTCTGTTTCATTGTAAATATCTACGTGACGAAATTGTGTCTCCCCTTTACTTCTCCTTGCGCGCTGTAGTCGTATTAGCCACGTCCTTGGCGTTACGTTACGCACGTATATAATATTATAATGACCGTGCATTGGCGAATTGTGGTTACGGCGGTTACTGCGTGTATGGGACCCTGGTACAAAGTAGGCTATCTATGTCATAACTCCGTGGGGCAGGTTAAGACGCTAAAAAAAATGGCGCTCGGAAAACGGAACACGCAACACGTGCGTGATGTAGTGCAAGGTATACGGTTTATTTTTATTTTCATAAGGTCGCGTTGTACCATAGACTGTCGCCGCAATACCATCGGCGTTCCAGAATTTATTAAGGGGAAGAAGGGAACGGAACAATTTATAAAATAAAGGTTACAATATTGATTGATTTGCATTCAATTTATCTATCTAATTGGGCGTCTAAAATCATACAACCGTTTTTATCGAATTTTCCCCGAAAATAGAGAAAGTATTGCATTGTATTTTATATGTTTGCTAGCTATTTTCATACATTTCTAGCAGCTTCCTCTGGACCAAATATGTTCGAACTCGAGAATCAGAGTTATCAGATTGAAGTGGCAAAAAGTTGCAATGAATTTCAATATGATTTTAACTACGTTGTTGAGTGTGGTGGTTATGTTTTCCAAAATTATTCGTGGTGGTCAATGTTTACATTTTTTAATGGCCGTTGCTATTATGTGTTATCATTCTATCATACGTGTTTTATATTCGGTTTTATTCTTCTATTTATTTTTGATTCTAAGATCGTGCTGTAGTGTATTTTAAAAACTTGATAATTTTACATAAAACATAATACCTTTCAATTAAAAATGTTAAATAAATAAAATATAAAAAGTAATAATAATAAAAAAAAAAATATATTAATTGTCTTTTTTTTTGTCCTATTAACGTAGATTTTATTATTCCTCTACAGACTTCGAATAGTCCACGCTAAAAACGAATTACATTTTGATACTGTTAACAAAAACGATTAGGAATTGACGAATAAAAGTATCCTAATATTCAACTGTAGTACTAATTCACTGTCGATGAGCTAGGCCAACATAAACATCGAGCAATTCAACAGTACATAACATCATATTATTATTGTCGAGTCGTATTGATAAGAAAATTATGTAAACATTGCGCACCGTACGTGTGGGCGACTGGCGTCAAATGCGAACGTCAGTCAGCTATCTATAGCGTATTCTGTATATCTATGGGCTCCAGCCTTATTGTGTCGTTCGCGGCTAGCTACAGCCGCTGTTACCATTGGAGAACCGTCTTCGGCGGCGTTGTGGCGTCGTCGGCATTGTGGCGGCGGCGGTGGCGACCAGCGCTCTATCGATTAGTCTTGTCCGCCGCCGCCGCCACTTTGGTGCGCCCTATATAATAATACACGTATACGTATCGGACGGTAACCTATAATAACGGCAAGTCCCTCCGTGAACCGTTACGCGGCCCGGTAACGACGACGACTCGTCGGGTATTCGCGCACCGTACACACACCACTCACATTATCGAGTGTTTTGGACCCTCATCGCCAGAAAATCGATTCATATATATATATATTATATTCTATCATTGTGTCGTCGTACTGCTCACACTTGTACATAAAGTGCAGCGATTGGGTGTGTCTATTAGGTGATGTACTTCTGACCAAGCACGTAACCAGGATTTCATTTCGAGTGGGGGAAGATCCGTTTTCAAAAATCGCAAAATATCAAAATAACCAACATAATATTAGTTTGATTTGAAAAAAAAAAAATGTGCATCTTCGTAAAAAATCGGGGGGGGGGGGTTGGTCTAAATTTCATAGACAACCCCCCTGCAACCCCTACCGATAAACAAGCACTTAACTATACACAAGTATATAATTAGATTAGTTTAGGTAAAGGTTAGGTTAGGTTAGGTTAGGTTACTATATACTAGTATATAGTCAATTATGCACCAAACATAATTTTTTACTCGTACGCATCTTTATATTAGTGTTAATAAATTTCCCAATCCGTCATAAAGATCACTTGATATCTATAGTATGACGTCAACAATTATAATAAGTTATATAATTTAAAATATTTATTAACGTCCCTCCCCCTCTTAATCATTTCAATTTTCTTAGATTTGGTTAGCTAAACAAGTAATAAACTATAATTTAGGTTTTTTAAAATAAATGTATTTTATGTAGTTTATGTTAGGTATAAATAACAATTGTTTATAGTGAAATCGACTTAAATAACATAAAATTTAAAAGACCTTATATATCGTCAGTTACTCAGTAAAACCTTGCAAGTCAAAATGTTGACATTTTTAATTCTTAATATTTTTAAATATTAAGTAATTTTTATATTAGGTAATTTTTAAATCTACCGTAGTCTTTTGTTTATTTTGTGAAATTTGTTAAAACGGAGGTGTGGAGAGAATTCTTTATGTATATATATATATATATATATGTCACTTTAAATCCATCAACGTTGTGTAGATTTCCCAGGGATAGACTCGATACCATTATATGTGCACATATAGATATAGACTGTTGCTGCGAACGTCGTCATTTTAACCGATTTAAGTTCTCTCCGCGTACAGGAAGTCGAGGATATTATAGCACATTGGTTTTCGGGCACTGGTCCAATTTTATAGTATAGCTAATATATAAACTGCTTCAGCGATAATAATTGGTTTATAGTGATATTGCAATCAGTCTTCAACCATAGCGTTCAAAATAATACAATTTCCTTATATTTTTCGTCGGAAAATTCTTGGACGATTCTAATACAACCCGACACAAATAATAATAATTAATATAATGTATGATATTTTTGTATGGCACTATAATTTTATTATGTTCACTTGCCGCACAATTACAGACACGTGAATCAATTCATTTTGGTAATAATTATAACTATAATATTAATAATGACGAAATTTCAAACATTACTCAGTGTAATAAAATGAGGAATTAATTAATGATTATGACAGTGCAGTCCCCCCCCCCCATTAACACATGAAAATAAACAAAAATTTTCGACTTAAAGATGTTAGAGTCTCCGTTTATTCGTATATTGTACAAAACATGCCGTACGAAAAAAACCCATGCCTTATAGAATAGTTTGATTTTGATGGGGTTTTTTTTTTAATTTTACTTTTTATGGGTCGCATTGAACTTCGCTTTTCAAAATTAAGTTCTTAGAAACTTTATTTAGTGTCTGAGAAAAAATTACAATATATGTTATTTTTTCACCTTTTATTCTGACCTGACATAATATATAGATTAATCAAAAATTGGAGTTATATACATACCTATAAAAAGTTTTTCTCTTAAATAAAAAAAACACAAAATGTATTGAAATTTGAGCGTTTTTCGATGCGTAAGAATTTTTCAATTGAAGTTATTTTCGTCCGTAAAAACGGCTACACCCTTTCCCCTTAAATAGGTATCAGATAGTAGATTAGTGGAAAATTCTTATACCTTCAGTGGTTATTAAAATGTTATTAATAATTTTAACATTGTACAAAATCAGAAAAAATGTAGAAAACCATCTCTGAAAACATTGAGAAGACCCAATATTTAAGAAGTTGTCTCAAAGTGGTAGTTTTACATTGTGATTATATTACCGCAACGATATAAAATCAAGAAAATACAAATATATCATTAATTTATTCACTAGAACAGGTAAAACTTATTCCTGACGAGTATTTTATATTATTATTATTATTATTATTATTATTATTATATACATTATTTTTATCTACATATATAACATTGAAAAATAATAATAATTAGTTCACTAAAAGTATAAAAAACCATTTTTTGAAAAATAATTACGTTATTATAGGAGAACCTTAACTTCTTAAACGAAATAATCATTATATTATATTATGTGCATCGACGTGAGAGATCGTTTCTCATAATATAATGGTATAACTACAAGAGTCTGTAACACTTGTACTGCAACAAAAATCGCAAGAGGTTTTCATATAAAGCCAATTTTTACTAAATGTCAAAAAAAAGTATTAAATTATGCTATAAACATTACATTTTTTCAAAAGTATTTTACAAGTGAAAATATAAAATAACATTATGGATTTTTCAATATTTCTTTTTTCTTCATTTTTGCTCTATTCCTACACAGTACACAAGATAAAAATGTGTCAATACCTTTAAAAATTAATTAACTAAATTAATTAATTGTTAAATAAACAGAAAAGATAAATAACAATATTCGTATATGAATTAATAGATGTAACATAATACATTCATCATACATCGAAATATTAAATATAAATTTACCCGTTCTTTAATTTTCAAATGTCTGCAAATTCCCCTTAGGTAGTGAAATCACTACCCACTTTTGATTTCCGAATAGCAACATATATTAATAATTCCATAAAAAGATTAAGTTTTAGTTTACATGCATTTTGGTATTGAAATTTTTAATTTCCACCAACCTGTTGGCAGTATATTCCACTCAGTGGCGCAACTGGGAGGAAGGGAGGGGCGTTGTGATCTCCCAAATATGTTTGTGAGTTTTTTCGAATTATACGTAGTACGTAGTTGTATGATTTATAAACCGATTTGAAACATAATGTTGTAACATTGTGTACGTGTTGCTTTAGTTTATAAATAATTGGTAACAGCTTCGGCATGGTTTCAGTTATAACTTATAACTTACTATTTACTATAAAGTATTAAAGTTAGTAATATAATATTACCATTAATTTATTGTTACTTCATAGAATTGCAGCTAATAGGTACTTGCAAGTATTCTATTTGTAACTCTATATGGTCTAATAGCATGAAGAAATTCGTTTGGTTATACCGGTATACTCCAATAATTACATCGGTATCTTTTATTTTATACCAGTATTATTTTTAAGGGGAAATTTATACCAGTGTAACCAAACGAGTTTCTAGCTTATTTCAAACATATTCAGCGTTTGGTTTTATATTATGGGCGTAGTTTTATTATTAATGAGATACCAGAATAATCAGATACTATAGTTATCAGTGAATCAATTAAATGTTACAAAATAATTATTAATTTTGAATTTTGCAACTTATTAAGTTTTAAATTATTATAATTATTATTACGAATTAAAAATTATATTTAAAATAGGTCTAAATTATTTTCCAATAATACGCGTTATCTATAAATAACAATAAAACATTTTAAAGGTCTTACTCACAAATCTTACTTAATCTTACCCCCTTCTCCTCATCAAACACCTTCCGAAATTTTTTTCAAATTCATACCCCCTCTCTCTGAAAATAAATAAATGGTTGTGCCACTAATTCCACTTTGAAATTTGGTGTGTGGATAACGGGAGATTAGTGGATACTCCGTTAACTCATTATCTCGAGTTAAAAGAAATTAGAAATGTTAATAACAAAATGTATTTAAACATCTATTTATTTATGAAATTTATAATATAGATGCTATTTGATAATCAAGAGTGGGTTATGGTTTTGGTGTCAAAAATAAATGTGAACAAAATAAGAACAATATAATATTTTAGAATGTATGATTTCAATAAGATTATATCTAAGCCATTTTTACAAAAAATAATTATTTCATGAAACATTTAATTGCAATATTCAGTAAGTAAGACCGTGTATAACAATCGATTAATTTTTTTACTTTGACCAAAACCCTTAAACCGGTTATTTGTGCATATTTCCTTTCATACAAATTCACTACTTATACATAGATACCAATAATATAATCCACCTACTTAGTCAAAATGTGTCGAAATGTACGCGTATTCCAAAAACATTATATGCTTTTTACATTCTGATGACTTTAACACATATTTTATGAAAGTCGTGAGGGATTAATAATATATTTCCTTGTCGAAATTCGAGGAATTTAAATACCGTGGTAGTATTAACGCATATAAATCAAAGATTTTCATTATTACTGTTTTATATTTTACTACATGAAAAGTTGTTAGAAATTTTGTTTTATGTTCTATCGTTAATCCGCCTACGTTGTGTACTTGGGTGTAATAGGTATGTAATATGCGCGTTTTAAATGAATTCATTCATATGGAAAATTGAAATAACAGTTTTTAACCAAAGCTGAAAAAATTAACGAATTTAGGAATACTACATATTTATCAACGTGTGCACCCTCATATTTAAACTATAATAGCTTTACTATACGTTTATAAGAATAAAATCTGTAGACTCTACAGAGTGATTTTTTTTTTCACAAACCAGCAATTATCTCAGAGGATTTTAAGTCAATTTTATTTATGGTTTTTCTAATCATTATGGAATCGTTTAAGCTTCATTTTAAAACCATTTTTAATTTTTTACCTCTACTCCATATACTTTAAATAAGTGCATACTTTTGATTTTAAAATAGGAACCTCACCTTTTCAACACAGATTTAAATAAAGAATATTTTTTGAGAAATTTTGATATGCATAACACTAGTATCAGATTTTCCGTTTATGAGTTATAGCAGTTTAAAGTTTAGGGTCATAAATTGCTTATGTATGACCCTTCTTACCCCTCCGGTCTAAACTTTAAACTGCTATAGCTCATAAACGGAAAATCTGATACTAGTGTTATGCATATCAAAATTTCTAAAAAAATGTTCTCTATTTATATCTGTGTTGAAAAGGTGAGGTTCCTATTTTAAAATCAAAAGTATGCACTTATTTAAAGTATATGGAGTAGAGGTAAAAAATTAAAAATGGTTTTAAAATGAAGCTTAAACGATTCCATAATGATTAGAAAAACCATAAATCAAATTGACTTAAAATCCTCCAAGATAATTGCTGGTTCGTAATAAAAAAGTCACCCTGTATATACTATGCAAATTATCTAATACCCCGTCTCGTATAATGTAATAATACTGATAATGATATTTATGTGAAAATACGTAGTTTCTGTTGAAAAATTAATACTAAAAATCGAGACATATACATTGAGTTTTTTACAAAAACAACGTTATAAAAATCTTAAATTTTAACAAAATAACTAAGTTAAAACTTTTTGTTAAAACAAATAAAATTAAGTTATTTTTGAACAATATTTTTTTTTTTACTAGTTAAGTTAAAAGTTAACCAAACATCAACTATTATAATTTAATATTTTACTTTTTAACTAGTTTACTGTTGGTATATGACATAAAAAAAATTAATAATTATTTGATATACGGATAGTGTGTCCGGTGAATATTTGATATTAAAAAGTTATAGGAATATCATATAACCTTAAAAAAAAAAAATAATAATTCTCATAGGAAACGGGTGAGTCGGGCTCCTATTGTGTTTTGAAATATTTTAGGAATTTTTCGGATATTCGTACAACGACGACTTATAAAATATACGTATATTACGTGATTTGTATACGAAATACATTTCGTTTGAATAAAAGTGACGATCGATCTTACAATCCCACACAAACCCAAGCTCGTGGTAAAATGCTATAAAAGAATAATATTGTTATCCCGACAAATATTTTCACATACAGTTGACCTAAAATAAAAAGGCTAGGAAAATGATAATAATATATACATATATATTATTACATAATTTGTTGAAATTTATAAAAATATAAATGGTTTCAACAAGTGACGGAATACAATGAATAAAATAAAATTTTAAGCGACTTATACGTTTATTCATTTATTTATTTAGGTGTTTATATACACTGTCCGAAAAAAAAAAAGAATAAAGAGACAAAGATTTCCGGCATTTTCCTTGGATCTGTGACTGCATGAGTCACCAGCTTATATAAACATTGCAGGAATAATGACACACTGTATAAAATATATACTCGATATGTATAGTATTTATTTCCTTTTTTTTTTTTTAAATAAAAAGTTATAGTACAGTGACATCGATAAAAGAAAAACAGGAAGCTCGTATAAAACAATAATAATTTCTGCTAATTTAATGATCTGTAGTTTTGTTCGCGGTCTAATGTACATTTAAGTGTATTGTAATATATAATATATTAATTACATAATCAATTATTCATTTCCGCGTGTCTATAATGTATTACAGATTTAAAATTTTAAAAATAAATTTAATTTCTCATTATCAAATTTTAAAATGATTTCAAAGGAATGAGATGATAGTGTACCCAACTTAACAGAATCTCGAATATTATATTTTAATATTTCACAGATATTACAAATCTTAAAACCTAAAAGATTGTTTAATTTTTATTTAGATCAAATGAGGTCAAAATCTTATCTTTCATCTTGATGAAATTGTCTCCGTATAATCTATTATCTTATCTAAATAAGTTATCAACGCAACATCTGTAATCATATCTAGATAGTTTTAATGTTGTATTTGCATAACAAGGCAGTTTTTTTTTTAAAAGCTTTTAATTAGATTATTAAGCCCCACAAATCATAATAGTTATAATTTACAATAAATGACAGGTACAATACAGAAAAACAAGTTAAATGACATGCGCAGAGTTTGAATTCAGAATAGTAGGAAGATTAAAAGAAAAATTTAAAGAGATAAGAAAAACAAGTAAAATATGACGTTCAGCAGATAACGAGAGACAGCTAAAGAAGATGCGGGATGAATCGCAAATACTCGCTTCTGTATGGAGCGTATAAAAAGGGGAATCATTACGATTAAATTTGTAAGTGAAAAAAGGTAGGAGATAGTGAGCTATATGTAAGTGGTTTAAATGTATGATGGAGGATTCAGGTAAGCCGAGATTTTTTCAAATCATCGCCCAACAATATCATTATTTAAAATGTTTAAGATTATATTTTTCTAACGGAAATCTGTAACCAAAATGTCTATAATAACATATTTTCTGAAATACAATGTTTGTCTAGTTTGTAAGTAGAAAATTCATTGTTTAATTTTCCGTATAATTTTCCTAATGATTACGAAACATCGAAAAAAACATAGAAAATACGGCAAAGGATATGGTATTTGATTTTTTTTTTTTTTTTGTTTTGTTCGGTTAAAAATATCTGTAAAGGCCTTTAATTTAGGCAAATAATTATGTTGGCCTTTTGTAAACGTAGTAAAATGTATAAACTTTCTAGCTACTTTTTAGGCTATTATTTGTAGATATTTGATATTTTCGTGTTTTTATATGTATTTTTATTTAGAAGGTATCACAAATTATATGACTTAAGAGAAATACTTGAACATTTAATACAAGGTACCTAGTACAGTATAAACTTTATAGTCTAAAAAACAAATTTGAGTTTAATGCATTAGTTTTTTTTTCATACTCTTATTAAGATCAAATTTGACGAAAATCGTAAAAATTATATTTCAAAATATATCTTACTGAACTTCGCCCCAAATCATTTTTTATTAACGATGATTTGTCATTACGTACAGATATAAATTGACAATAAATAACATTATTTATCCTACTTTCCAAACTTCCTGCCTAAAACAGTGGCTGTACCCATTCCCAGTATCAGATATTTTTTTATTTTTATTGAATCCATTATAGTCTCGGAACAAAATTATGAAATCACGAGAGTTCAATTGGATTATTATTTCAGTTTGAGTTAGAGAAAAGGTTTTTTTTCTTTTTGTAAATTTCCCTTTTTGTTAGTGTTTTCGTATCTTCGTCTACATCGCGAGAAAAATAATATGGGCAAATGTAAAAAGTTCCTGTAAGTATACAAACGAAATTCAATTTACTATACTGCAGGGGAAAATCGTTATGGCTTGAAAAGATTTCGAGCAATCCTTCTTGTCCCAAAAAAAAAAATGTTCAAAGACATGTGAAAAAAAAATAATAAAAAAATCCCTGTAAACCAATAACTTTTTCATTAGGTCCCGAGTTTCATTCAGAATTTGTAAAATAACAAAATATTATTTATAAACTTTATTTATATCTATTATATTAGTCAACATTTTTAATATATACTATAAAAACGTTAAGCTCGGAATTATCGATGGTGAACAATAATTTAAATAATTTATATTATTTTATTAGTAAATATTACTTTTGTTCACACGGATGCCTAATAGAAAAGACAGAACCATCCCTATGCCCAACATGTAACACATTCAACTCTACTAAACATATGATCATTCACTAATATTCTAAATAGTAATGTACAACCTCATATAATGTAAACAATGTAAACTTTTACTGTTAAACTAATAACCACTGTAGTTGATACTATAAATAATAAAAAAAAAATATATATATACTTTTTATTTCATATTACGCTTTACCTAATACGTGTTACTTTTGATTCATAGTTAAAGTCAATTGTAATTTTTTTTTTCATTTACAACTAAAAAAAAAAAATGGGTTTAAAGCAACAAAACATGTTATGATATAATTTAATAGGTCTGAACTTTGTTTAATGAATAGTAATATATTTATTTGAAAATAATAAATATTTTTTCTTAAATTAAGTGCATAATGTTATTTTCATCCCCGTTTACTCCTATTACAAAATACAAGTGTGCTTCAGGCTTCTTACAACCTACACAAATTGCACACGTTTTAAGTACGGCCCGGTACAAGTAAAGATAATATTAACGTTGTGAGAATCACGATGAATTTTTTAGTTAAGATCTAAATTCAAAATTATATCCTATATTATGTTATTTAATTTAAAAATTCCAGTTGCAACGTTTTTGGATTCGATTAAACTACGTATCTTTATAAAAAAAATATATGTAGGTATAAAATATCTATTTTGGCGACTAAACACCCATTACAAAATATAAATTTATTATTTTTAAGTTCCTTTTCCGACCTTTATGACTTTTGGCTATATCTTTTATTTGTTTGTGGTTGAACGTATTATTTTTACTACTTATACTTTGTATTATATATGGAAATAATGTTCATTCCAACAATAAGTTACTTGTCTTAATATGCCATAGATAATATTTTTGTAATAAATAAATGAAAAACTATTTATATATATTTTATTTAAATATGTTTTTTTTCAAATTTATTATTCTACAAGTTAGAAAATAAATAAAAAGTTCAAAGATGTTATAATATTAGAAAGTAAAATAATAACAAATGTTAAAATTATGAGAAAATCTATATATAAAAACCAACAAACTTTTCAACCATCTACTGTACTATTATAATATAACTTTTTTAGTTATTGGAAACGGTTATTTTATGGATTCATTACTATATGATTGCGGAAAAATTTGTAATTCAGAAAATTCGAGGAGGGGAAAAAACGAATAGCCAATATCGTATTTTTAACGAATTTAATGAATATCGGTTACTTAATGTGAAATTTTATTTATGTATGAGCTTTTTTGAATGTTTTTTTTTTTCAATTTATTTTTAATAATATCCTCATAATTATTATTGTAACTTGAATTTCTTTTCACACGTCTTAAACTTCCGGCAACCCAATGACCTACTGCAGTCTACGTCCTATTTCTCATCGTTTAAAATAAATTTATTATAAACTAGAATATTATACTTACGATTTATAACACACGCTCGAAATACCTTAACGGGAATATGTTTACAACAGTGAATAAATGTTGGAGAACAAAAAACAATTTAAGGATTGACGGCAAGTAGTGAACAAACCCAAAAATAACAATCGTTGGTCGGCCTGGATCGGATTACCCTCGAAATTACTTTTTCCTGTACGTTGTATGCTATTCATGTATATAATTGTTAATTTTCTCCAAAAAAAGAATAGTTACCTATATTATTCTAAATACGATTTTCATTAATTTATTTATTGTTGTAAAATATATATTATTCGGTTTACGTACATTTATGTATTAACCCAAAATATACACGGACGGTATTTATTATTTATGGTGGCTGGAAGGTAATACGTTATTTAAAGGTTTAGGTTATTTATTATCAAATGCAGTGTTTCGAGGTACTCATTATTGGACTGCGGTCTATACTCCCATGATTACCTAGCCACTTTGTAGAATATATTATTTTTATACACACATGTACAATATACGTATATAGGTAATATCAAAGTGTAAAATAACTAATTTATTTACATTTTACACTTTATAGTATTATGATATTATGTTATAATCATTATAACCTATAGATGTTGACATATTATACGATTTACAATTAAAAAAAAAAAAACTCATTTATAATGAATGATTTAAAATTTCTGTAGGTAAACATATAGGTAGTATTATCATACTATTCATGAACACTTAAAAATATAATTTTATATATATATAATTAATCATATTACGTATAGGTACGTTCAGATTTTAGATCTTATAGCATATCAAAATGAGAATGTTGTTTTTTTACACAATGATAATATTATGTATTATTTTTGAGTTGAAAATAAATGTATTTCTAGAGACAGTTAAAATTAACTAAATATTTCCTTTTGGTAATTATTATAACGGTCGACTTTTTAATTTGACGGTAATCATTGAAAATATACCTAAATAGTTATTCACATACTCGTGTTACAATAATAATTACACTTCGTTACCTTAAATATCATTATTTTAGATTCTAAGTGAAGTGAAGAATGTAAAATAATATCGATTTTTTTTCAGAACTTCTCTGCTAGAAATCTTATTACAATTAAAAATTGTTTAAGTGATTTTTTTTTGGCATTTTTATTTAGGCGGGGCATTTTTGGGGAAAGTATTTTTTTATTTTACTTGTTGTTTTCAAAATAGTTGAGGAAAATTGTCAACTTGTTGTATAATTTTTGTTGATTTTCGGGGTACTTATTGGTAACAAGAGAAAAGTATATTTTACTCACTTCCCTTCTAAAACAGTGGTACATCCATCATCAGTATCAACCTAGCTTTTTAAAACATTTTAAATATTCAATTAAATGTATATTTAATCAGAAAAAACCGTCGTTGACCGAATTTTGACCATTTATAATTTTCAAAGTAAATTACTTTAAATATCTTGGTGTATAAATTATAATAATTTCAATTTTCCGCGCGAGGACAGTCATATCATTTATTATTGTTTTGATGAAATGGTTAGTGTACTTATACAATAATACAGCTTCGTTATATATAATACATTTGCACGATAATCAAAACAGATTATACCGATAATAATATTGGGTATAGACTGATAGGTATGTCAAGTTTTAATCCCCACGAGTTACGAGCACGAAAACGTATAAATTATCTGAAAATCAAACACCGCTTACAAAGCTTGTGTACAATAATAACCATATTATTATAAATCGTCGACGATTATAATATTTGATTACATAAACTATAATAACAGGCCCTATTTGTGTGTTTTATACGAAATCCAATATGTGTAACTCGAAATTATGAAGTGTGTAATGCCTAAAGATTAATTTATAGTAATAATTACTCCGGCGCACAAAATTAAAAATTCCCGGTAACACTAATCTAATATACCTAATACGACAATCTTTGATGATTATGCTGTAAACCTATGACTCAATATCATCTATGGTATTGACAAATTGTAGTAATTTTTTTTAAGATTTAAAGGAGAAATAATATCCAAAAATTGGGACTAATAATTTTTTTTTTTTTTCTCAACTCACTATGCATGTGATATTAAACAAATTCTGAAATTTTATCTATATTTACTGCATGATTCATTTTAAGAATAAGTTTACTACCTAATTAAAGGTAAGGGTGTACATTGTATTTTGTGGCCAAAGGATGGTGTCGAGCACAAAGACCTCACGTGTCTACTTACCCGGAAAAAAAAATGAAAAGAAATAAATAGGCCCTATGTAATACCTAATAATAATCTTAATAATACCGTTATAAAATATTTCACTACAGAATTCAACTGTTAGATAGAATACTTTATTTTCTAATTTCACATACATACCAGCAGTTAAATATATCAGTTCAGTTATATATTATCGTCACCCAGGAACCATAATGATGGCCGATCTACGTTTTCCAAATCAGGAAGAACAAAAACTACTGACAGTTTTATAGATATGCCATAATGACATTTTTATTTTCACAGCGAGGTTAAGCCTCGAGAATATGATTACAATAAGGTCTTGAAAACACAAAAACAATATATTTATTTTATATTAGGTATAGGTATTTTTTTTTTTTTTTAGATTGGCCATATTAGTTTTTAGACAACGTTATTAATATTCCATTTAAAGAAACGTTAAATATTTTCACTAAATTCGTGTAGTCGTATTTAACACGTGAGAAACATTTTAACGACTTTATCGATTTTGACGTTGTTTTATTTTCACGCGAAAATATTACAGCTATTATAATAATATAGTTTACTTAAAATGTATAATGTTTGGTAATTTTTTTTTTAATTTTTCGTTGGAGTACGAAATTTATTGTAAATATTATTACTTGTCTGACTTGATTGATGTAACTACACTGCAGTGAAGAGTATTGAAATATTATAGTACAATTTGTGATTGCCGGAAAATGTTTGGTTTTTTTCTCGCATAGATACCAACTGCATTAACGTTGAAAATATAATAATATACGAATAATATAATATCTGGAACGAGTTTTTTAATTACGGTGTTTTTTTCGATACCTTTATTAGTTATTTAAATAACTATTGTAAACTGTTAGATATTTATTAATATTATTATATAATGTAACTATTATATATAGTATATAGCAATATATTATATATTTGTATAGTTATGTTTTAACTTAAATTTATCTGCACCTATCTTTATTTTACATATTTATAGCTCTTCAAATAAATATTTAATCGTTTAGTATTCATCAAGCAAAAACGTTATAATGTATAAAGTATAAAGTTCATCCCAATTAAAAGGAAATAATTTTCTTTAAATTCTTTTTTTCTTTTTTCCAAAATAGTAACAATTTCTAATTTATGTACCTGCAATAGTTCTCCTTGCAGGCAAAAAAAGTTCTTAAACGAAAGTTACATAGCACTTCGTATATTATTGAAAAACGACATTAAAAATGTAACACCATTTACAAAAATAAAAATAAAAATGTTAAATATTTACGTCATAGGAAAAATATAAAAATATATAATAGGGAAAAAAAAACAAAATTTATAATAATATTATACCAGTTTTGACATTTTCACAATGCAAGTTAATTAATTTATTTTTTTTTTCATTCACTTATGCATATTTATTATTTTTAAATTCATTTTAACACGCAATAACGTACATTTTCGATAATATGTTTAGCATACAAAAAAAATTTAATTAATTAAAAGTTAAAACAAAATGTAATTATAGTTTCAACCTCTCTTTTTTCATGGCTAAGTGCTAACCGAAAAATGTATCGATAATATAGGTAATTTAAGTATAAAATACTTTTACAAATTTCAAACCCAACGTCTTAAGAGAAAACTTAGATTTCAACAGACACTGCTGCGAATCCTTTGAAAACGGTTTTGCTTTTCCATTGATGCGGTTTCTAGTAATTGGGTATTTAGATTACGATGAGTACTTAAATTAATAGTTAACTTAAATGCGGGTATACGCGAAGTTTGACAATAAAATGTGTATATTTCCAACGGTAAAACCAATTACGGCAATATCATCAGAACTGAATGCAGTAAAAGAATTTAGATTTTTACTTCATTGGTGAGATCCCAATCTGATAATACAGGTATATTATTGTAATATGCTATATATTGTAGCTTTAATAGGTTATTTTTTTTTAAAGAGGTTTTCTTTATCCAAATGTATAAAATTGTATATTTAATTATTTTTAAGTGTAGTATCTTTTCTGAAAATCGGTGAGGGGAGATACATTAGAGAAGTCATTTTCTGATTTTTTTCAGAAGTTTTTTCATCAAATATGAAAAACCGAAATAAAACCTAGGAAAAACGAGAAAATGTATGAAATATATTACTAAAATATAACGATTTTTTTTTCTGTGCACAACTTTTCTACCAACAATATTGCTCAAATTTATAATTATGTCAATATTTCTAAAAGGAAACGCAACTGGGTAAACGATTTTCACAAGATTTTTTCCAGCAAATGTAAAAAACCGAGATAAACTTGGGAAAATCGGTACAACATTAAATAAATATTATTAAAAAAAATATATAAAGCCTATTTAATTATTTTACTATACTACGGCATATATAATATTGTTGACAAAGCATCACTATCAAATGAACTCCGCTCAGAATTGTTATTTTCTAAGCAGTGGTTTATTGTTGCTTACAGGTATACATTAAATTACCTATAACAGTGGCTGCACCCGTCCCCATTATACTAGGACGTCTTTTTTTTTACATTGTACGAATACGTGAATTAGATTGCTCAGTGTACAATAAAAAACAAATTAACGATAATTGCATGATAAAGATTTTTTTTTCATTGTGACATTCGTTGTAGGATTTTTTATTAAACAAATATAAGCGATATATAAAATATTTGGTATAATTAATGCTTTTTAGAAAATTAGAACTTTTGTACAAACCTATAGAGCCTAAGATGAATCAAATAACATCTATAAAGCGAAAAAGGAAAAAAGAAAACCAAAATTCCTTTACTATTTAGTCAATAAAAATAAATTTATTATTTTCATTTCGTCAGTTTTTAATAATATAAATAATTGTTTACTAGTAAAAAAAAAAAATCACTGTTGACGTTTTGAGAGGAAAAATACATAATAATAATATAATTGTGTGTTTATTTAGAGAGAATTAATGATGGCCCAAACAAGTTGGAGAATTTCAACGCTTCCGCGAAAATAAATCTTACTACTTCTTTTTTTTATATATAAAATTATGTACGATTTGTAAACCGTCAAAAACTTTTTTAAATTTAAATTATTATAATTTGTTTAACGCGGACCACTGCGAGAAATGCGGCTATAATATACGTTTTACGGTAACGTAGAATAAGTTGATGGCGGCGTCCTATATTTAATCATAATAATAATTTCGAACATGGTAGGTATTATATAATATTAGCTTTATTGTAACGTGTAATATATAATTACCTAATAAAAAATAATTTAAAATTTAAAAAAAAAAAAGAGGTCCTAGGATAATGGGGACGGGTGCAACCTCTATTATAGATTATTTAATATATGCCCGTAAGCAACGATAAATCATTGCTTATGAAAAAAACGATTCTGAGCGGAGTTTAGTTGATGGTAATGCTAGTCAACAATATATATGACATATTTTAGTAAAATAATTAAATAACTATGTATAACAATATTTGTTTAATGTACCGATTTCCCCGATTTTCTCACATTTTTCCATATTTTTTCATAGTTTTTTGCATTTGCTGAGACTCCGGAAAAAATCATAAAAACAACCTCTTTAAAGTATCTTACAAGTGAAATTTCTTTTTAGAAAAATTGCCATCATTAAAATTTGGAACAAAATTGCTGGTAGAAAAGTTGTCCAAAAAAAAAAATAAAAAAATAACATCATTCTAAAACAATAAGCTTCTTCGCTCCACTCAAAATATAAAATACAATAACACGCTTGTACAAAAATAAGATATAATAACATAAACTATTTTATGTTATTAGCCCTCACTCCTTATACCTTAAATGATGTATATGGTTTTGATATTCAACTATCCTTCTTTTAAACATAATTAAAATTAAAAAAAAATTGTTTACATTTTAATAATGGATTCATAATTTATGAATTATAAGTAATATCAGTTTAACATTTCGACCGTAGGAATAGGGAAAAGTACCATAAACTTCATTTCATTAATTTTCAGATGATACATTTTTAAGTTATAACTTATAACTCATAAACGGTAAATCCTATTATTTTTTTCTTCTTCTCGTGGGTTTTATCTACTGCGATCTTCAAGCAAATTCGCTGCCATCTTTCCCTATCATCTGCCACTTTTTTTTCTGTAGTCTATTCGATTCAACTGCTTTTACATATTCTTTTATCATGTCTTTCCATCTAAATGAGATAGGTATACCTATACCTGACGGTACGACATACCAATCAGGACTCCCTTAATAACGCTTTCTAAAAAGTGAGTCATTTTTTCTTCTTGTTTACTCAAATTTAAGGTAAAAAATGTAAAAGTAAACACCAAAGCTTAAAACAACTTTAAAAATCTGTCCTAGGATAATGGTGACGGAAACAGTCCATGTTATAGGTGAGAAGTTAGGAAGGTAGTAAAGGGGAAATTGAATATAAATCTGTATGCAACGATTAACCATTTCTAACGAAAAAACGGTTCTGAGAAGAGTTCGGTTGATAGTGTTGCTTTGTTAACAATATGCATGTCATACTATAGTAAAATACGCATTATATGTTTTCTTAAATAATAATTGTTTAATATTGTTCATATTTTCCCGTTTTTCTGGGTTTTCCCGTGTTTTTCCCCGGTTTTTCCCGTTTATTGGGAAAACTCCTTGGAAAATCAAAAAATAGCCTCCCTAAAGTACCATCCTAATCAGATCTCCTTTTAAAAAAGTGCTATTATTGTAAACCGGAACAAAATTGCTGGTAGAAAAGTTTTTGAGCACCGGTCACCAGTTATCGTTTTATATTGATATTATAGTAACTGGTAATCGTTTCTCTAAAGAAATCTTTAACATAATGGTTTACCGTTTATCGTTTATTACCGTATATTAGTTTTTTTGGTAATCATTTACCGGTTAAAACTGTTTTTGGAAAATCTTAATTTTTCATGTACCACAGCAAGTGAACTTCATCTACTTGGGTCCCTATACTTATTACCAGGGTTAGGATTTTATAACACATACAATTGCATAAATATGCACTATAATATTACCTTAAATATTGCTAAATATAGGTATGGTACACTAAAAATATGCAAATTAAATTTCTAATTTCAATTCTTTAAACCGTGAAATAAATTTTAAGTTTACGCTATTATTTTATAACCATTTTATATGAAGTATGGAAATTCTATAAACCCAACACTGCTCATGAATCGTATATAACCATTTTATAATAGGAACTTCTAAATATCGTAACAAATCATCGATCAGCTTCGTACACGTTAATGTCGATTTTTATACATAAATGTGTCTATGTGTATTTTTTTTTTATCCGGCTTTACGTTCTGTAGAGGAACTCTACCGCCATAACTATCTTCCCATTTTTCTCTATCATATACAATATTTAGCCTCTCTGTTTCATCTTCTTATGCTATGGCATTCTATAACTCATTTATGCTATTCATCCATCATCTTCGGGATCTGTCCCTTAGTCTCCTCCTTGCTATCATCCAAGTCATTATTTCTTTTATTAGGCATCCGTCTGCTCGCCACCCATAACCGACCCCCCGGTCAATTTTTTTTCTTACCCATCTTACAAATTTAATAAATTGTACAGTATCTTTCTTTTTGTAAAGGTTTTTCAGCTGTGCATTTGTTCTTTGGAATGCCCATTGCCGTGTTTCAGTACCTATTAAATACTGGACCATGTATTCTTTTTAAGATCTTTCTTTTAAATCTTCTTAGTTTCTCTCCCTCATGTCTATGTGTACATTATATGATATTCACAAAAAAAAAGCAATGCTCGACGACCATCAAAGATTAATTAGGTAAATGGTTTTAAAATAACTGAAAAATTGAATTAAACTATAAAAAAGCAATCCGAGAATAATGAGGTCGAATACAGTCACTGTTGTAGGTAATTTAATGTATACCTATAAGCAACAATAAACCATTGCTAACGAAAAAACGATTCCAATCGGAGTTCAGTTTATAGTGATGCTTTGTCAACAATAATATATTTCATATAATGGTAAAATAATGAAATAGGCATTACATATTTTCTTTAATAATATTTATTTAATGTACCGATTTCCCCGTTTTTCCCAGGTTTCCCTTATTATTTCCAAGTTTTTTATATTTTTTAGGCAAACTCTTAGGAAAATTAAAAATTGCCTCCATAAAGTACATTTTCAGTCAAATTTCCTTCTTAGCTCCACTCAGAATCTAAAATATTAAATACACATACCAAAAACAGTTAATAATTTTGGTCGGGAATAGGTCTTGGATATAAAACCGGGTTTGAAAAAGAAATGGTAACCGCTTTGATATATTAATACTAAGATAATTATTTTGAACACCAGTAACCAATATGCACTTTCAGCATTACTAAAATAAAAGCAGTTATCGATTTTGAGTTCTTAAATTATCGGTTTTATACTGGTTTTCGTTACAACTCAGTAACCGGTTTTAAGCACTGGTAAACGGTCCTTCTGGATATTTACAGAAAATCATATAATACATATAATATTAAAACGTACATTTTTTTCGAATTAAAATTGAAAAAAACAAACGGACACACTGCACACAATGAATGAGCCACTATTTTAGGTGAAAAGTTGGGGTGTTAGAATAATAATTTAATGTATATTAGTTACACGCGACGGTTAATCATTGCTAAAGAAAAATGATTCAAAGCGGAGTTCAATTATACATGTTTTGAAAGGCCATAATATTTACGATTTGAAAATAATACATTTGGTAAATTTTTCCTTTTTTACTACGTTTTTTTTCGGTTTTTTCCGTTTACTATGAAAACCCCTTGAAAAATCAAAAAATGGTTTTCTTAAATTACCACCTCAGTCAAATTTTTCTTTTAGAAAAAGTGCTATAACTGAAAATTGGAGCAAAATTTCTAGTAAAAAAATTGGTCGCAAAATTCACATCATTTTAAAACCAATACATCCCTTGCTTCGCTCAAATCTAAGATTTTAAATAATGTTAGAAAAAAAGTAAATGTTGTTCGATAAAATGATTGGAAACATAAAACAGAAGTGAAATTTACTAAAAATCCTCCGAGGAAATTGCTTGTTTATGATAAATATGGATCGTTCTATATATGTATACGTAAACCTGCAATAGTATGGTATAATAATATTATACAAAAAAAATAAAAAACAAAAGATGATAATATTTTATGCATTCCAATATTGTTCAGATTATTATGCAATATCAAACGTAGGTACGAAATATGTCGGTATCTATAGTATTATTATATTTTGGTATTGTATTGTATTATTGGCGTCTTGGGCGTTGCGCGTTCACGTTCGCCTATATATATAAAAATGATACTGCGTCAGACACGCAATCCTCTGTTATGACCTTTGTGGATAATATGGATATACTCGGTAGTTGAACTCGGTTCGTTGTATAATATATATATATATATGTATTATTATTAATTTATATTATATTATATGTAGGTAGATGTACACATGATGTGTGCGCATGTGTGTCGGTCGAGCAACACCAGAGAAATCGATAAAAAAAAACGAAAATAATCAAAGAAATAAAAAAAACCTACTTTTTCCTGCGAAGTCAATATAAAATATATTATTGGAGTGGTGTACCTAATAGAAACTATACACAGTAGCTACTGTACAGCTTTGACGGGGTGAACTTATAAATTATTACCAAAAATGTCATTATTATGCAAAAGTCCCGAAACTTTCAAATATTACAAACGTCTAAACGTCAATATTGCAGGTATACTCGTACCTACGTTATTGGTGCGGGAAAAAAACTTTGTTACTGGTCTGATTATTATATTATTGTAATACACACGTGTTGTTATTATCACGTCATATTATTTTTGAAATGGTCGAGAAAACTTTTCTTTTTATAAGTTTGAACTTTTTTTAGAACAATATATTATAATACTATAAAGCTCACCTCAAATAAAAATGTCGACATTTTATTATAGTATTGTTTTTTATAGATTGAAATTTGTATAATATAAGAATATTAAATTATATAATAATATAATACGACATAAAATGCCACGGACGTAGATTATAATACTTTTAAAGTGATGAGATTAATGTTATGATTTTTGATACTGAAGAATTTGTAGTGAAGGAGCTACAAGTTTTTTCTCTTTGGAAATCATTTTTTTGGTTAGTAAAAATATTACAAATTGCTCTCATCATACCTTAAAGAATGATGTAGATGATTTGGCTTGATGTACTTTATTTTTAAAAAGTTTAACAATTTCCAACAGTTTTTGCAAAAATGTTTTTAAAAATCTGACGACAATAACGTCGATACGTAAGTTTTTATTTTCGTAGATTTCTGGGTTACCGAGATCCGCTCAAAATCGTGTTTTGATTAGAATGATTTATCGTTGCTCTCTGTATATTATACACTTTGTTTAATGTTTGAATGGTTTTTTTTTTTTTTTCATATGTTGTAAATTTTATTGTACGAAAAATAATCGATGCTATTGATGCTGATGTAAACGTGAATATAATAAAACAAACATTATTGAAATTTACCATTCATCGGTTAACATCACAATATCGACACGACAGCTGATATGATAGTATAGAATAGGTATTTATTTTAAGTCCAGCCACTTGACTCCGGTGAACTTTAATCCGGATTTACTAAAATAGATTTTATTTACAAATGCATTGTAAAAAAATATTTGTTGTATTACCGTTCTAAACCATGGCTAAAGTTCAATACCTTTTTTTCTATAGAGCTACTATACTTACTACTTGTACAATTATTACAAGTTAATGAGATATTGGAAATTTCAAACAAAATTTTAAATTTAACCAAATATAATTTTTAATATAATTAATATAATTTTCTTATCTCATTATGTAATATTACCTAAAAGAATCGTTTACATAATTTTCATTTTTTTTTTTTTTTTACTTCAAATAAAAACTTGTTTAACTTATCTCATTTTGTTCAAAATATTACAAAATTACATCTTTATCGTATACAAGTTTAGTACTGATTTGGTGAGTTCCGAAACTCATTAGTTCTTTATTTTAAGCATCATTATTTAGCGGTATCATTATTGTGTATATGAACCGTAAATATTAAAAATAAACTTAAACAAATATGCAAATATTTACAAGAAAAAACATTCAATTTCCTATTGTAATAAGTTAACGAATTCCTCGAGACTTATGTTTTAACAAATTTTAAGATCAAAATTTAAGCAATAACTTAAGTTGAAACTGCAATATTGTGCGTTTACAACAGAACGCATATATCTTATATTCTACAGAATGTTTGCGCCTATTTATATTTCTTTAGAACGTATTAGTTAAGTCCCCTCGGGCAATAACTTATTGTCAGCAATGTCCCGTGGCCATCAATCCTGTAGTCTCAAGCTTTATTACATTTACCTCCCCCTCCCACACACACATATCACATTTACTCAAATCGTAATTTATATAATCTCATCTCATCATATATGTATATCATTTTTTATCATAAAACCATTGTAATAAGAACATTTTTTTTTATTATTTGATTATAATTGCTTATACATTTTAGGTTCAGAAAGAGCAGAAAAAGCATATATTGCAAGTTTGATTATGATGATTTTTTTTTTTTTAGAAAAACGAAAAAAAGATATAATTTTTATGGTGTGGTGATTTTAGTCAGTACCATGATGTGGTTCAGGTTATATTAGGTTACACTTTTTTATTTTAACTTTTTATGGTAAATCTTTACCCAGCACTAAACTCAATCTTATAATATACGCCGACCGCGTCTACTGAAAATACTTCATTGGAAGAAAATCTCGAACCTAATAATAACGAGTGTATGTAAGTTCAGAGTAAGTTATGATATCGAGTGGTAAATAGCCAAAATAACGATTTCTGACAATCCTGCAAACTTGAAAATATTAATTTAGTGTTAAATTGTAATATACCATCAGCCGGTGCCGTGACTAGAAAAATCGGCACAATTGGGTGTACATTTTTCTGACCAGTGTCAAAAACGTTCATTGTAAAAATATTCAATTATAAAACTTTAAACATTTTGATTAGCACCCGATGCTTAGGCACCTCTCACGCTCCCCTAGATACGACCCCACCATCTGTAATACCTCGTTTTTAGAAACTAAAATACTAAAATAAGTAATAATAGTATAATTAAAAACAAACGGACATACTTCAAACTATGGGTAGGCCCAGGCCCATCGTAAGATATTTTCCGCCATAAAGCGAAAATTTTGATGCCGTCTTTTTTGACGATTATTAATTTCATTTTGCCGTTTCAATTTTATTAAAATTGTATGCCACCCTAAAGCATTGAATGGCTTGCTTGTACCTTAGCGACGGGTCTAGGTGGACACTGTTGTAGGTGAAAAGTTGGAAATCTTGGATATAGAAGGGAATTTAATGTATATCTGTACGCGACGATTAATCTTTGCCAACACACCTAGATTCTGAGAGGAGTTCATTTATACATGTTTTGAAGGGCTTTAATATTTACAATTAAAAAATAATACATTTCGTAAATTTTCCCGGCTTTTCTCAATTATTATGAAAACTCCTTGAAAAATCAACAAATAACTTCCTTAAAATACCATCCCAGTCAAATTTACTTTCAAAAACGGCGCTACTCTTGAAAGTCGGAACAAAATTTCTGATTAAAAAGTTATTCACAGATAAAATAAAAATAAAAAATAAACATTATTGTAAAAATAATGCATTCCTCACTTTGCTCATAATCTAAAATTACAGTCAACAATTGACTTACGCTTTTGTTCCCTGTAATAATTCGATTTTATCTTAAACTATTGTACGTATAATATTTTATAATATATTTCTGAGCGTATAGATTTTTAAAAGTTCACCATTCAACCATGCAGCCGGATTATAAATAATTTCAATATTTTTTTTTATTCTTTATTTCATTATACACTTTAGACAGTTTTCCGATTGATAGATGTCTTATGTATATCGAAACATTATATTTTTTTAAGATAACCGTGTATCCGTTTTCGTACGCGCACTATCCGTTTGATTTATGACAAACCTTAGTTACAGACTTATTGGATAAAACTTGAACTTTTGCTCTGGAAATTTAAATTCATGAATATTTTTATTACTTATTCTATATAGATATATGCATAGGTATATTAATATTCAATAAAAATACGTATTTTTTTTACGTACAAATACGTAATAATAATATACAATAAATAATTGTTAGGTACTGAAATACGTTTATAGGTTAAACAATGATTTAATTTTATTTCGTATTATAGATTTTTTAAAGTCAAAATAATGTCTACAGTTTAAATTTATTATTTTATGCATGGTAATATAATTGTCGAGCAACACATTTGTGTAAAACGCGTAGTACTGAATTTAAAATGTTTTATCACGACCCTGTCATCGTAATTTCTTAAGACATACATATATTGTACCAATTATACCACTTAGAATGGCTGCGTTAAAAATCAAGAATCGATCTTAATATTATTGTTTACGCAAATTATCAATGGAATAATTTGGTTTGTTACAATAATATTACACTAGGTTCAAAAAAACCGTAGAAAATTACAAATATATTATGTACAAAATCAATATTAAATATATTTTGTAATAATATAATATACTAGAGCAAAAACTTTTCGGAAAATCAAAAAATTATCTACTTTATAATACTACCCTAGTGAGATTTCCTTTCAGAAAAAGTACTATAATTAAAAATCTGAGCAAAATTGCTGGTAGAAAAGTTCTCCACAGAAAAAAATAAACATGTTGACTGCTATATGACTAACATATGATTTAACATAAGATTTACGTTGGATTTATATTAAATTGCAATATTAAAACTTTAGAAAACAAAATTATAAACGTTTATTGTCTAAAAACACGAGTAGATACTAGTAGAGTAGAGTAGGTATAACTTACCTATATTGTAATATTATGATAGCGTAGAGGGTAATTTTCAATGTGTTATTCGAAACCTAATGGTTTGTAAATAATATTGTGAAGGGGTGTCGACTTTAAACGCAACATTTATGTAAAAGAAAAAACATATACTTTTTATATAGATACGTAATAATAATAATATGTTAAAAACAACGTCAAGGTTTCGCGTAGATTATTTTTTAATGGTTTTATTCGTTAAGTTAAACAATTATACGACATAAAGTACACACCATTTTTCAAGAACTTCTTTTCTTTTTTTCTTTTTTATTTTCAAATGAATATTCAAAAAAGAAAAACATATTTGAATTATATTTAAATCGAGAATATTGTATACTTAATACTTATAGTTGTTTATCAAATGTAATATTTTATTTTTAGTGAACGCAGTGTACTGTAGAAGAAACCCTATACAGTTACCCTGTACTAAAATTACTGAATGGCTTATCATAAATATGGCGTTCTAAATAACTTCTGTCTTTTTCCCAAATAAAAAGAACATCATTGATATATTTTGATTTTCTGTGTACCTATTAGAATATACATGCACTTATGCCGCTTAGACCAAAAAGTAAAGAAAAAAAATTACACAAGGCTAAATGATAAAAAAAAAAAACCAAATTAAAAAAATTTACCAAGTTCATTTTCCCTGGGGCCAAAGATTTACTACTTAATCAAAATTAACAATTTATTGTTATGTACGTTGTGAGTAAAATATGTTTAATGTACCCATGTAATTATGTAGGTATTTAAATTCAACAAGTATTTTCGAGTAAACTCGACCGATCATAACTAAAAAATATTGAATAAAAACACACATGTTTTATTTTATGGATACTTATTTCAATAAATATTTTTATTTAATATTTGTATATGCTAAAAAAAAACTACGATTTAAACATAAAAATCGCATAAACTAATATAACATTATTAATAAAATTATTAGATAATTCGAAATAATTTTATTTATTTCATCCCACGTAAAATAAAACTGAATTTATGCTATGTAAATATAAAATCGTTTGTTTCATTAAAATATGTAAATTAACAAAACTTCGATCCTGCATCGGTGTATATAAACTCCGTAATAAAATAAAGGTAAACACGGATGTCGAAAATCGCGTCCCGAAATTCGTCGGTAGGTATACGCTCTCAATTTATAATTCTAATTTTAGATTTGCATATTCCTACAACAGCACTGATGGGTATTTTCCAGAAGCTTCGAAAATCCAATTTTATTTCGTTATTTTTGTCTCACAGAATAAAATTTCCCTTATCTCCCTATATACATACGTTCCCTATGTATACAAACTAAAAATATTTTTTTCTTTAAAATACCTACATGTTCGATTCTGAGCGAAATGACCGGGAATTAACTAATTTTACTAAGTTTTACAATGATGTTTATTTTATATTTTTTTTTTTATCTTAAATTTTCTCTTGTATTCTCATAATAAGTATCTATAATACAACAGTGTGTAAGGCACTATGCCAAAAAAAAACATGTCGATTTTGTTTAAAAAAAAAAAAACACTCTTATAAAGTAGTAAAATTCAAAGTTGTATGTTATACAAGGTGATTTTCTCGGATGATTTTTAATAAATTACATTTCAGTTTTTCAGTTATTATGAAATTGTATTTAAGTTTTATTTTAAAGCAATTTTGAAACTTTTACCCCTACTCCTTACACCTACTATAAATTAATATTGTTTTTTGATTTTACACAGCAATCCCTTCCTCACTTTTTCCAACACAGTTTCGAAAAAATTTCATTTTTTTTTAAATATTGATATACATTGAAACATATTCAACAGTTTAAAATTTTTACTATAGGCGTATTGGATAATTTTAGTTACCATTTTTATAAATGATAAACTTTGGCTTGCAAAATGATTGAGGGTTACTTTTTTTAAATAAATATTTACGGTATATCTGACGGTACACTTTTGAAAATGTTGTTAATAAGATCGTATTTTAAACGATACTACATACAAAAATAATTAACACCAATTTCACTCAAAATCATAGTAAACCATAGTTAGATCCCGATCAATAAAATAAATAATTCACCCTGTATATGGTAGACAAAATCGAACAATATTTTTCATCATTTTTCGCACGTATAATTTTTTCCGTTATAGGATAATTTATAATAAATAATGGCTGACTACACTAGTGACTATTACTGAAGCGATTTAATACTGCATATATATGCGTGTAACATCATCTCCTTCTTGTTCCTTCTTCGCGATCACCATCACTGTCGACTCTTGCCAAATTAACTTGTCGGAAGCCAACCGATTGTTCCGGAGCACACAGGCAATTCGTAAGCCAAAAACCATCGACACTTCTTTAAGTCTCGGCAGAGAAAAAAAAAAGTTCATATATAGACGGAGACAGACGAAGATAATAATATTATAAACACGTGTGCCAAATCAGCGTGTTCACGTTTCGTCCCGCATCAGCTGATGCCAAAATAATAACAATAAAACACAAAAAATAATCGACAATTTTTGCGTTGGCTCACCTCCGTGAGCACAGTATACGCTCTTCATAAATTTGTGTGTGTGTGTGTGTGTGTGTGTGTGTGAATATGTGTGTGTTCGCAGTTTATGTCGCGGAGTCATCGAAATTCAAAAGAGAGGAGTAAACAATATTATAATACTGCAATAATGCGAGCGACCGGGTAAGCATAATATTATCACGTATAGAAACCGCGACAAAATAAATAGGTATGATCATAGATTTTCGATGTACACACACTGCTCAAATATTTCTTCTCTTCACCTAATATTGTATTGCTTAATATTGACTAACATTAAACATTTCTGACAGTAGTAGATAACTTATATTATTATATACGATATAATAGGCCGGATGACGCGCGAACATGCGCAGATAGAACGAAAACGTATCAAAACGTGATCATATTATACCTATCTATTTTGTAATGATAAAAACTAGGTATAAAGTTATGTAGTATATAGTATTATACAGCAAGAATAATGTTTAAGTCGCATGTCGGATAAATCTCCTCTTAAATCGCGTCTGGACAACGTATTTAACCACGATCGTGATGTGAGAAACGAGCTTGACGATGAGATTATAGTCGATCATTAGAAAAAAAAAAAAAACCGCCAACCATAAAGCAGCGTGTGATGTATTATAAAACCAACATTCGAGTATTTAAACCGATGGCTGTCTTTGTAAAACGTTAGTCTGTCGTTTTTTTTTTTTCTTTAAGTTCGAAAAATATTCCTTACATATTTATAACGAATCGAATTTCGACGGGGCGCGTATTTTTCTCGGGAACAAGACTGCTGAAGTAGGTATATCTATATAATCCGTCATTCGCAATAGCGATATTTTTAAATAATAATATACCGCGACATTAATTTATGGTTATTTTTTTCGGTTCGATAAAAGAAAAATGCGATTTTTCAAAAAATAAAAACATTTCGTGTAAGTAATATTACCCATATACCGAATTGTCACAATTTTCGAATAATAAATACTTATGTGTTATTTTAACACGTTAACTTTTCAATATTTACAAATACTACTATCGTACAATAGAATTTGGTTTTATTCAAAGGATTAGGTATCAGCACTTTTAACGATATTTATAAAAAATGTAAAAACAAAATAACAACATTTCAATTACTGATTCGAAATGATTTTAATACCTATTACCTAATTTACCAATAATAATTTTTAAAGCCATAGAAAATATAGTATATATAAGTATAATAAACATATTTTAGTAACATTATTATATCATTTGTTAGTGTGATTACTATAGTATAGTAATAGGTAAGCAAAAACTTATCTGGTCTAACTAACGTTACGTTTTTTAGAACATAAATTGTGGCACATGTGTTGAAATTAAAGTTTAAACACAAATAACAAAATTTAAATAGGAAAATATTTTCAAGGGTTTATGTACCTACCTAGCTTTTTTACAAAATTGAAATACAAAAAAGTTACAATTACCAATTAAAAAAAAAAAATTTAAAAAAAAACTATTACTGATATACCTTTTTTGTATCATAACTTTTAGAAAAAAAGCCACATACAGACCTCAAAAATATCCTCCTCTTTAAATTGTATAACTTGTATTTAATCTTTATTTTCAACCAAAATGCCACGATTTACGTTCTAAGTAATGCAATTTAATATATTAGTTAGACTATGGCAATAGGTTCGAATGTAATATCCTCTTAATATTGAATAAAAAATATATAGCTAAACTCAAACGAACTAAAACATTTTATATGAAAACAATTTTTGATAATTAAATTCCTAAATAATACAAAATATCCTGTAATTACTTTCTTGTGTAATTTTATGACACGCTTATAAGATGTAATTAATTTAAAAAGTTTATAACTTAAAAGCGTGGACGTAAAAATTTACTTAAGTTATAATTAAATTTTTATTTAATTTCTGTTGTTATATTATACAAATGTATCACTACATATACACAATAAGATATAACAACAGATATTTGATATTGATTTTAAAAAAAAAGAAAAAATACCTAAACGTAATAAAATAAGTTGTCAGTGATACTTTACATCGTGCCTTTATATAATATGTAAATGACAGGTGTAGAAGTACGATTGTCGACGTTTGATTGGTAACCTGTAATAAATCAATAGGTAGGTATAGTAGGTACTCGTACGCAGGAAATCTAATTTCAGATATTATAATGTAACGACTTCAGTTCGAATATGAAATATAAACATTTACCTACACTCGGTAAAAAAGTTGAATTTTTGTGTTTTTTTAGCATATTAATTTTTTTATTATTATTATTATTATTATTTTATTGTTTATAATCGTGTATCGTATACGTATAATTGTATTAATGCTTAAATATCTGAATTAGGAACCTAAAAATAATTTCGGTTAAGGAATATGGATGGTCGATTATTATGTATACTTCGACATACATTCGATACTTTAGTATTGTATATCGGAATCGAGATAATTTTTGGTATCAATTTCGGTATTTTATTATGTTAAAATCACAAGTGTGCTAACCAATGGTCGAAGTGGGGGGATACGGAGGGATGACATCCCACCACTTATTATAATCTACATTTTTCAGCCCTTCACTAATTTTGTTTATTGATAAACTGCACATGCATAAATTATACATTTATGTTAATATGTATTACATTGTAAATAAAAATATAATTATATGTATATATAAATTTAAATATATCAACAAATAAAACATCAAACTGAAAGACAAAAATATATACTATATATAAATGTGTGTTGTAAAAATAAAGTATAGGGCCATAAGGGTTCAACTCATCTCCACCTCCAATCACCCCCACGTGTATAAACCATAATATAAGAATAGTATAAAAGTTTAGGCATCCCACCGCTTAATTTGAACCGCTTCGACCACTGGCGCTATCGTGATAATCATGGTTGAATACATTTTTTATTTTATAATAATATGTGTTCTTTCGTCTAAATTTTAAATTAAATTAATATTTTGTTTTTTTAACAAAGATATCGAGGATCGAGCATCTATCGAGTTTCGAAATCTAAATATCGCTCGTCTGTCAATGATTGATTATTACTCGGACATATAATAATTTAATAGATATCTGTATGTATATAAATTATAAACTATTAAAATTTACCTACCTAATAGTTTATTAATTTTTATGGAAACTCGTTTTGAATACCTAATGAATTAATACCTATGTTACCTATAGTTGTATGCGTAGATCACGTAGGTGTCAATTATGTGCGCACATTCAAATATTTCGTTCCGAATTTGTCTAAATAACCATTTATAAACCAAACCCTATATACTATATTATAACTCAGCAAACTATATACGACACACCTATACGGTATTTTAGATTAATCTGCGGGTAAAAGAGATTTTCCGATGTATCCAATATTTTACTTAACACAGCGTTTACACGTAATGTCTACAACTACTTTATAAATAAAAATAACTAAATATAGCCTGTATGAATATATTCGTTTACATAAAATCACGTCTCGTTTAATACGAAAACACACTTTTTTTTATATTTATAATATAATATATGTATTTACAGGAAAACTTAGACCGACTTCGCAAATCCATGCCTACAAGTATATTATAGTTTTATAAGTATTATGCCGAACACGGTTTTCCACCACGTCTTCTCTAAATTACTATATTAATAAACCCTCGGAGAAGTCTAATTTCCTAAACGTATTCATCCCAAAATGACATATTCAGGTCGCTGGTAAGATTATGATGTCGTTTTGTAGTATACCTACGCGATATTGCATATTATATAGTATTAAAATCCATCATTTTCGTATAATATTCACACGGTTGTCTGGTTTCTCGCGGTTCCATTATTATAATAATAATAATACACTGAGCTAAGTTTAATAACTTTTTGAAACACTATTTATAAGACGATCGGAAGGGAAAGAATTTTTTCATTATTATTATTATTTTTTGTTTTTTTTTTTTTTATTTGTGTACTCACAACACGGGTGCTCAGATATTAGAATGACGCGCAAACATTTCGTTTCCATAAATATTCGTTCGCTTAGCGTACCCCGATTATAAGATTTAACCGTATTGCAGTACGCACAGTATTTCGAGAATGCATATACCACGGAAATTATTTAAAATATTATATACCGGGCACCAGACATAGCTACCTAATAATAATGCTACAAAAATAACGTCGACAAATCTATTCGTATTAAAATATTTTATAATAAAAAAATATAAAAAAACTCGTAATATTTATAACTGCACACAATAACAATATGTATTCATTATATGATTTTTTTTTTTTAGATACACCTAGTTTACATATTTTGCTCTTATATTTCCACTCACTGAACTGTTATGTTGTCTACAAAATATTTACCACTCGTTTCAACTGTGATTTTGGTTATAGTCATTTATAGGTACATCAAACAAAACAATATTATAATAAAGTTATATTCATTTATTTTACAATATAAAAAAAAAGTTTGGAAATATTTTTTGACACATACACAAACATACCTCTTTCTGCAACCATACATCATATTTTTAGTAATCTGACATTTGCGTACCTACCTATACTAATATTTATTCGAGTTGACCGCACGTCACGCGTAATATTGTATTTTTGTCTGAATATATTCAATATTTTATATAAAAAAAAAGAAAAAAAAAGAAACTGCAAGCAACAATCTAGGTGAAAACATATACAATATATAATTCATGTACCCTATCAATAAAAAAACTGATATTATTTTAAAACAAAATCCAATACTACAATCGTTGTCCTTATTGTATTAAATATATCCAGCCGGAACAAAAAAATCAAGGAATAACAATTTTTTTTTTAATAACTTGTAATAATGTTACTTTTATGTGAACATAATATTTGTCCAAGATAAAATGTATGCAAATTTAGCACTAAGATTCTTCTAATATTAAATATAAAAAAAAATTGAGCACAATTTAGTCATTTAGTATAAGCTTTTTAAGTTCAAATGTTGATAAACATCGTAAAAATCGAGACATTTTAAAACATCTTTCACCGAACTTAGAATCGCATTTCATTTGCAATGATTTATCGTTACGTCAGATAGCGGACATAAACTAAATAACTGTATATGTATTCTACTATCTCGACTTTCCACGAATAATAGTGTCACATTCATTAACAGTATAAGCTCTTAATTTTTTTCTCTGAATACTTCATTCCGGTATTATAGTTTTTTAATAAGGCTAATTGGGAATTATATTGATTCGTGAGTAGGTACCTACCAATCCTTTAATCCTTACGCAAAATATTTGAATCGAGATAGTCGACGACGATGTTGTGGTGCACAGGCCATATTTCTTTGTACTGCAAGATATCACAAAGGACTAATAATATTATTATTATTAATATAAAAGAAAAACTGATGGATTTTATAGAATACACCTCCGTCACTATACGCAATAATATTCTACTCGAAATTTACGATTTATCCACATTCATCAATATATAATATTTTGTTTCGGGATTTAGTTTTATTCTCTCTCTCTCTCTTACACACACACATTCTATGTCTACCCCGTTTTCTTGCAGATTGATCCGTTTCGCCAGTGGCGTCAGTATACATAATCGCGTGGTAATAGTGCGCGGCGTTTGACATTATTAAAACACGCGTTCGACACGTTTTCTCCGCGAGGTCGTTTTCTATATAACCAGAAAACTCATTAAAAGGAATTTTATTAGCACGGCTAAATCCACTCCCCCACACCCCGTCACGCGTGTATGCATCCGAGTAGACGAAGGATTCTTGGCGCCGGCCTGCGAAATGTGTCTGATGTCGATCTGCAGCAGCCAGTTCAGAGTAAAGTTAATCAACTACCGACGACGACGGCGACGGTGATGACGTCACACGCCCTATTCTTTTACTTCGCCGCAGTTGTTGTTTTTCAAAGTTTTATTATACAAATATACGCGTACTACAACTATTACACCGTGTTTAAATGTCGTCTCCAAAACGCCTAAACAAAAAAAAAACATTTGTTTACATTTTGTATGCATTTTAAAACGGAACGACAGCGTTGGTTTTTAGTTTTTCGACAACTGCACAGCATTGAATGATATCGATATTCGTACCAATAAATAATTATCGTATCAGTGTTCGATTATTTAAGTGAGATTAAGTCACAATACAACTTTTCGAACGCGTCTATCGCCCCTTATAAGAACCGTATGATCGAAACATAATCACACTTCGTTATACCACCCTTTCCGAAACTGCTCGGAATCTTAAATGTATATAATGAACTTTTCGTTTAAAATTTAAAAAATATATAATATAATGATTTTCATACTTTGATATGTGATTATTTTATTGATTGGATCCTTTTTTTTGAATTTTAATCAATTTTTGTTTTGTGTTTTCATATATTATACAGAACGTCATGTTTCCACCGGAAAATATGACAAACGAGACAACCACGGCCATTATGATGTTGAGCACAACGTTCATAAACGACGGGCCGATGGTGGACAGCGACGCAGTATCGCCGGTCACGCTTAGTATGGAATGGAGCAGGGTCGCAAGACTGTTGATCATGATCGGCCTATCCGTGATCGGTAGCATCGGCAACGTGTACATGATTAGTTCGGTAATGATTGAGGATCATCTCAACAAGAGGGGTAAGTGCATCTCAAACATTAAACGATCATATTATTATGTTTGACTTGGAAAAAAAAATAGTAGTATTGGAACTCTATACATATTATTTAAAAAATTGTGGTGAAATATACCAGATACTAATATATTATAAACCCCAGGGTTGTTCCGCAGTACAAATTGAAAAATGTACACTATAAATTTTGCATTTTATTTATTCGATTTCTTTGTCTTATTGCAATAGCAGCAACTGCACTATATCGTCTATATGTTGTCAAGGTGACACGTTTGTTCCTATTTATTATTAATTTTATTTCGAGGTTTTTCGAGTCTTTATGTAGTCCGTTGGTAATTTATCAGAATAGATAAATTTCCTATAAATGATTTTAAAAGTTTAAACAGATTTTTCGGACAAAGACAATAAAACTCGGGTATAGTATTTGGCTGCAGGATTTTCAGATTATATGCTCTAAATTTGAGATATTTTCGTTACAGGACATTTTCAATATATACTATATGTACAGATCGTGCAAATAAATCGCGTAATAAAATAAAGACAAAATACTAAATAATTTTAAAATACTATTTTGTCTATTTTATATATAGTAGACATATTCTTTGCAAACAAAAATAAATAACCGGATAGGCACTATCATAATAAAATACAATACTATACTTCGTCCAAAAAAAAAAAAAAAAAAAATGGTAAAATTGAAACCCCTAAAAGGCAGGTCATTGAAACCAACGCCAACGCATATATAATATACATTTCACCCCATTGGCTTCATTTTAAGAGTTTGTAAGGGTGTTAAAAGCTAAAAAAAACACTGACTACACGCAACAAAATGTTTAAATCCATATTGAAATACAACCCTAATTTTACCACTTCAATCCGCCAATAAAACCGCTTTAATTCCCAAATTTAGGCTCATCTGGTCCAAAAGGAACAGCTTAACGTTTTCAAAAGTACTGGGATCTATTATATATATATAATAGATACTAAGATACAGCACATTGCATTAGTCTCTACTGTCAGGAAAAACTCAAAAAAAAAGACAAACATTTCTGGACTCCTTCAAATTTTGTTTTTAGACACACGACTTGGTGAGATTACTGGAACAGCAATGTGTGGGCACGTGCGGCTATATAATAAAAATACTCTGTATCTTTCCGTATATATATATTGTGATGTATTTCTCTATACGATCTCTGTATTTACCTCGGTTGTGGTTACGCAGGCTATTATATTTTATAAGCTGTTGAACGTTCTTATATTATACGGATAGAATGACGTTGAAAACTTTTACGGGGCGGCGTGGCGGTTCTATAACGGTAAATTTCGTGCCGGGATAAATCTCTCTCTCTTTCTCTTTTTCTGTCTCTATCTCTCTCTCACTCTCTCGAATAAAACGTATACAATATACTATTATCAATAAGGTAATTTCTTGAATTACGCACCACCTGGTAAGTATATATAGATTCGTGTAATGGTACATAATAATATATTATTGTGATATCGGGTTGCAATTGCTATTATAATATTGTAACATTTGTAACCAAGTGTATAAAAAAATTATAAATACAAATACAAATCACATTAGAATTCAATTTTAAGAGGACTTCAGTCGTTGAAAATAATTTGAAAATGTATTGAACCGATACATTAAATAATTTGTATTTCATTTTTCGGTCTTAAAAATATTTTGTTTAACAATCCTTATTAGATTAATTAAAAGGTCAAATGTTCCTCTACTGTTTCTATGCATAACAACTTTCTTCGATTCTTTTTACAGATTATACAATCCTTTACTAAATCGAATATAATCTGATTCATAAGTCTTTTCCTGGTTTCCTTTCGATTTTTCCTTCAATTATTAATATTTCAGTAAATGATTTCAAAGTTCAATAATATACGACACCCGCTAGTTAAATACTATTTAAAATATTTAATATTAAATACTCATTAAAAAATTATAGAATTATAAAAAAACACATGTAAAATAGATTCTGAAAGGTGAAGAATGTATTGGTTTTACTGAGATATTAATTTTTTTCTTTTTATTTTTTTTTTATTTTTTTATCTTGTGTACACAAAGTCTACCAGAAACCTTACTTAGATATATACGCGTGGCACCATTTCTGAATAAGAATGTTGGTACTTTTGGGAGGTCATTTTTTGATTTTCTAAGTGGTTTTCATAATATGTGGAAAAAAATCAGGAAAAAAGTAAGAAAAACGAGAAATGTACGAAATTAATGCTTTTATTATTTTTAAATTTTGTTATTTGTTGTAATTCAGTTAAAAATATTCGTAGAGACAATAAATTTGGACAGCAAACATGTATTTGCATTTTCTAGACGCGGTAAAATTAAAAACGTTTGAGTCATTTTTAGGCTTTTTATAGAAATCGTGATATTTTTGCTGAAATTCAGTTAAAAATATTTGTAATGATTCTACGGACCTAAATTTGGACAGAAATATTATATTTGTCTTTTCTAGACGTAGTAAAATTTTCAAAATATTTAAGCCATTTTTGAGCTATTTATAGACATTTTAATTTTGCGAGTTTTGTACGTAATTTTTATTAGATAGGTACTCTGTGGTAAAATTTCTAGACTTACACAGAAATGTTTGAAGATTTAACAGGTTCATTAGGAGTCTAACTTAGTAGTAAAAAAAAAAAAATTGAGTTTATTAAATTAAGAATTAAGAATTAAATTGAGTTTAATGTAGATATTTTTTATAAGAGAATTTTAATATTTAATTTTTAAGAAAATCGTTTGAGTAAAAAATTATGTGGAATAAATCTAATTTATCATTTTTTTTTTTTTTTTAAGTATATATATTGCCGATTTAATAAACGATGGAAAAGTCAGAATTAAACGGACTGACTAATTTTCGAAATTATAGCTTTTTGAAGTTCTGATATTATGGCGATATTATATGTCATATTAAATAACTCTATATTGTACCTATTGAAGCATATTTGTTGTGATCTAATGTTTATTTATACCTAGGGGTATCATCCTAGGGGTTCCAAGTTCAAATCAGTAAATCATGAAAAAATAGTTTGCATTTTTTTTTCCTTTTACCTAAACAAGAAAAAAACAAATGCATTTTGGGTGTACTCAGAGACCCAAGCCATCGCTCGCTTAGATTATTTTAATCGCAAAATACTTCTCGATTTGTTGTGCAAACTTTTCTACCAGCAATTTCTTTCCGATTTACAATGATGGCACTTTTTTAAAAAAGAAATCTGATCAGTAAGGTACTTTCGGAAGATCATTTTTCGATATTCCCAAGAGTTTTTAGAAGGTCATTTTTTAATTCACTCAAGAGTTTAACATCAAATGTGAAAAACCGAAAAAAAACTGAGGAAAAACGGGAAAATGTATGAAGTATATTAGTAAAATGTCACGATTCTTTTTGAGAATAACTTTTCTACCAACAATTTTTCTCCAATTTACAATAATAGTACTATTAAAATAGGTTGATACGTAATATTATTATATGCACACGTAGTTATTCTGATATGCATTTGAATAATCTACTTTATTCGATATTATGCATTCAACTCGATGTTTTAATTAAAATCACGTACCCGTACCTATAGTTAATATTAATATGCTTGACCGCACATACCCACTCTTATTATTATAATATCTATAATACGGAATTAATTCATAAGCCGGACTTTACATATATACGCAGTGTCCCTGCTTTGAAAGACGCGAGCGATGCCTGTCAATGAATAAATAATAATATTGTCGTTGAAATCGATACTTACCAATCGCTTATACATACCTATTTTTCTGTTACTCTGTAAACATTTTCCATCATAAATCATTCAGTGTTCTGAATTTATTGATTATTATTTCTTGAAAATAATCTAATCGAGTATAATATTTTATGCGGTGTGGCAATTATTAAAGTATTTTTAATTTTGTTAATTAATTTTATATTTACGTATTATGCTATAATATGATTTATGTGGATTGTGCTCTCTGTGAATTTTAAACGTAACAATACTCTTTAAAAGTTTAGTTTAAAAAGTCGGTTAACTTCGCACGTAGGTAGGCCACTGTTAGAGGTGAGAAGTTTGGAAGATAGTAGAGGGGAAATTAAATGTATATCTGTAAGCAACGAATCCCACACCTTTTTTGCACGTTCCAAAATCTGCTATTTTTACGTGTCAGTGTCCTATAACAAGTTGTCTAATTTCAAATCACTAACAAATAATAAATGCATCATATTAATAACAACGGCATTTATAAAAATTATATTGAACATTATACTAACCGATAAATGATACTATTTTCATGTAAATACCGTAGTCCTAAAACAACACAAGCAACATAAAAAACTGCTCTTGGTTCTGTAAACGCCCCGTTATTTATGTGCGTATTTAAATCACCACCAGCAACATATTCCATTACAAAACAAATATCAGCCTGTAAACAATAAACCAAATAATTTTAAAATACAAATAAACAGCCAATTTTTAGTACATTTACATCTGTTTGAAAGCGGGTGAATAAGTTTACTAAGAATGGGTTTCGGTTATCATTAGCAAGTTCCAATACCTTATTTTCATAGTGTAACAACTCTATTACATTGTCAGCAATTATATTATATTTTTTTTTTAGTGTTTTTATGGCGAAATACTCACTTGATTTTCTATGTTAACACAATATTACCTAATATGAATGGAAATAAAAATATGAAACACAAATTACTTACTTATATTCTAATTATTTCTAAAAATAATTATTATCTTTTCAAAACTGCTTCTACCTAATACGCGCAGAAGTCTAAAATCGTCCATTGACATTTATACAATTTTTCATCTACCTCGGAACTTTGTAAATCTTTGGCATCTTTTACAACTACAGCTTCAATTCATGAACGATTTCGTAACTTTACAATACGTTCTTCTAAAGGAATTTCCAAATATGATTCAAACTTTCCTAAAATAATAATACCGTACTAATTATAAATACCTGAAATTTATTAATATGAAAATTCCTAATAACTGCACAAACACTGATTATCACTATGAACCCCTTAGAAGACTTGTAAATATCAGCTCTCTAAGTTCAAGACGTGTATATTATGACGTCATATTTATTTACAATATCTTACATGTAAGATGTGCCATGGCACAATAAAAGATAGTTTTCTTTTCAGTTTAAATAATATATCAGTTCCCACATATTTTTCATTCCTCTCAGAAAACTTTACAAATTAGTATATTATCTTTTTAGCTATTTCTTTTTTCTAATATATTATATACTAACTATAAAACTTGAGCGCTAATAGTCTCATTTAATTTTATGTATATTCCGCTACCTGTCTATATGCGCTTTTTGTCAAGCTAGTATAAGCATCTAATTTCCTGTACTGTATGCTTATTACCTATTTGAATTCCTAATTTTTATTGTAAAATATTTATTAATTCTTTAAAGTTAAAAATAGATTGATCGATAAAAAAAAAATGTATTGTTTAATTTACTTTGTAATTTTCATTACAGCGATTTTAATGAAAATGAAATAAATTCAAGGTGTCTTTTTTTTGAGAATTTAAAATTTAAGTTAGAAGTGAATAATGGTATTGAGATGAAAGCAATAAATATATATCTATATACAATTGGGAATAATTTGTATTTCATAATATTTGAAATCTAATTATCAATTTCCAATATTATTATAAAAACCAAAATATAATATATGTTATTAATTACTTGAAATAGAATGATCCACTGATCCAATAACTCCAGGTATCGTGTGTATGCCGGACAAAAAATAATTATTCGAAATGCCAGCATACGATTGATGTCTGATTGACGATCCATATTGAGAACGACCTAGGACTCCAGTCCTTGTAGTTGCTCTTGTAACTATAGCACCTTAATGTGAGATTTTCTCATGATTTCCCTGATACCAGATAACGGATTACAATTTTTCATAACTTTTCGCAATTTCTCGGCACGTTCTTACATTTTGACCTCGCGTTCGATTTCCCACCAAATGGATTCCTTCAACTATTAAGCAGGAATCAACACATCGATGGAAGATTGGTCGGGAAATGCACAGTTATTGTTGTTTGATACCAAACCGTACGCAAAAACCAATTCATATTGAACGGGATTACACGAGTATTCACCCTGAAAATAATGTATCATAATTAAATTAAAGTAATATGTCTTGTATGTTTGAGATTTTAACATTCTTATATTATACAATATACTAAATAATTGTTTGAAAAAACACGACCCTATCATTGTTTTGGATTAATTATATATTAACAAAAGACAAACATATAAATTTAAATTTAAAATTAAATAAAATCGTTATAAAACGAATTTATGTACAAATGTAATACTATTAAAAGCAAATGTTATAGAAATACATAGACTTCTATTACTACACATAGAAGTCTGTGATTAATTGTTGAGTACAGACGTATTATTAAATTCCCCTCTATATCCTACCTTCCCAACAAGAAAAAAATAGGCATCCTAGGATAATGGAGACGGGTGCAGCCACTGTTTTAGGTAATTTAATGTATATTTATAAGCAACGACAAACTATTGCTAACGAAAAAACGATTCTGAGCCTAATTCAGTTGATAGTAATGCTTTGTCAACAATATATTTCATTTTAAAGTAAAATAATTAAATTGGCTTTATATATTTTCTTTAATAATATTTGTTTGATGCACCGATTTTCCCTTATTTTTCCCAGTTGTCCACATTTGCTGGAAAAACACTTGGCAAAATCGAAAAATGACCTTCCAAAAGTACCTTGCCAGTCAGATTTCCTTTTAAAAAAAATACTTTTGTTGCAAATTGGAGAAAAATTGTTGGTAGAAATTTTGTTCACTGGAAAATAGAATCGTGACATTTTACTAATATATTTCGTGCATTTTCCCGTTTTTCCTCCGGTTTTTTTTTTCGGGTTTTCATATTTAATGTTAAACTCCTGAATGAATTGAAAAATGACCTCCTTAAGTAACTTCCTACACCGAATTCCTTTCAGAAAAGCTACACTTTTTAATCGGAGCAAGATTTCTAGTAGAAAAGTTGTCCACAGAAAACAAAAATTAAAATATAAACACCTTTGTAAAACTATAGCTTCTTCCCTTCACTCAAAATCTTAAAATTATTATGTTGTTTTAGATTGGTATGACTATGTCGATTTTAATTTCCAACTGTTGTTACAATAACCACATGACGTAGATGATTTTGCAAGTTATTTGTTTTCGCTAAATTTATTTATGTTCACCGAAATTATCTGCCGTTAATTATTTCCTACCTATAAATTATTATGTGTATAATAACAGTAAAAACCGATTTGCATTAGGAAAGGCATTTTTTGATTTTTTTTTAAATTTTTTTTCATTGTATTTGGATAAAATTTGTTTAGCTTCTCAAAAATTTGATACATTTAGCTAATAAACTAATATCACTATTGTTTTTTCTCTATTACTTACTCTCTAGTAAGTACTTTCGTTGTGCGTGGGAAAATAAAGTAAATAATTTAACCGAAATCTAAACAAACTGAAAATTTGAAACAATTCCATAAAACAAATAACATATTATATATATATAACAAAAATATAAAAATAATTAAATATGCACAATTTTAGTGATCCTTGTCCTCTGCAAATTAGGTGTGGTTCAATCATTGTAAGGGATGCTAATTTTTTGTTAGTCTCATAGTCTCTATTCTTTTATTTTTCCAAATTAAGCACTGGGTATATACAGTATCAATATACACTGTACACTATACTACAATATTACAAGTCGTTGCGTTCAAGTAATAAATAACGTCTAAACGGGAGCAGATGAACACACATCGTTTTCGTTTTGATTTACTGAACCATATAATTTAAATAACTATACTTACAGTAACACGTCGTGTGCATATATATATAATTATATATTTCATTTGTCACTTGTTATTTGCCGAACACATAACACTTCAAGCCATTACTTTTAAATGTGTATATGGAACGTTAAAACATATCGTTTTAAGTCGAAAATCGACCGAACGGTATTTGAAAAAAATATTAAATAATTATAGATCGTAATATAATAAAATAATCTATCCACGAGTGGCATTGCGATAAAACTGTTTTTCTGAGGTCATTTCCTGTATACAAATTGGTGATTAGGTATACTAGGTGATTGGAAAACCATGAAATTATAGAATACAATAAAAGTCAAATTAATAGATAGCTATAACGAGTGATGAAGGCGAGGGAAAGGAAGAAGAAGAACTATAATAACAACTTATTATCGATACTGTTTATACTATTTAATGGAAATAGTTTTGACAACTATTGAGCCTTACATTAAAAAAAAAATGTTCTTAAACGCATCAATTAATTCTATCCACTACAGTTGTATGTATATATTCGTATAATGTGTGGCCCAGAGAAATTGTTAGTTATCCCTCAGAGGTCCAGAAATATAGGTACGTGGTTACAGGATGGTTACTTATATTATTATTATTTTGGTCGTCGGTGTGCCAATATTTTTTATTATTAATATTTCTTTTTTTGTTTATGAAAAAAGTTTTGGGCCGTGTCTGAATGAAAGAGACGTGCGGTGAGTATATAGAAAACGCGTGACCCGAATGCGGGCACACTATGCACGCAAACCGTCGCAATGAAAAATGAAAACGTGACTTCACAAATTTAAATATATGCTCTCAACCTAATTTGCCTATCTGAGAGGCTAGATAATCCACTGGGAGTAGTAGATAGGCCACCACGGTTTCTTTTTTTTTAATCTTTTACAGTGGCATTTCGTTAGTGAACTTTTTTATTTTCTAACCAATCCCCCCTTAATTTCAACATTACGGTTTCACAATAATGTCTAAACGAAATATTAGTATATTATATAGGTACGGGTGTAATATTTCAGCAGTTTAATTACGGTAAAATTCGCAGACAATAAATGCGCATGTATTGTGGCCCAATGTACGATGAAAATTTATTAGATTAGGTAATCCGACACCTCTCTCGAGTCTCGACTAAATTTATTTCCGACTTTTACTTTGTTTCGATATAACCTTTATATCCTCGCAAGAATCTACAATATATATACCTAATATTATGTATACTTTTTTTTTCGTAAATTATACATGAATATTTGTTTTTGTTTTATTTTTGTATGTATACGCTCAAAAAATACACAAACAATTTGTAAGTGTAATGGACAGTGTGCGTACCTAAACTAAAATATACAGTATACACATAATATAATTCCTAAAAATAATAATATCGAATAAAATATTCATGAAATAACCATAAAAGGTTTCTACGTTAATGTATATCAAACTAGGCTACCCAATGGCCTGTTTAAATAGAGGAAAGGTGTAAGGGAAATATATACCCAGCCCTCATATCTTTTTTTCCTTCAATATTTATAATACTATAATATATTACAATATTACCTATTTATTTCTCAAACAAATAGAATTATCCCCGAAAACCGGGGGTCGTGGACATGCCAAACGGAACATGGGAAATAAATTGGTAAGTACACGAAGTATGTGAAAGAGAACAACTCTGATCACGAGGACAGCCAATTAAAACATTTAAAACAATTTTATGTTTTTCTTATTTAGTCCTCGGGAGAGCCGTACCCATTTCCATGCGTTATCATATCGAATGCTCTGTCTAGATGTATGTCTAAGTCTATGACTGTAACTGAAACTTAATAATATATACAATATATATTCTGTAAGACGGACGTGGGAGGTCAAACTAAATGTTTGTCTAAGTTTTCATGGCGAAGAAACAAAAGTTTCATGCCAAAGACAAATGAACGTTGTTTATCACGTAGACGTGAACCGGAGAAACGAGGTTCAGAGTGAAAATTAATGTCCCCGCCCACTACAATCCGATGATATTATAATATAACATGACGCTATTATATTCGAAATCGCAGAAGACGGGAAACGTTTTTTTTTTTTTTTTTTTTTTTTTTTTTTTTTTTTTATTCGTCCAGTCAACTATTATCCGACTTGAAACGTGTAATAAAAAAAAAATTCCCGAGGATTATTATAATATATAAAGAGTTTTATTAAGTACTGTCGTGGGAAATAAAACGTATATCCTAAAAGGCCTTATAATATAGATGCAGGCATCATGGTTTTATTACTGCGATAGATATCTCGAATATGAAAATAATAAAAAAATATACACATAAAAATACGGCACATATATGTTTACCTATGTATATTTTATTTTTTTTTTTTATTGCCAAAACTGCGGTTTTTCGGTATAAATTTAATTAAATTAAAAAAAAGTTGTTACTGCTCTCGATAGGTCGTTGTAAGTGGGTAGTTAAGAAAAATCGATAAATCGTTTCAAACAAAAAACCATTCTAAGCGGAGTTGTATTAATACGAGTATTTATACAACGTTAAGAATAAGAACGTACCCAGATGGAGGACCAAAACAGGTTCACCGCTACGCTAGTCAGCTACAATTGGTTTACAACTATGACGAGGTATGCTCAACTTACTATGACAAGGTTGTAGCTGGGAATTAGTCGCTGCTTGCACTACAAAGTACGTTTGTATTCTGAATGGGATAAAGTATAAGTCAAGTTCCTCATTCCCCCTTGTAACTCAGAAATCAATAAAAATAAAACTAATATATCTTTCAACGTATCAATATTTGTTGTTTATTACGTATTAAAAATTCCACATTTTTCAAAATAGGTGTGATATGAAAAAATCTGATCATTTTTAATATAATCAAAAAAGTGTTTTCCTAGAAAAAAACACACATCGTAGTAAAATTAATAGCTTTTTCGCTACTCTCAGAACATACAAATATAAATAATCTATGAATTTATGTATAAGTATTACGTTTCGGAGCGTTTTACAACGAAATTCAATATACTGTATGATAACAACAACCTTTGATATCGAATAATTTCAATCGTTTACGGCCATATACTTTAAATCGCATATAACTATACTCCGTTCCAAATAAGAACGCACCGGGCAGCGGACGATAATCGGTCAAAACTCGCGCAGCCGATTAACGTAGAGCAAATAGATTCAGCCAAAGGGACAGGACGTCGCTCCACGATGCATTGTGTTCTTATATGAAACAGAGCATAATAATTTCAACTTGAATATACACCGTGGCAAACTATATGTACTTATACAGTTTTTCCAATTTCATGATACAGTCAAATTTTTCATGAATAACTTTTTTTTTCAGTAAATGACTTACCTATGTAAAAACTTTTAGAATTATATATCATATAATTTTACTTTATCTTTATTTTTGAAACTCCAATTTTTTGGGATTGAAACGGTTATCTATTTTTGATTTTCAAATGGCAGCTGTTAACGAAATATTCCTTTTTTAAGATCAAACACCGTGAACTGCGCTGCCATTCGCCACACAAATGAGGCTCCACCACTCTCACCTTACCCAAACTTACAAGTAAAATACATCGTCAATGGGTTGACGGAAATAAAAAATTTCAACATCAAAATTTATTTAAATTAATTCTTTATATCAAAAGTAGGTAACCGATTCTGAATGTGGCTATTAGTTTTACTAAAATGTGTATGATTTTTTTTTTTTTTTTGGAAAACACTTTTCCGGTTAGGAAAAAGGCTACGATTTTATCTTGTGATACATTAAAAGGTGCCAATTTATTACTTAATTGTACTTTATTTAAAATATTTTTCAAAATTCCAAATACTTTTCTAAAAGATTAATTTTTATAACTTTTTTGGTTAGGTAATATTTTTTCACGCATTATCTCAAGAGATACCGATTTTTTAGAGTACTTTATTTGGAAAAATATTTAATATAACTACAAATTTCGGTATATCGGTTTTTTTTTATTATTATTTCTTGGTTACCTTTACTATGAAACAAAAAACATTATTAATACTACACCGTTCAGAATCGTGTTTTATTTAAAATAATTTATCATTGCGTATATTAAAAAAACTAAATTACACTATACATATATATATCCTGCCTATCAAAATACTTACCTTCAACAGTGGTCTATACTTGAGCAATATCAACTTTCAATAATTTGTTTGAATATATACAATTATATAATATAACAATATAATGTATAAATATTCGACAAAATCTAAACAATGACTAGGAAATTTTGATTGAAACATAGGGGAAAAATATTATTCTTTCCACAACTCATAATAAACTGCAATAAATTGTCGTCGCAATTTATGTTCGGAATTAAGATGGGATTTAATAGAAAGTTATATTGAAATTAAGTGTCGCCGGCGATATAATAAATAAACATTATATTTCGATTATAAGACGACAGCCGATAATACAAACATAGAGTTTTTTTTTAATAAACTTTATAGATTCCCAATAATATAATTGAATACTTAATATATATTAAATTCCGTAACAAGTTAGATGTCTCGATTTCTCATGAAATACACTCGAGTTTTTTATTTTTCTGTTTTATAATAATAAGAATAGACCGTATATTTATACAAATTAATAAAAAAAAATTTTTTTTAAAAATAGAAAAAAACTGTTTCATTATATTTTTATAGAATTTTTTAATTACAAGAGTATTTTCTACATAAAAACATTTTTCTGGGTAATAAATAATAATCAAATATTCATAATTTATTCATATTTCTGTATAGTTCAGCTACGGTGTTTAACAGATGATATTGAACTCTATGGTAATTTAGAGACGTGGTTTTTGGTTTAATTTCCTACTTCAAATTTTAAAACCAGGATAACTGTGGAAAAGCACAAAACCAAAATCACTCATTGTTATTTAAATTTTATTAAGTCTGTGTTTGTAACAATGACGTATATTATCTACCTTTGATTTTCGTCAATCATAGATAAGTGAAAAAGTTACTATCCAATCTCTACATATTCATTTTTCTAATACCAATTTTACTCTTATTAAAATACTAAATTAAATAAACTATAACTAAACCTAGTATTTCTATGGATTATATTAATTTAACTGTAATAGACATAAAAATACTACCGTTAAATATTTAGACGTTATTAAAATTCACATTATTGAAATAGGTTAGTCGACAGCTAAAAGTTTTTTGTTTAATTTAATTTCTATTACTTTTCCCTTAATACTCTGGAAAGTTTGCTTTATCGATTTAACATAATATTCTGTAAATTAAATTCCTAATATATATATATAGCATTAGTTTAAATAATTGCATTCTTATTATTTATTTGCATAATAATAATATTATCAAAGGCCGTGTTTATATTTATACAAAAATCTTGGAAGTTCTACATGTATTCGTTTTTTCTTCGGCAAACTTTGAGACTCTCCCTTTTTGAAATAATTTAACATTCAGGGCTCGATTTTAATCAATTACTTATCTGAAGAAGAAGCAGAGATATAAGAGTAAGAAAATTTGTGGGTGAATTAGTTTGAGTAAAAATAAACTGGCATGCTTATTGGAACTTGGTCTGGCGCTCTGATAAATATGCTGGCAATAAATACCAATAGTATATTTTAAATTTGGTTTTGTTATTAATTTATATATTATATACTTATATGGTCCTCGCAAATTTGAATATTACTTTTCGTACGTTCGTTTCATTACATTTTTTTCCCCCGACCTTATTCTTGTATCGCGAATTTGCAGTAGGTATAGCTGGTACTTTATATCGTTTTACCGCAGCAAAACTGCACCATTATACCCCAATAGGTACCCTATTAATATATATATATATATACAAAAATGTCTAACAAAAAAACATCGACTTTCTTTTTCGAGGGTCCGAAATATTGTCCGACCGGAATTTTAATAACGCCCGCGAAGAAGAAGAAAAACCAAAAAAAATTAATAAAAATACATTCGTTTTTATTATATGGTATACTAGGTACCTACGAACGACCCGATATTATACGCATTATTATACTCGTCTGACGATATCTATAGTAGTTCTTACATATTATCGATATTGTGTTATATACAGAATAGGTATACCTATCACCTTCGAAATGGCAAAAACGTAGTCGAGTTATGTAATAGATTCCGAACGTGTTTTTTTCTTTTTTATGACGCAGAACCGTTGGAATATTACGAGAAATAGGTATGTAGGTAGGTAAGTAATATGGGACATCAAAATCGAATTTCACTACCAACTCAAAGACAATACTTTCAATAACGTTTTGCAGCGCGACCATTAAACGTCACCAAAAATGTCATATTATTATTATTTTTCTACGACGTCAATAAATGCTCCTTCATATAGTTTATAGTACCTATATAGAAATCTATTACTGTATACTACAATATTACGAATGTCGTTCAAATTTATGTCTATATACATTTACGTTGCGATGCACCCTGTGTTTTTATAAAAAAAAAAATGTAAAATTCATTTCCACTCATATTTACGAACTGCTACAGTGTTGTATAATACATTTTAAAATATCTAGATGAACATATTAAATGACAATTAATAAAAGAATTATCTAGACGAATGTAAAAGATACGTACAAATTCCCAATAGATATTTAATGAATAATCAGCAGCTTTATATTTAGATAACAAAAAGTAATTTTTTTTTTTTTTTTTTATAACTTACCATAAATAATTAAGTGGGAAAAATTGTACTAGATCTAGGAACACATTCAGTTTTTAAAATGTTTATATTGCTACAACTCTAATTTAGTAATTCATAAGCCCAAATTATAATTTACATATAAATTAAATACTTCAGCTATTATTTTAAATTACTATATTGATTATAATAACAATACAAGTACAAAGATTTGCAACTCCTCAATAAACATAGCTATAGTGACGAGGATTTTTATATGAATTTATATTAAAGGAAATTATAAATAATAAAATAATAAAGTAAAAACAAAATTATTAAAATGGTTAATACTATTAAATAAATATATAATTAAAAAATTATACAAATTGGTCGTTTTACATAGAAATAATTTATTTGTATAGGCTAGGTTATTTAAAATTAGTCATTATAAATAATCTCTCCTATTAAAATAAATTATTTCTATGCAAAACGCCAATATGTATATTTTTTTTATGTATGTATTCCTTCATTTAATTATTATATTCAATCGCGTTTTACATTTTGACTGTGATGTACCTGATGATGAATTTTCAATTAAAAGCCAGTTGGAAATTATAAAGTTTATAATATTACTAAGTTTCCATAATTTACAATGATCAACTATAAATTAATTGGTGTAAAATACTGAAATTCACAGCTTTTATGTAAAATTTTAAACATTCAACTACATTTTTGAACTTATAAATTTATCGACGAACTTATAGTAATTCACATTAATTTGATTGTTAATGAAATAGCTCTATGTCATACCAAAATTCTTATAAAAAACCAGCATATCTTACTTAGTATTTGTTTTGAAATTATTTTTTTGTATGTGTGATACACTTTTGATATTATTTCTAAATGTATAAGCAGATAACAATGCATTCTTAAAATATCAGTTTTTAATACTAGGTAAATTAATAACGGAGTAGAAAAATGTATTATTTATGAACCTAAAATAATCATCATAAACTAATATTTGATTGCATTCCTTAATGTATTTTTCAAAAGCTGAATATGAGACTGATATACTTGACACTAAAAGGCAATGCCGTAACTAACAATTAATAATTGTACAAAGAATAAATAAACCATACACTTCATATAAACATTACATTTATGACGTATATCACCAAAAACATAAACAAATTTTCTTACAATATTACTTACATGATAATTCCATTTAAGTTTACTGTCTAAGACCTAAGTACTTAATATAATTTATATTTTCTAGAATAACGCAGTAACCGCAATTATTTGTATATTGACAATTAAATGATTAAATTATTATACATTTGAAAAAAAACATCTCTATAAATGATATAATTATATACCTCAGCTAATTTTTATCTGGATAAGATAAAAGATAAAAATATGTACATATCTAGATTATAGATAAAACACAACACTTAGTCATTTATGAATAGTGCATATCATCATGAAATATGTAGGTACAAATGAAAATCGTTCGTGCACTCGAATATTAAAATATATATGAATTTTCTGTGTATAGCTGTGCGTATAAATACTCGTACCCTCACGTGTATACAAATAATATTCGAAAAAAGTAATGGCCATATGGGTTTTTCGGTGCGAGGCATAAAAAAAAACTTTTGAAAACAGCATTATAAATTCAAATGCGAATTCGATACTTTACATTTTTTTTAAACAAGTATAATAATATATCAAACTTTAATACTTTATATAATTTCGAGTTACCTAATACCCGTTTTACTTATATTTGTATAACTCAAAAGTATAAGGAAATATTGTTATTTGAAAATGTGTAATACGGATTTGATAAAATGTATAAATAATAATTGATAGAATATAATAAGTATATTATACGCAAAAACTTTTATGGTAAAGTTTTTTTTCAAACTTAAATAATCAGAACATATAATATATATTCTACATGTATATATTTTGTTCCCAAAATCTTTCTCCCTATACTAAATAAGAAAAGGAATTTCGAAATTATATATTAGTTTAAACGAATATAAAAGAAGTATATGTGGAATAACGGAAAATTTTGAGATTGATATAAGTATGCATCATAATTCGGCTTTGAGCCTTTATCTGTTTTCTGTAGTAATGGATAAAAGTACGAAGGAAATACAAGGCGAAGTACTATGGTGCATGATGTTTGCAGATAATATAGTTTTGTTAGAAGAAAATGTGGAAGAAATTATTAGTAATAGGCTTGAAGAATGGAGAGTAGCACTTAAAGGCAAGGGGTTAAGGATAAGTAGAAATAAAATAGAGGATATAGAGTATAAGTTTAGATATAGAGGACATTAAACGACGAGTATTTACAATAAGTGATGACGAGAATAGACGATGTTAAGAGTATTAAGTACCTATCTAGAATCTTTTGCACTAAACCGGTGCGGCGGCAATGACAAGAATATTGTGAAAAAAGCTGTCCTAGGATAATGAGAACGGGTGCAGTCACTATTATAGGGAATTTGGGAAGGTAGGATACAGAAGGGAATTTAATATATATCTGTAAGCAATGGTAAACCATTGCTAATGAAAAACGATTTTGAGTGGAGTTTAGTTGATAGTGATTCTTTGTCGACAATATGTATAGGTACCATATTATAGTAAAATAATTGAATAGGCATTATATATTTTCTTTAATAATATTTGTTTAATATTGATCCGCTTTTCCCATTTTTCCCGGTTTTCCCACATTTGTCCCAGTTTTTCACATTTGCTGGGAAAATCAAAAAAATTACCTCTATAAAGTACCACCCCACACCGATTTCCTTTCAGAAAAAGTGCTATACTTGTAAATCGGAACAATATTTCTGGTAGAAAAGTTGTTCACAGATAAAAAAAATAAAAAAAAATTAACATCATTGTTAAACCATAAGCTTCTTCTCTCCACTCAGAATCTAAATAGGATTAAACGTAATTGGATAAAGTGATGAGTGTTTTATGTTACAAGTGAATTCCAATGAGACTTAAATTTAAGGTCTACATAATTGTGGTGAGACTGATTATGTTCGATGGTTCGGAGTGTTGGGTGGTAGATGAACAAATAAAACAGAGAACGAATGAAGCAGAAATAAAAATTCCTAGATGGATGAGTGGAGTGACGAGAAAATATAGAATAATGAACGAGTATATAGGATAAGAGTGGATTTGAAAATATACGAAACGAGAGAAAATGCACAGAGATGATTAGAACATGTTATAAGGAGAGAAAAATAGCATTAATAGTGATAATGAAAATAAATGTAGGATGAAAAAGGGAAAGAGGAAGACTCAAAAAAAGGTAGTTGGATGCAACTGAGAGTATATGGAGAAAGCAGGTTTATGCGGGGACGGTGTAGGGACGATAGGGTCAAATGGAAGTTAGCAGACTCCAAATAATTGAATTGAAGGCAAAGAAGAAGAAAAGTCATAATTATAAATTTCTTTCTCGTCCATTATTATAATATCATAGTATTATTATTACCAATTACAATACGAATAATGCACAATATATTCGCATATATCATCATGTAAAAATTAAAAAGACATTTCAGGTAATCATATTACTATCAATTCCCAAATGAATAATGTAAGGATTTGGAATTTATTGCTTTTGGTAAATATTATGCACGGAAAATGTCGATATACGCGAAGTTGACAGAAAAAAAAGTCATTATTATAATAAGTATAGGTACCCGAATAAACATATTAAAATGTAGCAAAATACTTACACGCGACATCTATAAAATTCGATGGATATTCAATGGAAAGTGAAGTGAATTTATGTATACATTGTATGAATTCGTATAGGAATTAAAGTCGTATTTGTTCGCGTGCGTTTACACACTGATTATAAAATTTGTCAAAAGAATAAAACAAAAAAAATGGTATTTCACACCGAAATTATGAGGTAGGTACGCTTTTTCCGGAACCGTAAGAATAAAAGAAAGATTAAATTATATTATGCCAACCTATTTTTTTCTCTCTCTCTCTCTTCTTATAGGTAAAGGTAGATGACATCGTAGCCGACGCCTAGTCCCCTGTCGTGGAGACGTAAGCGCCAAAATGAGATTAAAAAAAAAAATCAAAAATTATTGATTTATTTCAAATTCTACAGAGTATGAAAAGAATCAAAGAAGATTCTATATAAGGAAACCGGAAGTTCATTCAGCCTTTTAGTATATTATAAAACATATGGTCCGTTTCCATTCGTCTAGTCTCCGATTTTTCGCCTCTATTCGGAATCAGAATTAGAATGATGATTTTATAGTTTATTCTCCATTTTTTTTTTTATCTCAAGTAATCGATACGACCTATCCCCTATACGGCTATACCTAGTTAAAATGTCCCTCGACGACTATAATTTATCGTTTCCTCGGATGACAACGAAAACAAATAAATCAACGGCACCTCCCTTCTTATTTTGGCGAGCTTTTTGCGTTGAAACTATTAATTTACTCGATACAATTTTTCAGGCAACACGTTCGTGGCAAACGTGGCTTTGGCCGACCTGTTGATCAGCGGCCTGGTCATCCCGGCCTCGGCCGTCGTCATCCTCGCCGGTCTACAGGACTCGCCACCGGTATGCCAGTTCCAGTGGTTCCTGTCGATCCTGTGCTGTCTGGTCACCGTGCTGACCATGGCTGCAGTAGCCGCCGAAAACTACGTGCGGCTATGTCTGACGCCCGAATGCTACGCCAAACTGACCGTCACGAAAATCACCACGCTGTTGTTCGCTATATGGATCGTTAGCTCGATTCTGGTCACTTTGCAGTTCATTTACAAATTGGGACCCGATTATTGTGCCAAAAGGGTACGACGAGTGCGTTTGTATAAATATTTTATATTTAATGTACATAAAAAATTATATATATATATGCTTTCTTATATTATCATATATAACCAGTGACAGTTATAACTGAAGTTGAAGTAGGAGTGAAATTAGTTAAATTTTAAACGTCCAAAAAGTCATACTACCGTTTAAAAGATAATAAATATGAAATCATTAATTAATTACTTGCATATTATTTAACCCATATCGCATATAACTAAATAAATAGTTAAATACGGATAATATACCGCCGTTTGTACGTTATGAGTGCTACGGTGTGAACCACCAAAAAAAAAAAAAAAAGTATAAGTGCCCTCTAAAATATACAAATGCGGAAATTCTTTAAAATCCAGTATAAATGAAAATTAATTTCTAATTGATTTCAAATATATATAAGGAAGGCCGTATAATTCCAGAAAGTTATATTACCGACCGTATAATTACGGAATTAAAGTGTAATAGTCCGTAAAATTCCGGGAAAAAAATACCCGACCGTAATGCCCCCGACCGTTTTTTTCCGGAAAATAAAATACGTAAACCATATTTTTACCGATCGTAGAAGTCCAGAATGTAAATCCACCGACCATATTCTAATAGACAAAAATAATATGCGAACCATATAGTCACAGAAAGTATAATTTTGAAATTTGAAAATTTGAAAACCGTATTTTCACCTAATGTAAAAATCCGGAAATTCACAAACGGTATAGTTCCCAACTGTGTTTCACCGGGAAAAAAATTACGCAAACTGTATTATTCCCCGACCGTATTATTCCCGAGTTTGATAACTTTCATACCGTATTTTTATCAACCGTGAATATCCGGTGTTACCAGTGTAATTTTTATCTGCCATAATACGGTCGGAGTATTTACATTCCGGACCCCTGCGATCGGTAAAAATACTGTTTAGTATTTTATTTTCGGGGGAAAAAACGGTCTGTGGCATACGGTCGGCTATTATACGTTCTGCGTATTTTTTTTTTCCAGCGAAAAACGGTCTGCTATTATACAGTTTGTGAATTTCCGGATTTTTACAGTCGGTAAAAATACGGTATGAAAATTATCGAATTCGGGAATTATACTGGAACAATACGGTTTACAAAAAAATAACTCCGTAATAATACGGTCGGGAACTATATAGGGTCTGCGAATTGATTTTTATACCGAAATATAATCTGGAACTATACAGTTTGTAAAATTCCGGATTTCTACAGTCTGTGAAAATACGGTCTGAATATTTACAGTCTAGAGCCTTCGTTATGTACGATTATTTCTACATGCGAGTTTCTACGTGCGTCCATATATAATACGATTTTACCACAGTCTTTTCGTTGTTCTCGTGTTTCCTGTCGACTAATTTTCTAGTCGACTATTTGCATACCGATTTTCTATATAGCCTTTAATATTTATACCTTCGATTATATTACCGCGACAGTGCACATAAAAGAAGATATTGTGTTCTCAATTTACCCTCATCGAAATATCTCTCTCCATAATGTGATGAGAATACTGTTACAAAATTGAATAAAACATTTTTTTTTTTTAAAGTTTTTCAAAACGGATAAATATCTAGTCTACGAAAATTATTCACTATAAAGCTTCGAATAGTTAATTTTTAAAATATGAACTAAGCTATTTGTTTGCCGTAAAAAAAAAAAAAATAATAATAATAAAAATAAAAATAATTACAATAAAATCCTAACTAAAAAGACGGACATACTTCGCACATGGATAAACCACTGTTATAGTTAAGAAATTGGAAAGATAGGGTATTGAAGGAAATTTAATGTGTATCTGTACCCAACAATTAACCATTGCTAATGAAAAAACGATTCTGAACAGAATTAAGTTAATAGAATTGCTTTGGTAACCAATATATATATGTCAGATTATGGTAAAATAATTACATATTTTCTCTAATAATATTTGTTCAATATTGTATCTATTTTGCCGTTTTTCCCGGTTTTTAATGTGTTTTTCATTTATTAGAAAAACAAATAGAAAAATCAAAAAATGACTTTCTTAAAGTAGCATCCCATTCAGATTTCTTTTCAGAAAAAGTGCTATACTTGAAAATCGGAGCAAAATTGCTGGTGGAAAAGTTGTCCACAAAAAAAAAATAAACATCATTGTAAAACCAATATATTCCTCGCTCCGCTCATAATCTAAAATTATATCTAATAGCATTATGATTTTATATAGTAATTTTGTAAATATCTGACCAAGATTAAAAATTAAAAATTAATAATCATCCGGGAAATGTATAAGAATTTTCGTTAAAAGAAAGTACTCGCAATGCGAGTTTTGCTACACCTATTATTATATTAACTATTGAAAATTACACTTCCGGAAGAGCTTCAATTTCATAATAGAAATGTCTCGAAACGAGTTCGACCGTGATAAATTATAAACATCAATGGATTTTTTTTTTTAATTAAATTAAATTATTTAACGATTATAATATATATTATAATAGGTACGCTTCCTTTTCTTAACAAAAATAATTATTTTAAACATAGCTGCAGGTGGATAATACCTCTGTTATACCAAAAAATAATTAAAATATCTGTCAAGTAGCGTCACAGTGTCTGAGATGAGGTAATGCCCGCATGTATATATACAACAACATGCTATCTTAATGAAAAGAAGTAAATGTTTTGCTAAAGCTTATTGTGATGACACCGGCCAAACTTTCTGAAAGCGTATTTTTTCTTTTTTCGTCTGCATAATAACATGCATCGAACAACAAGTAAATAGCATTGTTTTATCTGTATATATGTAGTAGGTATATTTTTATCTTTTATCCAGATAAATGGGAAAAAAAATCATCTAAATTTTAATCTGATATAATTAAATCATCTTTAGAAAAAAAATGTTTAAACTGTACCTAATCAAAATATTTACTAGACATAATAAGTTAAATATACGTAAATATAAGTTAAATTTACATACATATACGTTATATTAATATGCAGGTTTATAAATTAAAATTATTCAAATAAAATCAATAAGCTTTTTGAAAAATTAACTTCTACTGCATCAGTAAGCATCTCGGTTTTTATAGTTTTATAGAATAATCAAAAACATTATTTAAATTATTTTATTTCATTTAATTCAATACCGGTAATGTTTAATTAATTTAGTATACTACATTTATAATATATTTTATGAAAAAAAAAGAGCTAATACTGGAAACGGGTGCACCACTGTTTTAGGTGAGAAGTTGGAAAGGTAGGACACATCAAAATTATTTAATTTATACCCGTAAACAACGATAAACAATTCCGAGGGAATTTTGGTTATGCATATTTTGAAAAGCCGTAATATTTACCATTTTCGTCATAATTTTATTTTAAATCCCTTATAAAATACTACCTACATTACACTTAATTTTTTCTATCGGCCGCTAAGTATGACTTATAATAAATAAACTTCTTGTAAAATGTTCAAGTATTTCTGTTTAGTCTATCAATTTTATTGACAGAGTACCTACCAAATAAAAATTACGTAAATTACTCGCAAAATTGAAATTTCTATAAATATCTCAAACATATTTAAATGTTTTTGAAAATTTTACCACGTCTAGAAAAACAAATATGTTTTATGTCAACGCTTCACATCTCTACGACTCTATCTTTCTTTTTTGCCAAAAAAGGGACTACACTCTATACAGTGGAACAAAATGTATTTTAAAAAAGTTGTTTACAGACAAAAAAAAACACACATATCATAATAGTAAAACCAACAAATTCCTCGATACGCTCCGAATCTAAAATGCAATTATTGTCATGTGTTATTGACTGAGATAAATACATTATGTTGATAAGAGTTGTTGTCATTCTCGTAATTTACAGCGTGTCCACGAATCTAACAAGTGAATTATATGAGTTAGAGAATTAGAACTAGAACAAAACATTATCGAAAATACTTGGTTTATTAATATCGATATCAAATATTAAAATATGTGCTATTGCAATGTACAAGCGACGTTATGTTTTATGATAAAAAATGAAAAAAAATGATCCGGATTAAAAATTTCGGATTATACGAGTATCGAAGTATATCATTGTCTATCTTTATAATTATTCTAGTAATTATTAATTATAATTTTTATTTGGATGCTCTCAATTTGAGAATTGTATATACACAATACCGACAACAAGTCACCTGTAACCATACATTTGATTGTCGCTATAGTACCATAAGTCCAATATTTAGTTATAGGAATTACCGTTTTAAAACGACCGCGTTGTAGACACAGCTAACGTGGCCAGTGCTAGAAGAACAGCGAAGAAAATAGATCTTAAAATAAATACTGAGAATACAAAGATAATGGAACTTATTGAGAGTGAAGAAAACCCCAATGAGATGGATTTAACCAACTTAACCTACGAAAAAGTTGGCGATTTTAAATATTTGGGAGCAATGTTAAACACAAAGAATGACTAATCAAAGAAAATAAGTATTCGGGTAAATAAAGCTCAAAAAGCTTTCTACTCATTGAACAAATTCCTAACATCCAAAATGATGTCTAGGAAAACAAAGGTGAGACAGTATGTGGCTATTATAAGACCGACTCTCATGTATGGTTACGGGACTTGGACGATAACCAAACAAACAAAGAGAAACCTGAGGACTTTTGAGAACAGAGTATGCCAGAAAATATGTGGACCCATCATCGATGAAACAACGGGGAACTGGTAGAAGAGGTATAACAGAGAACTATATGATTTGTTGGGATTAGCACCAGTAACAAGGTTTATTAAAGGCCAAAGGTTACAATGATTAAGTCATATAATAAGAATAGGAGAGAACGAAACAGTTAGAGCAGCATTGAAATGGATACCGCTAGGGAAATACCTAGGGGAAGACCTAAGAAAAGATGGATTAATGTGGTGGAAGAAGATCTAAAAACCCTTGGAATTGAAAATTGGAGATTACAGTTCAAGATAGAGATAGGTGGTGAAGTGTAGTAATGGCAGCAAAAACACTTAAAGAGTAGACATGTCAAAAGAAAAAGAAGAAAAGACCATTATAAAAACGAATGGCGTGGTTTTGAAAATCCATATTCGAAATTAAATACGGATGGACAAATGTCGATTACATCCCTAGTGGCGTGCTTGAAGTACATTTTCATTGCCGTGTGTGTTATGTAATTAATGAATTAATTATTCAGCATTATTTAGTCCATAGCAAAAAAAAACGACCTTTAATAATTGCGTATATAGTCACTGGTAGTTGGCTCTTCTGTAGTGAATTCCCACTGCTCGTTGAAAATTCGTATATTTTACTTCGAATAAAGAATAGTTTTTATTTTTCCGGAAATGTTGATATCATATTATTGTATGCTGCATTAATCAAGCTTTAAAAATGCGAACTGTAATATTATTACTTTACGTTTACTCGGTAGAAATGTATATTATGTATAATTTATTGGCATAAACTACGATAAAAAGAAAAGAACTTTAAATACTATAGTTTGACGTTTGAAAACAAATATTTATTCTCAAAGCCGTGGGTAGCGTATAACAATCGATTATAGGAGTAACTGAATTGTGTGTGAATAATATGTGACGTATAATTTGGAGGAGCTTTTTAAATACAATGACTCATCTACAAGAAAAATGTAAAAAAAAAAAACCCACAGAAATCCAATTTACTTAAAATATTCACCTAATATGGCTGGTTGATATTAAAAACGAAAAAAAAGTTCTTTATATAAATATAATAATATAACATTAGGTACCTATACGGTTTTGCGTAAAACGATGATCATATTATTATTAAACGTCAAAGTTACTGCAGCTGAAGCATCGTCTCGAACAAAAAAAAAATCCATTTATCCGAACGCATAAAAGGGTATATGAAAACGATTCCTTCCGTTCTTACAAAATAAAAAAAAAAAAAAACCTTCATACCTATACAATATTATATAATATATTAATACAAGTTTCTAGAACGCCATCGTTTGACCTTTTCAATTATTTATAATAAATATTTATACACATACAGGGTGATCGACACAACATAACATGTCGGAAAGTATTAACTAGTTTCGGAATTTGTTTTTTAGACCACTTGAGAAATAAGCAACTCTAAAATTTTACATTTAGTTTATTTTTCGTCGTCCTTATTTTAAGGGATGTAATCACTATTTTTTTTCCTCGATCGTTTGTTTCTTATGTGTTCTGAAACATAAATTCCGAAAAAAGTTAATACTTTCCGAGATAATGAGTTTCTTACGTTATGTCGATCGTCCTGTATATATAATATTATCGTATATGCGATTCTCGCCTCTCCCCCAATCCATTATCACTATGTATATGCCCATTTTTATTTTCATTTCCGGTGTAGAAGACACTCGGGGATTAGTCGCGAGGAAAGCTGATACTTACCGACAAGTCGACAGCTGTACCATAATAATATTATAACCAATTTCGGTCTATAGTGTATACCGTAAGCTCATCACCACGGTTACCACGTTATATACTTCGACTTTGATAATATTACTACCGTTATTATTATTAACGTTTTATCGGACAATATATTCGGTTAAAGTAAAAAGAAATTGACAAAGCGTTTTCGTTGAGATTTCTATTTATCGATAAAATATAATGCTTAAATTTATAATACGTTGACGACAACGTGTCGTCATTACGAATTAGGTACCTACCTACGTTATAGGAACTCTGTTCTTTTTTTTTATTAGTAACAATCACTTTTTACGTTGTTTTATACACTTTTTCGGTGAGATTCATATGAGATTTGTTAAGAAAAATCGATAACAAATGTCGATGAATCGGTTTTATTTGTATTGATTTTTGAATAGCATAAAAAGAGAAAACACGGCTAACACTTTAATTTAAAACCTTACCAGATTACCAAACTCCACACATAATCGTTTTTTTCGATTTCTCGTTGCTCTCAATATATTTTTTTTTCTATTAGAATAATATTTTACAATGTATTATTATTTAAATTACCCCATTAAACAGAGCTTATGGCAAGTGAAATGAGGTTATAAGTATACAATATAATCTTATAAATAATTTACGATGTATAAGCTTTAAGAAATTTTTAAAAATAAAGGTTATCTAAATAAATTGATCTACGTAGTGCATTCGATTTTAAGTACGAAAAACTCAAAATTTAAGGTAGGTAATATTAATTCAGTTTTTTTTTTTTTGCGAGGAGCGTGGTTTTGACTGTAAATACTACCGCTAACGATATTCTCGGGTTGTTTTTTTTTTATTTTACGTACTTACATTTCCCTAACGGTCCACAAACAGACCGTATTGACTAATTAGTATTCGTTATTTCGCGGTCGGTTCAGAATCGATATCCATCATTTAGAATGTAAGTACACTGCAATAACGCAATATTATTACAGAAGGTTTTCACTGCGGACTAAAATACGAAAACGTTTACGTTCTTTTGGTAAGTTATGCGATCTGTCGAAATGTATACAAGTATACGTGTACTCTATATACGTATATACTTATATACCTATAATACGAATTATACATGAACCTTTATACGTCGTATTAGACATGCAAAATACAAATTTACTATCCAAAATACGTTTAACACAATAAGAACCTCGAATATATTATGTTTAGCAAAATTAAATTTCGAATTATACTTGGTAAACCCTGTTATCTTGAAACAAATGGCATGTATCTTTCTTAACATTTAAGAAAACTTAAAACACGTTCGATATGAGGCAAATGAACGAATTTTCTGTTAATCACTAAAATTATTTGACAAACCATAGGCCTGTTTAATCTTTCATAACTGGAGGTGCAACTATTTTTTTTTAAGGATTCCTATTAGAGAAGTAAGAACTTACGGCACTTAAACTTCGTATAAACTGAAAAATATATTAATATACCCAATATCTTATTGAATTAATATTACTTATTATCTTAGTCTGACTTAATAATTGATATTTTGATTTTCATACTGAATTTTTTTTTAAATATTTTAGCAATGGGTACAAATGCATTCTTTTTCATAAACATGCCTATGAATGAGACTAATAATTCGATTCAAAACCTTGTTTACAGAAAAATTCAGGAGTCCGTATGATTATACGTGTATGTATTAATAAACTACATTGTACTCATCAGGGTTCGTCGCCAGTGGCATGCAGCAGCGTGCCCAGGAATTATAAACAGGCTGCTTTATGGCAAATAAGAATTGTAAAGAAATCGTAAATCGCCTTCTCTACCCAACTTAACTTTATTAAAAGCCGAATCTAATAAAAACCAATTTCCAGTTAATACACCACGTTTTTCCTTGTAACTTGGCTAAAACATATAATATTATATATATTTCAAGATTAAATTACTAAATACTCATGGCGTAGAGACATGAATAAAAATGTAGTGAAAAATTGAATTTTTATTTTTTATTCCTTATTTACTCAAAAAAATAACTTTATTTTTTGATTTTTTAAAATTTTCAAAAAAGCCAATTTGTAAAATTATTCTTAACATTTCAATATACTATACTTACATATTCGATCAATAATTTCTTAGTAATAGCCGTTTCAATTTCTAGAAAATCTATGTGAAAACAATAAATATACAATAAAATATAAGGAATTTCCATGCTTGATTATGATTCCATATCGTATGTTATTCTATTGAAATTTAATTATTTTCATGCCAATTTTCATTGGGACATTTGTGTCCCCCTGACAAGAAACCTGACATTTAAAAAAAAATAAAATATCGACAGAGTTATTAACATTCGGAAAACACTGTAGGACACTATGTATTTACGTACCGTATTCCAACATGAAACTTTCCAAATGGTTTGTAACGGACTGTTTAATTTTCTGTATTTTAGCAATGAAATAAAAATAATATAATCGAAATGAAACAAGAATAACACTAAGTCGCGAACATATTAGTTGGAAGTGACACTTTTATTTACGGGTAGGTATTAGGTATATTCATGCCCGTCGTAAGATATTTTCCGTTCTAAAGCAAACATTTTATTACCGTCTTTTTGACGGTTATTCATTTTATTTTGCCGCTTCAATTTCTTTAAAACTGTATGCCTCCCTAAAGCAACGCATGACTTGATTGTACCCTACCGACGAGCCTGGGTATATTAATGCAATCAATTATAGCCAATGAATTATTTACTAAGAAAAGTATTTTATAGAATACAATATATAAGAATATAAGAATTTATTAAGAATTTATTAGATAAATATTTTAAAAACACGATACAATAAAATCCAGTGAAAAATTTTAAAATTAACGCACGTGTTTATTTATTTATTTATTTATTATTGAATTTTTAAATAGTATTATCATGAATCATCAAGTATTCTTAAAACTTCAAAATCACTAAACATGCAAAAATGTGCACTATAAACTTTTTATATGTATGTTTTTCGTTGTTTCGAAAGCAAATGCATGTCCCAAACCCTAATGACGACTTTTTTTTTTTGCTCCTTGGCCTTTTCTAATCTTATCTAAGTTTTAGTTTTGCCACTGCGTATACTCACTAAAAAATGTACGACTAAATTATTGGATATAACCCCTAACCTCCCCTCTATGCACACGCCACTGGTGGTATACCCTGGAATTTTCAGAGAGAAATGAGTGAGAGAATGTAGTAAATAAATGTAGTGAGTAAATCATAAAATCTTCTTTTATACGTATACCTAATCCGACGAATGGTGTTTACAAGTTAGATCCAAAAGAGCCAATTTTTATCTAACAAATCGAGCGTTTACATTTAACTTGGTTAAAATATGTAACACACATTACAAAACCGTTAAATTACTAAATGAATACTCATCTAGTGGTTGTATTTTTAAACCAACGGGGGATAGTTATATGTAGGTATATGTATACCAAAACCCCGCCAACTCCCATCCTATGCACACCACTCCCATACACGAAAAGGTCTTCGGGTCACTTTCAGAATTTGTGCGTGGTGTTCGATATGATAATACCATTACAATATTAATATTTATATGGTGACGGGCCGTGACGAAGTCCCATGAGGATTCACTGTATAATTTTAAAGATCAATCGAATTCGCGTAGGCCGTATAATAGGTAGCTACACATTTACACGAACTCTCGGGGGACAGACCGACTCGTTCGGCAGTCGTGCCGCACCCGAATAAAATAGACTGTGAAAAAGACGAGACGACGTTAGAATAATTAAAGCGACAAACATAGGTTCGCAATAATAGTATGTAAATAGTATTATACGAATTATGGGTGATACTCGAATATAACCCAACCCATATTCAATAATAATATCGAACATATCATTAGGGGGAGGGTATACAATTCTATAGTGGTATAGTAATGATTTTATCCTGAGGAGGGGTAGCGATAATTTGTTAGGTAAACATCGTTTGAGGGCCCCCCTAAACCACCCATAAAATCTGTGTTTTAGATTCTCAGCGTAATGAAGAAGCTATAAGTTTTACTAAGACGTGTTTTTTTGTTAAAAAAAATTACATAGTAAAAATGCTCCTAATTTTTCATGTCTCGCATTAAATAATACAATATGTATCTCGACTGTTTATGAAAAGTCAAACGTTCAGAAGCATCTTTCCAATCATTAAAACCTTCATTAGAACCAAATTGACTATCACTTGTAAATAATCTACATACTGCGCAAAATAGACAACCAATTTTCGCAGAACAAACTCGTACTAGCTACGTACGTTGGACATTTTCATTATTTTCGAGTTTTTTGATAAAAATGTCTTCTAACAATATCTATTGACATTACCATATATTCTAAAAGATGATGAAAAATCACAATCAATATTTTGTTCATAAGCATTTCGTGTTATGTAATCTCGATGACAATTTTTAGATTTCAATTTAGTTAGATCATTCCAATTTAAAGATTGATTTACATTTAAAATGGAGACTGGTAGTGCTAAAACAGAATCGAATCTAGTAGAGCAAAGACCTATGGGAAGGTCAGGGATGAGGCGAAAAGACGTATATAGTGAAAAGGGACGTGGAAACTTCTCGCGATGAGATAGCTGACGGGTTAGTTTTTAGATCAATCAAGGTCATAACTGGAAAATAACTTCGAGTGGGGGGGGGGAAGGTCGTAAACTAAAAATGGGCGATTTTCTAATTTGATTGAAAATTGTTTTAACTGAAACAATTTTTTTCCCACAACACAATATAACGTAAAAACCTTGACACACACAAAAAAAAATTAAAAGGGGTTGAACCTCCGAAACCCCCCTCGAGATCAATTAGAGTGATGATCCTAGGGGCCGAGTAACCGAACGCAAAAGAAATATGGTAACCCATCACTTGTTTGAAAACAATTTGGTATAATATGTTCATCGTACTAGGTACCAACTGTATAATAAATTATTTGATTTACTTGTTTCAAACCGTATACACAAGTATTAAGTAACTATCGGCGACTTGTTTTGCTTATTTACTTGCCCAATTTACGTGTACTCGGCTTTAAACGTATATAATATTAATACTAATAACATCGTGTTGCATAGGTGAGCAATATCATGCCAACCCAGATCCTGGTGGCCGGAACCATCTTGTTAGCACCGTTACTCATCACGGCCGCACTGTACGTGCGGATCACGTACCAGGTGCACGTGGCTCGGCTGAACCCAAGCTTCAAGCCGCCGCTGGCGTTTAACTGGGACTACTCGCTGATGTTAGCCAACGCGTACAGCTTCGTCATGTTCATCGTGTTCTGGGCACCGTTCGCCGTCGTCCTGTCACTGGCCACCGTCCAGATAATGTCGGCCCAGGTGTTCTACAACCTGGCGTGGCTGGCGCTCAGCAAGTCGTGCTTTAACAACCTGGTATATTGCGCCGGGAACCGGCACTTCCGGAACGCGTACGTCAACCTGTTCCATTACTGCTGCTGCAAGACCACGGTGACGTTCTCGCGGCGGGCCCGCGACGGTGCCAGCCGCCCGTCCGGCGACGTGCGCGTGCACATCATACCCGGCTACAACATGTACTCGTACACCAGCCCCACCCGGTCCCGGGAGTCGGGCTCTTGCCCGCTCCAGGGCAGGCCACGGACCCGGGCTAACGGCGGCGGGTGTGGCGGCGGTAGTGGCAGCGGGGGTGGCGGCGGCGGCGGTCGAGACGTGTACGAGCTGTAAGGCCGCCATATTGTATGCAGCTGCAGTCGCCCCACACCGCCCCCGACTTATGTATTATTATTATTATTATTATTATTATTATTATTATTATTATTATTATTATTATTATTATTATTATTATTATCATAGCGCCGTACGCACTAAATGGTCCGCGCGTACGACGACGTCGCAACACACACACACACTCGTGTATTATATTATATATTATTATATTTTTCTTTAAAATGTATGTACACACACGTCGCAACACACACACACACACACACACCCTCACACCCACACCCACACACACATACGTGTTATTGTAAACCCTTCTTCGCAGTATATTATTGCCAGTGCCCCGCGGTACCGGGCCGCCGACAAACGTCGCCCTTTCCGCCCGCGGGCCAAAAACTTACAGCGCCGGACGGCCGCACTCGCCTGTGTTCGTTGCCGTCGCGCGAAAGCGGTTCAAAAATAGAGCCGTCCGTCATCGCGCGACGCGAGCAAAACCGCGCGCACGGTCCGCAGCCGCCGCCGCCCCGCGTGTCAATGAGTCTGACGCGCACTGTACACTTACAGTAATAACATTAGTATAAAATAGCGATAGCAACAATAATAATATAATACGTATTAATAAAGTACATTCGAAGAAATCGTCTTTCGGCTAACGGTTTGGCACGCCGGCCGAGACGCGCGCGCGAAACGCGACACTTTATACATACGGCGGCGGCGGCGACAAAATTAGAACCGTCCGCCGCCGCGCCGCGGTTGAGCAAATTACTCGGCCTGCACGCCGAAGCGACAAATAATCAAATACGATTGAGCATAACGTACACCCGCGTGCACTCACCTTGCCGCTATCGGAGATAATACTTAATATCCCGTTGGACGGTATTCATAATATTATTGATCGGTTTATAATTTTAGGCGAATGCAAAATCCGAAAACGGGCGAGTTCGACGTTACCGGAGATCGCAGAAACGTTGCGGTTTTTAAACGTCGAGTTGGTAAACGTTTGAAACCGAATGGAATCGAACATCGTTTCCGACTTTTTCCAACTTCCAACCCCCTTCGGACAAGCAGAATTACGACCTTTTTTTCTGCGGACGATTCTGAAGGGATACCACTTTGAATATACTACCCGAATCGATTTTATACGAATTTCGTACAATTGTGCACGTTTTTTATTGTCAATACGCCTTGAGAAAAAAAAATCCCCCCCCTCCCCCGTTGATATTACGTACCGAATTAGTTCTTCTAATCAATACTACTCCTGACCTCACACTGTAGTATAATATTCCGACAGACAGTCTTGACTTATTCCATAAATGCGTCTAAATAATACATAATAATTGAATAACAGTACATTTTCCCTCGAAATAGAACACTGAACCGAAAAACGTATATTTTTTTTCTCCAACCGTTTTCCTATTTTCGACACCGGCTATCGTAATGTGCGTCTTTTTAAATCTGATTTTACGTTCGACGGTGTATTATGGAGTAAAAAAAAAAAATAAACAACTAAAATAAAAAGGCTAAAAATGCTCAATCGTATTGCACCGCGAGCCCGCCGTATAGATTTCCGGTGCCCGCTGTGTGCCTGCCGATCGTCTATTATTTCGGGTATTTATTATAATTCGTCGACCTAAAACTAGAATCTGTTTGTTTTTTTTTTCTTTCTACTATACGCAATTATACGGGAAGCGATTTTTTATTCAATCTTACTGCCACAAGATTTGGACATCGACTCTATATACAATTGCTAATCTTAGCGCAATAAGTATACTAGTAAAATACGTTAGATGCTTTCCGGATCGCTTATATTTTGCTGTCCCGCGAATAAAAAAAAAAAAAAAAAAAATATGTACCGAACAAAGTTTAAAACAACTATAACTACGATAATAAACCAATCCAGTGGCGTAATTGGAGATATAAAAAAAAACTTGTCCCTGCAGAGCAGGGACAAGTTTGAATTTCACGCCCTATACTTGTAATTATACACTTAGTCGGCTTTTTCCTAGGATAAATTCGTTTTGAAATTCTTCCCGCACGATTCATATCGTAGATAGGTATCCAAACAACGTTACATCGAATCCCACGATTCAAATCCAAAACGCGTCACACGTTTCAGTTTCAGTATTTCGCCTCGAAAATCCAACATCCCATAATTTTTTAAACGATCAAATATTTCAAATTACGGCGACCCGCGGGCGTTTCCCCTTTCCCTTCTTCCTTGTACAGCTGCGTCTCCACACAACCGTAATCCGATTTCAAGCCAAATAATTATAATATATCGCGCGTTTTTGTACATTCCGAAGCGGACCTCTGCAACTGTCGCATTATACAGGAAACAATGCATTCCATCGATCTATACCTATGTATTATTTTAATATTATACCGTTCCCGTCCAATACTATGTATATTATAATATAAATAATCACTGTCCCGAGCCAAACAAGAGCGCGAGTCAATTATAATATTATCGTCTATTTTAAATAGTGGGTAGGACTCTTGTTACCGAAAACTGAATTCAAAGACTCCTATGAATAAAAAAAACCCGCCCAAAAAGAAAAAACAATAAAAAGACTATAAAATCCAGCCGTAATGTCCACGTCATAATAACAATATGGTACGACCGTCGTTTCGGACAATGTGTCGTTGGGATATTTCGAGAATTTGTTGAAATGCGTGTATAATTTTTTCGTTGCCTGCCCAATAAATATTTGAAAAAAAACCACCTACAGAAAAATCTTATCAAAATTCTTAAAAAAAAAAAAACTACAATATCTTAAAAAATAATTATTGAAACTAGTATACACTAAAATCGATTAAAATTATTATGAGCACACGCTACACGAGAATTTGTTGTTTCCATCATGCAAAGGTGTGACATACGCGAATTATGTGCTGTTGTTTTAATATTATACTAGTGACTTTTTATCAAACTTAAAAGGGATGCCGTATAATCATCTGTGTGTATTTAAATTTTTATGATAGGAAATTTTACAAGAACCTTTGTGAGAAATATTACAACTTAAACATGTTTATAGTTACCTATATCGGTAATAGACACAGATAATTTCGTTTAAGTTTGATAATAGAACAGTTTACTCCAATATTAAAACTAACAACATAAAATCGATTCTGCTAAACGTAAATTTGCTATATCATAAACAGCGGCACCGATTCGCGTTTTAATAAGGTGGGCAAGTAAAAAGTTGTATAGACTACCATGCTTATTTACAAAACAAACTCCCACACAACACTTTTAAAATTAATATTCCATACGAACTAATTCGATAAAAAATATGGCTCAGGTACCCATCACGGATCCACTTGTTTGGCTTCCCTCATTTAAGCATAATACAGTGGCGTATTTAGGAGAAGGGATGAGACGCTAAGTCACTAAGAAGATATATTTCCTAGTTCATTTTCGTTTTTATTAATAATTGTATGGCTTCCGATACAGTTCCTGTCATTTAAATTCAAATTTATTTTGATTAGAACTCGCAAAGAAAAACAGGAAATTACAAAAAATATAATGAAGTATAGATTAAAAATGAAATAGATTTTATTTTTTTTGTTTTCTAGACAACATCTCCTCCCTTGATATCCTTATCATATAAATACACCATCGATATACTTAATAACAATGACTAAATAATTTATAATATTATTGCCTGTATATAATTAGTATACACATCAATATGTAAACTGCGCCCAATTTATGTATAAGAACCTACCAGAAAAACTGGTTTTTTGGGTGGGGGAAGGAGGAGGTGAATCATAAGTATACAAATTTACAACATTTTGGACTATAAAACTATGGATTGTAAATTATAATATAAAATTTATTTTTCAAATTTCGGCTGGTGAACCCCTAACCCCTGTATACTTGTATACCTTCCTGTATAGGTCCGTACATACGAGTTTTTGTTCGTTAAATATTTATCATCTTTAAATACAAACGTTATAGATCTAAAAATAAAAAAATAATTTTAAAACTGTAAAAACCGCGATAAATCAAATATTCTTCTAAAATGTATGTATAAAATGTAAATATTAATTACGTCATATCCACATGAATTCCGTCTGTTTCGCTAAGTATTGTATTGTATTGCAAAGTTTTGCCAAGACGCGTCAAACAAGTGAATATCAGGAATGGGTATATTATCCAATAATGTTTACGAGACCCACGTGTAAGCTTTATATTATTTTAAAATTAACCTAGTAGGTTTTATAAACACGTTTATAAAATTAATATTCGGTACTATCTATTTAATATTATTGATTTTTACAAATACCTATACAGATATAGGTAAATATGAAATACACAAGTACTTATAACCTATCCATAAGTCTATATTTTGATGTGTGAAGCTGGTACCATTTTGTTTTATATACATATAAAATATAGTGGCGACAGTAATACCAGTGGCGCCATTTGTCCTCAGTTCACAGCGTAGGAAGATGCATATATAATTTCACCGCAAAAATCGTTAATTTAAGGTAGGGCAATAGGGGTAATTGTCACTGGTGACACATTTCGAGCTTTTACATACGATTATTTTTTTTTTCTCATCACATAATACGCCACAAGGGTGCAAGTTGTGTTATAACGATATATTTCGTTACCTACGTGATAAGTCGTAGTTTTAATGATTTTTTTTTTTTTACTCGTCGATAAAACTAGTGTTGTTAATGGGCGTTCAAGTACAATATCCTGGGGCACTCAGGGTGTACGTCTCTGTTCGCCCACTCCAATAAAATAGAGATAAAACTAAGAATAACAAGAGCAAATATTCTAAATAAATTTGCACTAATATGCATTAATCCCTTTGCGAATAAAAATACCTATGTAATATTTTAATTTCAAGCAAATACAATTTCATTATTTTATAACATAGGTATCTAGTCAGATAGATATCTATTAGCTTCAAAAATCATTCGAAAATTTATTATAACTTTATGACGTCATTATTCACTACACAAATTACGTGTACCCAATCCATATATAGCAACACTCTACGCCTACAGAAATTTAACCAAATTTTGTTTTTAAGTTATGTCTGTATGACAGGTATCGAAATGAATAGCAAAATTATATGGTTAGGTTAGTGTTATGGGTCAATAAAATTTCCATTTTGAGCACTGGTAGAAAAGTAAAAAAAAAAAAAAAACATAGATAGAGGAGATGAACCTTTCCCCTACACGCTTATAATGGGGAAAACGAGTCTCAGGAAATACAGACGGAGTAACCGTGGAACGTTACATCTATATTTTTGTGTCCCCTCTCCCCCATAAGAAAAATAGTTTCTACGCATCTGTAATATACAGCTTCCGATTTCGTTTAACGTTTTCCAACAAACCGCTGTGATGCATAAGTAATTATAATGTCAGACAAGTTTTATGAACTTTACATCTAACTGAGCGGCGTTCGTCATAACTCATAACATAACCATACATACCAAACATTTTTCCAAAAAGTCGGAATTGAAATTGTTGAACGTTTTGTTAACTTTGTGGCGCCCGGCTTCAGCGCGAATAATACCTACAATATTGTTATTTGAAAAAAAAAAAAAAAAAGTTATTAAATACGCGTATAATATTTAAACCCACCTACATTATAATAATACGATATTGCACAACCCCTGATATCTTAATTTATATGAGTCATAGTTTTATATACTTATTCATTATAATATATTGAACATAATTTGTATTATATACAATAAAAACTAACTAGCGTTTGGTACTAAATACTATAATATTATATAATTATTAAAACATTAAATATCTGATTGAATAGGTAGATATAATATAATACTGAGTATTACATAGGGATAAAATAGTGGAGATTTAAAAAAATAATATGATTTACCATCACTCGAAACAACCAAGTATCTAAGACTAAAATTAATATTACGTGTCAATTTCGATTTGTATAATACCTATATACTATATTATTTTTGTTTTATCTAATGATACTATTTAATTAGGTAATGTTATGGGAATTGTCTACCTAGCTATACAATGGGTTGATACATGTGTCATGTACTTATTTATAAGTTACCTAACCCCTCCCTCCCCTCTAAAACTATAATTTAATGTGTTACAAATTTGAAAAAAAAGGTAATTTTTTTGTATTCTCCAAAGTGTGTTGCCTATATAGGTAACTACACTTTTAGAGTAGGTAACGACTCGGATAATGTTTTACGTTTTCATAATACAGGTTGTTTTAATTTCTAGCTTTAAGAATCAATATGTTTCCGCTATTCTTTCACATACGTTTCCATCAACTATGTTACAATATGTCCATGCAATTATTATTATTATTATTATTATATTTTATTAATTTTACTACATATCATTTGCGGTTATTTTTACTACTCGTGGCAATTTGCGTTACATATTTTTATTTTGTAATAACAGAATAAAATTCGTAAACATATATAAATCTTGTGAAAAATTAAATAATAATGGGACCACAATATTTTTTCTACTAAACATTTTCAACACCATACATTTATGCAGGTTGCCTAGTGAAGGTTTTTTTTTTATTCATTTTGAAAACTGAAACTTAATTATTGTATTGATTCAAATCTAAATCTGTGATACAATAAAAAGAGCGATTTTTTTTTTTTTTTCGAAATTTTGCTTTAAAAGGGTAATTATTTTTAAAGATTATGTTTTATAAACTTTTAAAAATGCCATACTGTTCCAACACATAAAAAAAAAATTATACTGTAAATACACAAAAAATATTTGTTTCGCTCAAATATTGTTCACTATTAAAAAATTCATTAACAATATATTTTATTTGGTCAGGTTAAAAATGATTATTAAAAAAAAAAATCAATAATCAAAAGATAGTTAATTGTAAACTGAGACATAATACATCATAAAGAAAAACTAGCTAGTTTTAAAAAAAAAATTATATGTATCTATCATATAATACAAAATATTAATTAGAAATACTTCAGTGACGTTTTGTTTTTGAAATATGAATAAACTAAGTTTGGAGTAAGGCGCAATTTGTACAGTAAAAATGAAACACCGGTTAATCAAACCGATGTTTAAAATAATTTAACCACACTTAAAACTAGGCTAATAGATATATAAAACAAGGACATGTAAATTAAAATATTTCAGTAAAACTGTGATACAAAATAATTCTTATATATTTTAGTTTAGTAATGTAAATTTTGTTTTTATTATAACATTAGTGTTACTATGTATCATTTATAATATTATATTACTATCTTGCAGTTTAGAAAAATAATTATTATTTCTGTTCCTAAAATAATACTTTTTATGTTTGCATTTTTATATATTATATCAATGCATATTATATTTTTAAGCAAAAACAAAACAAAACTGTAATTTTATACTACCTAAATATTTTGTGTGTGTAGATCTTTAAATATATATTAAAAAATATTTCAACTATGTACATAGGTACAATTTTATTATAATCTTAAAATAAGGTGCTTTTATGTGTATGACTAACATTATAACAATAATATAACGCCTGTTTTAAAATTTGAAAATTAATTATCTATAAAATATATCTATATAATTATACAAATACTTGAATGGTTTATGTGTTGTTGGTTTTTATTCTATGCTTATTAATAATATGTTTATTATGTAATATGTGCATTAATTTTGTTAGAACTTCATACAATTAATGAGATAATTAGACATAAACAAACAAAAAAACTTGGTTATTCTCATTAACCGAATATATTATAACGGCCAGAATATTATCAAATGTGCATTTTGCAATTTGTTTTAAAATGTGGACCAAAGCATATTATTCTTTTTTTAATGAAATTAATAATTACATTTTTTAAATCAATGGATAAATATTAGTTGTTATAATCAAACTGAACATATGGAAACCTAGACGAATACATTTTCGTTTATAACATTATTAATAAATTATAAATAATAAATAATGAATTAGGTAAAGTCAATACTAATAAATTAAAAATAAAAGATTATAATTATAATTACACACGTGGTAGTTTAATCATTTAATTTAATTGGGGGGAACTAAGTATTGTATTGTAATAGTATGCAATAGTATAATAACAAAATAATATGTATAGTGTATACACTATATAACAAAAACTATTCTTCTTATTTGAGTTTTATATGTACGGATTCAAGTGCTTCAATGCACCAAGGTGGATAGTTCTTGTTTGGATACAATTTAATCATAAAATCCTGTACAAATTCTGGAAATATATTTTTTTTAATACTATCTCGAATACCTTTCATCAATTGCATTTGGTAATTGAGATTATGCACAGACAATAAAGTACTAGAGACCACCTCTGTAGAAACAATGTGATGTATATAGGCTCTGGTATAAGTCTTGCACGTTGAACAGATACAATTTTTTTCAAGTGGTTCAAAATCCATTTTATATTTCGCATGTTTTAAACTAAGTGTTCCATATGAAGTTAATGCAAAACCAAACCGGGCCGTTCTAGTAGGGAATACACAATCAAACATATCTGCTCCTAAAGCACAACAAATTACCAAATCTACTGCAAACCCCACACCCATTACATATTTAGGTTTATCAAAGGGTAACATTTGAGTGGACAAAAGAACCATTCTCCAAAAATCTTCTTTTGCTTCCCCACCACTGAGACCACCAATAGCATAACCATTTGCTTTTCTTTCTAAATTTAAATTGGCACTTAATTTTCTTAAATCATCTTTCAGACCTCCTTGTACTATTGGAAATATATTTTGTTTTTCAGTATTTTTGTGAGCACTTATGCAGCGGTCCAACCAGCGTGTTGTTCTATATGTAGCTTCTTCCATTCGTTCATTGTTTTTCGAAGTAGTCGGCACAACATCGTCCAATTGCATTATTATGTCAGCACCGATAACGTTTTGTATTTCAATGGACTTTTCAGGAGTCAACAGAGATCTTGAACCATCATAGGGTGATTCAAAATTAACACCTTGTTCACTGATTTCAGCCATATTTAATAACGAGACCATTTGAAAACCTCCAGAGTCAGTAAGTAGAGCTCGATTCCAACCCATAAAATTATGAAGTCCATTTGCTTTTTTCAATAAATCTATTCCGGGACGTAATCCCAAATGATATGTATTTCCTAAAATAATTTGACAATCAATGTCTTCTAGTTGTTCCGGTAAAAGCGACTTTATCGAACCTTTGGTACCAACAGGCATAAAAACCGGTGTTTCCACTGTATAATGAGGTAACTCCATTGTACACGTACGGGCATGCGACGTACTGCATTTTGCGATCACATCAAATTTTAAAGATGTTTTTACCATTATAATACTGTTTTAAATGTAATCAATGATTATTCCTAAAAAAAAAAAATTAATAATATCTCTAGTATACAAATTATAACTATTATATTTCCATATGTAAAACCACTAGATTTGTAAAAGTTGTGTTTGAAATCAACTATAGTATTTTGAAGTGAATATTTTAAAAGGATCGGCTAATCAAAAAAGAAAATTACTCTTATATTCCACTTATATAAAAAATGATACTGAACTATGGAGATATTACGAGGAAAATTAATGTATGATAATAATATAATATAATACAGTAATATACTATACTATACTATACAACAGTAATACATTCCAGATGTTGGAAACATTTGATTAGTATACACCCTCATAAAAGTATATATACATTGGACAATTAAAAGTACATTTGTTGTATACATATAAAAAGAACAACAAACATTGATAATTAATAAAAATAATTTAATACTAAATTGTATCATAAAAATTATGAATTTAAACTATTTTATTTTAATAGCTACCACACAACACAAAACAGTACCAACCGGGGTATTTACCTATTCTGAATAAATACCGTATTTTAGTTTCTATTATTATTATGTTAATTATTAATAATAAATAGATTATGATGGATACGAATTGAATATATTCAACACATAAGGTGTATAATTTATTTTAACATAAATAATTAAAAGGACTTTTTAGTACTTAAGAAAAAGGTTAGCAAATTTGAATATAATTTTTTAACATAGCGAAGTAATAAGGCTACTAATGACATTTAATTTTGAATATTATAATTAAACTAGATGCTTACCTTATTCTAAAAATTGTATATTAATATATTTAATATTGTCCAAATGTGTAATGTTGGTTTGTTTGCAATGTTTTACTAAGTAGCTATACTAATATGCAATCTTTCACAATCTAATTCTTCTGATATCCAGGTAAACAATTTACTATAATTATTTACCTAAACAAAAATTAAAAATGATTAAAACAATAATTCCTGATACGTTTACAATATAATTGGTGAATAGTTATTAATTAATATCCTTTTTTTATACATATAGTGGCGTTTAATTAAAATCACAAATATAGGAAACCGACTAAAAATTTGTTGAAGAAAAAAAAAAAAATAAAATTCTTTATCAAATAGTAGGTAGGTACCAAATCGAAAAAGTTTGAAAAAACAATTAGCCCATTATCGATTGAATCTGATCAATAAAATGTAACACACTTAATTTAGATACCTATATATAAATAAAAGTAAATTTACCTGTTATAAATTAAATAATTTGGAAACGCTTTCAAGTTTCTATTATGTACTTACCTCAAAAAAAATACCCAAAAGATTTACTTGTCTGATTGGTACAAAATAATTCAGTTAGGTATCAAATGTTTTCGCAAGATTTCGTCATTTAAGCGAACAGACTAGGTAACGTAATCAATTTACAAACGTAAAGGTAATTAATAACATTCGTATTTTGTGTACATTTAAACAATTTAAACACCATTCTTTTTTGGTTATCAGGTAATTATGACCCCCACTCCAAGCACGGCGGAAACCTACAATAAAGGTGTCAATTTTTCCACCACGGCAGTACATAAAAAACTACACGTAAGTACTTATATTATGGACAAAAAAAAACAAAATAGACGAATTAAAAATATTAACGTCGAAAAGAAACAAATTTCGGGATGAAAACAAATTTACTAACAAAAACGTTATTCCTTATCGTTAATCGTTATCATTACCGGTAGAGGCTATAACGGCGCATGGAACTCGCGTGTATAAATCCAGTTCCGGATCGTAAATAAATATTATTGTAAACAACGTACAACATTGGTTACCCAACTGCGTTGGGTTACAGTACATTACTTATAGAATTCACATCGGGTAATGACTAATGAACACTGATTATAATATACTATACTCTATTCGAAACGAGTTTGGAAAAATTCGCGCAGCTGCCTTTGCGGTCGGACCGCCGTCATCGGCTGGTGTAGTCGGCATACGTCGTTGCACGTCGCTACTGCGGGCGTCCACGGTCCGCCGTTGTGTATACAGAGAATCGTAATTACGATTATTGATATTAAGCGCGATCGCAATACCCGCGCACGCTGCGCGGCTATATCGTTATTATTGCTCACGCATACGACGTACCTTACTTGTTTTTTCATATTGTAATTTTTACGGACATTGGACACGTATCTATTATACGCTTATAGCCATACGCGTCATTCATTCAGTTTTTGTATAATAGGTATTATTTTTTTTTTTTTTTTTTATAAGCTTTAACCAAATGCTGTGGACGTGTCTACAGCTTTGATATAGTCATTTTCGGGTAGGTGCTACGCAAAAATAAAATTCGTATTCAAATTCGGAATCATTATCAGTTCGGTTATACCACTTATCACGGCTATAGATACTATGGTCGCCCGTGGACCAGTGATTCTCTTACTTGAAGAGTGTCTACCGTGCTACAACTAATACTTGTGGTACGATATCAAGGCCTATATAGATAATCTAGTATTACCATAATAATAGATTATGTTATCCATAAACTTTGGTACGGTACTACTACTAGTAAGTACTTACTACTTGTACCGTAGACACAGACAAGTATTCTAAACAGTCTTTGCATTACACATAAAATAAACCAATTTCATTGGCCTATTCAAAACGGTGCGTTTTACCCGTAGACATATTGAGATAATATGTTAAGATAATATGTCTATGGCTTTACCGCGTTTTGAACTACAATAATGGTTGGCATGGAATACAGAATTGATAGTAATAGGAGGCGTGGTATAAATACGATACTTTTCACTATAAATAAGGAAAATACTCATAATTCGTTGAAAACATTCAGAATATATTAATGTAATTAAATTACTCATGATATTAGTTATGGTTATTATTGAATTAATATTATAAGTTATGACACTATTGAGTGTAGGAAAAAAATCCGAAAAAAAAAAAAAAGACGATTTATTTATTGTAATTATAATTACAATAACAAAAATATTGTATATACAATTTCGTATTGATTGGTTGAGTTTAACCTGCAGCGTTGTGTCTCCATAATAATACCTAATCTAGATATCGTCAATATCAATATAGGGTACCCGTGCAATGGAATCACGGACTAGGATATCGTAGTCCGTGCTATAAACCCTGGTCCATTTTATCCATAGACTTAGCCATAGTCTATTCCATAGATGGAACATTCACCCCGTGGTCGGTCAGAACGGATCAAGAGACATAAGCTGATATGAAGTCTAATGTGAGAAAGAGTAAATTCGTATTCCGAGAACGGCCAATTTAAACATTCCGTTTGTTACCTTGCGTGTTTCTGTCCTCGAAACGAAACTTCACCTACCTACTGAAATGCGTTTGCATTCTGAATGTTCCGTCTAAATGTATAAGTCAGAAGTCTATGGGCCTGTGCAACGAGCCTCAGACAATAATGACCGCTTGTATGCGTCCGTGATAATGATCAAATGTCCAAATCAAAGTCGATTAATCCACCCTTAGATCATATACTATAGTATATGATAATACATTGATATTGTATGACTAGTGTATACTTGTACCCATAATATGAACTAAGAACCTTGGTCCAAATAACACTTTTAAGTAGTGATGAGCGATTTGAATCGATTTTTTGATGGTCAATTTATCAATTTTAAAAACGATTCGATCAGGGCGATTTTATCGTTGAATCGATTGTTTTTTTTTTTTTGTTCAATTCGGCCGATTTACTTAACATGGATTTTTTTTATATTTTCGTGTTAGTTATACAGAATGTAAATTCTTTCTTTTTTTTGTTTTTCTACTTTTATGATATTTCGAGCAGTATATGCATCGATAATAAAAGTACTTTTATGCCCGTATGGACATCTTTTCCCGAAATCGACTTATCATGTTATCAGTGACAAACATGAACATTTTTTACAAAATGGCTATTTTAAACAATTTCTAAAGTGTGTAAATAAAGTAATTGTATTTTTTTGTGTTCAAGAAATGAAAATAGAAATGTATTTTTTCTCTAAATCGTTATTCCTTCGAAGTCAAACTGAATAAAAAAAATAAAATTCCAAAAAAATTGAATATCAATATTTAATTGTTTAAAATTAGAAAAACGTGATGGGGACAACTGTATACTATACAAAGTTTAAAAAAAATCGATTGTTAAATGAATCGCCTATCACTACTTTCAAGTTTTAACTCATTAAACTGTTTAAACAAAATCGTTATCATGATAAGTGATAAGAAACAGATTTGTATGGAGTCTCGAGTCGACACCGCGCTTATAGACAGATACAAAGTCAGTAAATAAATCTATATTATAGTTGTCGAGGTTAATATCTCAAAGATGATAACAAAAATTCGCGCGGGACAAAAATAAATATATTGGTTGATATTAAGGTGGTGTTAAATGGTAAATTGATTGGAATTATCTTAAATGTATAAAAAAACAAACTGTCCGTTTTTGGACCGTACACTACCCAAAATTACCGTAAAACCCGAAACAGACCGTGTCATTGGCAACACTTGAAACAATTTCACATTCCGAACGAAAACTCGTTTTTTTTTTTGAAACGGTCAAACTTATTACTTATTTCAGTGTATCTATTATTATTATTATAGTCTTTGAGCGTTTGCTACATTACCTCTACCGCTAATCGATAACGTAACGCTCAGATTCAGTGACATCATGGTTGTAAGCTGAGTCATTATAAGTCATAATAAGTAAATACTTACGGCCTGAGCGCTAAAGAATGTTGTCAAACGCCAAACCGAACACCGAAAGTCGGTAACGCTGATAAGCGTCTAAGCGTGGCTATACGATGATATGATAACTGCCAAGTATCAAGGTGGAAAAATATCAATCGATAAAAACTGATAATCACCTTGCAGTGTTAACAGTATTCTTTGTTATCTTAGCTATGATAACCACTCGACACAGACTTCCCTCTAGAACTTCAATCAAAGTTTAAACTCTAAATCAACGTTGAATTAGACTACGAAAATCGAATTTGTGTGTTAATTTTTAAACTCCTCAAGTGGTCGACTGTTCCTCATTCAACGGAAACAAACAGTTCCAATACAAAAATGTCACCAAGGTAGATTTTTACACATTACACTATAACATTTAGGTATATATCACGATTTAAGACTTAATATTTTATGTAAAATCGCGGTGTAAGTATACGCATAACAAACATTATTGTATAAATGTCTAATATATAAACCGTTTATAACGATGCAAAATGTAACAAAAAACAGTGACAGTTTTTATTTTGTATCAACTAATATGGTTTTACCGCTTTTACTTTTAATCAGATAAAATGATTAATCATTGATCAAGCAAAATTTGTGGTTTTCCCAATTAGTTATATTTATAAATTTTTAATAGTGCCATTATAAACAGTTACTACACTGTATTATTGTATTTAAGTATCTATACCATTTTGTAAATAATTTAATAAATTGTATTCTTATGTCAAATATTAAATTTTTTGTATTAATATATTATTTTGTACTGTAGAAAAAAACGTGGAGGGATGAGAGGCCGAGGTAGAGGTAGAGGTATATCGAAAAGAAGGGGACCAAGACCACGTCAGCCGTCATTGACAGCAGATGATACCGATGCAGAAGGTACATCTAACGATGGCAATGTATCTTTTGAGCAGTTACCATCACAATCAACATCATTACAAGGACAAAGCAATGCTGAATATAACGAAGAAAGGGAACTATCATTACCTCGACTTAAACCAACAGCCATTGGTGAAAATTCTACTCTTGCATCAAGTATAACAAATTAAATACATATATATTTTTAAATTTAAAAATGAACAACTAATGTGTATCATGAATAAATTCATAATTTTAGTATTGAGCCGTGATCGAAAATCTGACTATATAATGTCTGATGATGAAATGGACCACGTTCAATGGGAACTTGAATCAATGTTAACTTCTTTAATTCTTCACAAGAACACAGTAAAAGATGAACTCAGTACTTTCGCATCAATGCAGTTTAACCGATCTCAACAAAAAATAAATCAAAATCCTATGCTTCCTAAAATTGTAAGTGTGTTTATTATAAAGTAATATTACCTTTCATTTAATTCATTGACCTTTTAAAGGAAACTATTTAACTAATTTTTTAAGGTGTTAAAAAAATTTACATTGATAACTTTAATTTTAAAAATATAATAGCTATATTGCCGTCCTAAGAAAAAACGCCGTAAATAAGAAAAAAAAATAAGAATACTAGAAACATGTGTATAACTATAATATTAAACGTAATACAGTATTTTTTTTTTCGATTTACTGCTTTTTTTTTTGGGATGGCAGTTTGTACACTATGTAATTGTTTGTTGGAAACACTCAATAACTTAACAAATATTGAATATATTTGAATTCTGTTTGTTTTTGGTGCTTAACAAACTTTGTTATAACTTATTAAACTAATTGAACAATTTTTATACTATTTTATTTCGTGGATGCGCATAACAACTTTTTTTTTTTTAAATGGCAATCTCACCTTTTTTTGGTTAACTTTTTTTACTTTTATTTTTTATGAATTTCAATGGTAAAACTAACTTCCTATGTTAAAAAATATGGATATTTCAATGTTTGATATATTTTTTTTTAACATTTTTGAAATATTTATCAATTTTATGGCTTAAATTATTCATTTTTGTACCTCGTGATATTTTTTAGTGATATTTTTTGTACCTACTTTTGGAAAGTATCCTTTTCCCCTAAAGAAACTAATTTTTTTAAGTTTGTCTCCTTTAATTTTTTTTAGTTCAAAATTTCATTTATTTATCGTTTTTTATGACTGGTTTTGTTGATCAAAATAATAAAACTAATTTTTTGTTTTTCTAAATTCAGATAGGCAACATCCGTCACATAGTTATTTTCAAAAGTTAAAAAGGAATTTACGAAATACTCATTCTTTTTCTAATACAAGAGTTATTGTTAACCAATAATCTAGACGAGTCAATAAATTAAGGGAAGATATTGAGCTTCAAGTGTTCGCATACATAAGAGCAAATCCCAGAGTTAGTATGCGTCATGTCGGCTTTGAAATAAGTATTTCTCATAATGCTGTTTATAAAATTTAAAAAAAAAAAAAAAACATAAATTTCATTCATACAGACCTAATTTAGTTTAACACTTATGCCAAGGTGACGTTGAACGTAGGATTATGTTTTTTTCTTGGTTGGTAATTCAATTAGAATACAATCTTATTATTTTAAAATTACATATTATGGACAGATAAATCCAAATTCTCCAACAACAGTATAATAAATAAACAAAATAATCATTATTGGTACAATCAAAATCCCCATTGGGTTTTTGAAACAAAAAACCATTGTGTCTGGGGAACAAATGTTTGGTGTGGTTTTATTAGAGATACATTGTTGGGACCTTTTTTCTACGATGGTATCTAGAATTTCTAATGAATCAACTACCGATCATGCTAGACAATATTCCTCTTTCAACAAGAAAAAATTTGATTTTGCAACAAGATGGAGCCCCGGCACATAATGCAATTTTCTTGAAGAATTATTTAGATAAAAATTTTGAAAATTGTTGGATATGAACTAATGATATAATAAAATGGCCAACTTAATCCCCAGATCTTTCATCACTAGATTACTTTTTGTGAAAATATCTAAAAAAAGGCGTCTATGCGAACCCATCTACTAATCTTGTTCATTTGAAATAAAAAATTATTGTGGCATGTATATAACTTACTGAACGGCAAATTTCATCTGCAACAAATAAAGAATTTCTACGGAAGGCGGAAGGATGTTTAAATTATAATGGAGAGCAGCTTGAAAAATTTATAAGATGAATGAATGTAGTTTTGAACTAATAAAAATAAAAAATTAAAAGACAATTTTTAATCACCTAAGGAGACAAACTTAGAAAAATTAGTTTCTGTAGGGAAAGAGGATCTCTCCCAAAAGTAGGTACTAAAAATATCACTAGAAGATATCATGAGGTACAAAAATGAATAATTTAAGTCATAAAATTGATGAATGTCAAAGATGTCAATAATGTCAAAAAAATAATATCAAACATTGAAATATCCATAACTCGTCTATTTTTTAACATAGAAAGTTGGTTTTAACATTAAAATTAAAAAAAAAAGTTGTTAAGTGCATGTGCGAATTTAAATGGCATAAAAATTGTTTAATTAATTTAATAAATTATAACAAAGTTTGTTAAGTTATTGAGTGTTTTCAACAAACGCTTACACACTGTATAAAATGAAAAATTTGTGTTATTATTATTTACTATACTTGATATGGGTATTTTCTGTGTTATAATAGAATATGTGAAAATCAATAAAATATTGATAGTTAATGTTTACAGTGTAGTTTATTTAATACAAAAATTATTTTAAATATTTATATGCTTTCAGTATTTACTATAAATAACTGAAACTTTGATTATGTTAATTTATTTAAATATTATAAATACCTACTTTTAAAAAAAAATATAACTATTTTTATTATATAGAAATTACAGTTTGTTATTTTAATTTTATTATAATTGAAGATCATTTGTTCTATTTTATTTTTATAGACACCAAGAGCTGCTGCAGAAATATCTCCTGTAAATGAATGCCGTAAGATGAAAATTGAATTTGATCCCACTAGTAAAGTAAGTACTAGTATGAAAAATAGTTGAATTATTAAAATAAATAATTTAATATAAATTAATTTTTAGGAACTACCTCCTAACAAAACCGAATCAGCAAATAGATTCTGGTCCCAAGTTGAACCTTTTCTAGCTCGTGTAACTAAGGAAGATGTTAAAGTATGATTATTTTTATGGTACAATATTGTTTCATTAAATTTATATGTGTTTAATTTTTCAGTGGTTAGAAAATTTGGTAAAATCATATGATCTTAATGATAAATTGTATGAAATACCACCTTTGGGTGAACATTATTCAAAGATTTGGGCCAAAGAAGAGTTGGAAATGCAAAAAAACCAATCATCATCTTCACCTCGGCCAAATAAAAAAATTAAACTCACTGAGCGAATAACTCCTGATGTTATAGAACTAGTGAATAGAGTAAACTCTGCTTTGTAAGTTGAATGTTAAATTGTGGTTGTGTGAAATGAAAATATTACTAAAATCAACATTTGATTAAAATTTTAAACTTGTGTTTTAAAAAAAAACTTGATTTAACTATATTTTAAGTATTCAGTAGTTAATTTTTAATTACTATGTTGTATAATAGTAAATTTTTCATTTTAATTATGTAGATTTTATAAAAAATACCAAAAAACTAATTGATAATCCATATAACTGTATTTTTTTTTTAAATTATTAAATTGTAGACATGATGGTATTCCTTCTACACCAGTATATCAAAGGGTTGTAAGTGCTCTTAAAGAACATGCACCATCAGAGGACACCGAGGAACATTTTCTGGAATTTGATGGTATTGTTGTTTTTTTACTATTTCCGTAAACAATAATATGTGTTTGTATGTTTATATATATATATTCATATTTTTTGATTAATAAAGATGAAGACAAACCACAGGAAATGAACAATACTTGCAAAGAATTTTATGCAGAGCAAAATGTTAAGAAGCAATTAAACAAATTAGGGCTGCTTGGTCGCTATTCTAAAATGGTACCACCACCACTACCACCACCACCACCACCACTGCCACCACCACCACCACCACTATCATCACAGGATCTACCTTCTACATCAGCTATACCTGATGAGGTACTTGAAATTAAAAATGATTGTTTGAATGATTATATTAATGTGTATTTTTTTTTTTTTTTTTAATTTTAAATTTTTTTTTTTTAGGACCATGATGAAATTTTAGAAGAAATACTCAAGTGTGATAGAGAGTTAGCTCAATTACGAGAATTAAACAAAAATAGCTTGACAAAATTATTGGAAAAATGCCACATAGATTATCGTCAACAAATTATAAAAAAAAAAATTGAAGTTGTAAATGAAAAGGTACAAACGGTTATTTGTATATAATTAGATATAAAATATATCCCTGAAATAAACTTTAAGACATTTTATTTATTTTGCTAGAAAAATTTTAAAAAATAATCATATTATTGATTACAGTATTTTGTTTTTAAATAACCAAGACAATATTTTCTTTAGATCTGTATTTAAAGAGTTGTATATTATTTATTATGTAGTTAAAGAAAATAATTTTAAAAACATGCATAAAATATTTTTAAAATAATATTCTTTAGATACGTGTGGGTAATAAATATACTATTCTATATAATTTCATCTCCTATTTTTTATTAGTAAGTTTATATATTTCTCTCTATATCAAATGCATAATCTAGAGAAGGGAGTGAGGTTTGCTGTTCAACAGTCCAAACACTCCTTTTCTCTCACTTTTTATTGTCTTGTGATTTCTCACTTAAGGTTCAGTTTATTAGTAAATAGCTCTATGGGTATTATATGTATAAAATAAAATTTTTTTAAATAGTAACCAATTAAATACCTAATTTAAATATTTGTAAATATTTTTATATTTTTTAAATACCTTAATTTCTACCTATACGTAGAAATTACATTTTATCAACTGTCAAATAGGTGACATGTATTTTTAGTTAAAAAGATAGGTCCAATCTAGTACTATACTATTCATTTAGTATAAATATATACATTTTAGAACTTGATTTTAAATACAAGAATTTCTGTTATATTTAGATTATACATTTTAAAAGAATGCAAAATGAATCATGGACTAAGGAAAAACAATTGGCCCAAGCAAATAAAGAAGACGAAGAATTGAGTTTTTTATTAAATGATCGCAGTGATTTACTTATGCAATTACAATCGATACCATTTGATCCTAGTAGCATTTTAAACCTATCGGCTTCTGATGATTCAGAATCCAGTGATGAAGAATTTGACTCATCTAAAGTAATTAAAACTGAAAAATCTGAACCTGATGTAAACATAAAAGAAGAACATGATGATGAATATCAAACTGCTAACGATTTCGAACTTCATATTAAACAAGAGGTTATTGAAGAGAATATAGTTTGTGAAGAAGTGAATGAGGATATAAATATGGAACTGGTCATAAAAGGAGAAATGAATACTGAAGAGATGGAACAGATGGTAGATGAGACAAACGAAACTGAAAATATTAATGAAGACAAAACCAATGAAGATTATCGAACTGGACAAAAAATTGATGAAACAGCTAGTATTAACTCTGGTCGTTCGGATACTCTTAGTCCAAACTACTTTGATATTGCGAACTCTAGCTGTTTGGATAATACTAATTCTAGCTGCTTAGACATTGTTACTGAATGTATGGAACCAGTTCTTAATTGTTTAGATACTGCCACTTGTTTGGATACTAATACCTGTTTAGATATTGCTAATAGCTCTTTAGATACTGTTACTAGTGATTTAGAGACTGTTACTGGTTTATATTCTGCTAGTAGTTTAGATAATGATAGCTGTTTAGATACTGCTAATATTAACAGAATAGATAAGATTAATGTAGAAGATAAAGATAACAGTAATACATATGAACCAGTTATCAATCAAAGTTGTATTGAGGAAATACAAAGTACCTCGGGAAATGTACAAACATCTAAAATTGAATTAAAAAATTCAATTGAAATTAAAACGGAACCAGTAGAATATGAACAAGAATTAGACCTTACAGAGAATAATGCTATGATTGATGGTATTAAACGAGAACTAAGACCTCGAAAATTAAATGAAACTGTATACTTTGAACAATATATTGGATCTTCAAGTGAAGAAAGTGATTTTACTCTCTCAGATTAATGTTCCTATTTTTATATATTAATACTAAACTTAAGTAAACAACAACATAGTTGTAATATTATAATATTTTTAAAAAATGATTTAAATTAGAATTGTTTTTACATTAATATGATTAACATTAAAATATTTTTTTTTTTTATTCTATTCATATAGGTTTTTTTTGTAATAGCCAAACAATGTTTTGATTTTTTTTATTTATTACTTTAACTTGTTTGTTATTTGAGACAATTTTCCTATAATTAAATTAAACAGTGATAATATTTATCGTTTATTTGACAATAAATTTATAAGGTAGTTTTGTCGAATATATGAAATACAATTAAAATAATTAACATCCCATTGATGGTAATTCATTCTTAATACAAATATTACAAATATTCATCTGTTGTATTAATATAGTACAAACGTTTTTATTACCTATCTACATATAAGATATAAATTAAGAAATTTACTATGCACTGTTATAAAAAATATTTAATAGCAATAAAGCATATGTATTTAAATATAGTAATTTAACTAAATTAGTATTTTTGTAAATATTGCCATTTAAAATGTACATTTATGATGTTTTAATTTCTCAATTTAAAGCCTAATAAAATGTATTATTTATTGTTTAAAAATTAGCTTTTATAGCAGTTCTATGATAGTTTTGAATAATTGAATACAAATATATTAAATACTTTTTAATTTAACTTTGAAGTATTTAATAAATATTTGTGTTTTGGTAAATAAGATACAAATCATATAGGTACTACAAGCTCGTATTTAGCTTATAGGTGTACATTTAATAAAATGAAAATATTATTTTTTCAATATTAGAGAGTACTTTAAAATTATTTAACTATACTAACATTTAATAAATTATATATTTTGAGTAGGTAATGTTTGAAACTCAAAATATTACCACCTAACCATTAACACGTTTTAGTATTAAAACTTGCCATATGAGTCAGAAAAAACTCATGCCTCGAAGAATTGACAGGTTTTGATAATTTATATTTTTTAATTTGAAAAAAATAAACATTATACAGATATACTTATATTTTTAAAATGTAATTATCAAATAACTAAAATAAACATCTAAAAATGGTTAGTTCCTAATTAAGGTATATTTCTAAACATATTTTTCTGATAATATTAGGTTATATTGAAATCAGACTGCTATAATACATAAATGTTTACTGTAAATTAAGTTTCCTACGAAAAATCACACTGTCCAAGAAAAAATCCTACCTTCTAAAGTTGTGAATATTTTTTTTAGAAATAATTATTTGAAAAACATCCATAACCAAATTTAACACTAATTTATATTTCAATATGATTTCTGTATTTTATATTTTTTATTAAACTAAAAATAAAAAAATGTATTTATGATAACCTTGGTAGCCATTTTAAAAATATATTTTGAAACAACAGCGTTGGTGTTACACATTTTTACCAATAATCTCACCAAATAGGTAACTTATTCAAGATTATCTGAGCATTCTAATATTGTAGAAATTAAATTTTGTCAGTTTTATACGATTTTTTTTAAATATCTATTTTTAAAAGAGGCGAATTTTAAAATTCAAGGAAATCAGCTAAAAAAAAAAAACATTTACTACTCGTGGTAATTATAACATCAAAATCAACTTTAGATATACAATCAATAAAAAGCTGAGTAACTAATACCTACCTCGCAACTCAAAATTTAAAAACACATTTTTGCTTTATAATCCGTTAAAGAAAAACATAAACGACAAATGCATAATTGACGTCCAAATTGATTGTTTATCAACTTAAATAACAAACAAATTATTGCTTCGTTATTTATGGACAAAAATATCATTAATTATGCGATGTAAAAATAATTATTAGATATATTTTTAGTATAACCAATGCAAGGCCAATAGTCCACTAATTGTAATAACCATGTAATAATTTTAATTTATATTTATAGCATAATTAATGCTATTTATAATAATTTATACACTGAAATAATATAATTAAATTAAAATTATTTATGAATAAAAGAACTAGCAATTAGAAATAGGAAAATCATGATCACTCTAAGTTTTTTTTTTTTTTTGTGAATGTTATAACCGACAGCAGTAGATCTGTTTTCACTATACTTTCTCACTGTTGCCATCGTTTATTAATAAATTACAATAATATATACAAAACCTATTTTCCTTTTCGTGGGGTAAGCTCACATACGTACAGATTTACCTAATTAAAAATACAAATACAATAAGTTAACCTAACTTAACTCTATGTTTATATAAATTATTATAAATTCAGAAGGCTATAACTTAATCTTGGATCTAACTTAACTGTGTTTTTCAAACGTCAAAACTTCCCAGCCTGGTTGATGAACCCAATGGCTTGGAAGCCCGTTCTATCCATGCACTTCGTGACTAGGTTAACAAAACCCATCGGTCTAGAGTCACGTTCGGGAGATTACACGACGCGTGAAGCAAAAGCTCACCGACCTGTTCGAAAGGTCAAAACGGCAGAACTCCGGTTAGCCCACGTCTCGGCTTCCCTATTCCTCTCGTCCTGCTCTTTGAGGCCCTGGATATCCATTACCGAAGAGTAGAAAAACTGAGCAAAAGCAGACAAGAGCTGATCATGTCTGACGTGGTCCTGGTCCCGAGATGGGATGTTGGGAGTGATGCTCTTGTTGCAAACGAACGCCCTAAATGACTGACAGAAGCAGTGGCGCCAAACTTAATTTTAATTGGAGAAGCAATAACATTCATAAGATACCTACTCACAATCATAGGCGTGACTCGGGGGGGGGGGGGCCACGATTCCACGTCCGGATTGAGATTTTATAATAACTATTATTTTCTTAATTTTACAAAAATAATAAAATTGTAAGGAGAAATGTAGCCTTCTATCACAGAAGGGTTCTCAATGAGATCAATCAAAAATCGTGTATTCCGCCGTGTCTTCAGGGACTGATAGTACAGACACTCTGCAGCGTCTTGAGATCGTCCCATATACGACATAGGTATAGTGTCTGAAACAACCTTGACCCGACAGAGTCTGTGTCACGTGATAAGTGAGGTCCTTGGGACTTCTTGTAACCTTGTAACATCACTTTAGATTCGGCAATATCCTATGAGTCCAAGCCGCATTGTTTGTGTGGCCTTACCTATTTGACCAAGCAACAAAGACGATGGCACGCTCATTTCTTCGGATCTCTAAGAAGTACCCAGCGAAAAGAAAGACCACGTCAGTGAAGACACACAATTTATTTTTAGGGACATATTCCGTTTAGTTTTAATAGTAGGTTATATATATTTGTAAAAAATGTGTACAATTTTAATCGTATAATCATAGACTTATACATCTAGACGGAACATTCAGCATGAGAACGCGTTCCGGTACATGGAGTTTCATTTCGAGGACAGAAACGCGTGAGATAATAATCGGAGTGTTTTAATTGGCTGTCCTCGAAGTGTAAATTTGCTTTTTCTCATACTAGGCTATATATCAGCCCGACTGACCACGCCTCTCAATCCTTGGAGTGAATGTTCCGTCATATAGATGTTTATGCTTATAACTAAAGCTCGGATGTTAATGACCAAAATTTCTTTAAAATATGCATTTAAAAATTTCAAAATATGCAATTATATGCTTTAAAATATACTAAATATAATTGTTTTTCAAGAAATATATGCAAAAAAGGTGTTAATATTAATTTAAGATAAATTGTACACTCTTTTAATCGTGCATGGATTAAATATATCGATTTTTTAAAATATTACTAAGTTTTACAAAAGACTTGGTTAATATTAATTCAAAACATAAATGATTCAAAATAAAAAAAATAAAATTCAAAAATTTAAATGTTACATACTTAGGTTAAATACTTTGTTTGGTTAATAGTTGTTGTTAAATCTAGAAATAATCAATATATGCATTTATATGTCAGTAATAACTCTTATATATAAAAAGGGAGACAAATTAAACATAGAAAATAACCGCTCCATTTCTCAAATTTCCAATGTCGCTATATCTTTCGAAAAAATAATAAAATATGAGTTAGTATACTATCTAGAAAACTTTAAATTATTATCAAATGCATAATTTGGTTTTAGGGCTGATAAAAATTTAGGGCAAGTAATTGCAACAGTATCTAACTATATTTTTAATGCATTTGAATGTCAAAAAAAATGTGCAACTGTCTACTTAGATTTAGCTAAAGCATTCGACACTATAGACCATTTAATATTACTAAATAATTTTAATAAATTTGATATCCAAGGTCCAGCCTACGACTTATTAAGCTCGTATTTAAAAATATAGGAAACAAAGAGTTAGAATAAATAATTCCTTAAGTTTAGAAACACAATCAATATGTGGAGTACCTCAAGGTACTAACCTCTCTCCCACCCTATTTAATATTTAAATTAACCAAATAAACGATTTAAAGATACATGGTAAACTAGTCTGTTTTGCTGATGACACTGTTCTTTTTGTTAATGGTAACTCTTGGGACAAGGTATTTTCATCCATGCAAGATGAGCTGAGAAAAACCAATAATTGGTTATGTGCAAATAACCTATTCTTAGCTAATTCAAACCAACCAGATATAACCAGTCTGTGTATTCACGAACACGAATGCTCGAATCCAAAATCTTATATATGTCAAATATCATTAAAAATAGTAAATTCTTGTAAATACTTAGGCATTGAAATGTGCCATAACCTCAAATGGCATGACCACATTAAACAGACAACGATAAAACTAAGAAAAATAATCTATGCTTTCAAAAATTTAGCAAATTTGAAATTAACTTGAAATTAAGAAAATTAGAACTGTGTACCGAGTTCTAATAGAATCCATAATTAACTATGGTATTATTATTTGGGGAGGTGCCTACGATACAACACTAAATCCATTAAAAAAAATACAAAATAGAATCATAAAAATTATTTTAAAAAATAATCATTTATATCACACAGAATATCTGTACAAATAATTAAATGTTTAACCATTAAAGAAATCGTTCTATAAAGCATCAGTAATTTATATAATTAAAAATAACCTAACACCTAGTATTGATCATGAATATAACACAAGACAATTATCAAACATTACTGTTACCTAAATGCACAGAAAACTAACTCGATCTACTTACTTATATGTAGGACCAAAAATATATAATATGCTACCATTAGACTTCAAAACAACTCTATCGTTTAATACTTAAAAAAAAGAAAAATAATAACTAACTGGCTGCAAAATTAACCTTTTGAAACTTTAAATATTTGTATATCTTTAATCTAGTTGCTTGCATTTGTATTTTATCAAACTGTAATATAAATTAAGTCTGCATGTATTAATTATTGTTGCCTACGTTGTATATGCTCAAGTTAGTTTCATAGGTCTAAAATTGTAGAAAAAAAAAAAGTGAAATTTAAATTATTATTTGAATGCAATATTTTCTTTGTTATAAATTGTGAACTCATGGACACCCCCCACACGAACCCGTCCAGTGGGGCCCATTATCTTTTCGAAGAAATAAACAATAATAATAATCTGCTCGAAAATGTCAAATATGCAAAGTAAGTTTGCACATTTGAAATCTAGACTTAAGGAATCGAATTTATATCATGTTCGGCTATAATACTGATTGCGTTAAAAATATGCAAAGTCATAAGCATCCGAGCTCTATTAATAACGGTTAGGTACCGCACTCGCTGCAGGATGTTATAGTTTTCTTTAAGCAAAGAGACAATCGGGACTTTAATGAATAAAGGTACCTATGGTATCTGAACCACAATTAGTTTAATACCAGCTAATATTACGGGTAGGTATTGTAGGCGTAATAACAAAATTTGGCAAAAATAAAACAAAATGTCTAATATTTTTCTGACCGCCGCGCAACATTATTAACACGCGCATCGTGACATGTCGACAAGGTACCGTCGAATTGGTAATAAATTATAATGATATGTCTGCAATAACAATAATACGGTTGTATTATACAATCATCGTTATACTGTCGTTTGCGTGTTCAAAATAAAATAATTATTATTCACCGTAGAATACCTGTAGAACCGGTAGATAATCATTGTGCAGGTAATAAAATAGTATTATCGTAAATTCAAAGCGCATGTGCGTCACAAATGAGTAGAAGGTACGTTAAAATATCACATAGACACGGTTATACTCACAATACACAAGACAGTATGCCTGCAGACGCCGGGACGCGAGTATTCGCTATTAGTATTTGTCGGTTTGAGCATCGTAGCTCAAAAAGTAAAAATAAAAAACCACTGGAAAAATGGGCAAGTTAAAATATTACATCGCCGCTTTGACGATCACTGTGGTGGCGTTGGTTGTCTACCGAAAAACAACCGATAACGTCAAACCGGAGGTCATGACCGAGGATGTGTGGTGGGGACGCCAATCCGAACCCACATCAATAGATGCCAAAGTTCGACCGTTTCAAATAAATATTACGGACAAAGTACATAAATTACATCGATATCTATTAACTGTTATTATTATTGCGATGAGAATAATGTCGAGACGGGATAGGATTATTATTGTTTCTCGCTTGTGATCCGGTTGATTTTTTTTTTTTTTTACTTTGAATCACCGATAGGATTTTCCGCTCATCCACCCATCCAACCTCAAATGCATTGGAATTTGTCAAATTTATCAAATTTCCGCAGTCTGAAATTTTTTCAACGACTTGTTTTGTAAAAATGTAACAATTTTTGTTATATTCCTGAACACCCACCACCTAAACGGTTTTTTTGTGGATCGCGCGATTCAAATATACCTCCTTCGAGCCGTCACTGTACGTAGCAATTATGAATTTGTTTTGAATAAAAATGTTGATATTACCTACAAATATTTACTAATGATGATGGCTTTTTTCATAACAATTTGATACTTATACGTACCGATAGGTTATATACTGCAGATAGATTATACCAACATTTTCAGTCTATCGTTTTTTTTTTTCTCTCAACTGTTGATTTCATTTACACGAACCTATATTTCCAATCTCGATATGTTTAGGTATTGTAATATTATACCTATACGATTCAAATAAAATAATTATTTATTTTTGAAAATCGTTGACATTTTCTCATCCCAGACCATATTGTTGTAGAATTTATTAATATAGTGTACTAATATTGTTAGATCATCTAGATCTATAAGTTTTCGATACCTATATACATTTGACTTTGTGTGTACAGGTTACAAAAGATCTTAAAAACAGATTGTCCAACATCCGACCGCTGGTTAAACCGCTGGAAAATATAAATTTCGAATATGGATTCAACAGTGATCATCTGATGAAAATCATCGACCACTGGTTGAATCGTTACGATTGGACGGCCAGACAGGCGTACCTGAACACGATGCCCCAGTACAAGACCAGAGTTTACGGTCTCGATTTGCACTTCATACACGCCAAACCGCGTATATCTTCCTCGGGTAAAATCCGAACGTTACCACTGCTAATGTTACACGGATGGCCGGGTTCGGTGGTAGAGTTTTACAAAATTATCCCGATGTTGACGGAGCCCAAATCCGGCGACTACGATTTCGTGTTCGAAGTGATCGCTCCGTCGTTACCAGGCTATGGATTTTCGGACGCGGCCGTGAAACCCGGAATGGGTCCCGCACAGATTGGTCAAGTTTTCGTCAAACTCATGGAGAGACTGGGTCACAAAAAGTTTTACGTCCATGGCGGCGATTGGGGAGCGGTCATAACTGATGCTATTTCAAAGATATTTCCCGATAGGTAGATAACCACTCGTATTTATATAACGTCAAACGTGAATACGTTACGGGGCCGTGGGGTCGCGGGGATAATAAAGAGGGGTTTGTTTCGAAATGAAAAAAAAAAAAACATTTTATGACCGACCGAATATATCTGCGCTAAATTAAATATTAACCAAAAGATTTATTTTGTATACGGCTTATAAAATGTATTTAACTGGAACAGTGTAATATTTAGTTGTTTTTTTTAAAGACATCGTAAAATATGTTGATGAGTCACGTCACTGAGGATTGTTAATCAATTATTTAACTGCATTCGTTTTTTCACTAAAGGGTATACGGTATGCACTCCAACATGTGTACTGCGTCTTTGACGTTGTGCGATTTCACTAAATTGGCGTTTGGAACGTATTGGCCTTCGTTGATCGTTAGTACCGAAACCGAAAAATCGAAAATATATCCGTTGAGTAAATTATTTTCGTCGTTTTTAGAAGAATCTGGATACATGCATTTGCAAATGACAAAACCCGATACAGCGGGTACTTTAATTCAATTATTGATCTTGTTTTCAATGAAATAATATTATAGGTACCTAATTCAAATTTCAGGAGTCGCTCTGAACGATTCGCCGGTCGGGTTAGCGGCTTATATCTTAGAAAAGTTCACCACCTGGACTAATGCCGAGTGGAAACATTTGCCAGACGGTGGCTTGTCAAAGTACAACTTGGATGAACTTTTGGACAACGTTATGATTTACTGGGTTACCAATTCCATGACCACATCGATGCGCCTGTATTCGGAGTTTGCCAGTAAAAAATATCAGTCACTACCCCATATCAAGTACCTACACAGTTTAAATACAATTGGTCACGAATTCGCTTGTTTGTTTATTATTATTATTATTTTTTTATTTTTAGTGCTCGAGTACAAGTACCCGCTGCTTGCGCTTTGTTCCCAAATGAGATGCCTATGGCGTTGCAGCTGAAAAAACTATTACAACGTAAATACATAAATTTGATCAGTTCTACAGAAATGAAGGAAGGTGGACATTTCGCTGCGTTCGAACAACCTAAACTATTATCCGAGGATATTTGGTCATCAATATTTCAAATGGAAACTATTAAAAATTAAAATTGTTTGTAATATTTATTACGTTTGCATTATATAATTTTTTTAAATGGTTTTTTTTTTCTTTTTAAAATTATATTCTGTCCAATGTGTTCTTTTGTAATTTGCGATCACCTATAACCGGAAGTGATTCTAGTCTCGTTGGCTTTTTAATTGTATTTTCTGGTGATAAACGCCTGTGGCCTGTAAAAAAAAAAAATGTCCATAACTACTATATTTTAAAATTTTAGATTTTCTGAGCGGAGCGAGGAATGTATTGGTTTTACAATTTCATTTGATTTATGATTATTTTATTATTATTATTTGTTTTTTAATCTGTGAACAATTTTTCCATCAGCAAATTGGCTTCAATTTTAAATTATAGCACTTTTTCTGAAAGGAAATTTAATTGGAATGATACTTTAAAAAGGTCATATTTTGATTTTTCCAGGAGTTTTTCCAATAAATGGAAAAAAAACGTATGAAAAACAGGAAAATATTTTACCATAATATGATATATATATATATATATATATACTGTTAACAAAGCAACACTATTAACCGAGCTCCGTTCAGAATGGTTTTTCGTTTGCAATGGTAAATCATTGCGTACAGATAAACATTAAATTTCCCTTCTACCTTCCTAACTTCTCATCTACTACAGTGGCCCACCCATTGTGCAAATTATGTCCGTATCTTTTAAATAACTATTTGTATCTTGTACTTATTAATAGTTATTAGTTATAACGCAGTATTTATTGTACCTTTCCATTTATGAAACGGTCTACCAGACTCTCCGTGGGATTGTATTAATAATTCAGTAGCTCGTTTTGGTTTAAAATAATTACCAGCAAAATCGTCTTCTAAAAGTTTTTGATATTTCTAAAAAAATATAATTACAAAATAAAATATATTAATATCCCACTATACAACTAAAATATTTACTATATTTACTGTCTTACTAATAACATTATTATACAAAACTCATGTTCATATCTCTAACTTTGACAAAACAGCGTGTCCCGTGAAGATACCCATTGTAATATCTTGGGAAATAATAAAGATAATCAAAATTCTGTTTTTATATTATTCAAAAGGATAAAGACTACAAATAATTATACTTCAATTAATTTTTCATGTTTAAGTAAAAACTTAAAATTCTATTGTTTTTGAAAAATTCGAAGATAGCCATTTTATAGGGATTATTATTCTTCTGAAAATGTTTTAAATTTTTATTTTCATCTAATTCTTGATTTTTTGATATACTTTCTAATGGTATAATTACCAAAACTTTTGAGACACTTTTGAGCTTTTAGGGAATTTTAATTTTTGGGAGTTTTTCTCTGTAATTCGGTTATAAATATACGCAGAGATTTAAAACTTGGTAATAATACTTATATTGGACATACCTAGACATGGTAAAATTTCCAAAATCATCGGATGACTTTTTTTTTTTAACAAGCGTTTTGAAATCAAATTTAAACGAAAATCGCAAAACAAATTACGGCACTTCAAATTATGTATTACCGAACTGCGCTCGGAATCGTCTTTCGTCAAGCAATGGTTTATCGTTGCTTACAGATATAAATGAAATAACCGTATGTATCCTACCTTTTTAACTTTCCACCTACAACAGTGACTACACCCGTCCCCAGTATCAGCTTTTTTTATATTATATATTTAATCGTCTAATATGCCCAATTATAGTATATAACAATGTGTCTCAACCTGGGGTTCGCTAACTAATTATTTATGGTCGCCAAAAAAATAAAATATTGGTTGGTTGCGTACAAAATATATATTTAAGGGTCACTAAAAAATTAAATATTAATTTAGAGGATTGCGGTGGTAAAAAGTTTGAGAAACAGTTGTGTATAACATGATATTTGTATAGGAAACATTAAAGCGATTTGACGTACAATGTTATATACGGATTACGTATAGATCAGACGATGTGGCAGTAAATTATAAAATACTTATCAAGCATAATAACTGCACACATGTATACAAAAAATACTAAATGTGAGTTATAATAATTTTGAAAACTATAATACTCGTGCACTACATGTGTCACCTGATCGAAGACCGCAGGAACATCTGGCGACGACGACCGCCTACTGCTGTCTGAACTGGAAGATTTGTCGAACGATAGGCCGGCCAACGTGTTGAATATGCCCAAAGACATTTTTCTTCGGCCATTATCAAACGTACTAAACGCCGCAGAACCGTTGGCAGGCTGCGTTAATGTGCCTACAAGAAAGTCGTGCTAAAGCCATAAAGCGGAAGCGACCAAAACACCCAAATCATCTCAAACTATTCTTTCTCATATTTCCCCTGCTATACCCGCACTACTCTTGGATTACCGCTTATTATGTATGCATAATATAATAATATAGCCTAACCTTAACACATTCTGATTTCTGCTATAAGTACCTAATTCCATTTGTATTTCATACCAATATTATTTTCTTTTATTCAATATTAATTATGACATATTATCACTGGCCTCACAACAGTTTTCCGAAAATTCCCTTTTTACCTTTTTATTGCATATTTTTATCACACAACACTTCATCTGATCATACCTAAATCTATTACATCCTCTTCAATTCCTCCAATCAGGCACCATTCTACTTTTATATATACATTTAATTTTGAAGTTGTACACCAAAAGTCTCGTTTGCGTAAACGGTCCGTTGGCGCTTACAAAATCAAGCCAAGCCAAGCAAAAAAAAAAACCACAACAAATAATAACAATGAAACACAGATTAACCACACGAAAAACCATTACTGTGTTATGGGGTACACGCTTGTTTATCAATATAACCTGTAGTGGGTGGAACGTATAAATGGCCAACGAATTGTCAGAGTTTTCTAATCTAGCCGGAGCGGTCACCGAGTTAACATACTGTCTTGCCGAAGATACACCTACCCATCAAAATTCGCTTTAGACACACTGTTAAAAAAATAAAAACAAAAACAACTCTGTTCATAAAAGCTTAGGTACCCGACGCTGGAGGTAGTTTTATTCTTGTAAGATCGGGTAATTTCCAACTCTGCGTGTCCTCTTCCCATTCCGCGTCTTCTTTTAACCTCTCTAAATTACTAAACGAATAAAAAAAAAACGTAAATAGTGTGTGTTTGTGGGCACAGTCTAATTCCAGCGTCTAGGTATTACCTGTAATTACATTCTTTCGATAGTGTTGGCACGATTTTGTCTAAAATTTGACTTTGCAATTTGATCTGTCGCTCTTGTTTTCTAATAGTTTCCAGATAATCTGTCCGTTCATTTTCAAATTCGCTTTGGATATCCGCTATTTCTCTGTCCGACGCTTTTAACTGAAAATGAAAAAAATCAACAAAAATACTTGATTTTAAAATGTTAGTGTAGACATATTACTTTTTGTTTGTATTTTTTTAACGCTTCATTTTTGGCCCTCAGTTCTTCCTGTATATCATCGTAAACACCCAACACTAAGTTTGGCCCCTCTTCAGTCTCGACATTGACCAGTGCTCTAGCCAACGCGTTCAGCCGTCTCTCGGCCGCTTTTTTCTTACGCATACGGCGTTCCTGAAGTTCTTTGTCGTTGACTCGTTCTCCGCCAACCATACTTTCTTGCAGTTTCTTCAACCTATATATAGTCAAACACTACGCATTTGAAACTTTGGAACCGAACAATCTGAATCTAAAAATACCTTTTTAGAATTTCTTGTTGTGACGAATTTAGTTCCACTCGATTACTTTTCAGGGCTTTTTCAACAATATGCTGAGGAGAAGAAGCTCTATTATCGTTCTGAAATATGTTTGATATAAACACAATATAAATTGTAGTCATGTATAGTCCTACAATAAGTTTAATGTACGCACAAAACATACTATATTCACAAATTAATGACACAAAAAATGAATTCTGTAAAAAACCTCCACTTTAGAGAGGTCATTTTTCGATTTTTTCGGGAGTTTTTTCAATAAATGTGAAAAACCGAAAAAAAAAAACAGAGGAAAGGCGGTAAAATGTACGAATTGTAGGTATTGGTTAAAAATATTACGACCTTTTTTACTGCGAACAACTTTTCTACCAGAAATTTTGCTCCGATTTACAACGACAACACTTTTTCTAAAAGGAAATCTGACTTGGGAAGTACTTTAAAAGTGGTAATTTTTCGATTTTCCCAAAAATTTTCCCAGTAAATGTGAACAACCGGGAAAAAACATGGAAAAAACGATACAATATACAAATATTCAAGAAATTATATAATGCCTACTTAATTATTTTACCATAATATGACATATACATATATATTGTTGATATCAATATTAAAGCATCACTATCAACTGAACTGCACTCAAAATCGTTTTTTTGTTAGCAATGGTTTATCGTTGCTTACAAGTATACATTAAATTGCCTATAACAGTGGGTGCACCCGTCTCCATTATCCTAGGACGTCTTTTTTTCTTTTTCTTTTCCTGTGGACAACTTTTCTACGAACAATTTCACTCAGGTATGTATAACACTATCTAAAAGGAAACCAGACTGAGGAGGTATTTTAGGGCGGTCATTTTTTGATATTCCCAGGAATTTTGTGAGTAAAATGTGAAAAACCGTGAACAAAAATTAAACATTTTTGTAAAACCATAAGCTTCTTCGTACTACTCAAAATCTAAAACAATGATAATGATAACAATAATAATAATGAGCACTTTAAAAATCATAACCATAATCAGAATTTTAATAAGAAGCATAATAAATATAATGAATATTTTAATAATAATAATGTAATCAATATCAATCATCAATGCTTTGAATAATAATAATCATCATACTTATAACAACCATCAGTCATAATCATAACAATAAACTAATACCCTTATTAAACTTATGGTTATGATTATTGGTGATTATTTTATTAAAATACTGATTATGATATTTGTTAAGGATTATTATTATTGATGGTTGTTAAAAGTATGCTGATTCGATTATTTTATTAAAATGCTCATTATTATTATTAGTGATTGTTATTATTTATGTGATCATTATATTTATTATTACCTATAATGCTTCTTATGAAAATGCTGATTATGATTTTAAAGTACTCATTTTTATTATTATTATCATCATCATTGTTTTAAATTCTGAGTGAATTGAAGGAGCCTATGCTTATGCAAATATGTTTATTTTTTCACGGTTTTTCACATATGACGAGAAAACTCCTGGGAAAATTGAAAAATTACCTCCCTAGAGTACCTCCCCGGCTTCACAGTCAGATTTTCCTTTAGAAAAGTGTTATCATTGTAAATCAGAGCAAAATTGTTAGTAGAAAAGTTGTCTACAGATAAAAAAAAAACCTCTTTGTCAGAGACATATGCTCCACTTGGAACTTAAAATATTATAGCCTTTTTTTTTTTCCTGTTAACAACTTTTCTACCAGCAATTTTAATACACAGGCGTATAATACGAGTTGGTACCACGAGAGCAATATATATATATATATATATTTTTTTTAGTTATTGTTTTGAAATTTTACGAAATATTTCACATTGATTTAACCTATGCGTGTTTGTTTTCCTGTCTGTAAACAAATTTTCAAACTGGATACTTGTTCCTTTTTAAAAATGACACGAGACCAGTTTATTGTACTTAGTGCATTAGAAAGGTGATTTTTTCATTTTTCATGGGATTTTCAAGGTGGTTGGGAAAACCCGAAAGCAAAATTATACAAAAAATGACAAATATTTACGGCACGCAGTGGCATTTTCAATTTCAATGTTTTTAATTTATACGCACTATATTTTCTAATCAAAATATTTCTTTAATCTAAAAAAGTCATTCCCGTTTTTTGTTGGCAATGGTTAATCGTTGTGTACAGATATTAATTCAATTTCTTCTCGAGCTTCTCAACTTCTTACTTTCAACAGGGACTGCACCCATGTGCGAAGTATGTCTATCTTTTTGATTTTACATACCTTTTTCGAAAAAATTGGGAAAAACCCGAAAGAAAATTATAGGTAAAACGTCTAATATTCACGGCACGACGCCGCAGCGTTAATATTTTAATTGTTTTTAATTTTTGTTTACGATGTCTTCTACCAAAAATATTGCTTCAATCGAAAAATGATGCGGGATCGATTTTGTTCCTTTTCATATACAGAGTGTCCTACAGTGTTTTTCTTATGCAAATAACTCTGTAAATATTAATTTTTTTTTTAATCGAGTTTGTGTGAGGGTAACACATATGTAGAGAAAAATTAAATTTTTATTTTAATCCTTTAATCACTGAAAAAATTAACTTTTTATTTTTCTACTTTGAAAAAATTTTCAAAATAACCATTTTTATAGCCAAACACACAATACCATAATAAAACTAATACATCCCTCGCTAGTCTCCGAATATAAAATTGATCTGGTAAGATGGAATCAGTTTAAGTATTAGTTTTTAATATTTCAGTAAATTTTAATTTTTTTACAACTATACTATTTAGTTAAAGATAATATTATTAAATGTTAAACATATTTTCAATATTTAATTGTACGAGTTTATAAATGTTGTGTATTGTTCAAAGGTATTAAAAATGTTTGGTTATAAAGTTTTTATTTATTTTAAATCAAATTGTAAATTTTTTTGTAAATGTACAAAATAAAACCGCATTTATTTGTTTTTATTTCGTTATTAAAAAAGAAATAATAAACTTATTAATAATATTTGTAACAATTACAAATATAAACTTGAATAAAATAATATAGGTAAATAGGTGTACCATAACTATACCATATACGTACTTGATTAGAGATCTTCGCTAAGTTTTTATCGTATTTCTCTTTTAACACTTTTAAGTCCGCCTGCATCTGACACTTGGAATTGTACTCCTCTTGATATTTCTCCCTCAATTTGACCATTTCGTCTTGATACTCTAGTCGTAATTTTTCCTTTTCTGAAATGTCATTCGAACCGTTGCTCGCGGGCAATTGGGCAGTAGATGCTTCCAACAGTTCTTTGAGTTTTTTTATTTGTTCCTGATACTGACGTAACATCGTGTCTTTGGGGTCTTCGTTCACGTGCGGTTCGTTATATATATTTTTTGCCCGATTGGCGTACCTCAATGTGGATAGAGTCTCGTCGTAATTATTGTCGGCAGGTGACAAACAAGCAACCATCAGTGTTTTCGTGTTACCGCCAAGCGAGTCCTATAAATCCACAAATGTATTATTATGGGTTACCTATATTGTAAACTATTGTGTATTTTTTTAGTTCAAAACTCACTTGGAGTAGTCTAGTGAGTTTCGAATCCCTATACGGTATATGTTTGGCTTTTCCGTCCACCAAAGCCGATATCACGTTTCCCAAGGCTGACAGGGAAAGATTGATTTTTGTGGCTTCCCTGAGACGGTCACCCGAGGCACCGGTTTTCGCTTGTCTCTCACTACCGGCCAAGTCGACCAAACTCAGCTTGCCCCGTTTAATTGACTTGATGTCTTCCACGTCTTGCGACGTACCCATCATTTCCACGGATATGGTGAAAATCGAATGGCTTCTAGACGAATCGGCATTCATCAGGGTCGCGCCCGTAGCCCTGTTCCTCCATCCCTGTTCCATTAACTTCTGGCACTCGACTACGTCGTGTACTGCGTGATGAGACAACTCTGCAATAAACACACTTGAAAATGAATCACTTATATTCAGAACAAACATTCCTCACAACGTAAATTCCATTTAGCACGCGTATATAGTATTACCATGTACGTATACACCTCGTTCAGGGCTCTCCTTCAGCTCCAGTCTCCGTTTATTGTCTGAGCTCAACAAATCCCTCACTTCTTCGTTGTAGATTTCTATATATGAAGCTAACACTAGAAACTTAACGTCATCCGTAACGGATATGGCTTCAAAAACGTGTTCGAAAGCTCGGGGTATTATCCCACGTTGATTAGGCGGCGTGTCAACGCCCTGCATCGAGAAACTCTTGCCACATCCCGTTTGCCCGTACGCAAACACCGTACAGTTGTAACCTTCCAAAATGCCCTGTGGACCAAATGAAATGTGTTGTGTATAGGGAGGAAATGGGGACATTTACTCCGAGGCACCAAACTATAAAACTATAGGGCACTCAGCTTAATATAAAACTCGAAATAAAATTAACAATATTATATTTTATTTATGTATCATGATGTCTATTGGACATGACATTAAAACAATTTTGTCCAAAGATACGTCTTATAAAATTAAAAAAAAAAAAAGTTCGGGGGGATTAACACCCCCAAATCATCCCTAAGTATGGCCTCAAGAGAGGAGCTTAAAAACCCTTGGGCGCTAAATGGCTATGTTTGTATAACAATAATACAGTCCTATTTCACATGTATACGTCCGAAAGTCGTCGAGTTTAGATTATTACTTATTTCGGGATTATAATACCAAAATCCTACTTAGTCGTCACGAACCGTTCACTCAGCTGAAGCTAGTAAGTATATAATACTTACTTCCACAAAAGGATATGCAATGTCATTGTAAATCTGTTCCGTATTGGAATCTGGTCCGTAAACGCCGTCGAACGTAAACGTTTTCGGTGGAGCCGAACTGTCCGTGGGATTGACAATAGAACAAGAACATTTTTCCGAGTCTATGAACACCACGCTCTGCAATATTGTTCCATATAATAAGTAAGTACTGTTACATTTTAAAATTCGGCTTTCGAGCAAATTCCAGCTACAACTAGTTTGCGCACATTTTAAAATTTCTTAGTTATAACCTGAAACTCGTTTACGCACAAATTATTGTAGGAGTAATTATTTGATTGCGCACAACATATTATTATAGAAGGAATCAGAGGCGCAACCAGAACAATATTTTTGGGAATCCACAAATCATTAAGACCTTATAGACTTGTGGGGCTTTGCCCCCACATCTCCTATCCCCTCAAGACTACACTGTAGTAAAAATAATTTTAATTGTATTTTTATACGGGTTAAAAGTTACGAATATCATACAAACAACGGCATTTCGAAACATGTTTTGTATACTTATACACGGGTAACAATTCAATGACGTTATGTATCCTAACTTCCCAACTTCACACCAAAGCACTGATAACAATGGTACGCCCATCAGCAGTATCAGATTTATTTTTCTTTTACGCTACGAAGACCGTATTACTGGATAATATTACGACATAAACGGCCGTCGCCGTTCGCCCACACCCAAAGTTCGCCAATAATACAATTCCTACACGTAATACGACTACACCACTGCTTATTATATTATATACCTACTTCAGTGAAGGAGTCTATTTGGTGGTGAAGTTATAGATGCGCGTATCGCGTGCGCCGCGCCGGTCTGTTTGTTGTATACTAATAAAAAGGTTGTGCTCACTAGGTTTATAGGTCACAGATAATACAAATAAAAAAACCCGCGGTAAATGCGCGGTCGACACGTAAACGACATCTGAAAAAATGGCATCTTCGGCACTCACCTTGCTGTTCAGCGCCCGTTCCCTGGTGTTCATCGGCCGACATCTCGCTATCACTTTGACGTTTTCCGAAGTCATCGCAGCAGCGCGTCAACTGTAATATTATAATATTAACATAATACACACCACACACAAACACAGCATAAAATCATTAGTATAATATCTGACACGTCTAGATCTGTATTGTGTGGCGTGCCCAGACATTTTCAACCTGAAGGGATGTAGTAAATAACAATCACGGTTCATGAATTATTTTCGGTTAGCAATGTCTCACGAACACCGCCTCTGTGGCCGTGGCAGTAGTTTTTATTTTTCTAAAAATCGAAATTTATATTTTGATATTTTTAAATTTGCTACAACGCAGCAGTGAAATTTGTCATGTGACAATTTACCGTCACATTTATTTTATCGCATGATCTACCACAGGTTTCGCCATGGCGATATGATGCATGCACTTAGTATTAAATACATAATATAATGTACCACAGTACCGTAACCACCATCTCCATCGGCTTTGACACCACCACCACCAGTGTGTGAGAACCTTAAATTGACTATAAAATGTTCATACGTAGGTAATTTCAAGATAAAATTACTTAACAGACACGTATAGTTGTTGCATTTTTAAGCTATTAGAGAGGAATATGGCCCTGCGCGCACCACTGCGTTTAAATCTGCGATTAATATCGGTATAATAATATAGGATAGAACTAAGTATAAAGATTATAAAAACCCACACCGGCACACCGATAGTTGGCTCGATTTTCGCGGCTATTTAGCATTCACCGATCGATTTTTTAACATTTCACGACCGTAAACCATAGTACAGAATACACGAGCAATATCGAAACAAATTCAACAATAATAATTATTCGAGTGTTATAACTCGTACATTGCACGGAAAAAGTAATAACCAATAACCAAATATTAGGCGTATAACTATGAATAATGTAACGATGGGTCACATTTGAATCGTGTACATTGGCCTCTCTGACCTTGGAGTTTTTATACACTGACGGTTTGATGGGTTACGCGAGTTTATGACCGATGTGAAAGATTATGTCCACTGAAAAAACGAACCGTACCGCCAAAAACTGCGTAATTTTTCGAGTAACGATCCCGACCGATTATTATTATTATTATATCATCGTTTGTCCGTTAATATTATACATAGCTGGTACCCACTTAATGACGTTGTACTCCGTCCGCCGCCGATAGCTGATATAATCTATAGGTATTCATGCGATATTTACGTTTAACCGCGAATATAAAAAAAAAAAAAAACCGCCCCAATTCGTGACATTGTTTTTCCCGTTGTAATTTAGGTACCGGCTTGTAATCTAATTCCGGTCAAATAAATACGCCCATCGGTCGGAACGCGTGTATATGGTACGGAAATTTGCGTACATATATACGATTGCTGTCGTACGTGTATCGAAGCCGATCAAACCGATAGTCCGGTCGACGATTATATACCTAATTGGTATTAGCCAGGTATATTAGGTATATTATCGGTTCGTCACATCGGAAACGCGAAAAACACTAACGACGAATATTATGGGTACCTTTGTGTACGAAAAATACGCGGTAAAAAAAAAAAAAAAATCACCACGTATTTTCATTATTAATGAATTATGATGATGCGAAGATCAACTGTGACCGATTAGCAAACTCTATTGTTTAGGTGTGTTTTGGCGATGTAACCGTGAGTAAACTATTTACTGATAACACTTTTGCCAAAGGGCTGCTGTAACCTATAGTTACCACTTTTTAGTAAACAATTTAGTACATTTTTTAACCGTTCATTACGAGTTGGCAAGAGGGTTTACTGGTGTTCGTTAACTAGTTGGACGAAGATAAACACTTGTGATGAACAGATGAATAACAATAATAATTTTTAATTTAATAAAACGCGCTTATAGAATGTATACCAGTGGTTTTCAAACTTTTTTTAATTGTGGCACAGAATGATGGGTTATACAAAAAACGAATCATAATCAAAAGAGTTACTACTTCACAGGTATCCGTACGGATCATCGTAAACGGTGATCCATCACAATTTCAAAAGGTCGCAGCTCTCAGTTTGGAAAATACCGGTTTATACATATTATACACTAATATTGACAGTAAATGGAAAATACTCTTAATTTCGTTCATTAACCTATATATCAACACAATCTTGTCGTCAAAAATCCGGTGAACCTTGTTGAAGAAAATCAAGTAAATTGTAAAACGTTTCTGGGATACTACGGTAGTTACCTACCTATATTTAGATATTATGGATAGTACGAGTATATAGGTACACTGTACTTTATGATCCATTCTTTAACATTAGTTTTCGGGCAAAAATGCTTATTCCGAATTACTGAATGTACCCAGTTACATTTTTCGGATGACATATAGGTTTCAACATGATTATGATCGATAATGTTATTAATATCAACATCGGGTTATATTATGCCCGTAATAACTAATTGTTATAATATTAATATCAAAAACGCGATGACAAAAAAAATATGATAGGTACCTAGTTTTTCAATTATATTTTTTATTTCTCGATTGTGATAGTGTTATCAATTATTTCAGTAACCAAATTTACAAATGTATGTTTCGATGATTTAGTAACTGTCTACTAACTGGAATATATAACCGTAAGACTTAACTGTTTGAAAATATTATGCAGTGAAGAAACACGCCTAATATTGGTAGACATCAGTGGCGTGTGCATGGGGCCGAGTCGGTCTGGCCATGACCACTAGACCGCGAACGCGGCCCGGGCCCCCAGAAGTATTTGTGTCTGCAGCCTGTAAGGGACCCCCCATCGAAGTCCAAAATTTATAAAATATTTTCATTTAACTACTGACTGTTTTTTATGCAGAGATTAAATAAACTGATATAGTATTGTTTAGATTTTAGTAGACTACAGCAGACTGCACTCAAATATCACATTATTAATTTATTATAATAACCGCGTGAGCGAGTAAATTTACACACCAATTGCTGAAAACTGTAATGTCGCTGAAAATCACTTTTGTCAATACAACATATTATATATATATATATGTCTCTGCGAAATCCATTGTTATTTTTTAGAAATATGATCGACCAATAAATTCGACTTTTAACCGAATATTGCATTGATTTTCATCTATAGGGCCGCTTAAAACAAATTGCTTTAGGGGCCCGTGATATGCCAGGCCGACACTGGTCCATGCGAGCAGAGGTTAAGGGGTTATATACCTCCCCATCCACTGGCTTAAAAATATAACAACTATATTATGAGCATTTATTTAGTAGGTATAATTTTATCTTGAAATTATATAGGTAGGTATTTAACCCAAATTACAAGGAAAAACGTGCGATTTATTGAACATAAATTTGCTCTCTTGGATCCGGTTTTTTTAAATACTCTCATTTTCAAGTTTAATACCTATAACAGAAGAATAGATTTTTCGATTTATTTATGAGTTGTGATTATTATTTATTATAGTCCTCTACTATTGAAAATTCCTGGGTATGCTACTGGTAGTTACTATTATTATTATTACTTTCGACTTTCGGGCTGCAATATCGCAAAATCGACAAAAAGTTATTTTGCCTTTACATTCCACGCAAATTCAAAGGTTAGTTATATCTACATTCTTATGCTCACACTGACTATTTCTCCCGATATCCGTCGTCTAACCCGCACGCCTCGCATATTTCTCCTAAAATAACCAATATAATTATAGTAGTGCCAGTATAGTGGGTAGCCAACAATAGTAATAGTGTATCGAACTCAACAAAACGGATGCCGAAAGTCGCGAGTTTCGTTTGGAGCTCAACTTGGGGAAAAAAGCCATCAGCAAAGACGAGAACGGCGTCTGGACGTCAAAACGGGTTTTTCGCGGTTTTTAAAGGTTACGGCGACAACAGCTGGGAGGGTTTCGCAAACGTTATTCGATTGGCTGAAATCAATAAAATCGTATACATTATCGTAATATATATATATATATATATATAGACACATTTGGCCCGTTGTTATACACAATAATATGTCAAACACAATCAGTACACACACATACGACATACCTATGTACATACTTTTACGAATTTACACTATTATTATATGCCAAGTCCTATATATACATACACACTTACCCTCTGCAGTTTTGCCCTACCCTTCGTACTTAAAAAAAAAAAAAAAAATCGTTCGCCATCACTTCCACACACCATGAAGTTTCCGAACGTCAATTTTACATATATATACACCTATTATATTGTTTCACGGTGTATGTATTTTATATAGGTGAAATAAATTAAATGAATTAGATATATTATATTAAAAGCGTAATAGCAAATACCTACCTATCCGATACGAGTAAGTATACTACAACTTGGAAGTGTGCAACAAAGGAATCGTTCAAAAATATAATTGCTGAAAATCGAAATGATGAGTGAAAATTAAAAAACTAGGTACCTACCTATAATACTGTTGCGTTATAATAGACATTCTGTAGATATAAGAATTATCGATTACGAGTACTATTTTCACGTGATGCCTATTGTACAAAATAATTACATATCGTCCGTCGATACTTTTTTCCAAAGGTAGTGTTTTTTTAAACGTGTTTTATGTTTTATTATTATATTTTCTTAGAATATCCAAAAGGTACAATAATCAAAAACGTTCAGTGGACATCTGGCTGCACTAAGAACATTTTGCTAAATGTCCTCGAGATATCCAAGTCTGATATTCCAACGATATCATTGGAGACTGGAGAGCATTCTAAATTCTTAAATAGATAAAAATGTGGACATTTTGATGTTCATATTGAGTGTACACAAAAGTTAACTGAAAGTTGATCTTTATCCTATTGTACGATCAACACTATATCCTATGGAGATCCTATCAGGCGCGACATGGGGGCTATGGTCTCCCTAGACATCAAACTACCTATAAATAATAATTTCTTTCAGAAATCTGAATAGAAGTACAGTGTTAATAAATTATAATCACAGTCTCTGTAGATAGTAGTGCTATCACATTAAGCGGTCAGTGGTCACATTGACTGACGTCTGGTTATGTTAGTTAAAAGTTTAATTTTTGGACCAAAAGGATATTGCCCCCCTCCTTTAAAAGATGAATCAAACCCACCACTGGATTCTAGCGCTATTTGGGTTGTAACCTTATCGGCTAAGTACCTATAGTTTGATCATACCGATCGACAACTAGACGTGACGTCAAATATAAAGCTATACCAACCAAGTAGCGATTTTTCCACGTCCCCCTTCTGTAACTGAATAGACTGATTTTGCGTTGGATATGATATTCTATATAAAAAGTAATTGGGTTAGGTTTTAAAAGATATGGACATCAACTAAAGGATTATTATTTTATTTTTTTAATACAATGGAGTGTTTATAACATAGGTGTTCGTAATATTTGCAATCGCGAGTTAATTTACTCTAACTACGACAGAAATCATAATAATCGAAATTTACTGCTAAAATTTTGTATCCTAAAATTATTTATAATAATATTGTATGATTTATAGTTTGCGGAACTCGATATTCCAATAAAACGAGACAGTTGTTCTAAAACTGCTAAATACTAAATATTCAGGTTAACTTTCTTCAAAAACAAAGATGTCTGAATTGTCTGTGAACTGTGAACCATGCAATATATAAGGTAAGTACCTACACAGACGTTTTCATATTTTACTGTTTTCAGAAAAACCTTCCATATTATTGAAATAGATATTAAAAAAATAGTAAGTAACCTCATTTTCAAATAGAAAAATATAAGTAATCAAATTTAACAAATATTTTGATCTAAATAAAATACATTTTTGGGTGAAGGTTACGGCATTTCATGCCCGTCTATACAGTGCGATTTAAGTTACTACCATAAGAAAAATTCAAAATTCAAAATTTTCAGAGTTTGGACCATTCTTTACCCTGAATAATAAAGGTACCTATGCAAGTAATAACTAAAGGCGAAATACTGCAATGAGAGTGGGGAGGGTGGGGTATGCAATTATTGTCTCTGTGCATTTATATTTATTCGATTGAAAAATGCTAACCTCATTAATCTCCTCGTAAGAAAATCGCACATATCTATGCCATCACTAGTGATATATTTATTCCGGATTAATACCTACCTGAAAAAAAGAATATTAGTGCAGTATTAACATAATATTAGTAGTTTTGTTCACGTTTGAAATACCTACACGAATAGTAGGCACGGTTTAATTTCACATTTCGATTTCGAATGTTTCCCAATACATACGAATTACGATTCCAAATACTACCATGGTCAAAATCACAAAAACGAATGAACGTTAAATTCACGGTTCAGGAAAACTATGCATTTTTTTCGTTGGTATTGGAAAAGCCGATATTACTGATACCAGCAATACGAAGCGAATAAAACGGATCGCAAATAAGAATCTTTAGAAAATTGATAGCGAAAAAAACGAAAAATAGGTACCTTGCGATGGCGTCGAACGGTCCAATTTTCGAATATTTCCAAAATAATGTCGTTGAAAAAGAAAACTCTACAAGGGAAGGAAAAAGAATAATGAAAAAACTGTAATAATATACAACGCACGAGAAAAATAAAATATTACATGTGAATAAACAGAAATCACTCGCGACGCACGTCAACTCGGTCCTAGAGCTTTGTACATACTACAGGTGGTGTGGGCGGTAATAATAATTTATAAATAAACATGTCCGAGTGGTGTTGCCGTTGAAAGTCTTGATTGTAAATATAATAGATACGTGAGTAACCATGGGCTACAGAAACGGTAAGTAGTGAAAACATATCAATATAACTATATTATTACCTATATAATATTATTATTAAACAACAAGTCTGGATTCTTAATCTTCGAAAAATCAGTCAAATAATTATATGTATACCTGTAAATCATTAAGAAGTTTTTTTAAAAAAAAACAAATATAATAATGCGCCAAAGTTTTATTGAAATTATATTTTTTATTTAGCAGCGTATCTAAAAAGTTTAAAAAAATGAACTACCAAAACATTTTTATTTTTCAATTAGTTTATTGCAATTTCGACAACATTATTATTGTTGTGAAATACTAAAATGCGCTTGAAGAAAAGTTATCAATGAATCATTGTTATACTGAATACAAACCCTGGAGGTAACAATATTTAAATATAATTATTATTTTCAATATAAAAAAGCTATGAAAAAATAGAAAAATACTTTGCTGAGAACAGAACTCTCATAAGTCATAAGGTTTGTTACTTTTAGCTCTGCTTTCATAGGTGTAAACTATTTTTAGCTTTGTAATTATCTACTCAGTAAACTTTTTTTTTCATTGAAATTACTTAGTTTCAGAGCAATAGTCATATACTTTTAATCATGTTTTATGGTTCTATATAAAGTACTTGAACACCAGATTTTTCATATATCTGAACCTAAATTGTTACGAAAATTAATTATTAAAAATACTTGTTTACATAATTTATTCAAAAATAATTTATTACAATGAAATACAAGTTTTCAATGGCCAAAAATGAAAAAAAAAATATACAAATCAAAACGCAAATTTTACTAAATCTAAATTAAGTTCTGGAATGGCAAACTGAATAATAAAAAAATATATTCTACTAGTTTAAAAATTAATAATTTTTTTTTTTAAAGACTTAAAATATAAATTAAACATTTTTCATTTTTTCAAAAATTATACAATAGCAAACATTAATTTTCTATACTCAAAAAACACAAAAGTTAATACATAATAGTGTTAAAAACATTTATTACATTCTAATGAGCAATTCAATTGTCTAAGTTTATCTTAGTATATAAATCAGTCTGTTAATGAATTTAAAATAACTTTTCACCTAGTTTTCTTTTCTTTTCTTTTTTTTTGGTTTATTTTGTACATGTTTTCATTATAAAAATAATATTATTGGTTAAATATCTCATCATAATAATCATCATTAACATAAAAAAACAATAGGATTTTAACACAATAATAAACAAAACTGCAAAAGTAATAAAAGTGTGGAACATTCAACCATCTACATTGTAATATATGTTTTGAGGACCTGTCCTCGATTTATGTCGATAATATCATTCTTTGTAATGTTATTTGCTTAAGGCACTTAACTTAATAATAATAATGTGATAATTCGTATAATAATAGAATACATAAATATGTCAATTTATACATTTTGATTCGTTATACAATCATAATTATATATATTATTGGCAAAAGCACCAATTACAAAAAAAAAATAAAAAAATAATTTTATTTTAAATATAAGTTAAATTTTCAAGTCATAAAATTTGGTGTTTGGTTTTAGTAATTTACATTTAACATACAAAACAAAATTATTAATATCTTAAACTAATGTTTGTAGGAACCCATAATAATCACCCTGAAAACCTAAACATTTTGGGCTTTAGACAATGTCTTGTATAGTATGCAAAGATAGACTAATTACCCAAATATTCCGACTTATAAAAGTTAAGTTAGTCGTTATAAAAAAACCAATACATTTATACAGGTTTTAAATTAACATCATAATTATTCAAGTTAAAAGTTACTTGATGAAAATAAAAACCAAAATTAAAACAAAATTAGAAGTGTTTTTTTTTTGACATAAAACAAAAACCACTTCATTCAAAAATTAAACTTTATTTATAAATTAGGTTGCATAATCTGATTTTTTCTAAATAATTTTTTTTTTCATAACTATTACTTGTAGGCTTGAAAAATTACCATTTCCATATTTTTTTTTTGGTAAAATCTAGATCATTCACGATGAGTAATAAATCGTTTTATACTTTACTGGTGTTATATATAAAATTTGCTTTACTATCGTATTGTATATTTAGGACTTATAGAGCTATATAGCTTATTTAGAATATTAAGTGCTATTTATAGGCACTATTTCAATAGAATGAAAAAATATTAAATTGATAAAGAAAACAAAAAATATATTGCTAAAAGAAAATCAAATTTTTTTTAATAAAGTGATATTTAAAAAAAAAATTTGTACCCAACAGCTGCATATGAATATGCAAATTAAACAAACTATTTTCATTTTAAAATAATATGTCTAAACGAATTCACAAAAGATGACTGTATTTAGTCGTTATCGCTAATCACATAGTAAAATTCCATTTGTTTCCAATAAATTAATTATAATAAAACCGTGTCAGTTGCATTGTACTAAAATTATAGGATTTGTTGCATTTTTGAGCTGCCGTATTAAAAATTAATTTCTATTAGTACTAACTTTGAGCTCTGCTTATTAGATAATATTAATTAAAATACAAAAGTATTTTACTAAAACATCAATATTGTTTAAATATTTAGAATATAGAATTTTCTTTTTCGTAAAAATGAAACAAATGTTAAATATGTATAATAACTAACTGATTAATTTTAAAATTATTCACAAGAGTAACTTTTTAACCTTAATTCTAACGTTTTAATTAGTTAGTCCACAGCTTTGATGTGTGTATGATTACTTACAAATTATTACCTTCGTAAGATACTTGATATGTATTTGGCACATTGGAAAATGATTTTTGATCTTGTTGATTGTCAACCTATAATTACATACATTTATAATAAAAATTTTGGGTTACAATAACAATATTATAGTAGTTAAAATAATAAAATACAAATTGTATTAATTCAATTTAATATAAAACAGTGAATTAGTTGCATAAATTAGAAATACTGTTATAAAATGTGAAAAGTACTTAATTAAGAAACTTTTAATTAATTCTACTTACTTCATTTTGTAATTCTTCATTAATACTTCCAGACTCAGATAATATTTCATTTTTACAACTTTTTGTATGTTGCATGAAGCGATGAGCGAGTAAAAATTCATTTGTATCAAACTGTTTTTTACAAATATCACATATGTATAGCAACTGGCTATCCTCAATTTCATTATGTGTTGCTATATGCATATCATAGTAGTGTTTTACTATAAATGATTTTCCTAATATAATAAAAATTGTTAACATTAATGTTTTATTAAATTTTAGAAACATGAATAATAAAAGACTAACCACAAATTTTACAGACAAGAGGTCCAGTCACTCCATGTGTAGTTCGATGTTTATGAAGATTATCTTTGCGACTAAAATGTTTATGACATAAATCACAACCATATAATCGTTGACCTGTATGACTCAACATGTGTCTCATAAGATGCTCTTTACGACTAAATGATTTTAAGCAGGTCTCACAGCTGTATGGTCGCTCCCCTAAAAATCAAATGCAAGAAACCATAGAAAAATAATGGGGACAGGCGCAGCCACTGGTGTAGGTGGGAATTTGTGAAGGTAGGATATAGATGGAAATTGTATGTATATCTGTAAGCAACGATAAACCATTGCTTATGAACAACGATTCTGAGCAGAGTTCAGTTGATAGTGATGCTTAGTCAACAATATATATATCATTGTATAGTAAAATAATTAAATAGGCTTTATATATTTTCTTTAGTAAAATTTGTTTAATGTACCAATTTTTCCAGTTTTCCCGGTTTTTCAAATTTGATGAGAAAATTGAAAAATTACCTCTCTAAAGTACTTCTCAATTGAAATTTCTTTTTAGAAACATTGCTATTATTAAAAGTTGGAGCAAAATTGCTGGTAAAAAAGTTGTGCCCAAAAAAAAAAAAAAGGGCCATAATATATTTTAACTAGTACCTACATTTAGTATATTTTCCCGTTTGCATTTCCCCTGTGAATTTCTATGACAACAATGATTTAAAACAAAAAATTAAAAAAATAAAAACTTAATAACAAAAAAAAAAAACAGTTGCCAATTGACAACCTTGCTTTTAATCTTTTAATTTTTTTTAACCTAAAGACCGAGGTTTTCCTAATTATCTTGAATAATAATGAGTATTTCAAAAAATGACTTCTCTAAAGTACTAACCAGAGAACATTTCCTTTTAGAAAAGGTGCTTTTAATGTTTTTAGGTGCTTAATAATCGGAGTATGCTTTCTGGTAGAAAGTGTTCACATAAAAAAAAATGAATAAAAAATTTAACATCATTGTAAAACCAGGACATTCCTCGCTCCACTCAGAATCTAAAATTACTTTGAAATAATCATTTTTGTAGTTAAAAAATGATTTATAACATGTTAGAATCATTACAGAGAGAAACTTTCAAACCCCTACCATTATTGCTCTTTTAAATATTTTATAAGTTATCTTTCAGGGCCTTTTTTTGATGTTTTTAGGGTCTTTTTATGAATTTTAAGTGCATATACATCCTAACCCTAATTATAAGTTTCTAAAAAATGATATGTTAGTTAGATATCTAGATCTTACATTTTTATTATTACCCCATGATAGAAGTAAAAGTAATTTGTAAATAATATGAAACTAACTTTTTTTACATCCCCATAAAATGTTGCAACTATAGAAGATAAATAATTTAAAAATTCAAAAACTGCACTTCCCAGATTGCAACATGAAGACCATAAGCAGTGAACTAAAAAGACATTGAATAAAATAACACTTATACTGTAATGAACTTGAGTAATTTTTAAATAAATTTTGCAACTTAACTATTATAATAATTATGGAAATTTTGAAGATGCTATATTAAGTCAAGTAGTTAATTTTACTAAGCTATTATAACATATAAAATTATTCACATTAAATTTTGAATTCTATATTCAATAAGACAATTACAAATCTCATTATAGTTAATATAAAATATCTATATATTACAACATATTTACCAGTATGAAGTTTCCTATGTTGAATTAAATGTTCTTTTCTTTTAAATTTTTTATCACATGAGTCACACGGAAACCGTGGTGGCATCATATCCCTTGAATTTTTGGTTGGTACATTATGAATATTCCGATGACTTATAGCTCCACATGTTTGACTATGCATCATATATTCTTTCTCACTTTCTAAAACTTTTCCACATGCAGTGCATGATACAAGAGCACTATGTGTTGATAAAAACCCGTTCATATATGATTTTATCTCGTCAGCCACTTCAGATTTACTATTATCTAAATCCGAATCTTGATCATTACTTCTAAACAAATATTACATTTAATAAAAAAACAATAAGTTAAACAAATATATTTTAAATAAATTCAAATTTTTTTTTGGAAAATAACTCACTCAGATTTATCAAATTGAAAATGAAGCATTTCTGGTTCAACAGTTAAAGGAGTTACATATGTTAAGGAATGCATATTCATTTCTGAATCATCTTTATCAGGACTAGGAATATCCTAAAAATATAACATTGTATTAAATTTTGCCTAAATTATAATCAGATGTTAATGTAAACATAACTACGTAGCAACATTTAAATATTTGTCGTTAATAGTTATTGCAAAGTATAAAAGTTTGTAAAACATTGAAAAAATGAAATTTGTAGAAACTAGAAATAAAATGTGTACATTTAAAATCAGTGTAGTATAAAAGAAATTAGTAGTAAGGTTTTAGATTGTACATTTTGATTTGACACATTGACTGTACAGTACTTCCTAAAAAAGTCTATTAATATCCTAATTCTGATTATCATTTTAGTTATTGTGATTATGAAACATTAATTTCAAGTGGAATTCAAAATTTTAAACTAAATTAGTTATATTCTAAAACTAAGCATTTTAAATGTTTAATATAAAATATAAATGTAACAGACAAATTACTATTATTAGCTTACTAAATTTATCACATAGAGTACTGGCTTTCAACCCTTTTAACAATGTGCCATACTTTAACTCCTAAATAATTTTCACGGCACATTAATCCATATAATAATATAAATATGAGAACTTACAGTTTACAGTCTACTCAATACTACTACAGGGTTAGTTGTGAAATAAATTAATACAATGATGAAAAGATGTGTTAGCATAAATATATATTGTATACATTATAATGTTTATATAATGAAACTAAAATCTTATCTTTATGTTTATTATTTGTCAGTTGTCACCGACTGTCAATAATAATAATTATACCTAAACATAGGCGCCATTATGGTGTAACTAGGGGTATCAACTCCTAACCTACCATTTTTATTGGGGTTACAGATTAATAACTACGCTACGGTAAGAGTAATTTTAAAAATAAAGTATAATTTTCTTGCTTTTTTTCATATGATCACACAAATGTAATAATTATACTATTGGCTAATTTGAAAGTATATAAGTACATATTTATATCAATCAACGGATTACTTATAATTCTAAACTTATTTAATATTTGTCTACTTAATTCTAATGAACAATTAAATAAGACCTGACTGATGGTCGACCAATTTATGAAGTGTGGGACACTTTATTAGACTATAATTGAATTAAAAATATTATTCAAGATGATTTTACTTCAATTGACGCCTATGCCAGTAAATACAAACCCATAAAACTATTATGAATTGATTTAATGTGACATACTTCAACAACGCACGCAGTACACTGGTTTAAAACCACTGACATATGCAATGGTAAAAAACAAATTTTAGACCTAATTCAGTGGTAAAATCTCAACTTACCGGTACAGAATAAATTGTTTGAACGTTTTCACTAGCATCATTTTCTTCATTGGATGAATCTGTTAGAGTAGACTGATTTGAATTAGCCATTGTGTAGTTGTATTTCATTGATTCAACTCCATTAGTTGAACTTGTTATAGCTGACTATTGTAAGAAAAAAAATAAATACAAAATAAGTAGTTTAACTAGCATATTTTAAAAATAAAAGTATCAAAATGTGCAAATTGTGCTCAACTATTATTTTATTAAATAAAAAAAAAAAAGGATTGTACTAATACAATTTAATATATGCTAATTGTGTAATAAATCAACCAAAATAATACCAGGGAAGAATCCAGAATCAAACAATGGAAAGGTGAGATAGTAGTACAATTTTCAAAATTCATATAAGACAAATATTTATGATAAAAATCAATCTAAAAGCGAACAAGGGTGATCCACCACTAAAAATACATTCTATTAAAATTAATAATAGCTAACTAACCTGTACTTCATATTTACTAAAGTCTTGATAACGGCTATTTATATCATTAACTATCTGTATAGAACCAGACTGAACAAGATTGGATAGACTTTGCATTGTACCCATAGTTGATGAATGATCAGAGGTATCATTGTTCTCCTGACTTTCAGAATTGTCACTCAAATTATTTTGTACAAGCTCTCGTACATAAACCTGGAAATAAAATAGTTTTACTTTAAAATTTACACAAATTCTGGTGAAAACAATTTGATGTTCTTTATAGTTAAAGGGGGCTATTTTGATACTTATTTAGAAATGAAAATATACGTATGTTTACACAAAATAATGATTTAAAATTGGTATTAAGCGCATATTATAATTAGTAAGATTAGCAGGACGAATTTTGAACATGTAGCTTAATTTGCAGAAACACACATTTTACCAAAATATAGTTTTTACTTATAAAATATACTTATAAATAAGTAAAACTTACCTTTCCTTGGCATTTCAATCGATCAGAAAAACTAAGAGTTGCACAATAGCTTTTTAGTGTAGATTCTGTATTCACACATTGGTCTAAAAAATTATAAAATTCTTCTACTTTTGCAACACAGCTTTCACAAATTCCTTTCGGTAATGTATCTTTTTCTTTAATCTAAAAAAAAAATGTATATATATATATATATGTTATTAAGGGACAGTATTACAATCATCGGTTATAGGTTCATTAACACTCTGGTTATCAAGATGATAGGGGCTAACGCATTAATGGTCCATTATCATAAAGTGAGTATTACAATACTTGGTCTATGTCCATTTCAGTACCCAACAACTCAACTGTTTTAATTAATAATATTATTGTTCTGTGATAATAATTTTTGTTCATGCATAGTACTTATTTTATTTTCGAAATGTATAATCAAATATAATAATAAATCAAAAGAATAAAATTGTGTGTAGAAGAAAAAGAAGAACTAATGAATTATGGCATTAAGTATAAAGGTCACAGTATCCTTATACTTTATATATTAGTATTAAGTATCCAAATCCGTAAAATTAATGAATAGATACATCTTAATGCCAAAGGTAGGTAGGTAAGTACTTTAATAAATAATGAACATCTAAGAAATACTTTTGTAATAGTTATTAAGATAATCTATGAATTTGAATTTTTCATATATTTTTCAATATTTTCATTTGATTGATCATAATCATTTACATTGTTATTTTTGACTAGAAAGTACAAATAATCACAACAAAAAAATATCAATAGCCAATCAAATACTTTTACGCTCAGTCATATTTTGTTAACTAGCCAATTTAAGCCTGTAAGCGTAATTAATAATTGTAAAAATTCTAAAAGTATTATCATCCCAATAAATAATAAATTATTCTGTAAATAATTAATTTATATAGATAATTTGTATCTATATAATATGTTATCTATGTAATATGTATGCAGTGTCTATTATCTAGTATTAAGTACCAAAATATAAATAGGTATATTAGTTAATTATTTTAATTTAGGTTAATTATTTGTAATATAAATAATCAATTGAATGAATTATGAATAAAAAATAAATATTAAGAAATTAGTGTTTATAAAATAATCCTTAAAAGTATCATCCCAATAATAATAATTTGTTTAGCAGCAAGTATTGAAGTTATTTACATAATATATATTATATTCATATAACACCAATCACTAAGCACCTATAATATCGTTTCGTAGACGAAATAATAACAATAATAATTAATACAAATATATTATAATATATATATGTAACATTTAGATATTATGTAAACAAATAAAAGTATTTTATTAAATTGATTAAACAAGTAATCCATAGACCCTGATCGCATAAACTACTAATATTATTAACATTAATTTTTATAATATAATATGTGAAACGCAAAGAAAACGCCATAAGTATAAAAATGAAAGCTGAACCCATGGGCCATACATAATTTACTCATGATGTTATATTATATTAAATTTATCTAATTAAAAATATTTCTATGCGTACCAACATATAAATCACGTTTTTAAAGTATCAAATTTACACCTATGAAAACATTATAGACAATTGGTTTGATAAAGTGCTTTATATATTTTGGAAAAAAAAAAATATCAAAATATCGAAAAACCATTCCTATATTTTCTCTTCGCCTTCTGAATCTCATTCGCATTATGCAGTCAGAATATTTATTTTCAATTACCCACAATAATATGCGATGCGATGTTTCCTTTCACATTACATAAAATAATGTAGAATATTAAATTAAAATACAGATGTATAATAGATAATGTAATGAACTAAGTATAATAGGTCTCTTTGATACAAACTATAACATAAAATATAAACAATGATCTTACAGTTGCAGAACAATACAATATTACGAAAAGTGGTCAGAAAATTCAAAAATCGAAATTTTAACTAATAAAACCCTATTTATTGTTTTTTGATATTTTGACGCCGCTGTATTGATAATGAAATCATATTGCCATAAGACATACGTAAAAATGTAGGAAATTTCACATATTATTGAGGGGAATTGGAAAATAGATATTTTGACTGTAAACGTGAATCGGGTAAAGGAGTGGAATAGAAAAAATAAGGGTGGTTTTTCGATATTTTGACATTTTTTTTTTTTTTTGAACCCAAAAACTCCTTAGTTTACAATTCGGTATTTATTCTTAACATTTTTAAGAATTTGCCAAGCAATAAAATTGCATTGATTAGAATTGTGCACAAGAAAAAAAACCTGCGATTTTAACATACCGTATATCCGGTGGTAACCATACAAACATTTTATATCGTTATCACTTACCTGTAGGGGTATACATTTTTTCAACTTTGACGGTAACTGTCTCTCGGAACTTTGAGGGCTTTTGAACAGATCAAATTTCTTACCGCCTACACACATGCATAGTCGGCACAGATCATAAAAATCCACTTTTTTGTAAATACTCATCATGCGAGACTACCGAAATCTGTGACGAATTTATACGGTTGAACTGAAGACACTGCCGTTCTGGAAATTTGACAAATACGCCATTCGAACCGCTTTTATTTTAGTAGTTAATGTTTTTTTTTTTACTTTTGTCCGAATGTAAGTCGTACGGTACCTAGGTGTTATTGTTGTTGTTATTGACGTTACCGTTGATGACCACCGAGTGCACCACATGCACTAACCTACTGACTGTTGATAACAGCCTCGAGTCAGGAGTTCGCAACGACGTCATCTGCAGTCTGCAGCTGCTGCTGCATCCACTACAGCTGCCATTTTGTTTGCGACAAAAGTAAGTAGGTGGTAATTAATATTAATGTGGTGTGCTGTAAAAAATGAACCACAATAAATTAAAATTAAATTCTTACATTTTATTAATATATAGTTCAATATTTGATATAAAAAATATTTATAATATGGGTGAGATTGCGTTTATATTTTTTTAAATATTAAATATTTTGAATATTTGAACAAAATTCGTTTCTAAACACTGTTATCAAGTATCATACCATGTGGTTACACTGTAAGCCACGTTATCGCATTTCAGCCCCCACCCGTAACGACGAAATTTCAGTGCAAAATATTGCATTGCGGGTTGCGGCATCGCGTATTTTTTAATCTAGTATATTAATTTACTGTTGAAATTATAGTAATATAATAATTATATTATTGCTTATGTGCTTGTAAATGTTAATATTTAATAAAAATTTAATAATTCAATATAGGTCTTCATGTATTAGACAAACAACTAGTGGTTATATGTTTATGTACCTGTATCACACATGTTACAATTATACCTATTTACATGAATAGGTAGGTGACAAAGTTTCTCTAATATAGCTCCTTTTGATAATTAGACAATTATAATAATATGAACTCGAATTAATTTTGGATTTGATTTTCTTACTTGCCATGTACAGCTGCTAATATTGACCGGTAACAACTGATGACATTTGATTTGTGTTTGCTGTGATTTTTTGAGACATTTTCTAAAATATGTCTAGTGATATGTCTTCGAAAGCTGGGTTTGAACCTTTGGATATAGCAGCAGCAGCAGCAGCAGCAGCAGCGGCAGCGGCAGCAGGTAAAGCCTTCCGTATGAGTGAGGGTGACTGGATTTGTCCAAATGCTCAATGTGCCAATATAAATTTTGCTCGTCGCGCTCATTGTAACCGGTGTAATAAAGAACGCGAAGATTTACCAGTCAAAAAAAAAGCTGGTGCTGAAATTGGTAAAGCTGCTGCAGAAAAAAGTAAAGGGCTATTTTCAGCTGATGACTGGCAGTGTAGCAAATGTGGTAATGTAAATTGGGCACGTCGATCTCAGTGTAATATGTGTAATGCACCTAAATTTGCCGATCCTGAAGAACGTACTGGGTATGGCGGTGGCTACAATGACAGAGGCATTGTTGAGTATGTTAAGCGTGAAGATTCGGACGATGAGTATGATGAATTTGGACGTAAGAAAAAGAAACACAAACGCTGTGGATCAATTAGTGAAGACTCTAATAGTCAAAATGGCAAAGAAGATGATAGTGATAGAAAAAAATCTAAAACTTGGTCAAAAGTTGTTGACGAAGAAGTTGATGATGATGATGACGACGATGATGATGATGAAGATGGAGATCTTTCGAAGTATGATTTGTCTGAATGGGATGACTTAGCTGCTGCCCAATCTAAAAAAGCTAAATCAAGATCCAGATCTAGATCACCAATAAAATAATAATAACATTATTTGTAAGTAGTGAATAAAGTTTTGAATTTAATACTAAGTAGGTTATTATTAAAAAAAAAAAGTTATTATTTTGGGTCCAAAAACTGACTAAGGTAGGTTGAATAAATAATATTTTTTTTAGATAGGTACACTCTTTTTTTTCCGGTTATTGCCAAACAGTATTTAAACAATTTATAATAATATAGTGTTCTTCAATCACTGAAATAAAAATGTTTTGGAAACTACTAATACTTAATAGTATTTGATTAATAAACTATACATAGAATTCCGTTATTATTATAATATATTAAATAGCTGTTTATTTTTATTTAAAATGTTTTATATTCATTTTTTAGATGTGGCTGTCTTAAGTGTTGTTGACACGTCTACAATCAATATTTTCCAACGACCAACCAACCACAAATGAATTTAGTTATTAGATTTTTTTTTCTGTCATTTTATTTATTTTGAACACTATCTAAATATCTATAACTGTTACATATTTTTATTTGTATTATTAATTAATATGTCTACCTATTACAATAAAAAAAAAAAAATTTAAAAAAAATACAAATTAAATATATGTCATTAAAATAAGTTGTACAGCTTTTACCAGTTTTAATAATTCATGCAATTTTTCTTATGTGCATACATATTGTAATAGTACAATTTTTCTTTATTTCACTATTTGTTAAATTTATTTATTTATGATAAATGATTGTCACGTTTTTTGAATTTGTAAAATTGCTTGCTGAAATATAATGTAAGTTAATAATCAGTATTAATAACGTTATACTCATGATGCAATTTTAAATAGATGTTTGTAAATAATTTTCTATTTCATATCATACAGATTATTTTAATTAAAATTACTACATTTCATGACATTGTGACTTGGATAAGGTACTTGAAGAATTTGCTTTCTAAATTTTGACTATCTAAATTATTGTTCCAGATTTCTTATTTTCAATTCTGTAATTCTATTATTATTTGACAGACATGTCAGAGTTAAATTCGAGTTGGCCATGGACACTTATGTTTCAGTAGTTTTGTCAATTAATTTCTTGGGAATAAACATTATAACATGATACTGTAAGTATATTTTTGCACATTTATGGTTCATGTTTTGTGTCTTGTCTTGTAATTAACTCATAAAATTAATAAAACCTTTATTTTCATAAACTTTCCTATTCTTTCTATGTTTTTTCGGTATTGCTTGTTTATTATTTCATAATATACATGTAAAATCGAAAAACAACTTTCTAACTCATCAACTAGATTAAAATGCCACAAAAAAGGTATCTAGTTGTTTTGAAATTCACAGTGTTGCTTGGAGCAGCATTCGACGGCATAAAATATTTAATAAAATTGAGACTTTGACATTAAAACTGTTTCGGGAAAGAACTGAGAGGGCTACAGCTATAGTTAAGATACCAAATTGTCTTAATATAAAAAGAAAAACCTTGGCTGCGAAAGATCATTTTTATTTTTTCGATATCAGAACTATAAAATAAGTTATTCAAGTTTGAAAAACAAATAATAAAGGATATTGAAATAATAATAACTCTGTATCGAAAACATAAAGACCTCATTTCACAGTCAATGTTCTCATCTTTCAATAGTCAGGTATTCAAAACTATATTATATTGTAACTCTGATGTGTATACTTACTATCCATGCAAAAAATATATCTCCTAAAATAATAATTTAGAATAAAAATTTACTGAATTATTATTATTATTTTTTTTTTATAGATTTGGTTCCTACTAACTTTACATACTACTACATTAAATATTTTCATTTAAATGATAATCATAATCATTATGCACTCATTCGTTTTTTAGGTACCTAATAATTTAATTACTGTTATTTTTGTTAACTTTAACTTGTCAGGAAAAATTATTTAAATCACGACCAACGTCTCCGGGAAGGTTGCGGGAATATAATATACGTACCTACATATACTCACTTATAGAGTGGAAAGAATAATAATGTTTGCTAATAGAAAATATAATTGTGTTCATTAAATTCATTTGGGGGACAATTTTAGCTGCCTGCGAAACAATAATAAAACGTTCAACCAACTATATTAAAATTGTTTGCTAACACATTTCATTAGACAAAAAGCTCATACCTTTTATTTATACTTTCAGGGATCCCGAGTTCAAACTCGAGTTCCGTAATTTTTTTTTTACAAAACTACGTTGAATAAATGAATTTTGTTTCAAAAAATAAAATTGAGTGTAATGTAGTATTTTGTTTTTATTATAAGTTTTAAAATTTTTAAAATCAAATTTCGACAAAAATCGTAAATATTACGGCCTTTCAATAAATTCATTACCGAAATTTGGTTCGTATAGTTTGTCGTTATCAATGGTTTATCGTTGTTTACAAGTATAAATTAAATAACTATGTATCCCTCCTTCTCCACTACCCATCTACAACAGTGGCCGCATCTGTCTTCAGTATTAGCTCTTTTTTTTTTTTTATTAATACTTCAAAATAAAAGTTTTTTTCAAAAGAGTTCGATTACATTCTGTGAAGGACGCACTAATTTACTGACTAGGATTTTACTGATTAGTGACCAGACTAAATTTGTCATTCGTTCACCGACCGGGTTAAAATTTAGAGAACACATCCGTATTATAAACAGTGTTGAATCCAGGTATTCTACAAGGGAGCAAATGCTCCCTCTAGAATTGTATTCGCCCCCCCCCTGACAAATAAAATAACTGCTAACAAAATGTATTTATTAAATTTACACTACTCGTTACTCTTTTCAATTTAGATAGAAATGACCAGTGAAAAAAATGAGCCCTCCCAAGAGAAATTCTCTGAATTCAACACAGATTATAAGGTATCTAATCGATGTTATACCCAAAAATAAGCTTTCCACTAACATCACCTTTTCTTCAGGGGCTGAAAAACTATAGAATGTATCGATTAATTTCACTGACCAAGTAAAAGGATATAACGTCGATAAGGTTTTATGTAGGTATTTACGGATGTGTTTTCCAAATTGGTTGGGGAACGCCGGGCCCGGGTCGGAGATATTTAGTCTGATCAATAAAATCCTGGTCCTATACTCCTCCTTCTCCTATTTATAAATATTATTAAGTATATAAATTATTTATTTGTTACCTATTTTAGTAGAAAAAAATAAAATACAATAAACATAGGTTTGGACATGTCACGCGGAAAGAGGAAAAAATGGTGGTGGATGCTATTGAAAATGATAATGGAAACGAGGACAACGGGTGTATACGAGAACGATGTGGGGGATCGGGTTAAGTTGAAGTCTAGGACGAGGGCGACCGACCCCAAAGTATAATAGACAAAAAAGAAGAAAAGGTAGGTACCTATAACCCACAGACTTATCGACGATATCGATTAAACAAACGGGCGTAATATAAAAATCATTATTTTTGTAATAAACAAAATTGTAATTTTCCACGCTCGTACAGCGGCTTACTTACACATACCTCAGTGGCACGTGGTTTCGCACTCGATCGCAGTCAACAATACATCTACAGCTACAGGAGCTACATAATAATAGTATTCTCGCGTGCGGCGTCGCCAGTACCAATATGGAAGCAATGTTCTCGGCCGTGTCGCCAGTGGATTATCTAGAGAAACAACAAAAATTGGTTAGTGACAGTAATCGCTCTATGAAATATTCGGTTCATAACTTCATATTATAACTAACTGTATTAATGTGTATAGAGGATTAAGTGATTAACCATAACAATATCGTCTGGATAAATCCGTCAGTCACCTCAGTCCTCGCGGTCTGATAAAGGGTTTTAGATTGATTTTGATTCATATAATACGATCGATTTGGGCGAATTTTTAACCATAGTCGATTTCAGGGTTGAGGACCACACCGAAAAAAAAAAAAACATAATTTGGTAAACAACTTAGATATTAGATATAGCGAATTCGATTTTAAAAAAATTTTGACGAAATTTTTACTGCTATAATAACAATGATAGCAAACATAGACTTATTATTTTTCGGGGATCTGCGGAGACCAGGATACACGATCCCCTCTAAATCTATAGATCCCGTGCTTTTCGGTGCAGTGAGTCATACCTACCTGCAACACAATGGTTGTAGTCTGGATCCGGTTAGGAGCGAGGGGGGAGAGCGGCGTCGGCGTCCGTCCCCTCGGGTCCTTGTGTTATTTCGTCTCGCGAAGGTCCTTGTCCGCCGCAGATAGTTTCCGCTTGTTTTACATAACGCCCGATGTGGTGATTGGTCGCGGTATCCGCGTAACCGGTGAAATCACGTCTATACAATAATAAAATGTACATAGGTAGAGGTATCCGTAAGGCCGTGGCGACAGCGTCCGACTAAACAATACAATCGGCCGCCGTGCCAGAGCAAATCGTGTTTTCCCGTCGTTATTTACCGTGTAGATTTCGGTGCGGCGCGCACCGTATACGCGGCATAATAGAGGCGCAACAGTTTTCCGGAGAGGTGCCGCGAAATATCGTCAGTCGACCGCGAATCGTGTACCCACAATAACTGCTCATTATAAATCTATATTTATAATAATTATACCTGCCCAGCTTTATACCCGTGTGCGCGATCAGACTAGCCCGTAAAACTTTGTCACCGTCATGTCCGTAGGCGACCTGAACTTGACGATGGTAAGTGTATACTTCTATAAAAAATTCAACGCGCGCAATTTTATTATTACTATTACAGCCGTATGATGTGAACACGCAGTCGGTACCCATCGCTCACAAATTATTATGTGTCACTGCGTATCAGAGTAGTACATCTTTTTCTTTTCCGATCAATTATTATTCTTTTTAGACTTTCAAAATTTACTGCTGGAAAAAAAAATCTCGATTTTTTTAATTTATTATAATTTGCATACAGAAAAAAATATATACTTAGTCAAAATATAATTGCATGTGTGATGTTTGCAAATGTGAAGACAGAATTTCGTGTTATTTCACATTTCCCTCTATCCTTAAAAAATGATTGTCACACAAACAATACTCTTCTGTATGAAATTCATATTTTCTTTTAAAAGTTCTTCTTGTCTGTTTTTCAGTAGAGTATTAGAGTGTAATATTTACCTGTAAATATTTAAAACGTTTTTTAATGGAAATTATATGAATATACATATAACATATACTAGTATTTAAACTGTAAATAATTTATTTCATTAGTCGTTTAGCAATATTTAACTACATACGTTATAATATTATGTGTACGGTTTCAATGAAACCGTGAATAACCGTACCTATGTCTGAAAAATAGGTACTTTGTTGTGAAATAATTGTTTTATTTATATTATTAGGTAAATATCAAAATAAAATTGAGTTTTCACGTATAATCGTGTTATACATCGACAATTACACGTACACAAATAAATAAATTTCGAATATGAAATCAATTTTAATATTAAATTATACATGTATGTAGTTATCAGGTATATAGATACTCGGTAATATATTTTAAATATTATTCAGTACAATTATCAAATAAGATCACTAAGATTAATCCGTGTATTATAGAAGACTGAGGTTTGAGGCTGTAACTAATTTGTATAATCATCTATCACACGACCATGACTATTTAAAAACAGTACCTACCCATTGCAGGCTATAACAATTGATTTGGAGGACAAAATCGCCATTCTTTGTTTTTACAAATACCTATGTAGGTGATAGCTATAAAACCTGCTATAGTTATCTATAGACTATAGTTCAAGTAAACTATACTACAGCTATTGTTTGTGTGTATTGGTTTGGTTCCTATGCAACGTTAACCCTTCTGCAGTTCCTGCAGTCGATAATAACCATACAATCTATGAGTTATGACCCGAAATGAAAGGTCCTGTCGTCCTGATATGTATGCCATTATGGCACCTATATATTTACCAACGCGGTTAAATCAAAATCATAATAAATAATAATACAATGTTGTATAATATTATAAAAGTAGAATAGAAATCTAGATCGAGAAAAACAATAATACATTTTTTCTCTTATGATTTCAACGCAATGTTCGTGATATAATTGATCAAAGTGTATGTGCTGTTTAATGTTTATATAATGGTATACGACCTAATTTTTACATTTTAAATAAACTAGGTACCTGACCTAACCTTACATACTCGTGAGTGACATTAGTCAGGTAAGCGTATGTATTCGTTTTCATTACGAACAAATGTCGTTCATGATTAAATATTTCTTTTTTAATCGTGTTTTTAAAATTTTTCTATCAGAGTACCGGATTGACAATATTCGAATATTTTAAAGATGATTTCACTTAAAATTCAAAATGTTGTACCTACTATAGAAAGACATAATATTATAAGTATGTCTTACAATAAACAAAAAAAAAAAAATTTGGTATATATACACTCCACACTCTTGAATTAGTACATTATACATACACTTGGGAGTGGTTAAACGGGAGGAGGGAGAGACTAAAATACTTGGGTCCTGCTCCTTCAAACATGTAACAATAGATCAATTATTAATTTATAACAAATAATACAACATAGTATGTCATTTTGTAAAATATATATATTTATATTGTAGAATATTGTTACCATATAATATCGATAAAAAAAAAAAAATAACAATAATAGTAATTACAGAAAATTCACAAAATATAAATGAGTTTATAAAAAAATTAAAGAAGGGGATATGGCATACTGATCCCTTCTCCTGTGGGCACGCTATCTGATCTATATCGAATAAGTAAAAACATTCACTTCAATACCCGTGAAGTTAACTGAGCATATAGTATTTATAGCGATGACGTTCGGTACTTCTTTTAAGTAAGAGACACGTCGCAATATATTATTCATCCTAATCCACATTCACCACACGACACGTCACTTCTTAAGCAATCGTTTTTATTTTAATCATCATTCGGAGACACTACTTATTATCTGCATTTCATTTTTTGATTTCTTAATCTATATAAGACATAAAAAAAATCGAATAATTATATTAATATTATTTGATCTAATAATATAACTTATAACTGTATATGTAGCACGTATAGGGGCTACGTTTATACATTTTATGCAATTCCATGCATGACTATTTCAATTATTATACTTAATATTTATTATCAATTATCATTATTGATTTTTTTCAGACCAACATTTAAATATACACCTAGGTATATATAGGGAGTGATTGACCTTATAAGTAATTATTTTTAGTTTTCTTTAATTGATAATATCACATGGGAATCATAACCATAGCCATATAATTTATATAGATATAGATACTCTAAATATATATATATTTAGTAAAAATCGATTATTGTATTATTAATAAGTATTAACTAATATAATATTAACCAATTTATTACCAAAACTGTTAAAGACCTTGGTGTAATTTTTTCATATGATTTATGTTTTCGTGAATACATTTAGTGTATCGTGAAGAAATCTTCAAAAACATTAGGTTTTATTAAACGTCAATCGTCTGTGTTTTTAGATCCTAGGTCTTTTAAAGCCCTTTACACGGGTCTTGTTAGGTCTATTTTGGAATACGATTCTATTATTTGGAGCCCTTATACTAAATTAGAAAACGATTCAATCGAAAGAGTCCAAAATCGGTTCCTCAAATACTTAGCTTTTAAAATATATTTTCAGTTGGAACCTCACGAGTACGAATCTATCCGTTTACATTCTAATTTACCATTACTGGCTTCTAGATGGGAAGCGACGGATATACGACGGATATACTCGTATTCTTTGTTTATAATCTCATTAATGGTCTTATAAATTCTACTTATTTACTTGAAAACATTCACTTTAATGTTCCCTCACACCATCCCAGATACCTGACTCTTTTTTAACTTCTCTTATCATAATATCAACTTTGCTAAAAGTTCACTTCTTTTCAGAGCAATGTCGCATTACGCAACAATACCCTAACTTTGATTTTTTTTCTTGATGATTTATCTAAAATAACTAAATTGCATGTTAATTATTGTTAATATCTATTATATTATCTTTTATCAAATTTATCGATTTTACATCCAATCACTTATAACCGCGTATATCCTATTGTTTTTATTGCATATTTGTATGTATTATTTTTGTTTAATTGGGTTCACGCCCGTTTTATTTCAACGAATAAATTATTATTATTATTATTAATTTTCCTATGGGTTTTCATAATAAATGGAAAAAACGTGAAATATAAAATTAATTATTTTCAAATTGTAAATATTATGGCCTTTCAAAATATATGTAACCAAACTCTACTCGGAATCGTTGCGTACTGATTTACATTAAATTACATCTTTATATCCTACCTTCTTAACTTATATACAAGAGTGGCCTATCCATCCTGCGAAGTATGTCCGTTTTTTTTAGATTCCGAGCGTAGCCAGGGAGTTATTGGTTTTACTAAGACGTTTATTTATTTTTTTATTTTTCTTTGTTCTAGTCTGTAGACGTTTTTTCCTAATAAACTTGCTCCGATTTTTACGTATAGCATCTTTTCTGAAAGTTCAAGTTTTCTAGATTGTACTTTAAACAAGTCACTTTTTGATTTTTGACGCCATTTATTAAATAAAAGCATTTAAGTGGGAAAAACGTGGAAAACGTACAATTTCATGATTTCATTATTTTATAAAAAGACGGACGACGTTTTCTACCGGAAAAAATGTTTTAAAAATCACAAGATACCTTTTTTGTTGAATTTTTGATTTACTTTCTAACGGTATAATTGCCAACACTTTTGAGCTTTTTTGAGCTTTTAAGAAATTTTAATTTTTGGGAGTTTTTGCTGTTATTCGGTTATAAATACACGTAGAGACTTAAAACTTGATAATAATACTTATATTGGTCTTACCTAGACGTGTTAAAATTTCCAAAATCATCGGACGACTTTTTTTTTAATGAGAATTTTGAAATCAAATTTAAACAAAAATCGCAAACATTTTTCGTTCGGAATCGTCACTCATCAAGCAATGGTTTATCGTTGCTTACAGATATAAATAAAATAACCTTACTTATCCTACCTTCCCAACTTTTCACCTATAACAGAGGCCGCTCCCATCCCCAGTATCAGCTCTATTTTTCATAGTTGATACTCATAATAATATACTATAAAATATTTACATTTTAATTTGTTTAATGTTATATTTATTAGCCTATCTGAAACAGTTATTTTCATTATTTCATAATATAGCTTTCAAAAAAATCATTCAGTTGTATTATTATATTATTACGAGTTGCATTACATAATAAAAAGTTAAAAAATGTAAAAATAAATTACGTTCTACACAATTATCATAAGTTACGGTTTCGTGATTTCAAATAAAAATAAAAATGCGTAATACTCGTTGGTAGAAATGGTAGACAGAGTACATTAAATCCGAATAGTGTAGGTTACAACGTTGTTATTTTTAGATAGAAAATAATCAGTAAAATAAGTGAGAAAATAATACGTATAGTATGCCGTATATATGTTTAGATGTATAATGTATTGTACACAGATGTAATTTATTATAGTAAAATATATATTAAGTATAGTAATTAAAAGTAAAGAAATTGAGTTATTAAAAAATATCCACACACAAATTACACATAATTGCATAATTATCGAACACATTTTAGTATAGGTACTGTTTTTGTATTTATATTATTATGTGCGAGTATAATATATTATACTCTTGTAGTGATTTTGTTTAAAGCAACAAAAATCTAAAACTCCATACCTATACAAAATTGTGTTTAATTACAAACTACCTAACTACTTAGAATGTGACAATAAATTAACCTACATTTTAATAATTAGTATGTTTGTTGAATAGAATACAATATATAGGAAATAGCCAATAGGTTATGATCATTGATTTTATAATATACTATTGTCCACTATAAGATCAATGGTTATAATGTTTTGTACAACAAATAAAAAATATTGTCACAGAACATAAAAATATATAGTTCTATGTATCTATATAAGATATAATATATTGTTCTTCTTCATACTCGCTTTATAAAGTTAAAATTTGTTTTTCTCTTATCCTATACTGTATTTTAATTTTAAAGGCCAAGCCATTGGATGTAAACCGTTATGCCACTAAAAAAACCATTGCTCAGGGGATGTTGGATATTGCTCTGTTGACTGCCAACGCGAACCAATTGAAATATATACTCCAAGTGGGCCAAAAACACGAGTTCTACAAACCACTGCTAGTACTTATCGCTACTTCTATATTTTTACAAGTGAGTACATCTATAATCTATATCGTCCCGCAGCAAACACAGTTCACCGTTATATCGTAGTTTAAACATGAATAATTAATTCCCTACAATGAAATCAACATAATAAAAAAAAAAAAATGAAATTATTCGTTTGTTTTATGATTACCCTCAAGGTGTTCATGGGAGTGATATTCCTATCTCTTAACTTGCTCCGGGATTGTCGGTTTCATTTGATCGAATACAAAACGTCGTCATTGATCATTAACCAAGTGCCGGTCGTGTGCACTTTTATGGTGTTTGTGATCAACATAATAATAGGAGCTTTTGATTCTGGCTTAGCCAGTATCGTACCGACTTCAACATTTAGCACGCCTTCAGTTCCACTTGGGACTAATTAGCTGATGTACGCCTACCGCATCTCAGTTTACTTATCTATTATGTATATCATTTTATACGGTTAATAAATTTAAAAAAAAAAAAAATATTTCTGAGAATTATTTACAAAATATGTATTGGTAAATAATCGTAATAATAATATTATAATATAAGTGTACAAGAAAAGGTGATGGTATCGACTTGGGAGCGAAAAGGATAAATTATCTATGTATTTAACAGTACATTTATTGTATCTAGGAACTTCAATTCATGAAAGACACATTTTCAGTCGGAAAAACCGTGAACTTTTATATACGTACTTATAAGTACCTATATAATATAATATGTACTTTACATCGATTACACATAATATTTTTAAATGTATTCTGTTCTATATATATATAATATATTATAGGTGCTGGTTGGTGGGATATTCTTGGTTGTTGGCGGTCTGGACATTAAGAAAGAAAATGACCAAAGGAAATGTTTGATTTTAAATGACATCTCTGTCATAATGGTCTTCCTAATTACTGTGATCAATATAACAATATCTGGTTTTGGGTTTGATGTTAGTTCTTCGATGGACACAAATTTGAAAAAATTAAATTAAGTATTCAAAAAGTCAGTATACCTTTCACCTTTTCATAAAATTACAAAAAAAAAAAAAATAAAATATTTTTTATTGTAAAATTGTTTCCAAGTAATAATAATATACCTAAAATATTGTACATTTTTAAAAATTAATAAAATTTTTTATGATTATGTAAATAAAAAAAAATTGTGTTGATTGTATTTATTTATTATATGTATACCATACAATATACAAATGTATACATATATTATAGTCATTGATCATTATATGATTATTAAATTTAATTGTAATCAAAATATAGAGACTCAGCAGAGTGATATGCTCAATTAACATCCTAATTATAACACCTATCAAATGCTATCACATGTCTGTAATACCAGGCGTCCTTTTCTTGACAAGTTGCAGAGGCGTATATAGGATTTTCTTGTGGAGGGAGATTTGAAATAATATTTTTTAGAGACTAATTTATTTATTTTTTAATGGCGTCATAGACGTTCGAAATATTAAGTATTAATGTATTTGGGGACTTGGGGTACCGAAGGGCACTCCATAACTTAATAATAGTCCCAAAAAATATGTAAATAGTCTGAATGCTCATATTATACCCATAAATAAAATAGAATTGGGTTTAGTTTGTGCAAGCTTTAGATTTCAGTTTCACCCATGTAGAGATTTAAATAACAATGAACCCAATAGTATTCGTATTCTCGGATAAGTACACTGTTTTATTAATTTAAAAAATAGATTTAAGTTTCTAAATTTTTATATACAACTAATTGAAAATTTCATCTGTTTTGACCTCAACTTCAACGTGGAAAGGCGATTGGAAAACGTAGATTCTGAGTGGAACGAGGAATATATTGGTTTTACAATGATGTTTATTTTTTTATTTTTTTTCTACCAGAAAGCATACTCCGATTATGAATTATAGCATCTCTTCTGAAAAATAATGTTCTCTGGGAGGTACTTTAAAGAGGTTATTTTTTGAAATTCTCATTAACTAAAGATACTATAGCTCAAATTTGTTCACAGACCTTAAATGAAAACAAACTTAGCACATGAGATTATTCACATATAGATTATAGGTATGGTGATAACCTATTCTCGCGTTAGGTCTGCAGAGTAACTGAACTGCGGATCAAATTAGACTAGGTAAACTGAAGATAATAGTGTATAATGAATGTACCTAAATTTCTTATTATTTGTTTTTATTGATAAAGGTAGGTATATAAGTATCCACTAAGTAATCACAATAAATTAATAGTGATGGTACCAACATATTTTTTTTTCATTTGTTAATATCTACCTCAAAATGTACATGTATGGATTAATCTTCAGACTATGATATAATATAATAATATGATAGTTGACGTACGACAATACTAGGTTTTTTTGTTTAGTATATAGACACACATGATAACAATGTATCATAATATTTCCAAACGAATAATCGCGAAATATGTGACATTTGTGTTTATTCCCAAAGTTGTCGATAAAACCAATAATTCAGCCTCGTTCCAATTAATAGTGATGACCGATTTCACTATCATCTCACACATATCACTTGTGGTATATCCCACATCCTGTTATGATCTGGAAATGTGTGTTGTTCACTATGTGAGTTTGTTTACGAACTCATTACACTCGCTCGTCGACCGCTAACATATATACGTGAACAGTTATAAATACATCTGCATTATCTTATATTAATAATTAATATTACCGGTTAATATTACACATACACGGTGACCGTTGTTCAAAAAAAAAAAAATGTCCAATGTAACCGAAACCCGTCTGGAGATAGATGACGGTCCGGAGGATAAAAAATCGAGAAATTTGTTGTCAAGATCCATGAGCAAAGTTAGCAACGTCACGTACAACGCGAAAAAAACTATGGCTCAGGGTATGATGGACATTGCGTTGCTCACGGCCAACGCCAATCAACTGCGGTACATATTAGAGTTTCGTCACAAGTCAACAAACTTTGTCATTCTACTGATTCTTATAGCGTGCAGCCTGATATTACAAGTAAACGCAAAAACCCATAGATCGTAATATTTATTTTATCATATACTGAGTGTCCCACTGGATTCGACAAATGCAATAACTTATTTTTTATTCAATGATTTTGATACATATTTTTTCAAATAATTAGTATGCCTCAGCGTTACAATTTATATATGAACATTTTTTGTTTTTAGGGAGAGGGGGACTTTAAATAAAATATAAAAAATTTTACTATAATTTTTTTTAAAAAAATTCAAAATAGCCAATTTGTAAAATAGATTTTTAGAAAATTTTTGGATGGTTGAAACTTTTGTTAAAGTATGGTCTTTTATTTTCTATGATTTTTATAAGTTTTTGCAAATGTGAATATTACCTATTGTGGTTATTCAGTTATTAGTTATTAATCAAGATTTTCTTTTCTATTAGTTAATATCATGCAATAATATTATCATATTATAGTTATGAGGTAGTTTCAATCAATCAATAATAATCAATAATGGTAATTTATGATTGAAAAGAAAATTATTCAAATATTCAAAAAATCGTATAAAATAAAAGACCATACTTTAACAAAAGTTTTCTAAAAATATATTTTACAAAATGGCTATTTTCAATTTTTTAAAAAAAAATTATAGTAAAATTTTAAATTCCTCCTCATTCCACCCAAAAACATTATTTATATATAAACTGTAGCACTGAGGCATACTTATTATTTAAAAAAAAAAATGTATATCAAAAATATTGAATAAAACAAAAGTTATTGCATTTGTCGAATCCTCGTGGGACACTCTGAATACCTAATATTTACTATGACGTGTAGATACAGTGGCGGGGTGATCTTAATGTGTTTCATTGGTTTTATGGCTGTCTAAAACTGAAATTTGTAATTTTTATAGAGATTTTTATATATGATTGAAACCATATAATCATGAATAATAATAAAACGATAATCAGTAAATTTAATATTTTTGTTGATAAAATTCGGACGGTGAATAAGACGTGTCAACAAATTTTATATTTGCCTTGTAATTTATAAATAATTTGATAAACATATTTTGTATACAAACCATTACGTACAAAAAATATACTTTTTAGTACTCGAGGTGAGATTTCGTCATAATATAAAGAAAAAACCCTTTAAAAATAATTGTGGGTGATTGTTAAATTGAAATAATATACACTGTAGGTATAAGACACACGTTATCTCGGAAAGTATTAACTTTTTCGGAATTTATTTTTTGGACAATTTAAGAGATTACTTATCTCTTAGGTTAGCTTTAAAATTTAAAATTATCTTTTTTGTCATCCTTATTTTAGTGGGTTATATCATTATCTATGTCATACTTTTAATTTTCAAATAGCAACCTAAATTACAATCCCGTCAATCTATTGATGAGATATTTCACTTTCAAGTTTCAGCGAGGATTGTATGGTGGAATACTATTAAAAATCAACGTGCCGTGCTGCTGATACACAAATGATGGTCCACTAGGACGCAACCCGTTTCGCTCAAACTTGCCCTTTACCATTTGGCCTAAATACCCGTTTCGCCCAAATACATTTTAATCATTTTATATTTGACAATAATATTTGAATAATAGTTGAAACACATAACAACATATAATGTATATCGTATCGTAAATTAATATTTTATAAAAATTTGCTATAGTACTTGTCTGCCCAAAAATGTTGTATAAAATACATCTAAAAGTTCATATTAAATTAGACAGTATTAATTATAATGCAAATCATTACAAATCAATTTTTAGTAAAAATTATTTAAAAAGTCATCACAAAATACAAATCATTATTTTTTAAAAGTCTATACATGTTTTTACAAACTCATACTTCGTTATTTCATCGGATATATATAAAACGTGTTTCATTATATTCTTGCATTTCCTTCGTTTTCTTGAGAATTTTAACGCTGTATTTTTAGTACATTTCTACATTTTTATAAAATAATAAAATAATAATTTTGTCATAGATATTTTTAAATAATTTTCTCTATGTTTTAACTATTATTCAAAATCAATTTCCTACTTTTTTTAAAATAACTTACATGTGTTTCGGCGACGGTGTAACGGGACTCGCCCCTCCATTACTCTCCCCTCGATGAAACATGCAAATGGAATATCTCATAAATAGGCTTACGGAAATTAAAAATCTTCATACCAAAATGATTTAAACTTATCCTCCATCTATATTTACGGAATTTTTAAAATCAAAAGCAAATAGTTGATTCATCTTCAAAATTAAGGATAACAATAAAAACAATGGTACATAATGTAATATTTTAGAGCATAATTTTTTTTTTTAATGCTAAAAAAGGTCAAATACTTTCTGAGATAATAAGTGTCTGTAATAAGTTCAACAGATATAGAAAAAAAAAACTTAACAAATTATCTAACTTTTATATAATTGTATATTATATTATTGTATATATTAATTGTATATAATTTTATATAATATAATGTATAATGTATATGTTACGGCTAATGTTGAAAATCGAATGTGTCCTCGTTTCATTTAATAGAGCCATTACTTGAAAACGAAATTAAAAATACAAGTATTTTAATCGAAATCTTTTGAAAACATTAAAATCGAAACCTTACCAAAACCCTTTTTTTATATCGATATTTGTTGTAAGAGAATTTCCGGTTTTCATTTTTGGTTCCAATTTTGTTTAATTATGTTATATATTTATTTTTTATATTTTGGTTATAAATATATACGTGTATTTATAATTCTTCAATTCTATAAAGTACAATAAAATACAATAAAAAATAAGCAGTTATCAAAATAAAAATATATAAATTATAAACATTGTTGTTCGCTTCACCGGTTTGTAAAACCCTTCGTTATGATTATTCCCTTATATTTTATAATTTATTAATAATTTTGGTGACGTCGAAAAATGTTGATGAATGATGTGAAATAAAATATGAAAAAATATAAATAAATAATAATAATACACAGTAGAAACCGCTTTTAATGACATTTAAGTGACTAGTTAAAATTAGTCATAGTAACCGATTTTCATAACCAAAATGATAAAATAAAATTTAAAACTTGATTGTGTATATGTATATGTAAAACATATTATTATGTATTTATATGAACATAATATTGTATTACAATCACGTATCACATTTGTATCACTAAATAGTGACTTCAATACATATAGAAAAAAAAAAGTTGTTTTATATTATTTTAAAATTAAATTTCCACTGCATTGAAAAAAAAACAAATGTTATCTTCAATAAAAGTTTAATACACTAGCTATAGATAACAGATTTTTCCAATATAACTAATTATAACTAGTAATATAACTAGTTAATCGTCATAACATTCGTATAGACATTATACATATGTTATTATAATAATCTATCCAAATTAGTAGGGCGGCCGTGCCTAGGAGAGTGCAAAAGATGCTCACGTACTGGGCGATATGCCCGTTGATATTACTTGATTATTGGTACTTTGCCCTGTTAATTTTTTTTTTTTGAAGAACCGCATTGGAACCGAAACCGACAAAATCATAAAGATTCCAAGCCCTGAGTAAAACCAATTTTATTTAATTAGTTTTGATATTCGAATGAATTGGCTAATTATCAAACTTAAAGATAAAAACATTGCCTGTGTTTGTGTGTTGGGTTTTTATCTAATATTTAAATTTTTAAGTGAGATACAGAATTGTTTAAAGTGTAATAATTCACATGCTCTTATATCTTACAAAAAATTAAAATATCAGGAAAAACCAATTCACTCTAATATTAAAACTAACATGCACAAATTCAGTTTTATTTTTTGGATGAAAAGTTGACATTACCCATAATGTTCGACATTAGCCGTAATATATGCTTTTTTTTCTACGACAAATTGTTCACCGCTCGTCTCTAGGTTTTGGTTGGAATAATGCTGATATTCAAAGGTCATCTGGACTTTAAAGGAAGTGGTTCGACCGATGATAGCAGCAACAATACTCCGTCCAGGAAAATCCCGAACGACCAACTGAATAACTACGTGGTCCTAGGAGTGTTCCTCATTACCGTCATCAACATATTCATTGCCGCGTTCACAACAGCACCGACCTAACACTACACTCCGTACATTGCGAAATGTTTTCAAATATCTTAACATAGACATTATTATAATAGTTTTTGTGTGTTTTGGCGATGCATTTTTCAGTTTGCTGCATTGTTTGCTACTCGGTTGCGATATCGTCAAAACTTTTTGTTTACTGTACAGTATTTTACCAATGGATAAACAGTAATCAATGACAACAAACAATTAAGAACTAAGTTCTTAATTGTTTGCTGGTTCCGGTAGCCTGGTAGTTGAACATCGAATAGAGCATTTAGTTATCAAACTATTATTGGAAACAATATCGTAAAAACAGTTTATTCATTGAACCACGTAATAACCAGGCTGCTCAAAACTGCATCAAAAAAACACGCCTTTTATTATAGACGGCGATCCCCCTTCATGTCTATGTAGGTTTTCCGGTATGAGCATATTAGACGAGAGAGATAGAGACAGCATAAAGTAATAATATACAACCAAATCACGGGAGAATATAATAAAAATAATAATTTATATTTAAACGATAATAATAATGATGATGAATGAATTAAGAATATTTTGAATTTTTTCCACGGATTAATTTATTAATTAGTTTCTGATATATTCTTCATCCGTGGTTGGGGTGGGGGCTTAGAATAAGTTATTGGAGTAGTTTTTAGTCAGTATTTTTCATTCAAATATACTTATAACGATGAATCAGTTTTCTCTCTATTTGCAATTAACAATATATTAATATGTCTACTGTCTAGTCCAATGGTTTTCAACCTGTGCGTCGCGGTTCTCAGGGGCGTCGTGATTTATTATTAAGGGAGCCGCGTCTATAGTAAATATAGTATAGTAATATAATCAATTTGTTTATTATTTTTTTTATTATATCATCATTATTTGTAAGGGAACCACTAATTTCGAAGAGCCGTGGGCCCAAAAAGGTTGAAACCACTGATCTAGCCCATATTAAAAATAGATAATAATTGTCTATAAGACATATAATCTACCGACAAATGAATTATGTGAGTTTTTTGTTTGTTTTTTAATCATGTGTATTGTACCTATACGATTTTAATCATTAACTAACTTGAACTGAATAAACGACGAAAAACAATTGTATAATTTAAAAATAAATAATAGGTATACAAAATATAGGTATACAATTGTGCAGTAAAAAATTAGTTGAAAATTAGATAAAAAAAATTAAGTGTGTTTATATTTAAAACGAAAATATAGTCTTATATATTATACCTACCTTTTTTTTATTTACCCATTCCTTAATTTGAACGAACTAATTGTTTTTTTTAATATCAAAATAAAAACTTTTTTTAAAACAAACAAAACTCAATTTATAATAAAAAAAACACCATGCGAATGCCACTGTTGTATTAGATAGGTATTTATGAAGGTAAGATATTATAATATAGAATAACCTAACCTAATCTAACCTGTGTATACTGTATTTTTTAGTGGCGCTGATCTCTATACTCAAGTATGTTGACTGCCATAGTGAATTATATGGAGGGTGGGTACTGAATACCGGTTAGGTGACACATTGTTTGGTACCCATAGGCCATGTGTAAATATAATAAAAGTATAAAACTATTTAACATAATTACATATAAACACATCAGTTGCGATACGCCGATTACGATGATACAAGTGGTAGGCCAGAATAGCGACGCAGGTTAATATAAATAGAACCATTGGGGGGCATTAATTATAAATACTATGCAATTGTAATAATAACCAATGGTAGAACTATAAAAAAAAATAAGATAGTGCGATGTGCTGTAAAATCCCAAATATATTTATTTTTAGATGTTGTGGTAATATCCACTTATTGGTCGTTTGGTTACGCCCTATGGCAGGCGCGTCCCTGAGTGGGGGGGAAGAGATTGCTCCCCCATAAGCCATATGATGTTTTTTTTTTTTGTTGTAAAAAATATCCATAATTCTTAAGATTTATTGATCAAAACGGTGGTGTTCGAGAGTAAAAGTTGTTTGCCACCTCTCCCCCCATGAAATTGACTTGAAGACGCCCTTGCACTACGGTCGACATAATTATCATGTATATTGTTGGATCAATAATATTTACGAATTATGTTCATTGGTCATTGTTTACTTGCACAGTTGTGTCTTGTACGTTTTACAACTCCAGTTTTCAGTTTTTTTTTAGATTCTGAGAGGAGCGAAGAAGTTTATGGTTTTACAAAGATGTTTATTATTTTTTTGCGGACAACTTTCCTACGAGAGATCTTCGGCTATCGAGACATTGACCAAAATGTACAACCGAAGGGTTCTCGTATCTACTTCATATTCCGCCATCGACTTAAAACGGCAATCGACTTAAAAATATTCGGGCTGAAAATTGATAAATTCTCTGATTGTAACTATAATATTAATATATTTATAAACGAGTTGGATTTACTGTATGCGCGAATTTCTATGTTATTTAATTGTTTCATATATCGCTATATATTTTGTTTATTAATTTTTTCGACCGTGATAGAGGCGTCGTATGTTTATGATAAAACTTACTTGAAACCAGTATATAATGAATAGAAGTACTGTATTTAAAGCAAATGGACTGCGGCTAAGGAATGCAAAAGAGAAGATGTAACTTTTTCGAAAAGTTATTTTCTTTATCATAAAAAAAAAGAATGTTTCTTCTATATATTGATCAATAACCATAAAATGTAATATTTTGCGATGAATATTCAGATATTACATGATTTATTGATTGAAAATCAATAAATTGTTATTATAATTAAACATTTGATAAAACTCGATTTAGACGTTAATATTAAATTAATGAAAAAATTATATGAATTGTATTTTTTTTTGAAAGAAAAATGTTTTAAATAATAATATTAATTTAACTGGTGTATGCTTTTTTACCCTAATAGTGAGATAAAAACGCAAACAATAAATTTGACCACATTATATAATATACTACCCGTTGCTCTTAAGTTTCAGATTAAAATTTTACGCTCATTTTATTTAGTTCTCAAATTGGTATTTTTATACTTCAAGAACGATCAAGATCGAGTTGAGTTGATAATTATTTTTATTTCACAGTAATAATTTGATCGTAACAAATTACGTTGACGGTTAATAATCATTTATGATAACTATACAGTATACAGTGATGATATTTTTCATAAGTATAGGTTCATAATTATTTGTTCAGCGGCGTATCATGGGGGGCGAAGGGGACATTCGCCCCCTCTCGTGGGTCGTATAATTATGTGACTAAATGTATGCATTGTTATATTTTTTTTAGTGTTTTTACAATTATTTTGAATTTTTTTCATGAAATCGTTAATAATATGATAATTGATTACATGATCAAGTCCAAGATTTTAAAATAATTTTGTTATCTATGGATGAACCGGATCAAAATATATGGTGTTATCATTTTGTTTGATCATAGATAATAAAGACATGTGGTAATATATAATCTAATGTATTAACTATTATATATCTATTTAATTGGCATTAGCTTATAAATCTAGCTTAATATCTATCTACTGCTTTTTAATTATTTATATTTACTACTTGCCTGTACTCATGTTTGTGCTGTAGACAAAAAAACATGGCTACATTCAAAAATAGGCCAGGATCGCTTATGAGGGCCTGCACTGTTGCATATATACCAAGAAATAAGCCTACTAGTGGATGAAATTATTGAACGATTTTCTCGTATGAAAAACTGGAGATTAAACTTTGTGTTATAATACAATTTGTTATAAAATTATTTTAGAACATGCATTATATTATATTAAACAACAATATTTCTTTTTTATATACCTACTAAAATGTTCTATTTAATATTTTACAAATATAAAATTCCCGTTAGGTTAGGTTAGCTGTGACCTCCATTCTTAGAAATTTTCTATTTTAAGAAAGAGTGAAAATATATTTCGCCTCCCTACTCGTAAGGTTTCCTATGTAAAGGTGTAGGTTAGGTTTAGTAATCTAATCCTAAGTATTTAACCTAACCTACTACGCATTACACTAATTTTTTTTTTTTTTTGAGTTCTAAGTACGACTTATAATAGTCCTCCTATTGAGTACCGATTCTTTTTTTTTTTTACCGACTTAGCTGTTATTTTAATTGTTTCCAATGTTCATTTGTTGCTAATAAAGCCCAAACCCGTTTAATATACAAGTAAAAAACACTAATAATAAAATAAAACTAATAGCTTTACTATTATTGATGGTTAAATAAAATGTAGCATGTTACATGTTATACTGTACATATATTAACACAATGTTCACATATCGTACTTCCCCTTCTTAGACAAAATCGTAAATACGCCACTGAATATTCTACAATTTAAAACAGAATATATTTTGTCCGTACATAATAATATAATAATAACGTAGGTACTATGGCATGTCCGGAAAACATTCGACCGATGGACATCTGGTAACAACTTATTGCACAAATTACAGAAAATCTTAATTTTATTGAAAACAGTTTCTTTGGTTAATGCCTCATTAAATTGTTCAATGTAAACGCAGCAATCTGTAATAGAAAATATTATCGCATATATTATAAATAGGTATAATAATATTATCAGTGGCGTATTTACGGTGACAAAGAAGTGAAGGGTAATAAATGTCTTTAGTTTTTTTTTCGATATCGATTTATTAATACATAAAGAATATACATATTTATATATATAATATAGATGAAGGGTCTAGGGAACAAAAGACAGCAAAAAAACACAAAATAATATAGAAAACACATTTGTTTTCAATAAATACTTTTAAAAGTGTTAATAGGTATCTATATAATAATAATTTAAAATCTATTTAATATTATAGAAAAATAAAATTATTAATATACTCTTAGTATTTTCCTACCTATATTTAATATATTACATATAAATAAATTCTATTAATAAATTAAATGCTTTTTACAAGGTGATATGACCAACGTGAACGGTACATATAGACATGTTATTACAAAAGAAAAAAGAAAAAATTAATAAAATGTTAACCTATGTTTTCTCCTTCTACTTGGAATGTGTATGAAACTACGTTAAATAATACGGACGTACAAATAATCAAACGGAAGGTTGGAATCACCGGTTCTCTAAATTAGTGGGTCATAACCATCCAAGTATAGGGAGTATTATAAAAAAAATTCGACTTGAAATTTCTGCAGACGAAACAAAATTGGTTCAATGGAATCTAAATGTCATAAAATCAGAAAAAATAAACACCTACGAGAAAAATAAAAAATCATTGAATTCAAATTGTACAGATTTTAAAGAAGGAAACCGGTCAATTGAACATTTTTTAAATGCAATTTTATGGGGACTTGAAAATATCTTCCCCCTCTCCTGCGTATACCAATTCGTAGGTGGGTAGGTATTGTTAAAATTTGATATTCGTCATACTGCATTTTTTGTAGCGCCACTGAGTCTGTATACTGTTAAATCATTACAAATGAAAAGCAATTCTAAGTGGAGTAGTATCAGGCGTCGTTATTTCCCTTGTTTCCAAGGTAGCCAAGAAATCTAAAAATAAATCAGAAATACAGAAAAATAAAGCAGAAATAATATGTGAAACTTTTATGAAAATATACTAGTTACACGTATGGTATGTTCTAATGTACATACACTTTTGCGACTTTTGGCGACTTTTGGCCACCTCTGTATATACTAGTTCTAAATAGTAAATACTAATAATATAAGTAAATTTGTATACTATGGAATAGTAATAACCCAAAATTCATAAATCATAATGAATTAACATGTTTGTATTTTGTATTTAGCAACAATATTTCGAAGAACAAAAAATAACTCTACACAATTTTATACAATACAATTGTAAAATAAAGCATATTTTTAAAGCCTTATTTTTACGATTTGCTTAACGATTTTGAAAAGGCTAATACACTACACCCCACTTTTTTTATTTTGAAAATTATAAGTACAAATTATGACGAACTCTGTGTTAAATTATCAATCATTCCTGTTCAGCTAAAAAATGTCATCCATATTAAACCAAATAAAAACTAAAAAAAAAACGTAAGCATTTAAAGTGACTATAGCAAACTGCTTAAAAATAATCAGAAAATGTTTTAAATTTGACTACATCTAGAAAGTGATAATATGAGTATTTGGTGAACAATTCAAGTCTCTAAAACAATTGTTAACCAAATTAACACGGAAAAATAAAATCAAAACCAACAGAAATGTTTCAGTTTATCCGTTTTCCCACTTATTAAGATAAATACAAGAAAAAAAAATACCTTCTTAAAATGTGCCAACTAAATGAAATTGTTTTTTAGAAACGATGCTACGCTAGATGGACGGAGAGAGATTTCTGGTAGAAAGTTTGTTTACAGACACAACAAATAAAAAAAAAACACATCATAATAGTAAAACCAATACATTCTTCGCTATGCCCATAATCTAAATATATGGAACCTACTGAAATCTCTGTGTGCAGATAGATCACTTCATTTAATGAGTCTATGATTTCTCTGATGTATATACCAAGTGATACATTTAATTGGACACACTCATTAGTATTAAGTAAGTGTTTTCGGAATTTGTTTTCTAGAACATTTAAGAAACAATAATCAGCTCTACAATTTTATGTTTATATTATTTTTCGTTAAACTTATTTTTGAGCGTAAAACCACTATCTACTTTTGATTTTCAAATGGCAACCTATATTAAAAAGTCGAATTACTAAACCGTCGCGCCGCGCGCCGTACTTCCACACAAATGATACGCCATGCTACTCTCCTCCAACCCAAACTTAAAAGCGGAATATCTCGTTAATAGATTGATGAGAATCAAAAATTTCAATACCAAAAGTAATTTTAACTAATAGTCTATCTATTTATAGAACTTTTAATATAGGTTGCCATTTGAAAATCAAAAGTAGGTTTAGTGGTTTTACTCCCAAAAATAAGGATGACGAAAAATAACATACATATACAATTATAGCAGCTTGTTTCTTAAATTTTCTAGAAAAAAATTCCGGAAAAGTTAATACTTTCCGAGATAATGAATGTACACATTTAAATGGATTACCTGGTATTGGTATACATGAATAGGCGGAAATCAAAAGTCACATGTTCCAGAAATCGCTTTTTTCAGAAAACGACAAAAACTCATATGTTTATTCACGTGAAATGTATAGTTATAATTTCCGATACAATTATCAATTATTAAGTTGAGCGTTAAAATTATTGCATGATACGGTTGCGTGTAATAGGTATGCGTCATATAAAAATATCTCCAAAAAAAAAAAAAAAATGCTGATAAACTATTCATAACACCAAGATATTTCAGCAGTATAATATACTAGGGTTGATTTATTATCTCGTCTATAATGTCATATATTAGTCTAATAATAAATTATTCAAATCAGAAATCACATAGTTCAAAATCGTACAAAATATGTATACACCGTGTCGGTTATTAATTATTATTCAGCATTTCAGTTGTTATTTGGTGTACACTAGTTTACGATACAAGTTTACACTATTTTGACAGATTCTCGACGTATTAAAATGTATTGGAATGAACTTAATCCACAGAAACGAAATGTTTCATTTAAATTTGACAATTCGGACTTGAAAAAACACAAAGATCGAATACTCGTACGAATTAAAAGAAAAGTTTTTCACTTCATTCATTTGTTCTTTTCGTCTTCTAATATACACGGATTTAATCATTTAACTGACGAAACGAGGCATTTTACCGAAAAGTACGTGTATATATTGCATATTAATTATGAATGCATAAAAAACAAAAGCAACCTGCACTACTTAACCGAGATTTATGATACATATATATATATAAACAAAATAATCATTTAAAATCAAAAACATTACAATTATTTGCAAAATATTATGATGGTTTACCTTTATTCACATGACAGGTTCGTTTGGGCGATTGCAATTGGTTTGAGTATTTATGGTTCTACTATATTGGGTTCGTCTACTTGGACTCGTTACCAAGAAAACCCAACCGTAATATCCATGGACAGAGAATATAGGGAATGGGCTACCGCATTTCCCGCAGTCACTTTATGTCCAACATCTGAAGTTGACGTAGAAGAGTTTGAGAAACTAATGAACAGCAGCAAGTAAGATTGATCGTGAATAATATAATGAATACGTCGAATAATACAAATACAATTAATACTTGATTTTAAACAACAAACTTCATAAACCGTATAGTACTAGTATACAGTTCAGTAATAAAAGATTTAAATATATATTTTTAACAGACGTTTATAGACATTCATTATACATCCATAAATGTTCATAAAATATAAATTATAATTTATACGATATGAGCATTTTTAAACCGTAATATAATCGACAATAGAGATAATCTACCTAATATTGTAGCGGCAAATGTATTGATTTTACTATATGTGTGATTTTTAGATTCGAAGCGGAGCGAAGGGTCTATGGGTTTTACTATGAGTTTTTCAAATTTATTTTTCTGTCTGTATAAACTTTTTGAACAATAAACTTGCTCTTATCTAAAATTGTTGATAGTAGAGACCTTTTTTGATATATTTTAAATCTATTTGCTGAGGAAAAAGGTCATTTTTTTATTTTTAAGTGGTTTTCATAATAATTAAGAATCTCCTCATCTTCAAAAAACAAGGAAAATGTACAGAAATGATGATTTTATTTTTTAAAATTTTGTTTTTTGCTTTTATTAAATTAAAAATATTTTTAAAGAATTTAAATTTTGACATAAAATATATATTTCTTTTTCTAGGCGTAGTGAAATTTTAAAAACATTTTGACAATTATTAAGTTAATTATAGGCATTACATTATGTTTATGAGTATTTTACGTAGTTTTTATTTAATATGTACCGTACCGGGTAATCCATTTATACTCATTATCTCGGAAATTATTAAATATTTTCGGAATTTGTTTTTTAGAACATTTAAGAGACAAGCAGTTCTACAGTTTTATATTTAGTTTATTTTTTTTGATTCTTATTTTTGGGAGTAAAACCACTACCTACTTTTAATTTTCAATCGGCAACCTATATTGAAAGTTCCATAAAAAGATAAAGTATTAGTTAAAATATCAACAGGAAGTAGTGGTCCCAAGCGGTATCCTATTCAAGAATTAACTACGCCCGACGTTACTTAACTTCAGTGGTCGGATAAGAACACCACTACTGCGGGTGCATATGACGCGGTAATATTGGAAAAAACCTGTACAGCTGTTAAGTTATTTAAACATCCACTCTTTCTTATGTCAATTATAATTATGATTGTTGTGATTATTTCATTGAAACTATGGCCCACAAAATATACAGGGGGTTTTCAAAACATTTTTGTGTTAATATTTAGTAGGTACTTTATTTCATTGTATTTATATAGTTTTTAATTACATTTCAAGACGTCATATAGGTATAACTAGACTTAGCTCAGAATCGTACTTCGTTAGTAATGGTTTACAGATACAAATTCAATAATTTGTATCCCACCTTCCTAAATTTGTACACACAACAATGCTACCCATCAGCAGTACCAGCTCTTTTTCTTTTTATTTTTATCAATTTGCTAGAAGGGAAAAAGCTTAAAAGCAGGCTTGGGTGGGACACAATTAGTGGCACCGAATCATTTTTGAAATGGTCTGGTCCAATGGCGTATTTAAGAGGGAAGATCAGGGAGATAAATCTCTCCCCATGACCTTTTTTTTGGTAGCTATTATTTATACGTATACCTACTTTTTAAATTTGAATTTCTTTACTTTTTTTAAAAAAAAATCAAAAATTTGTTGACACCATATCAATAAAAAAATTAAAAAAATTGAACAGCAGATATGTTTCCTTGTTAAAAACGAAACCTGTCCGAACTACTTTGGCATAAAGGAGATTTTTCTTCTCGTTATTCTTTGAATAGTATAAATTAACTAAATAGTAATAATAATTAATATACAATTGTCGTGATTATTGATTAATCGAATTATAAATTGCTTATTAAAAAATAAATAGATTTAAAATTGGATCCTTTTTTTTTGTTTTAAGTCTAGGCACATATTATACAATATTTGAAAATTTGATTTCTCCCTCTTTAACAAAATCCTAAATATGCCACTGGTCTGGACAATAGTTATAGTAGGCCTAACTACCACCCACCTATCAAGGTATCAGCAGGTTAAATATGAGATCACCCTTTCCCCTATACTCCTTCTCTCCCTTTAAACATTTGTTACCGTTCATCAAAAATCTAGCTATTGAAAATGGTGTTTTAATTATCTCATTTCTATTGCATATTTTAGCACATATTTATCAATTTTCGTATGCTATAAAATCAAATCCCTAACTCATGAAAATCATGGTTTTACACTATTTTATACTAAAAACTCAAAATTATGACTAATATAACTATGTTAAATATATATTATTGTTATAATTCGTTTGTCAAAGGTCAAACAAATTCAAAATATTATTAAAATTGTCGTTTTTAAATAATATGTATACATCACAGAGACATTCTATCCATTAACAACCCCCACCACCACTACTACACCAAAAATATGGTCTGGATCCCTTGTTTGACGCCACTGGGCCCAATAAAACTACTATACACGAGCTCCATAATCTGTTATTGTGGTACTGTACCTAACTATGATGTCTTTCGTATAAAATAATAATTATTATTATTTCGAACTCACAAAAAAATGTAATACGTTCAGGTTTGTAATATATATTTTATTCTATAGATTTATAAATTTTAATGAAGATGACAGAGAGAGTTTTCGAAATTTTATGAATTTATTATCAAACGCTAGTTACGAAACATTTAAAGACGTTCCTGAAGATAATCGAATACAACCGGAAGATTACTTGGACTATGTAAAACTACTGAGCACAAATATATCATACATAATCAGTAACAGTCACGTGAATATGTTTCCGTCGTTCAGTTTACTACAAACTATAACCGAATTGGGTATATGTTATTCTTACAACGGAGAAATTACACCTTATAACGATTACGAGTTCGTTATTTACATAGCTTATCGTATTAAAACAAATTTAGATAACTGTTTTTTTACAGATATTGGATTACACGCAACAAAAGTAAAATACCAAGCAAAGGTATTATGTCGGGTAGCCCGCTGGACGGCGACATTTTCGTTCAAATCACGTCTATGAATTTTGGATACATGGTAAATTATTATTTGCCATAATAATTTCGGAATACTAATATTATTCATCATAAAACTGAAATCAAATAATCAATTAATTATATTCCTATCAGGGATTTTTGCATTCATCCTACGAAGTACCTGATATAGCATGTCGTATACACTCTTCCCCGGAAAATTTCTACAAAACATTAGATGTAACCGCATTAAGTATATATAGTACACCGGAAGTAAAAGATCTTACACCCAAGCAAAGAGGCTGTAGGTTTTTGAATGAAAGCAATTTAGAGATAAGTCCAGCAGTTTATACGTATAATATGTGTCGAATTCAGTGTCGAATGAAACAAGCGAATAAACTCTGCGGATGTGTCCCGTTCTATTATAAACCACTCGGTAAGAGATTTTCTTTATTTTTTTAATGTAAGTACCTATAATATATAATATATCCAGGGGGTCTAGGGGCCCAGCCCTCCCTCAGACATATTATTTTTCCGATTTTTGTATGAGAATTATATGAGAAAATATTATACATGAGTTATATTATATTTGAATTGTATTTGTTGTAAACAAATTGTTGAGCCCACCCCAGATCTTCGTTGTGGATATGTGCCTGCCCTAAAGTGCCTCCCAGTTAAATTTTCTTTCAGAACATTGCTATCATTAAAAGTTGGATCAAAATTACTGGTAGAAAATTTGTCCAAAAAAAAATAAAATTATAATATTATACAAATATATTTTGTACATTTTCCCGTTTATTTTTTTCGGTTTTTCGCATTTGATCAGAAAACTGTTTTGAGAAAATCGAAAAATGAAGTTACCTCCCTACACCGATTTCCTTTAAGAAAAGTTTCTATACTTAAAAATCGGAGCAATTCCTTTGGTTCACAGGAAAAAAATAAATAAACATCTTTGTAAAAACATAAGCTTCTTCGCTACATTCAGTATCTAAAACACAGACATACTTCGCACGATAGGTGCAACCACTGCTATTGTTGAGAAGTTAGGAAGGTAGGATATAGTGGGGAAATTAATTTGTATCTGTAAGAAACGATAAACCATTGCTTAATAAAAACGATTCTGAGCGGAGTTAAGTTGATAGTGATGCTTTGACAATAATATATATGTCTTCCGCTCAACGGAAGTTGTTGAGTAGGCTAATTAGGTTCTGGTTGTTCATGTTGCCACCATTGTAGTCTAGTTTTTTATGGGGATTCGTGCAGTTCTTTTGTTGTACGTATGAAACTTCTCCGGCATTTAAGTCTTGTTCTCGTGATTTCATGTTTGAACATAGGGTGTCTTTCATCTTTTATCTGTTTGGTTTTTCGATGTCAGTGGTTACGTGTCTTCTGATTTCGAGTGGATCTGTTATTTTTATTATATCTGTTAGTAGGAATAACTTGTATGTATGCGTTGGCCTAAGACATCCCGTTATTTTCATGTAAATATCGTTTAGAAATACGGATATATGTTTGGCGTATTTAGATTGGCTCCACACTGAACATGCATATTCTCCGGTTGAAAAACATAGGGTCACTTATAGACATGGAATGTCGCCATGTTCTTCACTGGATCCTTGCGAATTTTCTAAACAGGTCGTTCCTTGCTTATACTTTTATTTTAGTTTTGAAACAATGCACCTTAAATATTAGTCCTATCTAGAGTGACGCTTAGACAGAACCATGTTAAATCATTTGGCGCTCATAAACATACATTTTTAAGTAACCCTCTCTTAAGGCCTTACCTGGGATAATTTGAAGGATTAATCCTTCCCAAATTTCTTGTTTTTTACATTTTCATTAAGTTGATATTAAAATTTGGTACAGCTACGACCTTGATCATAGCCTCCTCTGTCATACTTATCAATTATAAAATATTAACCAAACTTATATGCAAATTTAAATGTTTAGAATCACTTAGAACATGATTTTTAAAGTGTGATAGTTAAAAATAATAATAGACCAACTGCTGAAACGGTACGCATACGAAGCGTAGATAAAAATGTATCTCAAGTTATGAGAAAATTAATTTATACTATAATATAATTATATAATGTTAAGATAAGCAAATAAAACTATAATAAGTACATTTAAGTGGGTACGTAAAACTATACATTTACTTTCAGATAAATACAAAATATGTGATGTCAAAGGCATGCATTGTTTGGACCAATACAAAGGTAAAATTATCTAAATTGTATTATTATAACTAATTAGGATTATATATTTATTATTATAGATGATAATATATTTCAGAATTCCTTGTAAACCTCAGAAACGCGTCAGGAGTTAAAGTCAACTGTGGTTGTCTTCCACCTTGTGATGATGTTAATTATATCGTAGAAGCGGATAATACAATACAATGGTAATAAACGATTTTAAACTCGTTTACAAGTAACTTATACTATTATTATATAATTTACCATACGTGCTATTTTACCAAGAGGTTAGGTTATTCTAATTCCCTAGTGAATATTTACTCCCCCTCCTTCCTTCGTATGATTTCTCCAGTGAATGTTTAAGAGATATACAGGATGATTCACTAAGCGTGCTCATCCCATTTTTTTGGTTAAAATTTGCATATATTCTAATTCTGATTTTTGGAATTTTTATGTGTAGTTAAAGTCGATATTTATATATATTACCTACATTTCTTATATAAAATGTAAGAAATGTAGGTATTAATTAAAATATATTACGGCTGTCTTTCATTCTGTACACAACTTTTCTACCAGCAATTTTGCTCCAATTTAAAATTATAGCAATTTTTTGATTTTCCTAAGAGTTTTCCCAGCAAATGTGAAAAATCGGGTTAGAACATGGGAAAACCAGGAAAAACGATACTACGTTAAACAAATATTATTAAAGAAAATATATTAAGCCTATTTAATTATTTTACTATAAAATGATATATACATTAGAAAAGAACTCAACAGGAAAAAGACCCACTGGAAAACCGAGAATGAGGTGAGAAGATGTAGTGAAGAATGATGTGGAATAGCTAGGAGGAACAGATTGGAAGGTGCGAACAACTGATCGTGATGGTGGAAGGCGAGATGTATGATGGGATGGTAGAGGCCGATAATAACCTAAAAAATAATAATAATAATAATAATTTATGTATTGTTGACAAAGCATCACTTTAAACTAAACTCTGTTCAGAATCGTTTTTCCGTAAGCAATGGTTTATCGTTGCTTACAGGTATACATTAAATTATCTATAACAGTGGCTGCACCCGTCCTCATTATCCTACATCTTTTTCAATATATTTTTTTGAAACAATAAAATTTAACACTGTAAGTTGCAACAACGATCTATAACGGTCATTAGTTATTAAAAAAATAGCGATCATCTCCGTAACTAATTATGCTTACTATTTTTTAGGTTCCTTGGAACCAATTTAAAGTGGGGACTAATCAAATATCCTCGAATGCGTTTGAAAAGAAACGTTTTATTTGGGTTTACTGACGTTTTAGGTAAAATATCATTTGGTAAATGTTACTTTAAATGATTATAATATAAATAAGAAATAAGTGATTTTTGTTCATGTTTTATAGTTTCAATTGGAGGCACTGCAGGTCTTTTTCTAGGCTGTTCTGTTTTAAGTTTCTTGGAGATAATTTATTTTTGTACGTTTCGTTTGGCAATGACATTTTGGTTTAAAAAATAATTTTTATTTTTTATGTTTATTTCAACTAATGTATAGCCAGTTTATACTGTATTAAGTACCTAATAGTCAAATATAGTCATGTTATATAAAGATATAGGATGTAGAATTAGAAATAGTACTATTATAATGTAACAATACTTAATATAAAAATAATTATTAGAATGATTTGATTTTTTCTTGTAACTCAATTAAAAATAATAGGAGAAACAGAAAATGTTAAATATACCGAAAGAACTTCTCAATTTTTTGGTTAATACGAATACTTATTGTATAATGTGTAATATGTAGGTATACGCATAAAGGCATAAATCAATTATTTTTTCGACCTTTTTCATAAGAAATTTACGCGCCGTTAAATTGATAGGTCATATTTTTAACTATAGAAGGGTCGAAAGTGATTAGGAGTACCCAATTGTTTCCTAACTTTCAGCTTAATATCCAATATAGGTATTAGAGATATAGGAAAGGTATTTCAGTTTTAAAAATATAATGTATAAATCTTATATTTTATAAAAACAAAAACGCGTACGAAGCGGAAAACGGAAAAATCTATGGAATTTATTATTTTCAAATTTTAAAAATGTTAAGGTCTTTTAAAACATGCATAACCGAACAGAATCATTTTTCGTTACTAACGAATAATCGTTGCGTAGAAATATAGAGTGTACCACGAAGATATACCCATTGTTATTCCTCCGGAAATAATAAAAATAACAAAGTTTTTTTTTTTATTTACTCATAGGGAAAAGGAATACAAATATTTAAATCGTAATTAATTTTTTTATGTTTTTGTTAAAAACTTAAATTTTTTTTTTTTAAATTTAAAAGTGGCCATTTTATAGAGTTTATTTTTTTGAAAATTTTGGTGTATCAACTTTTTATTTTATTTTTGTTAAATTCGTGATTTTTAATACATTTTTAAAGTTCAGAGAAAAGAAGTATACAGTCAATTAATCGTAATAATAATAATCAATTAGAGAATGTGATTACAGCCTGCTGCATAATTATAGGTATTTTTTTCTGAACTTAAATAAATCATTAAAAATCATGAATTAAATGAAAATAAAAAGTTGATACATTAAAATTTCCAGAAAAATAAACTCTATAAAAAAATTTCAAATTTTTCAAAAATAATAAAATAAAATGTTTTACCAAAACATAAAAAATAATTGCAATATAAATATGTGTAGAACTTATTCCAGTGAGTAATTATAAATAAAACCAGAATTTGATTATCTTTATTATCTCCAAAGATATACGTATACGTATATCTTATATATATGTATACGTAAAATATCCCCTCCACATTCTCAACTTCTCACCTAAAACAATGGCCCATCCATGTATATCCGTTTTTTTTATATATATAATAATTGTTTCGCTTTTAATACATTTATGTCAAAAATCTTATAAATATCCATATATATATATATATATATATATAGGTTATGTTCTTTAGGGTTTATCCCACACAAATAAATAATAACCATGCATTCAGGTACAGCTAGGTAGATAGAGAATCTGTATCTTTTATAGACTACATGCAGGTAAGTATTAATAATTTTAGTTAAATAAAATATGTATAATTTATGTATTTATGTAAATAGTGATAAGTTTGGCATTTTATATTGTATATTGTACCTATCTATATTAATGGCTAATAGGTGTATAAAAGAAGTAAACCATATTAGTAGACAAATACCTATAATTAGGTATTGATTTAAATAAAATAAGTATTACTAGTGTATTACTATCTACCATTTTCCATTTGCAATTCGCAATACAATTAAACTTTATAATGGCTAAAAGGTTTTTTTTTTGTTGATAAAAAGCATCGATAAACTCAAACACTAAAATCTGAAAAATTATACTATTATAATTTATATTGCAATACAGACGATAAATATACCATTATTGTATAGTCACCATGAGTAGAATATGGACGTATTTTAGCAACAGCACCGTGCACGGGTTCAATTATATTGCTGACGAAAGACGTCACTGGACAGAAAGGTAAATTAAGGTGCATAAAATGTCACACAGTGTTTTCCTAATGTTAACATCTTTGTTGAGATTTTTAATTGGATTTTATGTTAGGGGACATAAAAATATAGGTACCTATTTATATACCTAGGGAAAAATTAAATTTGAATTCGTCCCTTTATCACTAGAAAAAAATGAATTTCTATTAATTATCTTCAACATTTTCAAAATAACCACTTTGTAATAGATATAATTTAAAAAAAAATTAATCTAACATACATGTATAGGATGAATAATAGTTTCTTAGTAATGACCGTTTTAAGAGAATTTATATCTATGAAACAAATTATATTCAATAGGTATTACTTATTTTGAAAATTGAACTAATAAAGTTTTTACTTTTAATGTGGACATTTATTAAAACCACGTCTATAAAACCACTAAAACTTAATGAATAAAAATGTGCTCTGAAATAACCATGGTATAGAATAGAGATAGTATCACTCGTCTTGGAACCATATACAGAGTGATCAATCTATTGTAAGACACTCGTATTATCTTGGAAAGTATTAACTTTTTTCGGAATCTGTTTTATAGAACATTTAAGTAAAACTGCTTGTTTCTTAAATGTTCTATAAAACAGATTCCGAAAAAAATTAATACTTTCCGAGATAATGAGTATTTTACGATAGATTGATCACTCTGTATAGAACATAGAATGTAGGCCACTGCTCTCTACTGCACTAGTTTTGATATCAACAATATTTGTAGAAATAATAAACAATCTAAATTTTTTCATACAATCTCACAAGGTGCGAAGTTTTCGACTGACAGTAAGTACTTTATCTGAAACTGCCATCAAAATTTGATATTAAAATAATTGAAAACAAAAATTCTACATTACACTCAATTTTTTTTTTTTTTACCACAAAGTACGACTTATAATGACCCTCCTGTAAATGTTCAAGTGTTTCTGTTTGGTCAGACAATTTTATTCATAGAGTATACCTACAAAATAAAAATTACGTAAAAACTCTCAAAATTTAAATGTCTATAAACAGCTCAAAATCGGCACAAATGTTATGAAAATGTTACCATGTTTATAACACTTCAAATCTCTAAGAATATTTTCAACTGAATCAAACAAAACACAAAATTAAAAATAATACATTTCGTAAATTTTTCTGTTTTTCCCAATAATTATAAAAACTAGTTTGAATATCATAAAACGACTTTCGTTGTAATTGGTTGTATGTTAAAAAAAACAGATTGCATATCATTTTTCGATTGGAGCAATATTACTGGTAGAAAATAAAAATTTCAAAAATTAAAAACAATGAAATCAGTAACACCACAGCACACCGCCGTAAATATATACCAATTTACCTGAAATTTTCTTCCGGGTTTTTCCCAGTTATTTTAAAAACCCTTAGAAAATCAAAAAATGCCTTTCTCAGTATATTAATTAAACAAAATTTCATTTCAGAAAAGGTGCTAAACTTTTTACATCAGAGCAAGATTTCTTTTCAAAAAGTTGTTTACCCCTTAGAAAATCAAAAAATCACTTCTTCAATGAACTAACTAGATAAAATTGCCTTTTAGAAAAGGTGCTAGGTACACTTGTCATTTTGGAGTAAGATTTTTGGTAGACAATTTGTATAAAGACAGGAAAAAAACACTTCAAAGTTAAACCAATACATAAATTTGAATATTAACAGAGATATTAGCATCGGAAAAACATGATAAGACACTTTGTACATATTTTGATTATTTTCCAGATTATTCTGGATTTTGACGTGTTTTATATCCGCATATGCTACTTGGCAATATCTTCAAGCCACCTGGTACGCTTATAATCATAATGCTGTCAGTTTTGTCACTGACACTACGTACTTGTCCTGGAACACGAGTTTCCTTTCGTTATCGGTTTGCGAACAAGAATCACCGGACAAGTTGTACGAATCCGCTGCCAAGTGCGAATAATATTACCTACCTACCCTATACTCAGTGGCGTGCACAGCGGGAGAGGAGGTAAGGGGTTATATTCCCCCTCTGTTAGCTTAAAATTACAATAAAATATGAGTATTTAATATCAAAATACACATATATCAGCCAAGTTATGAGGAAAATCTTGGTGTATTAATTATAAATTGGCTTTTTTTTTAGGATTCGGCTTTTAAATTATCAATTCCCTTAATCGAGTTGGGTAAAAAAGACGAATTTATGATTCTTATTTGCTACATCCCCTATAATTGAAAATTCCTGGGCACGCCACTGCCTACATCTACAAACAACAATCGGGGTAGATTTAATATTAATTTTGACTTGATTTATATTTGTATACATGTAAAGGATATACGGGGATGACCGAAATCCAAATATAGATTTTTATCTTCGAGATATCGCGTTTTATGACGGTGCGTGCTATTCGTGTATTGCACATTGCCAAAAAGAAACACTAAACTGTTCAACAAACTATGATACAATAATACGTGAAGTACATTTTAAAAAATAAAACATACCTACTGGCATTTAACAAAACACACGTGCCTACCTATATAATTGTTAATTTTGCGATTGTCGTTAGGTACGAGCGCAATGCAAAGATTTGATTGGTAATTGCTCTTGGAATAAAAAACCGTTTGAATGTTGCGATCAATTTTTACCGGTAACAACTGAAAACGGTGTATGTTTTATTATAAATTCCTTACATACAACTAAGTGAGTTGAGTTTACCAAAATCTATTATATATTTAAATTATGGGTCGAATTTAATGTAAACTAATGTTTATTAATAATTACTCTAAAACAAAAATAATATTTTTAACTAAGTACCGCAGTGTCCCACCGTGTTCGACGGATTTTTCTAACGCTGTTAGTATTAGATATATTTAAATCGGTTTGTTTTCGAGGGGGACATTGATTTAGAGAAAAATTAAATTTTTATTTTCATAAAGAAAAAAAAACTTTTTATTTAATCACTTTAGACAATTTTCAAAATAGCCATTTAATAAAAAATATTGTTCTAAAAATTTTAATGTATCACACATTCATATCTGATGAATAATTTTTTAGTTATAGCCATTTTAATTAGACGTGAAAACAATTATCTAAACAATATTCAATAAAATAATAGATTATGCGATAAATAATTACAGTAAGCACAGTAATTCTTTACCTTCTATTAAATATTAATTGTTTTCACACCTATTTTCTAGAAATTAAAACTGCTATAATGAAGAAACTTTTAATCGACTATGTATCTAAACATTTTAATGTATCATGATACATTAAAATGTTTAGAATAATATTTTTTAAAAAATGGCTATTTTGAAAATTGTCTAAAGTGAATAAATAGTTTTTTTTTTTTTTATGATTAGTTTAGGGGATGAAAAGAAAAATTTAATTTTTCTCCAAATCGATATCACCTCGAAGACAAACTAATTAAAAAAAAAATCGAAAAAAATTTAATATTAACAGCACTAGAAAAATCTGTCGAACATGGTGGTACACACTATATACTACCCTCTTAGTGTAACTAGCAGTATCTCTAAAAATTGAATTGGGAAAATTAATTTTTATCATGAAATTATTATTTTCACTCACTTCTTTTTACATTAATTATTAGTCATAGGCATCCTTAATTTTTAAAAAATAGGTACTTAGTTTAATATTTTTGATTTTTTCTATTTTTAAGGATATACTGCATTTTTCTCTGGTATGATTGTGTATTACAAAAATAATAAACATTACAAATGCAGTAGGTACTCCATAAAAATGTTTTATCAGTTAACTGATACATTTAAGTGGATATATATTTATAAATCTGTGAACAATTAAATATAAATGGTGTTACACAATATTTTATTTGTTTTATTAATTGAAAATTAAATTTAAACTCATTAGGTACCTGATTTAAAGTAAGAGTACAAAAGTAAAAGTCAGTTTTTGATTTTTTTTTTTTTTTCTTTTTTAATAATTAAGCAAAATTGAAACAAAACTAACAAAGAAAGGGACAATTTTAGGAAAATAATTTTTTTATTATTTAAAATTACGTTTTTAGATTCAGGAGCGTAGAAGCTTACAAGGTTTTACAAAGATGTTCAGTTTTTTTTCTGTGGACAACTTTTCTACCAGAGGACTTGCTCCGATATTTACGCGTAGTAACTTTTCTGAAAGAAAATCGGTGTAAAAAGGTACTTTAGGGAAGTTATTTTTTGATTTTCGCCGTAGTTTTCACAGCAAAGGTGAAAAATTGGTAAAAACATAGGAAAAACAGGAAAAATCGTAGCAAAAGCGAGGAAATAGGTACAACGTTAAACAAATATTATTAAAGAAAATATGTAGACCCTATATAATTATTTTACTATAATATGGCATATATATTGTTGACAAAGCATCACTATCAACTGAACCCCACTCAGAATCGTTTTTTCGTAAACAAAGGTTTATCGTTGCTATAACAGTAGAGTGCAGCCGTCCCCATTATCCTAGGACGTCATTTTAAACACAATTCAGTTTAAAATATTCGTAGAGACTTAAAATAAATGTTGTCAGAAAACTCATATTTACTTTTTCTAGATGTGGTAAAACTTTCAGAACATTTGAGCAATTTTTGAGACATTTGTGCGAGTTTTTTATGTCATTTTTATTTGGTAGATACTCTGTGGATAAAATTGTTAGACTAAAAAAAAATGCTTGGAAATTAAACAGGAGGTTCATTATAAGTTGCATTTAGTCAATAAAAAAGCTGTCTTAGGATAATAGAGACTGGTGTACCTTCTTTTGTAGGTGGAAAGTTGAGAAGATAGGATACAGAAGGGAATTTAATGTATATCTGTAAGCAGCGATAAACAATTTCTAATGAAAAAACGATTCTGAACAGAGTTTAGTTAATAGTGATGCATTATCAACAATATATTTGTCATAGCATGGTAAAATAATTAAATAGGTATAATTCATTTTCTTAAATTATATTTGTTTAATATTGTACCGATTTTCTCATTTTTCCTACGTTTTTCTTCGGGTTTTCATATTTTCTGAGAAAATTCTTGGGAAAATCGAAAAATGACTTCGTTAAGTACCACCACAAAAAAATTTTCTTTCGGAAAAAGGTCTACATTATATACATCGGAGTAAGCTTTCTAGTAGAAAGTGTGTAAAACCACTAGGAACATTCTTCGCAACACTTAGAATCTAAAAAAAAAAGTATAATGTAGTATTTTTTTTTAATCGAATTTTGTCGGAAATTGTAAATATTACAGCCTTTCAAAACATGTATAACCAAACTTCGCTCCTCGTTTATCATAGGTTACAAGTATAAATTAAAGAACTTTGTCTTTATGTACCTATCTCACCTTCCAAACTACCCCACCTATAACATTAACTGCACTCATCCCCAGTATCTTTCAGTTTTTTATTTTCTCTTTATAAATTATTTATCTACCAAAAAATAATAAGACCCTTGGGAAAACTACAACTGCGCCTAACTTTCTAATGGAGTTACTGAGTTTTACCTAAAAAAAAACAGATTATTCCGGAAATGAAATAACTTCAATTTTGAATACTTAGCTTTTACTGTTTGTTATACTAAGATAGTAGGATGGCAGTATACCTATCTAATACCTATTTAAATTATTTTAACAGGCGAGATGGAGAAAAATTAAAAATGATATCAAATCGACAATTAGGACCAGGTCGTCTTACTTTTACAGCTTATGAATCTATTAAAGTATATTTTTATATTCAATATTATAGATAAATATATATTATTACTAATAATTAAATTTTGTATTTTACCTATATTATACGTATACACATTTGTATACCATATAGCTATATATACACTCACCAGAAGATATACCATATGTAAATCATCCACAAGAAGAAAAATTTTTATTAAGTTGGGGTACATCATTTTTTATGAGATATCAGGTAAAAGTAAAAACAGATATAGGTAGATATCTATTACATTATGTAGGTATTTATACAATTTCTTTTAATGGATTAATTAGATAAACCAGTAGTGCCAAAACTTTGGGTATAGGTCAGGAGACCCCCGACCAAATGTTTTGGTAGTTCGTGGGTGGTTGGTGCTAATGGTGATTAATATAAATAGTAATTAAAAAATATAACTATAAAAATAGTCCTATGAGTTATGTAATATATTACACTAAAAAAGATATGCATTGTACAATATTTCATTATTTTCCCGAGTATTTTTAAATAACTTTGGCGCCACTTTGGTAAACAATGATTTTGTAGTTTTACCGAAGGTGGACATGAGAAATGGTAATTTTATTTTATTTATTTGTTTCATAAAATAATTAAAGAAATTGAAGACTATATACTGGGGGAGGGAGAGCTCACAGTCATTCCTTTCACAAATGTTGGTATACAATACTATAAATATAATTATAAAAGCATTTGATGATGCACCTAGATAAAATGTTTGGATCTAAAGAAATCTAATAACATTACTGAGCAGGTGAAAGAAATTGAAAATGACCCATTACTGAAAGAAGTTGCTATTACACAAAGAAACTGCCGTTTTCCGGATGAAAACAATTTACATGTGTACGATATTTACAGTAATTCTGCATGTATTGTGAACTGCAGAGCAGAAGCTATACTGAAGAAGTGTAATTGTACACCACATTATTTAAGGATTTGTATGTTAATCTAGATAAATTTAATGTAAATTGCTTAAATTGTTTTTGAATTATATAGCTGGAACACCAATTTGTGGGGTTGAAGGACTTAGTTGTGTAACTGAATATTCAGGTTTGTAATATACTATACAATACAGTGTAGGAGATACTATTTTTAAAATTTTCTATTTTATAGCATATGAACTAATATTATATTTACAATTTTTTTTCAGAAATGTTTAGATCTTTAAAAACTTATGATTTTAACAAATTAGGATTAGTTTGTAATTGTGTACCTAGTTGTACGGAACCAGAATATAATGTCTTGACATTAATCACCGACAATGGGTAGTAAGTTAATCTTTCTAATAAAATATTAATAAGTTTATCAGCATAGTTTATTAAAAACATATTTCTATAATATTATAATATTGTTTATTATAAACTCATAGTGGTAATATGTACCACATTCCATAGATACTTTTCCGAAATATACTGTATATTGTATATATGCACATAAAAATAATAATTAATTATTCTGTTACCTAGTTTTGAAAATCAAGATGATCAAGATGATCAAGGTTCCAACTATGAATCAATAGTAGATATTAGATTAGATCGACTACCAAATGAGAGGCTCAAAAGAAATGTAGTAAGATCTCGTATGGACTTAATTGGTAAATATAAAATTGAATACAATTTAATAGTATAGCAATTTAAACATTTAATTACAATATTACAATATACAATTTTTATTATTATTATTTTTTTAATTTACCTATATAGTTTCAATAGGAGGGACATTAGGTCTATTTCTGGGAATGAGCTTGTTAAGCATTGTTGAAATAATTTACTACTTTATTGTTTGGACTCATGGAAAACCACAGACCATCAATATTAAAAGCGAAAAATCAATTCAAAATATTAACAATTTACCTTTTTTACACTGAAAAACCAACTAAAATCCAATTGCATAGGTAAATTAGTTACACTTATAAGCACAAATTAATACATTAATGTAAGTGCTATTGTAATTAGTATATTATAGTAAAGAAATAATCACTAAGTATAATTTGTTTCTACCTGACCAGGTGATGTCAGTTCTATGCTACAAATATCTACTTCATCTGTTTCAACAAAGCACATGTTCATGGAATCTTCAGAAGGTTTCTTGAAATACCATTTTATAAAAGACAGAGTGAATTTAAAAGTGATAATTATAACTCCTATAGCAGCAATGTATTTAATAATAGTAACTGTGTTGAAGGAGTTTACTGATTTTGCATCTGCTAAAAACAAAAATAAATTTTATTTTAGGTTTAAAAATTGTATGATAGATAATTAAATTAAATTAAATTCATATAAACTTACCATTTTTTTTTACCTGATCTGCTAACCATTTATTGAATTTTTTATTATGTTCATGATAAAGAGAATAATTCAGTTCCAGTTTCTCATAAGATTGTGTTGTTGTTAAATTAACATTTTCCCAGAATGTATACAATTGTATTACTGAGCGATTAGTTGTTACATTTGGAAGACTGTTATTGCTAAGTGATGATTTAATCAAAGTTGTATTATATTTTGAAGATATTAAGTCCGGTTCATGGTTATCAATATCAATAACAACAAACTTTCTATTAGGAACAGTAACTGTATTTAAATGGTCAGTATTTTTTGGTGAACTAGTCGAACTATTTGTTGTTGGCTCAGTTTTATCTATTAAAGTAGTTTGTTTAATTATCTGTATATTAGGTGATTCAGTTATAAATGTAGTTTGTTTAACAATACTTGAATCATTGGACTTTAGTACATTTATTATTGTAGAAGAATAATTAATTAATTTGGTAGTAGAAGTTGTATTTTCTATTACCAATTTAGTTGTTGCATTAGGTGTATCAATTAATGATGTGGAAGTATTAAAATATATTATTAGAGGTTTAATTTTTGAATTAGAAGTATTAATAGATGTAGAGATTGTAGTATTATTCATTATAAGAGATTTCATAGTTGAGCCAATAGTGGTAGTATTTAAAAATCTGAATGTTTTATTTGCAGTGGTTATACTATCATTAAGTGTCAAACTCTTTGTTGTTGTATTAGGAGAACCATGAACAGATAATGTCGAATTTAAGTTTAAAGTACTAATAATTTTTGGAATTTTGGTTGATGTCATTGAAGGAATTAAAATATTATATTTATTCATTGGAGTTGTGATTGTAACAAAATTATTGGAAACTTTAGAATCATTTATCGTTTTTGAAGAAACTGTAATATGAGAATTAGTTGTGTATGAAATGTTACTATGAACTGCAGTAGTCAGTTTTATTGGTATAGGTGTAGTAGTGATGAAAGTTAAATACAATGTGACAATTTCTTCCTTCGGCTTGACTGTAAGTTTTAAAATTTAAAATGTATAACACACTGATATAAATAAAAATAACATATTATAAAATACTGTAAGTATTAATACTTACTATATGGACATTTTAGGTTAATATCCGGACAACAATTATTATTATTATAACATTCCCAATCACACGAACAACTGGTACCACCTCTTCTACTTCCACAACTATTGTAACAAGTTTCAAATTCTATAAGTATAATAGTGATTATAATAATTACACACAAATAATAATACAAATTATATTATAAAAGAACAAAATTATATTTTTAACCTCCTTCATTTGGTTGTTCAATACAGCCATTGCCCTCTGCAATTACTATATTATCAATAGCTGCTTTACAACTTTTTCCTTCAATTATGATCTAAAAAATGGTTTAAACATTACTCATACTTCTTAAAAAATTAAAATAAATTATACCCACTCGAGCAGTGTCATTCAATGTAAATAAACCAATCATAGCTTTCCCTTCTCCTTCAAAAGTTTCCCAGTGAGGTATACCACCAAAAGTAACTGTCAATTTAGGAACACCGGAAACTTTTCCTGACATTACTTTGTATCCAAATATTAAACATCTTTGTTTATTTTGAGTAATTGGTGGAGGTATTGATGGAGATACTAATCTTCCAAAGGTGGAAGATCCATAATTTCCAGCATCCAAAGATATATAATTACCTATTTAAAATAAACTTAAACATTGTACGAGCAAATAATATGCTTACGTACCTGAAAAATAGTCAGAAGAACCTGATTGTACATGATATCTGTTAGAAATGAAGAATAAAGCAAATTCCACATTATCAGCCATCCAATTAACATTATTCAAATCATCATTTGTCCACCCACAAAACCTTTCATTTGCTGATTCAAAGTCACAAGAAAGAATTATTTGATCCAGTTCTATAAATAAAAATTATTATTAATTTTTAAGATACATTGTTACAAATTATAACAGAAATATTAAAAAAATGTTTTTTTTTTTTTCAAATTAAAATGTTCTAATGGCAAATACCTTTGCATCCTTTTAGTTCTTCATTCCATTCAATATCTTCATTGCAATAAACAAAACTAGGACCATTTATAGTGTATCCAGGATTACACGTGACTTCTAATTTGGCCCCTTGATTGAGCACATTCAATCTTCCATTAGCTATACTATCCACAATTGAACAACCTGTCCCTATAACATAATAAATATGCAATTATTGTATAGTGTAGGTATATGAAATACCTAATTAATTGATTTTTTTTTACATAATATTATTATTTAAATTATAATGACATACTGACATAATATTTTGATAATGTAAAATTATTTTCAATGGTCAATTTACTTAGCACCCACACTGCCAACCATATTTTATTTTTAGTGTGTATAATACAATAATACATGTATTATACAGTATATTATTATGCAATAACAAAATTTTTGGTCAGATTTAATTAAAATTTTGAATGTTTTTTTTTTATCTAATTTCACTATTTACATGCATATAATATTTTTGATGTACATATTAGATTCTGAGTGGAACAAAGAAACTTATAGTTTCACAAAGATATTTTTTTTTTCTACGCACAACTTTTTTACCAGAAACTTTATTCCGATTTTTAAGTGTAGCAACTTTTATGAAAAGAAATTTTATCAAGTGATTTTCATAATTATTGGGAAAACTAAGGAAAAACTTTGATACAATAGTATAATTTAAGAAACGTATTTTTTTAAATTTTATTTTTTGTTATGATTCAGTTAAAGACATACCTTATTTATAACTGTATGAACCTTAGGGGCGAAGTGGGGGAAAAAACTTTATTTCATTAATTTCATTTCACATATTTTACCTTTATATATTATTTAATATATTACATTTACATATTATTTATTAAGTAATTTGTTATTTGTTAAATATTTCACCGATTTTCTTTCAGAAAAGGTGCTTAACTTAAAAATCGGAGGAAGGTTTCTGATAGAAAATTTGTCTATAGATAAACAAAAAAAAACAAAACAAACATCTTTGTAAAACCATAAGCTTCTTCGTTTCTCTCAGAATCTAAAATTTTAACATGATACTAGGTCCACTTTTTTGTCAATGATTTTTTTTTAAATATTTGATTTATTGTTTACTATGTTTTTGGAGTCCATATAATCAGTATAAATTAGAACAATAGTCATTACTCATTAAATAACCAATGTATGCTAGTCCAAAAGTACTTGGGAATTGTATTTATCATGAAACTAATAATATAGTGTGTTCCACCTTATTCGGCGGATTTTTCTTGCGTTGTACATATTAAATATTTTTAGATTTTTTTTTTTCAATCGGTTTGTCTTTGAGGGTCAATTGATTTGGAGAAAAAAATTAAATTTGTACTTTCATTCCTTAAAGACAAAAAAAAGAATAACTTTATTCATTCCCTTTAGAAAATTTTCAAAATAACCATTTTGTAAAAAATATCATTCAAAAAATTTTGATGTATCACACATTTATATCCGATGAATAACTTTTAAGTTGCAATCGTTTTAATTAGAAGTGAAAACAATTAATATTCAATAAAATAACACGTTATGCGATAAGGAATTACAATCAGCACGGTAATTCTTTACCTTCCATTGAATATTAATAGATTTAACATCTATTTTCTAGAAATTAAAAAGGCTATAATTGATAAAAAATTAATCGGATACATGAATGTATGATACATTTAAATTTTTAGAATATCTTTTACAAAATGGATATTTTGAATATTTTTTAAAGTAAATAAATAAAAAAATTTTTTTTGTGTGTTTAGGGGATGAAAATAAAAATTTGATATTTTCTAAATCGATGCCTTCCTTGAAGAATAGCCCATTAAAAACAGTAAAAATTTAATATTAACAGCGCTAGAAAAATCCCTTGAACACTGTATTTAAACAATATTCGAATAAAATATAATTATTGTCTTTGTTTAAAATCCATAGGCTGTAATCTTTTGTATACTCATATATAACAATACACCTACGTGTTGTCTCACGAAGATTTATAATATTGTACATAAAATAGCTATATATTCGTGGGACACCTGTAGAAATTGACACAAGAAAATAATATGCACCTATCAATCACCCTATAATAACTAGGGCACAAATGTTTTTGTATTTGCAACTTTTTTTCTACCTTTTCAATTTATTGCTAAGTAAGTTTTAAATAAGTTTCATGTAAGTATGAATTCAAACATAGAAGTTTAAAGTGCAATTTTATTGAATTTACTCATTTATACAACTATTTTAGCTATAATTGACATTTGACAGACGTATAGATAATATTATACTGTAATATCTCCAGCCATAAAATCTAATAATGGTATATTATCTTTCTTTTGATAATTTCAAGTTGACAAGTATTCAATGCAATACAAAATCAATTTGTGGAATGTGACTGTTTGACTTATAATCTGTTTTCAGTCACTCTGTGAATTTTAAGCAATCGTGTTCTGTTATTGTTTTGTTAATATGTCAAAAAATTAAGCCAACTATTTCCACTGTTGTAAAAAAATTGTTATTTTTTAGTGTTTTACTGCAATAAATTTTCTTAGTACTTAACTACTACAACTTCTGTGCTCTAATAAAAACTCAACTAGGCTCAAAAAAAAATATAGTACAGTTTAATAAAGTAGGTATGATGCAAACAAATTATATAAATTAATTGACAAAATTACTAGTTAATAAGTTAATTAGATAAAAATTACTAATTTAATTTCTGAAGATTTTAAATTATTGTTAAAATACAATATGTTTACTACTTACTAGCACATATTGGTAATTCATTATCCCATTCTCCATCAATACAAGTCATTATTTCTCTACCATGAACTAACCTAAATGGATAATTACAAATAATTCTGAATAAACGACCATTTGACCGCAATCTCACTCTACCATTGTTGACTCGAATTGATGGGCATCGTCTTCTATTATATAATGACAATGATTTACATTGAAAAACTGAAAATATAAAATTATAAAATTATAATTATGATATAGTATTAGGACATTTACACAAGGGATTATAGTTTTAAGTAGAAAGTTATTAAGATTATAAGATATTAAAAATAATAGCACAAAACGCCATATACTTGTAATTCTATTCAGATTTTTAGGTACAAACCTATGCTCAGAAAAAAGCACACAGAAAAAAAAATAATAATATTAAATTTAATCATCGTAGACACATTTGTGAACTAAATAACATGACAAATGATTGTAGAATGTTTTAAATTAATTTAAATACCATTATATCCTTTTTATCTTACACCGGAACACCATTAGATTAACAAAAATAATGTCAAAGGTCAATATGGAATTTATTTAATATTAGTAGATATAAATAAAATAAATAAACACTTTTATGAATAATCATAATATTCTGACAAACATAAAAAAAAAAATAAACATTTTATCTAAAACATTTTTTTTCTATAGTATTTATAACTATCTTCTGATTTTGAATCTTGTTTATTATGTTGATATCTGAAACATGCAAAGTAACATTTCTAATTAGTACTTAATTATTATACCTAAAAAAATGTTAAACAAAATATTATTTGTCAAGATCAATATTATATTCTGAGTGGAGCAAAGAAGCTTATGGTTTTATAAAGATGTTTATTTTTTTCTTCTGTGGATAACTGTTCTACTAGAGATCTTGCTCAGGTTTTTATATGTAGCACATTTTCTGAAAGGCAATCGTAATAAAAGAGGTACTTTAAGGAGTGCATTATTCAATTTTCTCATAAAATGTGAAAAACCGAAAATACACCGAGGAAAAACTGTAAAATGTACAAAATATATTACGTAAATTATGTTTTTTTTTCTGTCGACAACTTTTCTACCAGCAATAACTGCTCAAATTTACAATCGTAACACTTTTTCTAAAAGGAAATCTGACAGGAGGCCATTTTTAGATTTTCTCAAGAATTTTTCCAGCAAATGTGAAAAACCAGGGAAAAAACGGTACATTAAACAAATATTATTAAAGAAAATATAGAACGCCTATTTAATTATTTAACCAAGCTATGACATATATATTGTTGACAAAGCAGCACTATCAAATGAACTCCGCTCAGAACAGTTTTTTTGGTAACAATGGTTTATCGTTGTTTACAGGTATACATTAAATTACTTATAACAGTAACTGCACCTAACTCCGTTATCAAAGGACGTCTTTTTATTTTTATTCATAATAAGTATTAGTATACCTAATTACAATAATTGTTTTCTCTTCTCAGTTTTACTAAAATTATTTACAATATCTTCAACGTCAACAACAATATCTCTAATTTTCTATATTAAGTTTACTCAAATCACTAAACCGGTTTTGAGTCACAATCAATCTTAGATATGTCTTTATTTTTCGTATTGTAAGAAAATAGTTCTCAAAAATGGATGAACTGTATTCCATAGTCCAATGAATGTATTACCTGTGTAGTGAAATCATTAATTTTTTGGGAGGCTATAGCAATTCCAGCGGGGACTAAGTCCTTCTTATTCGTACCTATGCATATTGGATTTTTACAAAACCTTTATCTTTAGTAACGAAAAATGATTCTGAGTATGGTTTGGTTACACGTGTTTAAAAGTACGTAATATTTATAATTATCCTCAAAATTTGATATTAAAATTCTTATAAATAAAAAAAAAACATATTATTTTAAATTAAACTTTTTTTTATTAACCGCATAAGTACAACTTAAAATGAACCTCCTGTTAAATCGTCAATCATTACTGTTTGGTCTAACAATTTTATCCTAACCAAATAGATATTACACAAAAAACTCGCAAAATTAAAATGTCTAACGGCTTAAAAATAACCCGAATGTTTTAAAATTTTTAACACGTCTCTAAATGGCAAATATAAAGTTTATGTCAAAATTTCTAGTCTGCGAATATTATTCACTGAATTAAAATTAAAAAAAAAAAAAATTGAAAATAATAAAAACATTATTTTCGTAAATTTTCCATTTTTTTTATTGGGAAAACTTCTAAGAAAATCGTAAAATTACCTACTTAAAGAACTACTCCAAGAAAAATTACCATTCAGAAAATGTAATACACTTAATATTTTGCAGCAAGATTCCTAATAAACTCTATGTACACATAATAAAAAATTAAAAAATAAACACTTTTTTAAAACAAATACATTTTTCATTACTTAGAATCTAAAAATATTGTAATTCAATTTTATAAAATAATGACAATCAAAATACAATTTTTTAGATTATAAACGAATATTAAATCAATTACCAAATCAGTTAACTCATAATATGTAATGCATGTTTAAAATGAAATGTATGATATAGCTTAAGAGAGTTTACGAAAAGTTTAAATTGAAAGATCTAAAATATTTGCTGATACCATATAAAAATACTAAGAACAACCAAGAGGACAAATCACTTTGTGGAACTCCAGTTGGCATATGGAACTTTAAAATAAATAACTATTCATTTTACTTATTAATAATAGTTATTTAAATAATAATAAACTCAATTTAACATGCAACGAAAAAGGCCATTTTTAAATTAAAGAATAAGAAATATCATGGTTTACACAGTCAAATGCTTTATGAAAGTCTGCATACAGGTTATCAACCTCAAGAACATTTTTGACTGGTTTTAATATTTCTGAGTAAAAGCTTAGTAATGTGTTTACTCAATCTGTTTCAGTAGACCATCCAGATCCAAAACCATGTTGATTTACACTACAAATGTGTTTAAAAGAATGGAATAGAATTGTTGTTCTTTAAAATTTGTAATTTTCAAAAAAGACAGGGTTATTTCATATTATTAATATAAGAATTATTTTCTTAATTATAATTTAACTTTCATTTCATTTTGCATAATGCACTAAGTTTAGAAAAATCAGTATTATATTTACAGTCATTAGTACATTTAAACAGTTTATGAAGACGCTTTTTTTCTATAACATTTTCGGAAATTATTCTTACCAAAATGGGATTTGGGAACAAATAATTTTAAACCGTTATAAATAATATTATAAAATGTATTCACAGTTAAAGAAACATCAGGATGACTTAGAAGAACAGATGGCCAGTTAATGAAACACAAATATTCATTCATAGCATTATATCAGCCATGAGAAAAACTGAACTCATGATTTAATTTGTTTAAGTAGTTAGTAGAATTAACACTTGGAAATAATAATTGGTGTGGAGATGTATAACATCAATTTTAACTAATTGAAATGCAGTTTTTGAAACAGGAAAGTCAACACTATTAAATAAGAACATTATTAAACAATCTGTATGTAAGCTCCTTTCTTCTCTTAGATTATTCTGTACCTACACAAAAAGTAAATAGAATAAAAAGATTTTCTAAATAGTTTAATTTTTTTTTTTTTTTGAAATAATAATATAAACATAAAATAATAAAATAACATCAAAACTTCAGAAAATGTAAAAGTATGCAGAAGATAGTTATGAGTTTTACTTATTGGTTATCCGAAACAAATATATAGCTTACTTAGGTGTCCCTAGGGCCTATTAAAAGAAATAAGCAAATGCTATAAATTACAAGCCTTGATATTATACTAGTGCTGTAATATATCTCGATACTTTATTGTGTATATTAATGAAAGTATCTAAGATACTTTTTAAAAATACAATTCTTACTTTTTTAGTTCAAAAAAATACAAAAATGAAATGTAAAATTCTAAAACCTAATTTTTCTAAAATAAAAATATCAACAATTTATTTATTAAATGAATTATTTTCTGATTTTTTTTTTTATTAAAAATTACTATGTATGAGTGTATGACCATTGTGTATTGACAAGCGGATAATACCCATTACTTATTTTATATTTATTAATAATTAACCAATATTTGAATATTGTTATATATTATGTATTATAACTGACAGTGATTGTATTATAACTTATAATTTTATAAGGATACAATTATATTTTAAAATTGACATAAAAGTGTAAACAAAAATTATTATATTACAAATTATGTACCCATTAATTATTTTGTTATAATTTTGTAATTTTGTATTTTTAATACAACTTAAGATACTCATAAGATATTTGTTTCTGTATCTGTATCTAGATACTATTTAAAGTAACTTATTACAGCACTGTATTATACATATTATAAGAAATAAATTTAAAATTCATTAAGTGTATAATAAACAATAATTTTTACTTTAATGAATCATCTGAAGATGAATTGAAACTTGTAAGGTTTGTTAAGTTTGATTCATAATAAAGTGTTTGTCTATGATAATGACTATAATTTTCACTCATACTACTGTCTGGTGAAGAAAACCATTCATTATTAATTTGTAACTTAAATTGATCATCATCCATTGAATCTTCAAGGTTAGAACAAACAAAACTATCTTCAGAAAACTGTGAAGTGCATAATATGTCTGTAATATAATAGATTGGACAATTATTATTTATAATTATTAAGGCATTTTTTCTACTATTAAATCATCTTATTACCTCTTAATTACTCATTCCTAATCCTATCTTCTATTGCCACTCCACTCATCCACCTAACCAATATCATCTCTACTACACTTTGCAAAACTTAACTCTTAGTCTCATTGGAATTCTCTTGTCACATTAAACATACAACACTTTTAATATCTTTATCCAATCACACTTAATCATATGTTTCACATCTTTATGTAAGTCATCATTCTTTTATACAAAAGACCCTGGGTACTTAATTCTGAACCTCACCTATAAACACATATTATCAGAAGCAGTCTTATCTAATTTCCCCAAACACGTACTCCACACACAGTAATCCACCGTTATCTGCAGATATTAAGGTTCCAGCAAAGTTTTAATTAATTAATTATTTATACACACTTACATATATTAAAAAGGATAAAAAATTTTTATGATAGATATCTGTTTTCTTTTATTCTTTATAAGTCATTATAAAGTTCTCTGTATGCAATAGGCTTTTAAATCTGCAAAGTACATGTGTACTTTACATGGTATTTATTTCTAAAGGTATAATATTTATTTGTAGTTATACATAAAAATGATCTAATTTTATCTAAAACAAATTAAAACATTCTCATATAATAGCAATGAATTGTATGGATAGTTAAATAAAGGGTGTTTCTGACTCAACTGTGGTTGAAAAAGCCGTGGGATTAAACGAGGGATTAGTGTACTTCTATTTATTTTTAATCCATTTTCTGTAAGTGCTATTCTCGATTTTTTTAAGCAGCCTATTGTTAACTACTTTCAGATTTTCTCTTACAAAGCTATATTATCTACAAACATCATATATTATGGTACCTCCCCTCACTTGTTATTTTCACCTACATCTGAAATGGGAAAATACACCAAAGTCTTATTTAGAACTCTTCATACTGTTTGACAGAATTTTATACTGGTTATCGACCTGTCGAAACCCTATTTATCACTTCTTACAACAGATAGAGGTACTATGATACCATATGTCTATTAAAATCACCTACCTGAGCTTTCCATCAGCAGAAGTTTAGATTTGTCAAACTCATAGCATGTGCCACGCTAAGGTAATGACTTATCTTAACTATTTATTATTTAACATGATTTCATCAATGGATAACTGCATACCTACCTTCATTATTAGAAAAGTTAATCAGTGGTTTAAATACAAAATCACTGTCACTAGAAATGTTAGATGACGTAATTTTAAATGAGTCTAATGTATCATTAATGAACGGCATTGATATATTTATTAAATTTGTATCATTTACCTCCTGTTTATGTTGTCTGAAATTTAACAAATTGTATACTTTTGATTTAATAAGATTTATAATATATAATACTCACTTTTTTTTGGAAACTATTTGCGATTGTTTTATTTTACTTAAGACATAATCTAAAAAATGTAATATATATTTAAATATCTAAATAATTACATTAATTTAATTTGGGAGCTATATACAAACCATTATTAAGATAACCATTCTTGGAAATTCTTTTTATTTCATCAAAATGTGAATAGGAAAATTCCAAATTTAATTTAGCTTTCTCTTTTTTACTTATAGGTTTATTTTTATTTATCACAGAGTCTGACGATAAAATTGGTAATTCTCGTATATCAGATGTTCTAGTCATTTTTGAAGAATTAAACCCTGATAAACTGTTGAAAAAGTAATACATGTTTATTAACTATATTAATGCTATCAGGGATATAATCCTAAAAATAAGTAACTTTAAAATGAAAAAATTAAAATTATTACTTATATTATAAATTACAGAAATCAAATATTTTAGCATTACTTAGTAAGGTCAGATGGTGAATTTTGATATACTTGAGATTTTTTAGCCATTGTATGTTTATTTATTTCACAACCAGTTATTGGTTTATCATTTTGTTTTTGTAAACTAAAAACAAATTAATTAATAATGCAATCGATTCTATTAGTTATATAATTTTAAAGTTATAATAATTCCTATTACATTGAGAAATGTTGTGATTGTAGATTATTTATTGTGGAATTAGCAATTGGAAGGCCAAACTTCACAGAGTCATCCTTATAATCCACAAGTTCCTGTTTTGGTTTTGTAAAAGAAATAACATTCTCTACATTTTGTACATCATTATTCATTTTATTTGCATTAGTTAATTGATCTAAAAATATATAATAATAATATTAGCTCAATATTGAATTTCAAAAAGAACTAAATGTAATAAATATTCTAACTTCTGTGAACTGTATTTGACCGGATAACACGCTGGTGCAAACCTCTATTGATCTAAAATTAATTTTAATTGTAAGTAGATGGATTAGGTACATATTGTTATTAATTAAAGTTCGTAAAAAGATAAAATGCTTACATTTCTTAGTCCTTTTTTTGTAATATAAGATGATGGATTAACTTTATTGTAGCGTTGAATTTTTGCCTAAAGTTAGTAAGATAAATGTAAAGTTATAAAAATTAATATTTTAGATTAGCCTAAAAATAAATGATAAAATTATTATTATTTAATATTTAACTGACCTATGTAATAGGTAAAAAAAACTTACCAAAATATCATTAATTTGAACTTCTATTTTTGATTCATCATCCTGGCGAAGACTTTCATACCATGAATTATCACTTTGAGTATCCTATTAATAATTAAATTAATATATTAATATCTTACAAATTGTAAACATAACATTAAACAAATAGAGTATTTTTAAATAATTTTTAGAAATTCATGTAGCACATTGTATTGTTGAAACATAAAAATATACACTTCAAATGGCTCTTCAAAATGAAATAATAACCAATTCAAATTCTTGTATCCTATATACTTATTTCAAGCATAAATAGTACAAATTACACTAAATAAAATTGTACCATGTCTAGAAAAGGCTAATATTATTTTATCTGATAAAATTTCAAGTCTCTAAGAGAGTATTTTAACTGAATTGCAACAAAAAAACAACATTGAAAATAATAAAAACAATAGTTTCATAAAATTTCATGTTCTTTCTAAGTTTTTTTCTGTTTTGCTTAAATATTAAAAAAACTACTGGTAGAAAAATTGTTCACACACAGACATAAAAAATACAAAAAAATAAAATACATATAGAAAAAATAATAAATCTCACTACACTTAGAATCCAAAAAATGACAGTTAGTTTTCATGAATGAATAAAATTCCCAAGAAGTATGTTGCAATGAAACAATTTGTAAAAACACTATTAGTAAGTACTTAACATGGTTTTTACTTTTTTAATAATTTTATGTTTTTTTATTTTAAGATTTGAATAATAGCTTAAAAATAAATTTACCAAACCACCAATGTTCTCATTTCTTAATTCATATGAAGCTTTTTTTAATTTATCGAAATATCTTCTTTTTCTGTTTTCATGATTCATTGTCAATGTCTAAAATATAAATAGTTTAATATTATTAACAACAAACTCTTAACAGTTGTATGAAAATTATTGTGCAATGTTTACTTCAGGAATTATTAGGAGCTAGTCTAGAAGCTAAATAAATTAGTTACTTAAACCTAATGAAAATCCAATAAAAAGTGTACATAATATAAACACTTATGATAAATCCAAGTAATTTTAAGTGTTATCTGATATATGAACGTTCATGATAAAAAGAAGAAAATCGCAACTTCAAAGTACTTAACTAAGAAATTAATACCTATCGCCTGTTAAATTCTGCAACTCGTTGCAATAGGTACATAGGTTGACATATACAAGAAAAAAATGGATAACTTTATAGTGGGACCTATGAGGGTAAACTAAATTTATTGATAAATAAAAATATTATGCAGGTAGATAACTAAATAAATATTCTATTTCATATTTCGAAATAGACCGTGATTTAGTATGGGTACCTAGTTTTTATTGTTAGCCTTGTTGTTAGTATTCGATATTTATAATTTATACATTTATTAAATGTTTCTTTGATTTGTTAAAATATTTAATCTGTAAATTTTAATAGAATATAATATATTTAAAAACTAATTTATAGAACCTCTTAAATCGTAATGAACTCCTTAAATACCTAATGCATGATAATTAATGCACGCAAGTAAAATAACATTTTTTTCATTGAAATATAATATTATAACACAGCCACAAAACCATGAGCATAAAATATTAAAAACGGTTGGTACTACAAAAAGAAAACTTCGAGGAATACAATAACCTCAATGGAAAAGGAAAAAATGAACAGATTTTATTTGATTTTCGTCATTTTAAAACATTGGTATTTAATACTTAGTACCTACTGGTCCAATATTCATTTTACTACCTAACCACAACCGAGCGTACAATCTACACCACGGTCTTATATTATTTGAATCAATGGTTCTCAAAATAATTATTTAATCTACAAAATATTAGAGTTTAATTTACTAACTGCTGGAACTTTTGAAACAACTCTTATCGTTTTTTTTGAAAATTTAAGAAACGAGAAATTCCAAACATTTTACATTACCATTATTTTTTGTCACACTGATTTTTGGGAATGCACTGATTAACTGAGGCAACCTATATTATTAATTCCATAAACAGATGGAGTTTTAGTAAAATTAATTGTGGTGTTAAAATATTTAATTACTATGAACTAGTTGACGAGATATTCGGATATTCCAGATATTATATACTTTGAAAAATGTTCAATAAACTTACTAAGCCACCCCAAACATATTATTTCTCAATTTTTTTTTTTATAATTATAGATTCTGATATTACTATATTCCAATCACTGATATGTGTGACAAAATAATATACATAATGTATTCTATTATATTTTAATTGTATTTGTGTTGTAAAAAAATTGTTGCCTCCCCCTCCTAGATATTTGCTCTGGATCCGTGCCCGATGGCTGATCTCCGCTTATGACTTACTTTCTAAGAAACCATTGATCAGATATGTAACACTATAAAATTCGTCGAATAATATATACTTAACAAAATAGCTATTTTGTAAATGTTAAACAGTTAAAAATAAAGTTTTTTTTTCCGGTGATTAAGGATAAAAATAAAAATTTAATTTTTTCTCCGTATTTTTGTGTAGTTTTCAAACAATATTAAAACCAATGGTTCTAAAAATAATAAAATGGTGAACGTCGATCTCATTGCGACACCAAACCCATAAACACAAAAATAACTTTTGCGATAACGATATTTACTGAGTCTAACCGGATTTGGCATTGGCTAACGCGTGACTGCGTCACGTTTGAAAATATCGTTGCGGTTTGACTGTTGCGTTCTGTCTTCTGTGCACTACCCGGACTGTTTTACCTTCATTTACGATGTCATTTACCTACTGAATTCTGCTGGCAGACGGCAGACGCCATCTTCTTCATCACACTATGGCACAACGCCTAAGCGTTATTATTTTTACTGTGAACTTGGTGGAGGTATGTGAAATTAGAAGTATTTGTTATTGACTTCGGATTCATCCCTTCCGTATAAATCTAGTTTAGGGCTCAAGTTCGTTTTTCAATTTTTTTTTTTTTCAAAATGTGTGTTTTTGTCTGTACATTAAGAATCTCGTTAAGAATCTAGAAAAAAGAAGTCTGACGAACTTTGTTTGAAAGTTATGAGGGAAAACTACATGAAGTTAGGGTTTTCCGTTTTGCGTATTTCTTAGTGAGAATTTAACATTGTCAATTGTATTTTTTTCTCAATGCTTAATGCATTGGTATAATCAAAACTTACCTATCATACTTACTTTTGAAGTTATTGTACATAAACCTTGAAAAATAGCATTTTTGTAATTAATCCAAAATGTGGTCGAAAATAAATATTTTTTCATTATTATTATGAATTGTATTTATTGATAACATATATTTTGATAGCAAAGTTTTTTTATTTAAGTCTGAATAAGTTTATCTGGTTTAGTTTTCTCTATTACCTATCCGTTGTGGTTTTGCATAACAAATCAAGTGTTATTTTTGATTAAAACAGTCCCAGCGAGCAAGTAACCAAGCCAGGTCTCTAGGTGCACTCAAAATGCTTTATGTACAATAACTTCAAAAGGGTAAATTTTGATTATACCGATGAATTAGGTATTAAAAAACACATTTTGAAAAAAAAATTTCAAATACGAGCTTGGGCCCTAAACTAGATTTGCCACATTCCTTCTTTCAGTAGCCCTTTAAAAGGCTGGCAAATGACAACAGGTGAATTTGTGCAAAAAAAATAATCTATGCGTTTATAATTTATACCAATACACTTGCTTTTAACCAACAATTATTTTAAAAATCGTTTCTTACAGTTCTTACACAATAGCTACTTTGGAATTTTTTTTAAAAATTATAGGAAAATTTCAAATTTTTATTTGTTCACTTTTCAAAATATCCAAAATAGTCACTTCCTTGAAGATACCTATTTATCTAAACATTTTAATGTACCATACTTTCATATCCAATCAATAGTTTCTTGATTCTTAGTAATAGTAATTTTAATATTTAGAAAATTTGTGTGAAAACAATTAATTTTCAATAGAATAATGTATTACCCGATAATGAATAACAATCAGCATGGTAATACCTTATCTTTTATTGCAAATCAATTATTGTTTTTATGCCTATTTTCTAGACATTTAAATAAATGGTTATAACTAAGAAACTTTTGATTGGTTATGCATGTTTCATACATAGGACAATTAAAATATAGAATAATATCTTTTACAAAGTGACTATTTTGAACATTTTTGTAAAGTTAATAGTTATTTTTTTTTTTTTTTAGTGATTAAGGGATGAAAATAAAAATAAAAATTTTTAAAAGCTTTATACAATTCCGGAGAACACTGGGACATTCTGTATATCGTTGTTAAAAGTATAGCGCATATCTCAGATTTTGAAGGTTTACAGGAGAAGCAAAAACACATTTTTAATAATTTTTACCAATTAAATATAGGTAACATAAAACCATAATATGCGACATAATATTGATTTTAAACGTATTTTAAATTCTGAAATTTAGATTTTAGTGAATATTAGAGATAGATATGCTGTTTACTTTATGGATAATAAAGCTTTATTTTACATAGGTACCTACTATTATACCTGATATGATGAAAGATACCAAAACAAAACTTTAAAGGTATTTTTCACTACAATAATAAAATTAAATTAAAAATCTGGTGCTCACCTTATTCTATTAGTAAATATATATTTTTAATATTTAGCAATATAGCACTGCCACTACCATTGACAACAACGGCCCCACCATCGAAAACAATGACACCACCACCAAACAAAGCATGACGTGGGCATGGACACGCCTTGTGCCTGGAGTAGTAATACTGTAAATATTAATATTGATAACTACTAAAAAATTTGCTTGACTATACATTGTTGGCCATGGCACGGGTGTTATGCCCCCCCCCCCCTAAGCACCTAAAAGGAATTAAATGATTTTAATTTAGATTTATAAAAAATAACAATTGTTATCATTATTTGAAAGGAAATGGTATTTTTTGTGCAATAAAATATGATTTCAAAAACAATACATTATTTATTGGTCAATTATTATTATTATGCAATTTTTTGATTATTTAATAAAACTAATTTAGAAGTCTTTAAATGTTTTATAAAATATACATTTTATACATGATTAAAAAAATTATATTGGGCAACATTAAGTGTAGGTATATTTCTCAATGTTATATTAGTTTGTACTAAATTTCAAGTATTGTTATGATAAATATTATTATAATTATTTTAAAAGTAATTTTATTATATTTGATTACAATTAATATGATATGATCATAATATAAATTAAGAAAAATAAGTTTAAAAATATACTTTATTTGTGCATTTTTTTTTTTTTACAGTTAATATTTTGACGTAACACATTATTACATTAAGTTATGTTAAGTTATATTGTGCAAGTCTTACTATATTTAAATGAGGAACTAAGATATAGGTATTTTAATTTACAATAACTAATTTATTTTGCCTATTATAATTTTGGCCATGATAAATGATCAAATTAAAATATTATTAAATTACTTCAAATATTTGTTCTTTATTATATTATGTAATACTTATCTGTTTTTTTTTTTAAATATTTTTTCATATTGTTACTGGAGGCAGACAGAGTGACAGATCAAATCGAAACAAAATACATTTTTAATATTGAATTTGAAACTTGCATATGTTATTCAACACTAACCCTATCATCAGTTTCTTGAAGTATATTTTAATTTAATTTACTAGGTATATTATGTTATTAACAATTTTAATACTATGTTTTTTTTGTTTTGAGTATTTCTACACTAAAGCGACCTGACTACTATTTTTCTTACTTAAAAAATAATTTTATTAAATCCATTCTAAATAGTTATAAGATTAAATAATATTATTTCATTATCATTTATAAGTTTACTGTTGATTAATACTAATATAAATAATTTTAATAATAATCAGATTTCCAATTCAATGTGATCAATTAGGTTTCAAGAAAACATGTATTGATCTTTAAAACAATTTTAATTTGTTAGAAAGAGTATTTTTTCAAATTTGGAAAATGAAGTTTTAACTTATTTAAAACAACTTACAATTTTGTATTTTGTGTATCAGTAGATGCAACTAAATTCAACTGTTTAACAGATTTGGCATGTTCCAGAGAAACAGAATTTTTATTCTTTACTAATGTTTGAACTCAAAATATAACAATTAATCTTAATAATAAAGTTATATTAATAAGGTATTATCTTCTAATATACTTGGCATAGATGCAAGGTTGGACTAAGCCACCAGAAAATTTTCCAGAAAGCTGTGATACAAATGAACTATGCAAATTTAGTAGTCATATGGGGTAAGTATATAACCAAAATAAATAACTGTATGACCCAAACACAACATATGATTTAGTTTTTTTTTTTAAGCTGCTAAATAGTGCTGAAAAGCTAACAATAAGGTGTCAAACACTGCTGCTGTACACTATCAAAGGAATTTAATAAGAAATAAATAATTGCATTAGGTTATTTTAGGTACTTTGAGTATGTTGTCAAAAGTTACAGTAAGATGTATGCTATCATTTGACCATAATAAGCTATTAGTGAGAATACTTTCAAGTTTTCCCTGTATTGGCAATAGAAAGTAAGAAGTTGTAAATATGTGAGTACTGTGTAAATTTTTAAAAATTTCAATCCAAAAAGCCTTAATGGTTATAAATTATAATAATGTTTTTAATAATTACAAAATTTTAATGAGTAATCTCAAATACCACTACTACTAAAGTTTCAGAAGGCTATCTTTTTTCACAACTATTCAATTAATAAAATGATCACTTCATAAATCTTTGGCTATAGGAATTAATATTTTAATAAATAGGTATTCATCAAACAATTCAATAACAGTTATTATTTCATGATCTACAAGTCAGTTTGACAAATTTATCTAAAAAAAAAAAAAAAAAGAATAAAATAATGTGCTAGTATATAAAATATGTATAGATTTGTAATAGGTTTTAGAAAAAATACAAAATATTCATGATTTATTTAATACCTATTTGTCCAAACATAATATTCAATTACTAAGTGACAGTTATCTTAAATAAATATTGAAAGCTCTAGACCTCTTAAATACCTTTAAAAATAGCTCCTTTATGTCATATAATATATTACATACATATCCTTATTCAATTCCCATGTCATATGGATCAAATAATTTATAGAAATTATTTACTTTCAAAATAGTTGAATTATTTAATAGATATAGAGATATATATAAAGATTTAATATCTATAGTTAATAATGACATTAATTTATTTAGGGGCTAGGTAGTAGATAGGTACATTATAATACTTATTATATTTTCTGGTACCTATCTACCTATATTATGTATTTAAAAATATCGAATTATGATGAAATAATAATTTAAAGGAGCTATGAATAAAATAAAAATATAATTTTATAGTTAATTGTGTAAAACTGTGAAAACTCAGAATTAAATATGAGCAATATTTTTATTAAATTATTGTTTGGTATCAATAGAATAATTTAGATAGGTACTTAGATTGGCAATAAACAGACAAGTTGAACAATTTCAGGAGCTGGCTATACAATATAGATACAAAATTTAATGTTAAATTTTAAAAATGAGTTATATATATTCAATTTTTAGGCGTTGGATAGTCAACTTCTTAAACTAGTAGCGGTACAATTACATTTGTTGAATAGGCAACATTAAATACAAATTTGGGAGTCACTGGGCTCTCTTATCAAATATTGCTAGCGGAATATCCAGAAAATGTACAATATATATAATTAAGATAAGTAACTTAAAAATCAAATGTTTCATCTTCTGCAACAATATTGATTATTATATTGTATTACATTAATTATTATTTATTAAAAATATTTTGTTTACCTATCTTAAATAATAAAAAAAAGAAAGATTGAAGTATGACAAGTAATCCTGTTATTGAATTGTTTAATGATCAAAATAAACAATTTGTTAAAGTATGTGCACCTATGGTCCGTTATAGTAAGTAAGTACCTACACTTATTTTTGAATATTTTATTACTAACAATTGACGCATTTTTAATATTAATATTGCAAAAATAGTGTACTCATAGTTGAATATTCTTTTAGACTCCAATTCCGAAAGTTGATTCGTATGTATGACTGTGATTTATGTTTTACACCAATGATCATGGCTGACTCTTATGTCAAGTCAATCAAAGCTAGAGAGCATGAATTTACAATTGATACAAGTTTGTTTAAACATAATATTTACTTTGTTGTTTATTAATGGAATTTATTTATCTTATAGATGACAGACCACTTATTGTTCAATTTGGTGCCAATAATGCATCTGATTTTGTAAATGCTTCTAATTTGATAATTACGTAAGTTAACTATGTATAAATATATGTATATAATTTTATAACTTTAAATTAAACAAGCGTTTGGTTTTTTATAGACACTGTGATGGAGTCGATTTGAATTGTGGCTGTCCACAAAGATGGGCATTAAATGATGGATATGGGGCACAGTTGCTAAAAAATCCAGAAATTATCAAAGACTGTGTTCGTCAATTTCGCAATCGCATACCTTCTAATAAAACTATATCGGTTAAATTAAGATTACTTGATGATCATAGGCAGGTATTAAATAATATATTATTATGATAAATTAATTTGCTAGATTTTTAAATCACCAAATCATGTAATTCATATAATAAATCATTCAATATAAATAATATAATATATTCATATCATATAAGTTATTAGTGTTTGTCATTGATGATATTATAGTACAGTATAGTTGTTAATTATAAAGTGATAATAAATTAGTTTTTTTCTTTAGAAGTACATACATTACTATAAAAGTAATAAATATTTTAGATTTTGAGTATCTACTAACTTGGTTAAAACATGGATTATAATATTATTATCTATAAACTACAGTAGGAATTATTAGGTGTTATTTAAAATTACACACTTTTCATAAGACATTTTGGTAGCGGTGATGTTTGTTATCCACACAAACTTTCTAGATTCTGTGCTATCTGCATAAAAATTATACCGACTGATTTATACTTCATTATTAAAATTCATTTTTGCACAATATTATTGTTTATGAACACATCACTCTGATATTAAAAATGCACACAATTATCAAAAAAATAAAAAATATGTCTATAAATAAGCAAAAGTATTAATTTTTTAAAAAAAATCACAACTCTATGTAAGTAGAAACATAACGGTTTCAATCATTTTAGTAAGTTGAGCATATAAAAATTAAACCAAAATCTTTTTCTGATTAGATTTAGTGTCTTGTATCTTTTATTAACATTGAGTATTTGAAATAACAATTACTTTTGGTAAAATAATATTGGTAGATATCATACGCAGGACATCAATATTAATGCAATAGTAGGTAGACATGCAATGTCACTTTTGATATTTCTGCATATATAAGGTATTATTATTATTTTATAATGTTAACTATATAAATTTTTTTTTTTCGGGTAGATAGTAAAAACAACAAAAAAGATAAATTTTGCTTCTAGTATACCTAGACAGATAGTTGTTCAGCTCAGTACTTTCATATTGTGAAAAGAGCATACAAATAGTAAAAGAAGTTCAAATATGCATCAAATCTTTAATTGTAAGCTCTGTTAAAAATCATTTACTGAACGTACTACGTCAATGCTAGTTTTCAAATCTTGTGATTTGACACTTTAAATTTTAAGTGACTTCTTATTGTCTAATTAATTTTGAATTTCTCATGCATTTGTGTTTTCTATAAATAATTATATAATAAATAATTTAATAATTTATAAGGGTTTTCAACTGGAAGTAATTTATAAAAATAACCTTTTTTCTAAAAATTTTATAGGAAATCAAATGACATTGTATCACTATTATCTTGCAGTGCAAAATAGAACAAATATGATATCATGTTTTGTGGTTTGGTGGTTTTTTATAAAAAAAACCATTCTTATCCTAATTATAATATATTGTGTATTATCAAATGCATGATTTTATTGACTTTAAATGTTTTAAAAAGAGATCATACTGAAAATGTATATGCCACTGTTGTAGTTGGGAAATTAGAAAAATAGGATACATAGTTATTTAATTTATATCTGTTTCAACGATAAACCATTGCAAATGAAAAATGTGAGTGAAGTTCTGTTATACAAGGTTTGAAATGATGCAATAGTTACGATTTAGTTAAAAATATGATGTTAAAACGCTTATGAAAAAAAAACTACTACATTATGCTCAACTTTTTTTTCCACTAAGTTAAACTTATAATGAACCTCAAATTAAATTCTCAAGCATTTGTGTTTAATCAAATTATCTTATCCACTGATTACCTACTAAATAAACTATTATAATTCACAACTATAAAATGTTTATAAATAACTCAATAATCGCCAACATTTTACTAAGTCTATAAAAGTCTAATATAAGTATTCTGTGAAAATATTCCACCTTACTATATTATGTTTTTAAGAAATAAAGTTAAATATATTATGTAATTAATACATTGTTTTTAGGTTTATTATTTTTTTTTATTCAGTTGTTTATAATTATAAGTTACTGATCAAAACTTCAAGTAATTTTATTTCTATATTTCATAAATTTAAAATTATAATATTTTTTTTTTTATAGAAAAAGTGTAGATCTTTGTCAAAAAGTTGAGGCGGCTGGAGTTTCATTCATTACCGTTCATGGACGAAAAACCCTTCAAAAAAATGATCCTATTGATCAAGAGTGCATAAAACTCATAAATGAATCTGTGAATGTTCCAGTCATTTTAAATGGCGATGTTAAAAACTTATCTGATGCTATTGCAATGCAAAAGTATACTGGTTGTAAAGGTAGTAGTAAATTTCTTCAAGTATAAATGTCTATGATTATTTTTTTAACATTTATTATTTGTGTGCTTTAGGAGTGATGAGTGCAAGAGGTATATTACATAATCCTGGTCTGTTTGCTGGTCATAATAGTACACCGCTATCAGCTGTTCAAGAATGGTTAAATATTCACCATACTAACTTCCTATGGTTTCATCATCATTTAGTATTTATGTGTGAAAATTTACTTCCTAAAAATATTAGAAAAAAATTTAATCAATTGCGTAAAGCATCAGATGTAGTTTCTTTTTTAGAAGATCAATTTCATATACCAAATGTACTTCAAAGTAATAGGACATTAGGAAAAGTACCTAGTGGAACGAGTGGGGCATACTATCAAAATGTATCTGAGAAGGAAACTATTCTTTCTCAATGTGAAGATGTAATGGAGGGCATTTGTTTATTTGATTCTTAGCTTATAGTTTATTATTAAATAATACAAAATACAAATATTAAATGTATACAATTTCTTTTTGTATAAGTTATGTACTTAACATTTTTTATAATTTGTAAACAGAATAAATAATGAATTTTATTCAAACATATATATTATTATAAAATTATTATTTACTCCGTCTATATTACTAAATATATAGCGAATAGAATAAAATATAATATTTTTAAATTATTCGGAAACTTTAAATAAGTTTTTAAGATTTTAGTTTTGAATGCATACTAAGTATAGTTAAAATATATTGATGCTTGTATAGTATTAATTGCCTGAAAAAAAGGTGACAATTAAAAATATAAATTTTTGCTTATGTTACATAGTAATTATTGATAAACTGGTAGAATTTCATTATAATATCTTTGATGTATTATGAACTACTATTATCTAATACATTTTGGTGTTATAATAATTTATTTTAAATGAGAAATTGTAAATTGAATGAATTAATAAAGTTTTATAGTTTGCTATCTGGAGTAAAATTACAAAAAAAAAAAACGGTTGTTACCTATTACTTGTTTATTCAAATATCTGATTAAATGATTAATTATTAACAGTTGTTTCCACATTAATTAAAGATAAATACTTAATTATAGATATTTATTATATTAATATATTATAATATTGTTATGTATATTGTAAATTAATAAATACTATTATATAGATGTATACCCAAATATAGGTACCGCATTGTGGATAACTTGTGGTCTTATACCTACCAAACTATTAATCTGAAATTAATATAATTTTAATAAATACCTACAAAAGTTAAGTTGAATAAAATAATTAAGTGTAGATAAAATATTTTATAAATAGTTCAAAAATAATACCAATAACATAAAAACAATTATCAAATAAAAAACGTATAGGTATTTAATATATAAATAATTATTATAGGTTTTATTATTATTTTTCAACGGTGTGAAAAATTTGCATTCAAATATTGAATTTTAAACAAAAAATAGATTGTACAATGTTAAATTAATAATTTATCAGAAGTATGGAACATAATCTTTAAAATGGTACCTACCTACTCGTCTTTATTTATTGATTCTGATTAAGTACAAAATTATCATTACAAAAACTTACCTTTTAGAAATAATATAGAAGATAAAACAATAGGCATTTTACATTAAATAATATACAAGTTAGGACAATATGAAAGTAAAGTCAATTTAGTAATAATTACCTACTTAAGGCAGATTATAATATGCATTTGCATGTTTTTAATGGTTAAAAAAATAGCTAGTTTATACCGAAATTAGTTTTATGACTACAGTTTTAGATAGGTAGATGAAAAATGTAAAAGATGCCTATTTCTTAATATGTCTATGGTATGTACAATATTTTATTTTGTATATTTTGCTGGCTCTAGGTTTTTAAGGAATATTTTAGTATAATGTACATTTTAAGGATTTTGTCATTATTTAGAATTAATTTTGGTGTTTAAGTGTATTATTTGTATATTATTTAAGTTATTATTATATATTTAAAGGTTTTGAGTGGATATAAATATATATCCTGATACTAACATAAAAAAAATATATACCTACCTTATAATTAATATAGGTAGGTACATATTTAAATGTGTATTGCGTAGACCTTGGAACACTGTTCAAAACTGAAATATTGATGTACAATATTTTGATAACAAACGGTTAAGTACTATTAGTATTATTTATTTGATTTTGGAAAATAATAATGGGAAACTTCATATTGTTTTTTAAAAATTAAATACATACCCATAAATCATAGGGCACGATTAAAGATATACTTTTATATATCTTTGATGTTGCTACCGAGTTATTCTATGGTACATACCACGGTTATCTATTAGGTTATATTATTTAGATAACCGCGGTACCCAAGGTTTATAGATAAACCTTGCGTGGTACCTACTTATTGTTTACACTATACTATTAATTTGTGCTTGTCCATAATACTATATAGTATTTTGTATAATAATTATATTATATACTTAACACTACTATGTTTGTGCGTTTAATAGGTTTTGTACTAAAATTTTTCGTGTATTCGCCTAATAATTTTTAAATAAAAATGCAAAAATTTTTTCGCCCCCGGGTGGGCTCGAACCACCAACCTCTCGGTTAACAGCCGAACGCGCTAGCCAATTGCGCCACGGAGGCCATGGTATTTAATGATTAACGTAGATCATTTAGGTAGAATGCTTCATACATTGTATATAATAGGTAATTTTTTAAACGGCAAGAATTGGGAAATTAAAAGATTTTCTGTTGAAATGTATAACCTACCTAATATAATATGTAGGTATCTACCTATTAATATAGGTAGGTAACGATATTTAGGTTGGGAGGTGCAGTGTCAGTCAAGTTATTTTGTTAGATATAATCTAAGGGGCCAAAAGTATACCTCCCCCCCCTACCACATTAAAATTAAAAGGCATACAAACGTTAATTACGTTCACTTTTTACGTTTACGCATTCAAAATTGGTCTCATTTTCATGAATGTGCGTAATAAAATTATTATTATAACATTATGAGCATTTATACATATTGAGTAATTTTTATAGACATTTTCTGTGGGAGTGCTTTTGTTTTATCAAATTATATTGGGAAATTTTACTTAACCAATTACTTAACCAATCCGGATAGTGTTCTCATAATATACCATATTGTATATTATTCCAATAGCATTAGATTATTTATAGGTTTTTACAGTTTATGTCGTTTACGATTAGGTTCTGAATCGCGATTAGTGATTACTGATTACGATTATAAAACGATTACGCTGTCCCGTAATACAGTATAAACGTATAATTATTTGCAACAGTTTACAGTAACATTGATATTGTATAATATATTCAATATTGTAATATTTACTAAGTTTAATTGTTTAAACACGTTACACGTACCTGCAATGGCTGTTCTTAGTCTCCAAAAAAATATCAAAGACTTTTTTCAAACCGAAAACACCTGGGAAAATTCATCAACTTATACCTAACGAGGTAAGTTTAAGACACACTTTCATGTTTCAAATAAATTTGTTTTATTAGTTGTAATTAATCTTAATTACAACTATGATGGGCAGATGCCCAGTAAAATTAATTGTTATAAATATTAATATTAGTAATATATCAATTATCAATATAAATCAAACTGGTTTCGAGTTGAAAAAACAATATTTTTTTTTTTTTTTTTTTTAGTTAGGTATAGATGAACTTAAAATGATTCAAAGTATGTGGTTGNACCATGTTGTTGATATCTTCATTGTTGGGGCCTAAAGCTTCGTCTATGTTGGATGATATGTTGTATTTTTTGGCGTCTTAATGCATTCGGTTATTAAATGTTTGACTGTTATGTTGACTCCACAGGTTGGACATTGCGGAGGATCTTCTTTAGTCATGAGAAATTTATGGGTTAACCTTGTGTGTCCGATCCGGAGGCGATTGATAGCTATTCTCTCTCTTCTGTTGAGATTAGGGTTAGGTCATTGATGTATTGTAACAATATTTTTGTTGAACGGATAATACATTTTACTTTTTAGATATTATTTTTTTATTTCCTACAAAAATATATTTCTACAACTTATGCCGATAATGAATAGACAAAAAATGTTATAGGCACTAAACTGGATTTAATTAAGATAATTTTATATAATGATTACCTACTTGTATACAATATGTTAATATTATGATATGGACATGGTACTATGATATTGTGTAATTGATGGTTAATTTTAATTTAAATAAAAGTGAATTACAACTTTTAAATATTTTTAAATCATATAATAATTAGGACTGTTATTTCATAGTTTCATACTACTAACTGCAATACGTGAACCACATTGCCATGTTATAATTCCTCTGAATTGGGTAGTATAAAACAAAATCTACTTCCATTTTATCCAATTAGATGGTCTGTAAGGGTTAAAAGTTTAACAAGATTTTCAGATAACTATAGCAGAGTTTAAAAAACATTCGATGAAATGCATTCAGGGAGTGTTTGTATAGAAGACTATAGAAAATCAACACTAAGAGGATATGTGAACAAATTTAAAACAATGTTTTTTTTTTTTTTAATATTGCACTATGTAGTATGTATTATGTTCTATGTATTATTGGTATTATCTTTGGTCTTGTAGAACAATTAGCAAAAGTGTTATAAAATCCTAAGTTGTGTGCATCTGATTCAATTAAAGCTGAAGATAATCAAAGAAAACATTACTATCATTTAGAACTAATGACAATTTTTAAAATATAACAAATACCGTGAATTTATATGCTGAAATGTATGTATTAGAACCACTTGACGACACTAAGTGCATACAAAAAACACCAAAACAACTTCAATACACAAATAACTCTCCTACATAATTATCACCAATATGTGAATTGAATAAAGATATTTTTGAAATAATTGACATTTGATAAATAAAATTGATAAACGTTTTATTCAAAAAGGTCTAAAAAACTTAGTTAAATTAGAAAACATACTTGTAGATCAAAACACAAAAACTCACCAAGAATTTACTAATTGTTTAAATAATATAAGTAAGGATTTTGACATAAATAAGTTTCATGCACAGCCTATTATGTTACCATATATTGTATCTATTTTTAATATTTCAGATATTATTAATAATTTGAGAAATGCATATTTAAATGTAAACAATTTTTAGTTTTCTGAAATTACCAAACTTATTAAATTGATTTTAACAATATCAGCATCTGCAGCAACTACTGAGCGCTATTTTAGTGCATTGAGAAGACTAAAAATATATTTAAGGCGGTGATATGATGATCTTACACGTTCATAAGTTTATGACAGCAAACATTGATTTAAAGTTAATTGCCAAAAAATTTGTTTCCAGAATTTCTCAAAGAAAATCATCACTTGGAAATTTGTATTAATTAATTAATTAATCTTACAAGTAACAACTTCTATATATTTATATTTTGTTATTTTTAAATATAACTTTAGGTATAAAGTAAATGTGTTTTATGTTTTGTTTCAATATATAAATGTATAAATATAATGTATTTATATTATACTATAATTATATAAATACATGTATACATGTATAATTCTTATATTATAATATACTACCTATATTAACATTAAAATAATAAAATATTCAGAAAGGTTTTCTATAAATATATAATAGTTGTTAAGTTTTTTTATGTTTTGCCCCTTCATGAAAAATAGTTCCTACGCCACTGCTCCAACTTCTTTTGTAAATTACCTAACCTAATAAACAATTTGTTTTTCTGTAGGTATCCAATTTTTTTATGAAATTAATATATTCTAAGGATTGGATTATTTTAATAGTAAGAGCTTTATTATTATAATATTTAATGAAAAACTATAGATACTTGTTTTATACAAAAACTATCGGTCTTGCGCTTGGCATTACCCGTGCCAATTTATATTATTATTATTTTACCCATATTCATTTTGGCTGTGTTAAAATTGAATGAAAACAAATAGGTGAAAAGTGGGTAGTCCACCTATAGCAGTAATATGTGAAATGTCATATTACGTCAATACTGCGGAAGCAGTAATCTTTTCAATCGTATCAAATCACATTGGAAATTTATCAATTCGAATTTTGATAAAAACTAGTAGCTCAATGTAATATTGAAGTCATTTACATTCGGAGCAATGAAATGCAATTACTACGACTGAGTAGTAGATGCTCGTAGTAGTTGTCTTTCGTAGCAGAGGTGTATTCCAGGTTCTAGTACACTAGATTACACGCAATAATTATTAAAACTAGCTGGTATGCTAGATATAGCACAATTATTACTAGTGGGTTTAAAAGTTTTCAGATGTATCTATTCCAAATGTCTGCCATTTGGTTTGTCCGCGTTAAACGACGAAAATAAAAACTGCGTATTCTTTCCAAATCAAATATCTAACCTATTTTCATAGGATTCATTGCGAACACGGGCAAGCAGTTGTTATGTAGGTATTAGGATAATGTTTTCCAACTTTTTTATTCTACACCCCTCCTTGCAGATTTTCAAAAATTTCACGCCTCCCCTATTAATTAATAATATGAACTTATTATTTTTAATTTTAGAAATGGTCAATTTACACATTTTATATTTTATTAATATTATCATGGATATTGTTAGGGGTTATTTGTTAGAGGAATCGAATATATTTAATATATTATATAGTTATTCCTACCTGGTTACGTATTTTATAATATATCTTGTATATTTTAACGAAAAAAAAATATACAATGAAATTAATAAATAAATAAAAAATATTGTTATTGGTGCAATGCTTGTGCATGAAAAACAGTAAAAACTAAGTCGAACTGATAAATATAACTGTAAATATTATAATACATATATAATTTCATAAAACCTCAACCCCTGATCTATAATACGTATAGGCATCTGAAATTACACTACACCGAGAAATTTGATAATAAGTAATACATATTCATAATTAGTAATATTTGATAATAATATTTTATCGCTAATATTATAATCTTATTTTATTGTTTTTGTTAGATTTACAAACTGGGAAACATGCAACGTCTGGTTTACGTCATAGGTGAGTACATTTTGAAAACAATGTATTTATTTGTTTTATAATGCATATTATAATATATTATATCCTAACTTTAATATTATAAACGTGAAAGTAAGTCTGTTCATTACGTTTTCGTGCCTAAACCGCTGAACCAATTTTGATAAATTTTGGTATAAAGACAGATGGGACCTTAAAGGAAAATATAGGCTACTTTTTGTTGTAATAATAAAACTTGAAGGTGGATGAAGGGTTTTAAGGTACGAAATATTTGGTACGAAAATTAAATTATTTTTGTTGAATTATGGATTACCTTAGTAACACGGGTGAAATGAAAAAAATAAATAATAAACAGAAATAAAAATGTTATAACAACTATAACAACTTAAAATAAATAGTATACATATCTGGTTGTCTGTCGATCTATTATTGGCTTGAAATAGGATGGGCTATCTTGGTAACATGGAAAAAAACAAAAACTATCTGCTGAACCGGGTGTGTAAATGAAAAGTGAAAACACGTAAAACGTCATATTTGACTCTTTGTTTTTTGTCGTACAGTAACAACTCTACAGTGCTATTATGTTCTCATAATTTTAACGTTATTATAGTGAATATTATATAGTTTTATCCTTGTGCTGTGAGGGTATTTTTGATAACACGGATAAGAAATTGTTTGTGTAGCAAAAGTAAGCTTCTGGTTTTATTTATATGTGTATTTCGTTTTTATCAAAGCAGCTTTTACGGTTTTTAAAAACGATCCGATTTTTCCATGAGCCTATATACGCCTATGTACCTATATACGTTAAATGATGTGGAATTTTGACATCGGGCACTTATAACTTGAAAGGTTCTTAACAGGTTTTCTTTATATTTTGAAATATAAACCAAATGACAATAAATTCCCAATTCATCGGGTTAATTTTTTTTGATTTATGAAGGGTTTACTATTCACTACAAGTGGAAAAAAAAGTTTAAAAACATGACTAAATATTATGTAATATCAATTTACGAGGAGTTTACCGAGCTCCGCTTAGAACCTTTGATTGCAATGATTTACCGTTACTTCCTGCAATATATTATAAACTAAATTATGCTGTATATCTCCTTAACTTTCCACCTAAAACTGTACATGGCCTACCGATAGAGTGGAGTATGTCCGGATTTTTGTTGTACACGTAATATGGAAATATACCTAAAATCTTATCTTCCCTACACCTCTTATCTGTCTCTCCCTATTTTGAATCTAAATATGGACAGTTGAATTGTAACAAACCTACGGATGTGATCAACTTAGAAAACAATAAAATTACAAACATGTTTGATTCGTAGTATTAATGGTGTTTTCAGGATTTTTTCCCCATCATTTTAGATATAAATATTGGAGTTACTTCTTCGAATAACTTTTTTCCCAGTGAAAAAAGAAGTAACTTGGTTTATGGTTCTCCACCATAAAACAAATTCCTGTGGAAGTTAAACAAAAAAATTATGGTTATAATATTATATTCAATCAAACATCAAAGGTACAAATTACAATTTTTAACAGGACATTTAAAAAATGATTATAATCGTTCTGCTGAAAAATTATGAAATTCGAGTGACTTCCCTTTTCATTGGGAGAGTCGAACAGTTGCTCACAGACAGAAAAAAAAACATCATAGTAAAACCAACAGATCCCTCGCTAACACTCCGAATTTAAAATGTGTATATGATATAATGTACCTATATTGTACACATACGTGTTATAATTAACAATTTTTTTTTTTTTAAATGCTCGTCGCAGGGCAGGTTTCCCGTCGTGTGTGTCCCCAATTAATAATAATAAACAATTGAAAAAATTAAGTTCAATTGAGTTTTTATTCGTTTAACCTCAATAAACCAACTATATATATGTGTATACGATGGACTTGTTTAAATATAGTTATCATATATGAGCATTCGTGTTTTTCCTGCAGTTAATTTTTTCATCTGTTCATTCGAAAAAATATCAAACTTCGATTTTCGAATACCTATATAATTAACTGGTACATACAGTATGCGTACCTAACACACGCAGAATATTGTTTATTCGATTCTAAAATTATTTTCAATTTCAACCGAAGCATTTTTAAATATCTCTTCTAAAAAACTAATATTAAAAAAATAAAAAAATAATTTTTTTCAGTTTTATTCACTGTTGTAATTTAATATACCTAGCAAATATTTGTATATATATGTTCCGAATTTTCTTATATTTTATATAATTTAACATCAACGATGTTTCAACACGATTTAACATTATACGATAAGAAGCCATGTTGCCAATTAATAATTATATTTTTGTATACTGGATTGATTTTCATTGATATAATACTTTCAAGTAATTTATCTATTATACATATTATTGAAATTGGATTATAACTTGTTACTTGACTAGTGTCTTCTCCTTTAAAAAATTGGTGATACGTAGAAAACTTTTCATTTATCAGGAAAACATCCGATGAAAGAGATAAATTGAATAAGTGTAACAGGGTAGCATAGCTATTTTTGACCTATTTATAGACATTTAAATTTTTTTAGTTTTAAATTTATCAGGAGGTTCATTATAAGTCATACATTTTGTAGTCAAAAAAAAAAATAATAATAAAATAAAATAAAAAACAACGAGTGTGAAGTAAAATGTTTTTTTATAAGAATTTTAATATCAAATATTGATGAAAATCGTAAATATTACGGCCTTTCAAAACATGTAAAACCGAACTTCGCTCTGAACCATTTTTGTTAGTAATGAATTATCGTTGCGTAAAGATACATTCTATTTTTCTCTATATTCTACTTTCTCAACTACTCACTTACATTAGTAGCTCACCCATTGTACGAAGTATGTCTGTATATTTTTATTTTATTTTATTAAATACATTATAAATATACGTCGTATGCTGTAAACTTTTTTCATTTAATATTCTATATGTATATAATCTATCGAAAGTATTTATCAGTACCGACCGATATTAATATCGGTTCCCGGGGTTTTTTTTTTTTGGCCCTACTCAAGTAATTATATACTTGCATAGTGTTCGAAATAATCGGACACCCAAAAATACTAAAAAAATATATGAAAAATAATTACCCATCTAAAAAAAAAAGACATATTTTACTTTCTGCTTTCACATTCTAAACAACATAGTATACATACCTATCTATCAAAACTATATTTACGAGCAGGTAGGTTTTTGTAGAGAGTGTACAACCGCTCTTATCAGCGTTTTATGGAACACGTCATTTTATGATTATGTGTTATAATATAAAGGTACATAAGGTTATTTCATTTATATCTGTGAGCAACGATAAATCATTGCTTGACAAAAGACGATTTCGAGGGCAGTTCGGTAATACATAATTTGAAGTGCCGTATTTTTTTATTTTTTTTTTTTTTTTTGCGAAATTTAGATACCTAGTTTATTTGACGAATTATGTAGACACTATTCTATTTAAAGTGTTATTATTTCCTAAAGATCCAACTAAGCATCGTGTGTCCCTTACTCTCATCTATATTGTTCGTTGGTAATATCTTTTCGTTATATTTTAACCTAGCCTGTACTGTGATATGTGTGTTTTTCAGTCCGAACAACTCATTTGTTTGATTTTCTTATTTGGCTTTGGGCCCCCAGTATTTAAATATAGCCAAGGATCCGTTGGGTGTTTGGATGAGCCAAACCGATACAAAATATAATGCCTAACCTAAGTAACCTAAGTTATCTATATAACTTAACCTATAGCTAATTTAACCTTACCTAATCTATAGCTAACCTAACGTCCTAACTCAGATATAAAACAGAGCAGTGTTTCTCAACTTGAGGGTTGGGTCCCGTTTGGGGATCGTTAAAAATATAAAATATTGGCTCACGTATAAAATATACATTTAAAGGTCACTAAAATATTAAATATCCATGAGACACACTGGTATAGAGGATTACTATGTAGGAGCGACTGGTGACTAAGAGAAGTACGAGTTGTACACAGTAGTGTGGTGAATATTTATAAACCATGATGCACAGTATAAATTTCAGTGTATATCCACTCTTAACCCTCTAAATATAGTATAAAATATATAATTGTTATAACTAAATGTAATTGTTGTGTTATACTATTGCTTACCTTAATCTAATCACCCACCCCCTCCCAAATTTTTTTTACCATGACGTCCAGGCGTCATAATACCTCTTTTACCACGCCACTGACTGTACACACCCGGTCTTTACACGGTAGAGCATTAAGATAAATCGCAAAATGGCGGAATCCACAATGACAAGTAACCAACAGAAAACGGTTCCCTAAAGTCTGTATTTGACCATTCTAATTCCTTATAGGATCTCTATTTAAGTTTTTGACGTTCATTCAGTTCGGTGTGGTTGCTGTAGTAATTCTTGCATATTATTATTCGTAGTGGTTTCGATCGAAACGAAACTGCGTGCACGATGAAAAACTGTGTACAAATGTGTTTTTCCGACGCTGTTCGGCTATAAACGTTCATAGTAAATACGGGTATAAACATCGAACGGAAAAGTGAAAAAGAACAAAAACCATAAACATAATTTGTCCGTGTAACGATCGGGTACCAATGTAGGACTGGGAAAAAAGAGAATATTATCGCTTCGTGTTTATTGTTTATTGTTTTGTTGTACGCGAAGAATATTGTACAGAGTGTCCGCCGTGTGTAATTAACATTATTTCCAGTAGGATGTATAATTTTTATAACTTCGATTTTTGGAAATGAATTCCTTTTTGCGTCCGAGAAAACTGCTTAAATTGTATGTTTTATAAAATGTATAGTATAGCCGTTCTAAAATCAGAACCTATGCCACAGATCGTAGTTATGATTTTTATGAAAATTATCGAAGTTGAATTATTACAAATGATATGTCTTGTATATATTCAATCGTTACTCCGAACTCAATTGACCCTTTATTATATAGAAAATAACTATTATGAATATCGAGACGAATCAGAATTACGAGTGAGTTATCTCGATTTTTTAATTTCGATCATAAGTTTTTGAAAAATACAATTTACGTCCAAAGTATCTAATGTTTACAAAAAACCAATATTTACTGCGAGATATAACACGGATGAGAAACACCCTGTAGATACAGGTAGGTAGGTAATAATAGTAATAATAATGATAATAATAATACGAGTATAAATAATTATTGTAATACACATACAATACTATGTACTAGTGTTTTTAAGTTAGTTTTTTTATCCCCATCGTCGGAACGCGCGCGCCACAGGTGTATTCGTGTGTGTAAAATAGAGAAAAAGATCCGCGGAAACCTGTTGCTGTTGGGTGGGATGGTTGGGACGGCGTTGCGGGGTAGGCGCGTCTCGTCGTCCGAACCGGCCGGAGGAGTCGGCGGCGACCCGTGGTGGGGAGGACCCCGTCGAGGAATCGGTCGTTTCGTAGGAGAAAAAAACCTTCCTCCACCGCACCACTATACCCGCCGCCATTTGTTCGAGCCGGTCCGTCTGTCTCAGCCGTTCGTCGCGCGCGCGTTTTTGTGTGTGCACCGTGTGTTGTGTACACCCGACATTATTGTTGACTGTTGTTAATATTCCCACAGACCGTGAGCGAGCGTCCGTGAGTGTAGGTACGTCGTTTGTGCCCGTCCCCGTCCGTCCGTGCGTTTGTTATTATTATTATTATTTTTTTATTTTCGAGTGTATCGTCGTTTCGGAAAAACCATTCGAGTGTTGGTTTTTTTTATTTTTACCGGCTGACAATGTGCTAAGACCCCCGTCGTCAACACCCCCAGCGCGTTCTCTTCCCGCCAGTACCCGCAACCGCTTTTACCTTATAACATCGCGTAGTTTTTTATATTAATATCGTCCGAAAATGCCTTGTTCCGCGGTCACGCTGTCGCTAGCCACCATTACGGCCATCGTGGCCACGGCCCTGTTGGCCATCGCCTTTTCCACCGACAACTGGGTGTACTACGAGGTCAGACGGAATCAGATACAGGTGAGCGTTGTTGTTGTTGTTGTCGTTGTTGTATAGTTACTCCCGAAGTTGCTTAACCGAACCTGACTTAACACGCGCATGCAGCACCCGGACCGTTTGTATTGTAATATAATTTAGGTTCTCGACCCGGCCGGGATTTAAGACGTGCGGTCAGCGTCGCACCGGAGAAGATAATAATATAATGCCTCGAACCCGAACAATGAAGGCAAATAAATTAATCTATTCGGTCCGCCATTGTACAATGGAAAGACTACGCGCTTTTCTTTAAAATAATAATTTTTTTTTTTTCTTCATTATTATTCACCGGATACATAATAGGTGCCTTAAACGCCGCCGACCAAGAACACCCGCCGGTCGATTCCCACGGGGGAATATCGATAAGGTTAATAATATTTTCGTCGACCACTGTCATTGTTGTTAACCTACTATACCTATAATAACTAACCATAATAGCCGGTATCGATATTATGGTTCGGGTAAAATGTTGGTCAACCGAAAATCCATTTGATACAATATTACGATCACAATTCTGTTGCATTAGAAAAGGACATCGAATACGATTTTCGACATCCGAACAAATCGATTTGAAACCTGGGCCACAACGCACGCGTTTTGCGGACGTTGCCCTTGGCGCGAACTGCTACAGACCGCAAACGGCACGGAAAAACTGAATACTGTGCAACGTATTATTATTAAATTTATTATTATTAATGTGTCGGAAATGCAATCGACGTTTTATATCATAGGAGAGAGCTGGTGTACTGACACATATCGTATTAATAAAAAAAAAAAAAATTCCGTAGAGCTATTTTTACGAGGAGTTTCCTTATGGCAGTGGAGGGGGGTTAGGGGTCAATTGATCCCCTCTGTAATCGCACAATTGGTCGAATTGATCTTAAATCATTATTTTTAACGACCTCGTCAAATGTCTGACATTAATCATGTTACTTCGCATACGATTTTTTCACGTGTGAGGGGAGGGGGGAGCAGTCATATAATTATTTTAAACAATTGTTTATGGGGAAATTAAGCCAATCCTAAACTATTCTTTAAGGAGCTTTCCAGATGTAATTTCCGGCGAAATTACTGTATATTTCGAAAAAGTTCTATAAAATCAAATGATATCTCTGCAGTTCACTTGTTACCCAAAATCGCTTCAAAAATACAAACAAATAAAACGCTACGGGAGGATACGACTAAAAATACTATTAAGATATTTTTATATCAACAATACAAATAATTTAAGAACTTTGTGTTACTTTACAGCTTAGCAGTCGTGATATACGATAGTTGAAGGATACCTATTAAAGTTGAAGGATATTACAATTGCAGTACGAGGGCGGGGAATTATTATGTGCAGTATATAGATGGACAGTAGTTTAGCACAGACAGCTTACGAATAAAACAAAAAAACACAATTCATTATTGTATCAAAGTCAAGTGGCCTCTCGAAACCGGGCAATTATTGGTGTACTTAACCGCTTTTAAAACATCAAACCCACCGCGCGCAGTGCTGAAATCCTAGAAAAAGTCACCGGTGGCAGCATTCCGGGTTAGGTTTTGATTGCGTCCGGTGACATCGAAATAATAATTTTAACACTGTCTATATTAATATATCTGGTGGGCCGGGATACATCATGTCAGCCCCCTCGTTTTTCACTCGTATTTATATAAGTATAATTATATTTGATGAAACAACAGAAACGCTGAGAGTTATTCCAGCATATATACTCGTATTATACACATCATTCACATCGATGTACCCAACCAAATATATTTAGGTACCAGGTGCCAGGTAGATAATAATAATAATATGTTTTCATTAGAAAGTTATATTTTTCAAAATACACGGCGTTTATCGTCCGCACCATCACAAGGTCTAAAAATATGTCAGATTATTATTATAATATTATTTGAATAATTAAAACCGTCTCACACATCATTGTTATGTGTTTCGGTACCACGTTTCTATTTTTGTTAAAATATTTATACACAATATTATGAATAATAATGGTACCTACAGTATATTTATGCGTTTACATCATTAAAACCGAAACGTTTAAAAAAAACACAAATAATGATACTCACAACACTCGCATGTACTTATAAACGTTTTCAACGATCTCTGTGGTCTACAAAATCCAAAAATAATACAAAGTGTGAAGGTATCGATACTTTTTTTGTTTTTTATTTTTACTTCCTTGTTCAAAATCAAATAACTTTGGAATATTATTATAATGCTTCGTATCAAGGTCAGCTCAATTACATTTTTACAGTTAACTCGTCTATAATATACGTGTTTCGTTTGGCATATATTATTAACGTAAACCAGTGTTGTACCTGGTAGGTAGGTATATCGAGTAAATGAATAATAATTCGTCTCTCATTTCGAATTTGAAAAACCGGTTTAGATGATTTTGTAAACATTATCCGCGGTTGGGATTATAATGTATTATATACTCGTGTAATATTATACATGTATGTACAGGTACTGCTAGAATTCTACAGATGTAGGAAATAAATGTTTAAGAAAAAACTGCGGAAGAATGACTGAAAAAAAAATTTATATTCTCTAATTCATATCGTGTACCTATCTTTCCCAGCGAAGAAGTGAGTAAGTCAAATTTGTAGAGTTTTCAATGCAAGTAAATACAATTTTAAAAACTGCTAAATAATTGTATAATTGCTAACCTAAATATGGCGTTCTAAATGGCTTAAGTAGGTAATATAATTGTGTGACTTATGACTTTTAACCAAACAAAAAACACATCATAGTGGTTTAAGATTGTTTAATTTTTAGTATAACACATGTTAGAATATGCATATAGACGATACGCTTGTGCCATTTAATTTAGACCAAATGACTATACTATAAAACACTCTTAAGCAGTGGAAGTCCTCAACTAGGGTCGAATATTTCTTCAGCATACTTGTCGACGTTAAAATATTTCATAATTTTTTTTAAAATTTTCTTTCAATAGTTATGGTGACCAAAACAGTATTAATTTTTTATCTGCAGGGATATTAAAAACCCGGTATCTAGGAAACATAATATTTGAGCACATAAATGGTTGGGACGGGGTTTGAAAGTTGAAACTCCCAAAGGCACATCTTTGATACTTAAACTATACATATTTAACTTAAATACCTATGTTTTTTTTTACACTTAGTCACTTTTTACATGACGGTGACCATATATTAATATTATTATTGTTTATTTTTTCGAAAAGATAATGGGCCCCACTGAATAGGTTCGTGTGGGGACCCATGAGTTCACAATTTATTATAAGAAAACTATTACATTCAAATAATAATTTAAATTTAACTTTTTTTTTACAATTTTAGACTTAAGAAATTAATTTAAACATATGCAATGTAGGTAACAATAATTAATACATGTATAATACAGTTTGATAAAATAAAAATGCAAGCAACTAGATTAAAGATATACAAATATTTAAAGTTTTAAATTTGGATCATTTTGCAACCAGTTAGTTATTTTTAGTTTTTTTTATATGTCTATAATAAACACAATACAAGGCAATAGTTTCTATTTCCGGAAAAAATTGATAATAAAGGGAAAATAAGTACAAAAAACAAAATTATATATATAAAAAAAATGCCAAACATTTGACTAAGCCCCACTTTTCTGGGATTAGATATATCTCTGTAAAGATACGATAGTCAATTACAATATTATTATTAATTATAATAATGTGCGAAAAAAAATCTTTGAATTTATTATAATTTGTTTTGGTGGGGATTTTATCATTAATTTAATATTGTTGCTTGATTTTATAAAGGTTACGAAAGTAATATTATACATACATAGCAGTTAATTATGATTCTAAAAAAAAATTTTACTATACAGAATAATATTATTTCACAAGAATATAATCAGTTTTCAATTTCATAGTATTTATAATATTAACATTCACGGTGATTCCTTAAACTAATTTCTCCGATATGGATTTTAAATTTAAAAAAAAAAAAAAAAAAAACGATCATTATTCATATAAATTATATTGAATTTTTACATTTACGAGTATCTACATAATTGAATAAATACATATTTTACTTTGTGATGACTGCTTGCGTCTCTCCAGCCATGCGTTCAAGCCCCCCTCACCTCGTTTGGGAAATACTACTTTAACATGATAATTTTAAGTATATGTATATCTATCTAAAAAGTTTAAATTATCGTTTTTCGTATAAGCATTGAAAGCTGACATACTTTTTAACATGATTTTTTTTTTGTTATCTGTAGTATTTTTCACAGATATTTTGTAATTTCCTCCGTACTTACTAGATTATACGCGGTATAAACATTTTATTTATACAGAAATCATTGATAATCCATTATTTTTTTAATATCTGAGTGATAAAGAAAATACTCTGATTAAAAAAGAAACATTTAGAGGAATTTTTATTGAGTTTAAGCTGAATTCCGATAGATTTTGAAAATAATTACATTACTTGTTTAATAATGTTATAGGTTCTTTAGGTCAGAATAAAAAATTGTTTGTGGTTTTATTTTCGTGTTTTAATTATGCCTATTCGTTAAGCATATTTATTAGGTTGATACTCTTTTTTTCACATTATAGAAATTAAAATAGATGAAAAATATCTAATTTTGTATTTTTTTTCCCGGGTAATATAGGTATGTAATGTAAAATTTCATTTATCGAGGTTATTGCATTTAATATAGGTAGGTACGATTTCGATTCATTAATTGGTTTCACGCTATAGAAGCACGTCTATATAACATTTACTATATTATATAGTATATATAAATTCGCGCATTACTCGCAATATTATACGAGTAATAATAGTTTAGTTTCCAGTTGCAAGTATGTAATGTATAATAAGCGAATAAAACAGATACGTCTGCACGTAAAATTGGAACGAGAAATCGAAAATTCTCAAATGTTTCGTATTTTTCCGTTTTATTATTCGCGTTTATCGGATCGTTCAGTTCCCGAGTCACACCGCACGTCTACAACATGTAGGTATATGTTTGACATTCCAGCGTCGGCTATATCCCCGTCTCTCGGCTCGTTTATATGCGTTAGATACGAACAATAATCTATTTCGAATATTATATATAATAGCTCGTGACAAATATAATATATTTTTATACGCGATATTATACTATCTGTCGTCGTTACAAGAGAAATCCGGACGATTATGATGAAATAGTATACTCGTAAAAGTTCGTAGACAGGAAAAGTCTCGGGAGTATCAACGCGATAACATACAATGTTGACCGAATATCTTAATAATTTTTTACGTTGTTTTTTTGACGTGTATTTGTTTTTATTTCACAATGACCTCACTATTACAATATCGGAGACTCGAAAGTTTCGATAGTTTTAATTTAATTGTCTCTCTGTATGCACAGCCGTTTCGAGCAGCTATAATCTTTTTGATCGTATACATATATTATATACTTAATACTTATTTTATGTGTTTAAACTCGGTGTAATTTAATGACGATTTGAGCGTACGATTAGTTTTGAAATTATAAATTGTACAGTTATTATAAATGTATACTTATAACTATGGTATGCAGTACTTACCATATAGATTTATTAAAGAACTATAGATAGCTAACTCTATGAGTAAAATTGGGAAGCCTGGTAGCTGTATAGTATATACCAAGACAGAGGCGGATATCTGGGTGAGAGCCACCCACCCCTTGTAGTTTTCGTCACTTTATATTTATACTCTATTGATCAAAATTTGTTGTTTTAATAGTTACGCGGTATATTTTGGTATCTGGTAAATGTATATTCTAAATATGAAATACCTAATATGCATAAACTGTAGAAAAAGGGTAGGATTTGAACAGGAGCTTACTCAGGAATTTTCAATGAGTAGGGTTGTAGGGAATTTTTTTCAATGAAAACCATCATAATTTGTATTAATATCAATTTCTGTGCTGATTAGAGAAATACATTTCCAACAAGGATAATGGGAAGGACTCAAACCTATGACTTCTCCTGTTTATTTTAAATTCGTCCCTCTAAAACTAGGATATAACCGCCATTAACCAAAATAACAAACTGTATATTGATTGATAAATACATGCATTGTGGTGATATGAAAACTATTCCAAACCTATGCATCAAGTCCACCCTGGTTCTATACCATCACATAATTTATCGTATAAACAATTATTTCATGGGTCAAATAAATACAATTTGTCCTCTAGACATAATATGCAAGCTACTAAACTTATACAAAGCCCGGTCCATTTTTTATCCATAACACAAACAATAATATGAGTATATCCCGCCGCTTAATATGCGTTTTTTTTCAGTTAAGTACAGGAAGTAGGTATAATCCAGTATACTATAGTAATAAATTGTTAACGACACTATAGGCACTTAATACTTTCGTATTTGCTTTACGCGGTTTGCAGCAATGCCTATACGCTATTGTTTACGCGGCTCAAAAGGCCGAACAAGTAGAAAAATTCCGCGACGGCGGCGTTCGAAATGAAAGTTTTCCGTTCCAAGATTATCGCCAACGGCGGTGGCGACGCGTATTTAGTTGCGCGAGGTCGTTTACCCGCCCGACCGGTGCACGTCTGCAAATATCATTGACCGGTACGCGCGAGCGCGATGAGATTCGTCGGGATTTATAATATTGTAGAAAATGGTCATCGCCTTATAATATTGGGTACTGTTTTGTCGATTTCTATCACGAATCCCCCCCGCGGTAGATACCTATGAGGATACCATTATTATCCACCTCTGGGGATCTATTATTATTGCTTTCGACGGATATAAAATGTAGACAAAAAGAAAAAAAAAAAACAACCGAACAATCCCAGATAAAACTTTTATTTAAGCATTTATATATATATATTTATTAAGTACATAGACGTAGGATTTCCCGCGATTATTATTATAATATAGATTTTACCGGACGTAAGACGAGAAACTATACAATGATTGTTGTCAATTTATATTTTTTTTATAGTAACTATGTACATATTATTATAACAGTCGTTGTTGTTTTATATTTTGTTACGCTTCGATTAAATTTACTACCTATTTATATTATTATTTCATCTGGCATTAAATTCAATAAATAAAAGAAAAAATAAGAAAGAAAAAGAAAAAGGAATCCATTTTATACCTTTTTTTTTTTTAATCTGAAAATCTGACGAAAGTAATAATATTGTTATTTTTTTTTCTTTCCGTCGAGCCGCGGTGAAAACAATAATAATATTATTTAATTATAATTTTTTTTATACAGTATTACTGTAATAAAAACTTTATGGAAACTAAATAATTGTGTTGCGCTCGTATAAAACAAATTTTCAATTCAATAAGATCAACGATTTAACAAAAAAACTAGACAACTTTCCTTTAGGAAAGATGCTACTCTCGAAATTTGGACCAAAATTTCTGGTAGAGAACAAAATCCTGGCGCTGTAAATATTTTCTCGTTTTTCTTGTACGTTTTTCCCCACTTTTTATGAAAACCGTTAGGAAAATAAAAAAAAAGAAACATCCTCATTGTATCGATTTCTTGGCATTTTATGATTGGAGTAAGATTTATTGTAGAAAATTTGTTTATAGATATAAACTAAATAAACTCACATCATAGCAAAAATAACATTATGTTTGTATCGACGATCACAATGAGTGCTTAATTTTAATATTTATAAAATAATAAAAGATACATTATAATATTTGTAACAGTATTGCCGAACAAGCAAACTATCATATAGGGCGGTTCATTTATCACGGATCAACTAAGGCCGAATTAAGGGTCCAGTGGGGGGCACACCGGGGACCGGGGACGATCATCTCAAAAAATGTGAAGTCTTTTTATAAATTGTATGCACATTTTTGTACTACAACGGTTTTAAACAAATATTTTATACTTATAATATCAACGATAAACTCATACATTTCGATGTTTCAAGTTAGTGTACTTATTTTTTTATTTTTTTTTGTAAAACGTTTTCTCTCACTATATTATCGGAATAATATATATATATACATAATTTAATAATAATTAAATAACACTCTCGTAATAATTGTACCTATAAGTTACAACAATGAGTTGTTTTTGTTTTTTTTTTTTTTGAAAATCGTGTAATTATATTGCTATAAACGAGAAGCTCCGTGAGAACTACGTAAATAATATGGAGTTCTCACTTTCGTGTTGTTTTTATTTTTTTCATCTGTTCTCCTCTCAAAAGGCAATGAACAATTATTCGTATTTTTTTTTTTTCATCAGCAAGTGAAACTGTTTTTTTTTTTTTTTTCATTACGTGGTAAGTATAAGTACAAGTATGATATTATATTGTACGACCGAGAATGTCGTTTTTATAGGTATATTTATTAGTTGGCTGGTATAAAAGGAAAACGGGGGGGGGGGAAGAAAGAATTCCAACCGCGTGTGTATAGGTATATAATATGATGATGGAAACGTGAATGTTATAAATGGCTATATGTTCCCAGTCGCGAAGCAAACGTCGTCGTACAGGATAGAGAATAATATTAAGTATAATATTATGTTGTTTACAAGAAATGCATGATTTCGAAAATTAATGGATACCTAGGTACTTTCTGGACGAGCTGAATACCTTTTACGGGACTTCGAATTGAATGGAAAAAAGCCGGACATACATATCGCATTTCGCAACAAATTATTGTCTTGTAAGCGAGAAGTTTGGAAGGTATTGTTGCCGGATATATCCGTTGATTTAGTGTATACTGCATAGTGAAAGCAACGTGATTATTGCGGTAAAAAAACGATTTTGAACGGAGCTCTGAAGTAAACCGTGATAGCATAGAAACCAATGAAAATCAAATAACCAATGTATGTATTTGCTGTCGGTTTTTTTTGTTGAAAAATTTAAAAATATCCAAATGCTACCAGAAGAAAAAATTGCGTCTATTGAGGTTAGGTATGGCGCGAAAAAATCAAACCATTTTTACTAACCAAAAAACCGTATTCTATTCGGAATTTATTATATTGGACGATTCTCGAATTGTATTCGCGGAAAATTAAGAGATATACATGTATTATATCATTTTAATTTTTTCTACTTACGCCAGCGTAACGACTATATTATATAGTAATTTATACACACATAGTGTTCCGTTAATAATCGTATTTTCAAAAAAAAAACTGTAATTTACCGTTTTAATCAGAGGTTTCATTCGAATTAATTATGGAGGAAAAAACAACAAATTAGTTAATCTCTACTATATAACTACGCTTGATGTGGATGGTTCGACTTTTACTCGATGTTTAAAAATATATAATATATGAATATAGTAACTCACAGGGATTTTGGGCATTAGTTCATTTTTTTTTGCTCGGCATAATGGAAATTTATGCAATTAAGGTAGGTACTTATAATATTTAAAATATAAAACAATTTTAAATTGCTCCGATGATTTTTTCTAAAAAAAATCCATTTTTTATGTATTTGTCCACGATATACGTGTGTTATAAAAATAATTTTACCTTTTGTGTTTTTTATCTAATATAGTGGCGCTGGTTATTGGCGGATCTAGAGGAGGGGCGATAAGCGCGACCGTTCACCCGTTCACTCTTCGATAAACTCTTAGTTGGATTCATTATTTTGAGCTCATCATGAATAAGCTTATGAACATCATGAACAACCTTATATGTATTTTCAAAATCGCCCCCTTCTCTTATCCGGATCCGCCCTTGGCGCTATTTACAGTACCCAACTCGTATAGTTTTTTGTTATTTACACTTTCCGGTTTTTAATTTTATAGCTAAGTGAGCGGGCGTCCAAGTTTTGAAATTGATTTTTGTTTGGGTTATTTTGATGATTTTAAGCGTCCGAACTTTCTTTTACATAGATAATTCCATCTCAATAGTTTATATGGAATTATAAGTCCAATCGTTCAAACATACTCATTCAAAATTCTTTAGCCCGCCGCGCCGTTTCACAGCGTGCCACGATTAACTATCGATTTTGCCGCAACGTAAAATAATAATGTAATAACACATTATTATAACTATGTTTTCACATGGTTTTTATAGTTTTTTTAAAAAAAAATCGTTTAGACCACGCTATAAACGGATCGGTTTTTTCGCGATTTTCAAAATTTCCAACGAAACAAAACAATACAATTTCGTAACTATATACGGCGTCGGCGGTGTGGCCGTTATAATGTTTAGCTGACACGAGAACATTATTATCACGGATCGTGGTTGATAGCCGTATAATAATAATAATTATTATTATTATATCGGATTTAGCCGTTCTGTGTCAACTACCTATATAATCCGAACCGACCAAATTCCTCGAACATAAAATATTAATGATCGCCAATATATTATACGGGACGCCCATAAGAGAATTTCCGGGTTTTGATTTGATATATTTTCAAAACGGACAAAATCTACTTCCTGCCATTTGCTGCATTCTCAGTACCAAAGAGTTCCGGAACAAGCATTTCAACACGTTGGGACCCCTTCTAACTGACATCCATCCGTCTGCCAGTACCTAAGTGAAAATTTGCCTAGGAATTGAATTGACTAATCAGGCCCTCAAGACACGATCATTACGTTCCTGGTTCTCGAGGGTCAACCGGTCAAGACTTTGTGATTTTTTTTTTAATCGGGGGTTTTGCGATGAATGAAAACGACAAAATGTAAATACCACCATTTCAAATACGGATTATCAATGAACCAAAGTAACGAATCATTATGGCCGTGAATATGATGGTCACACCAAGATATGACTATGGAGCCGTGGAACGAATTAGATAGATTGATTTTGTTTTGAAAACCAAAAATTAAAAAAATTACAATGTGCACAGTAAAAACTGTTTCAACTGTTCAACAGGCTAGTTAAAATCAGTCATAATAATCGATTGCCATTATGACCAAAATGATAAAATAAAATTTAAAAACTCGATTATGTATATATAATATATATGTATTTATATGATCATAGCATTGTATTACAATCAATGTGCCATATTTTTATCACTAAATCGTGACTTCAATACATATAGAAAAAATAAATTTACATTGTATTAAAAAAATATTTCAATAATACAGTAATGATATTATAGATAACAAATCTGTCTAATATAACCAAAAATAACCGTCATGATATCTGTATAGTCATTATACAGACATGATAATCGATACAAATTAGTCCATAGTAGAATATAAGAATTTCCCCGGACCTTCAATCTAAGGTTATTACACCCGATATGTCACTATAACCGGTGACATTATAATCGATATCTACTGTGTACATCGATTTTGGTTGGTGGTGGATTTTTGCATCATTTTCTTGTTTGTAAATATGAGTAGTTATTCAAAACCCGGACATTATATTTTGGGCACCATGTAATATTATCATCGGTACTACGTGTGCTTATAATATTTTGTAATAACGTGCAGTTCGAATTAAAAAGTAACGTGATACCAGCTATTATTGATTTGCTACTAGGTATACGGGATTACGGACAGATTCACGGACGCCTGGCGTGATGAATACGTGCGTTTAAAAAGAAAAAAAGAAATAAATAGATTTGGCGGTAAGATTAGAAAAAAATCAAACTGTCGATCTCATCTGCTATACCTACTGTAGTTGCAGGTGGTATGAGTTTCTGTTGCGGCTTTACATTCATCGACGGTGATTTATGAATATTTTTGGGTGACGAAGACGTGTAATTCGATACGATATTCTGCCCGTCATCTTGAACTTGATTGTAATATATATATATATATACATAGAGACGTGTGTTTATTGCAGGGTAACTGCAGTGCAATAACCCGATATAGACCGTCTAGAATAACGATAATTTCCAACGCACCTCGATCGTAGGTTATCTATTATAATATAATACTACCGGCCAGATAGCGTGTTTCGATTAGAAGAAAAAAAATTAGAAAAACACCGATGATAATTCATTATACTATGCTGTTTAATATATCGCATTGAACGACGACGGAACGACAAATTTGCATCGTAATCATCGGTCCAAAACGGTGTCGTTGTATTTTTGAGTATGTATATACAAGACGAACAAAAAAAAAAGAAAAAAAGTCTGCGATAATTGTTTACGCGTACAATAATTATTGCGTCTTTATGCATTCGTATTTTATAATTTTTCGTCGAAAAGACAATAATATTGTATTTATTCCTATACCGTTCAAATATATGGACAACGCGAAATTTACAGTAATAGAAACGACGAGATGCCAAAAATATGTATAAAACCTATTGTCGTAATTTTAATTTTAAATCTCCTTTTTTTATATCCGCGACGATTTAGTTTTAGTTTCATAACTTTTATATCATATACTTTAAAGGAACGGGATTTTCCGTCAAGTGATATTATTCGGACTTTTTTCTAGATTCCCAAAAGTTTTAAATAAAAATGTATCGGTATTGTAGGTAAATCTATAATGAGTAAAGATCTGCAATTTTGAACATTTCGAAGCCGGATTTCAAAATAATTTTATAATAGTAATAAATAATTAAATTTATATATGTGTGACTGGGATTTGAATTTTAAACTTTGTGTTGATTTTTACAGTCAGCGAGGGATTTTAAACTTTTTCAAATGTATCTATTAATAGATGCCTCTTTTTTAGAAAACGTTTTATTGAAATTATATCGATGTCTGGGAGTCCAGACCCCTGGACCCTCCCCCTTAAATCCATTAATGCCAGCAGTAAAGTTACTTTGGCTACTCGGGGGTGGGGGGAGGAGATTCTACTTTAATTATTCCTTTAGCCTGCTGTTTTTTAAAATTTAAAGTATAAACGTGTATAATAGTCGTCATTATCAGTTTTTTATCGTTATTATTTCCCCATACAACGTGTTTACACTTTGTATCGTATGTTTAACGTAATGATAACAAAATCCAGACTAAGTGATGAAAATAACTATACCTATATATTAAAATCCGTCGAAAACATTCTGGACTATAGTACCACGAGTATATTATAGTGTTGCAGTTTATGGACTGTTGGTGTCCTCGTGAGTCGGTTACTGTTATCTATCGCTTGCAGTATACACGTGTATATAATAGAACTAAGTGAAATTTTATAAAGGACCAGGGAGGGGGTGGGAGAGGAGGGAATACGTTTACATTTAATAACAAATAAAAGAAAAACTATAAGTATCAAAATATAACGCTCCATTAGACCCATCTGTTACCTATACAATAATAATAATGTCAGTGTTTTTATCGTCGTCAGCATACTGCAGACGCATTCTTTTCAGAGCACATAACGTATTCTGTCAGCGTAAATACACTTTGTTGAAACCTCGTTCACCACATCGTCGTCGTTGTGTAGAATCGTCTATAAGGTCATTGAGCTATTGACAGCCAGTAGTCGTTGTTCTTAAGACCTGTGCATATCTACCTGTAGTTTTTATTATTTTTACCTTTACACAAAACGAACTCATCGTCACACCGGAAACGATGTGACACTCCGCGAACGGAAACGGCACTGTTATAATATCTCGAGGTGTTGCGTCTAATTCGATACCTTTTATCAATACCTAATAATAATAATAATAATAATAATAATAATAATTTATTATCGATGAATGTGTTATTATTATTTTATAGTTATTGTGACGTCGGAATACGTAAAATATAGAGCAAACAGAGAGGGGGGAGGGGGGCTGACCACGTTTTTTCGGTTAACGTTTCACAATATTATATTCCAGTAACGGCAACATGTCTGTATAAAAATATAAGCGATGAAGTCACGAAGTTACATTATTCTATACAGTATAATATAAGATTTTATTGTATTTGTTTTCTTCCGATTCGAATTTAACAAAATATAAATAATTATAATGCGTTAACCTAAATATTATTGTATAGAGTTTATTATATTGTTTATAATATCGAACGACTGTCGAATTTTTTTGAGGCGGTAACATGAGCGGTGCATGTTTCAAAAATTTCGTTGCAAGTATACAAAAATACTAAAATACCAGTACAGCAAAACAATAAATGAGTAGACATAGACCGTAGACGTATTATAATAATAATATATGGATTGTGTAACTTTTGAACAGAGGAATTTTAAGTGCTAAGTGAGGTCTCGTCACTAACATTTTTTCATTTTGCCCTAAACTCAATAGGTATCGGATAATCGCAATCGCGGAAGTGCGGTGTGCTTTTGGCTGCTTAATTATACGTACAAGACAGACAGCGAAATAAAATTTGGTGACGAGGCACAAGGTACATAAGTATCAGTGTAAGTCCGATTATATAATATGGACTTGCACTGTGTTGTATGTGTTTCTAACAATGTTAGTTCCCCGGATCTCTCTTCATCACTCATTCTGCTATCAATCCGTTTCTTTTGTAGGTCTATGTGATAGGTTAAAGAAATATACGATGACTAATAAAACGATTTTTCGATAAGCAGTTCGCAAAATAATTATCGGGTAATTGTTCGTATAATAAAAAATATACATATTATATTCCGAGTAAACATATTTTATTTTTTTTTGTTAAAATCGAATGTATTGACTTTCATAGGAACAAATAACCGATTAAAACTCATCAAAGTAGCAATATGTACGTAATCAAATATATATATATATATGTTAATTGAAAATTAATCTATTGATATAACTATTTTTAGTTTACTGTTTTCTTGGAGTTTGTATTAAAAAGAAAAACAAATTAAAATTGTTTATTATTTATTTTTCCGCGTTTAAATATTTACCGAATTGTGTTTAAAAGTCTCGCTCATTACCAACTACAGTATTATCACTTATCGATAAAATCAACATAATATTAAATTTTTTCAAATACTCCGTTTGATTAAAAACGATAATTTTGTACACGCATTTATTTTCTTAATAATATGTAATACAATATAAAATATAATATTATTATGCGTCGTCCTAGCACTATATTCAAAGTCAATTAAAATTATTGTTATCATTTTCATTGTATCTAAAATAATGATAATGTTGGAAAATTTATATTTATAAAAAGTATAAAACACGACAAATGTGTATACGTGTATACATAAGACTAATCGGTTTTTTTCTTTATCTAAAATAGCTAATATAAAACAATCAACGATGATCAAACATTTTGTTAGAATTATTAGAGAAACTAAAATGACCCACAGAAGACATAACAAACTCTGAACAATTTCTTTTTCTTTTTAGATTCTGAGCGAAGCTAGTAATGTATTTGTTTTATAATGATGTCTATTTTTTATTTCTTTACTGTGTACACAAATTTCATCAGAAATCTTTCTTCAATTTTCAAGCATAGTATTTTTTCTGAAAGAAAATTTTACCTGGATAGTACTTTAAGAAGGTCATTTTTTGATTTTTTACGTGGTTTTCATAATAATGTCATTGTATCTTTGATCACAAAAAAAAAAGTAAATTTGATATATTTTTAATAGATACAAGCAATTTTAAAAGTACACCTATACACTAATACAATACATGCACAAAATTTATAATTTAGTCCAAAAAGTTAAAGAGAAAAATGACATAATATTAAGTTGTATAAATAAAAAAATCGAAAAATTGATTTCTGTCCCTGTGACCTAAGAAACATTAACGTTATTTTAAAAGTTTTAAAGTTTTTATATACATTCAGATTGATTAACACGGCGTAAATGTAATAATTACGAATACAAAGTAAATATTATGGACGTTCTTGGCCAGGGTTCATAAAAAAAAAAATTCATTAAATTGAGGGCAATGGATAATATACTCGAATTATTATTACGATGTGGTTTGTATAAACGTTATACACTAGATTTTTTTCCCAGCGATAACTGTACCTGTGTGCAAAATCAGTAGTATCGATAATATTATTAGTTAGCTTGCAGTCCTAACAACAACACCGAATTTCCGAATTCGTATGTAGGTAAGATATACGTGCATCGTGTTATCTATATAGGCTAGTTTCCGATTAGTCTTGCAATTGAAGCGTTACTTGACGAAAAAAATATCGAATATTCGTCCTCCCCTCTACACACACATACATCGGCCACCACTACTGCTATAAGAGAGGTCAATCGCTGTGTATTCATTGCTTGCCTTCCCCATCACGTCTCGGTAAATCTACCGAAAATCATCATATGGTCAAAAGAATATTATTTACTTCAATATTATAAAAGACGCGGGAAGCTATTTTGACAGCGACACAAAGCCGAATGACATTAGGAATGGGGGAGGGGGGGATAAACTAGGTCGATGTCGTCGAGTAATAATTAATAACGCGCCGTTCGTCCGGATGTATTTTAGCCCGAAAATCGGCATTTTACGAGAAATACGAAAAAAAATTACGCACATATGACAATATAATGTCTATGTAACAATATTGATAATTGATATAAAAATATATAAATTCATATTCCAAGTATCGTGATATATAATTCATTTTTAATATCTCGCCGTAAACGTCTTTGGACTGCGCCTAATGGTTTTTTGAAATTCTATTTAGAACGTAATAATATTACGACCATCAAAACTGTATTAGTTTGTTCGAAGGTTATTCGAAACGTGTCGTATATCGTAACGCACATTCAGTTATTTGTTATTACAAACTATGTATTGTATTAGATACGTAAAATAGTATACGTCTTGCAATTTTAGTTACTATAATATACTTACAGGGTAATCCTGTGTACTTATAGTGTATAGGGCGATTTTTTTTCATTGCAAACCACGAACTTTTCGAGTAAATATCTGAATTTCAGTGCTATTTTACCCATTACGTATATAGGCAATTGTTTAATGATCTGGTTTTGTGATAAGATACAAATTTTATCCAACTTCAATCCTATAATCGAGACAATCTAGTATTCTATTTTGGAATAGACGTTTACACATAACACGGGTTGCTATTTATACAGAATAAGGTTAAAATGTTCAAAAATTTCGTGTATAAAATCTGAGTAAAAAAATATTAATAATTTATTTCGAGGTCTTCGTTCAAAATCATATGGCTTATTATGCTGATTTGTTACCACTCTGTATATGGTTTTTACGATACACTCTATGAATATTACTTTTTCTGTTTAAAATATAATTTTTGCGTTGCAATCCGACCGTGTAGACAGACGGTTTTGAAATATTTACACTGTTCGAACAGAACAGTAATGTACACGTCTCTAATTAAAAAAAAAACTATAATTAAAATTCATTATTATATCTATGTAATCCAAATGTTACCTCAAAATACGAAGATATTATCCAAATCTAATAACCTAACCTTCTGACGAAATCATTATTAAAATTACACCTTATGCAACGTGATTTTCATTGTTTTTTTTTTTTTTTTTTCCAGAACGCCGTCACCACTCAACGTCAGACTTCGATACTCGAACAGTTGAACAAATATTACTACTTCACCAGGACGAAGGGTCTATTCAGAATATGCTACCCTAAGGACAGGCCCCCGACCGGTAAATATTATTGTTGTGTTGTCAATAAAAATATTTATCCTATATATATATTAGATACCTAATAAAAATCGATGTTTCCGTCGGGATGATGGATGTGTTTACTATTATGGTACTCGATACATTTTTGAAAATTCGATACAGTCAAATCGATTTATCGGGTTACCAGTCACGTTTGGGTTTTTTTTTTTTTTTTTGTTACACGCGGAAAAATACAGTTTAAAGAAAACTCGGCTATTGGGAAAATAATAATGTATTATAATCGTCGGTATAAATTCCTGTACGCAGGCAAGGCAAAAATAATATAGTAATTCGTACGACCGTCTTGTGTTACATTGAAACGGTTTTGCGTACCCAATATTTCAATCGGGTCTGATAGAATACTGCAGAACCGAAGGCTAGAGCAATACTACGGAATGCGATCGTTTTGTTTTGTTTTTTTCGTTTGTGTTTTTTTTTTTCTGCACTGCGTTTCGTTGTACCGTCATAACCTCTCTACTATGTAAATTATAAACAACATCGCGCCGTAAAAATGTTGTTTTATTTACACGGAGTGTACCTATTAATATTTCGAATAGCATTTAAACAATATTAATAGTGAAGATGTGTTTTATATGCGTTTCGCACACGTTCGCGCAATGTTATTACAATAAAATTGTTGTGACGGATAATAATCAGGGATGGGTACTTGAAAAGTATTTGAAAACGAATATCTAGATACTATAGATACAAGATACTGTTTACGTATGTAAAGTTATGTAATGTCAGAATTCAATTGCCGTGCGCCGTGCCGCCATTCAAATGATACTCTACTATACTACGAAAAACTCAAAAGTCGAATATTTCGTCAACGGGTCAACGGACATCAACAATTTTAATACCAAAATGCATTTCAACCGATACTACTTATATTTATGGAATTTCTATTACAGGTTCCCATTTGTAAATCTAAAGTAGGTAGTCGTTTCACTTCCAAGAATAAGGGTGACCAAATAGCGGCAACGTAACGTTTTAGAATATTCTGCAATTACAAAAAGTTTGTACGTAAGTCGTTTTTTTTTTTTTTTTAAAACAAGTATTCCATGGAAAATCTGACTGTATCATGAAATTTGAATTCTTGAAAAATCTTATTTGGGTATATATTACTGTGTAGATATTATGAGTGTAATAATTTAAAATTTTTCGCGCTTGGCCGTTAATAATATGTAGATTTATACTTCCTACGTTCGGTAACAATTCCAGTCAATCGACGGGCGACGGTTATTACGCCGAGATTAGATAACTCGTGTTTAAACTACCTGCAATATAATAACGATTTATTATAATCTGCTGGCAATTTTCGTTCATTTCTGGCCACGAACTGAAAACTCAACAGTCGAATTCGTCGTGTATGGTTCGTATTTAATTCGTTATACCTACGCCCGACGATTGAAACCTAAAAAAAAAAAAAAAAAACCAACGATTTGTCCAACAGTCCTCGCCGGCGAAATCCAACCGGACTGAAGAGACGGACGGAATACAATAGTGTTTTGCGCGTTACGTGCGTATAATAATACGGTACACGCCGATACGCCATTGCGCAAAACGTCCGTAAAGCACGTAAGTGCGCGATTTTCAGTTAAAGCGAAAATCTCGGCTCGGCGATGTCGTGTGCGGCGAACAAAAAACGCGCGTTTGTTGTTTAAAACACCGAATACTGCAGATGTTGGTGTGCGAAATGCGCGGTAACGAGTACGTACGTAGGCGCACATTGTAATAACGACAACAATAATAATCACGTATTATTTATAGTACGGTACGACCGCGTGAGAAATCCGGATAGTCATTTTTAATTCGGGTATTTAATTTATCGTAATGTACTGCAGTCGAATTTGCCGTGTTATTACAATACGATTTTTCGGACCGGGCGTATAATATCGCATTGCGGATTACGAAACTGTATTCTGATAAAATCGCGCGCGCGTTGCGTAATCAATACGGTAATAATTACAATTGCTTATTATGTTACCATTTCGGATGTGTCCGTTCACTGTTTTCGACTCGACGCACGTGCCTCACACTTCACTTCTTTTTATTATAATTTTCATAGAATGCAGCCGGTTATGCGCAGAGCGCGATGCTCTATTTACTTTGTCACATATTCATTTTGCCATGACCATTAATAACGATGGACATTAATGCACCGCGCCGCCGCCGTTTGAAATGTCCGTTTTATTAATTACCGCCGACGTTTCAGTTTTAGAGGACGTGATGCCCGCATAATACGTGCTGTCTCCGTTCTTATAAGCGCACTGCATAACGGATTTGCGTCGGACAGGGACAATTCTGTGCCGTTCGTGCGGACGAGATGTAGGCATTATTAAATTATTTTATTCCGTGTACTCATATCTCCCCCTATTAAAAATTAAAATATCAAAACAAAAAAATGGCACCGGCATTGCACAGATCGTGTTAGTGGACAATAAGTATAATATACTTTCGATAGCAGGCCGTCTATTCACTCTAGTGTTAAAACTGACAACCGCGTATGGAATGTACCGGTTCACCGAGTTTTAGGATTTTCACCGGCCCAAAATTATACAAAATAGATCAAATTGACATAAATTCAATTAAAAACAAGTAGCAATCACTGCGGGTTTAGCGGCCCACCGAGATTTTCTCTGTAGCTCACCGGTTCAATCCGGGCCTGTTGATGTCGTCCCTGCTGAAAGCACATTTGGTAAGTCGTACTTTGTTAGACGGAGACAATACCTACGGGAATCGCATTAGGATGCGTTTAGATTATGGTCCGAACAAGAACGAACGAACGACTCTATGTAGACAGCCTGACCGAAGTCGAACAAATGTTTTCGCTTTGTACTTGTTCGCATGTCTATTTGTAAAACACAGTAAGTGTCACTTAATCAATTTAGTATTTACGTTTTAGATTCTGAGTGGAGTTAGGAATGTATTGGTTACACTATGATCTGTGGTTTTTTTTTTTTTGTGTGTGCTTAAGCAACTTTTCTAACTGAAATCGTGTTCTAGCGAATGAATGACAAAAGATCTTTTTGTAGAATTTTGGATTTAGCTGGTGCATTAAGGTCATTTTTTGATTTTCTTAGGGTTATTAAAAACAATTTGGGAAGACGACGTTTAGGAAAAAAGGACAAATTTACAGCGTTACGTTTTTATTATTTAAAATGTTTACGCTTCATATTTTCTATCAGCAATATTTTTCCATTAGATAAACAACGCGAGAGCTATTTTGTTGGATTTTGGATCTAGTTGGTAAGGAAGAAACTAATTTTTTAATTTTTGATTTGTTAATAATTGAGGAAAACTGAAATAAACGGGAAAGTTTACGAAAATAATGGTTTCATTCTTTTTCAATTTTGTTTTTTTGTTTTAATTCTGTTAGACTTCAATTTTTTTAGAATATATAGACTTTAACTATGTTCGCTATATTTGCGTTTTGAGAATTTTTGAAATTTATGAGCATTTTATATTTGTGAGTTTTTTTACGTAGTTTTTATTCGTTAAATACTATATGGATAAAATTGTTTTACCAAACAGAAATGCTTGATAATTTAACTGGAAATTCATTATTAATCGTTCGTTGGGTTATAATTAAGCTGTAAATAGTGGTAAAAAAAGAAGAAGAATGTAATACAGTTGTTATTCTGTTATATAAAATTGTTGAGTTCAAACTTTGACGAATATTGTTAAAATTATGGCATTTCAAAACATGTATAATCGAAATTTTTCGTTAGCAATGGTTTATCGTTACTTATAGATATAAATTAATTACTTATTGCATCCTACCTTTCCAACTTCCTACCTACAACATTGGCACACCTGTCCCCAGTATCAGTTCTTTTTTTTGTTTTTATATCGATATTATTTAGTAAATTCGAAATAAAATTTGCAAATCGATTATATTATAGTGGCGCTTACTGTGTTTTACATAATATAGACAGCCGCATAGTCTAAACGCACCTTTAAAGGTGGGCGCTCTTTGCCTTTTTTCCTCCTAGTCAAACGTGATCGAAATAATAATTCCTAAGTATAGGACATAGGTATTTAATAAAAATATAATAAGTATACTCATGGGCCACCTGTTTTCCTTCTCTCCGGCCAGCAGCTTGGACAAAAAATAAATAATAATAATAACAAAACCATTGTCGCAATCGTATAGCAGTAGTTATAGTAGTAGTAGTAGTAGTAGTAGTAGTAGTAATAGTAGTAGTAGTAGTAGTAGTAATAGTAGTAATAGAAGTAATAGTAGTATTAGTATTAGTAGGTATTTTCGCTCCGTTATAATATTATTATTATTATTGCGTCACCTGTCCACGAATTCCGCGGGCGCGCAGTCTCTCTCCCACGGAATGGAAAAAACGACCAAACACAACAACAATAGAGCACCGAGTTTTCTACGTGTACATCTACCTACCTACCTACCTACCTAATATAATAATATGTTGTGCTGCTGTGCTGTGTTGGTCAAGGATCTTTGTTGTTGCAGCCGAGTAAAAAAAAAAAAATATATATATATATATATTAATACAATATAATGATAATGAAAGAAAAAAAGAAGAAAGGGCCTGCGACTGCTGTTGTAGCCGACTCGCTTTCATCCGATTCTATCACGTACCTATGTATAATTTTATTATAATTACATTTAGAAACCACGTAACATTTACACGTAGATACATTTCTCTCGCGACGATTGATAAAAAAGAGACGACGAAAACAAAATTTTCGATTATTTTGTACAATAGGTTCGAGTTTTCAGCTACTAATTTTTCACTCAAAAACAACATTAAACTTAAAGGCATTAACTACCTTCGTTGAAGAATATTTGGCTTTTTCGAAACGTAATAATTAAGTTCGATTATTTTTTTCGAAAATGAAACTTTTATCGTTTTTTATCCCGTGCAGAATAAAATACTTTTCGGAAGAAAATTGACTTTCACATGTTTTTTTTTTTCATTTTGCTCGTCGGTATTATTTATCTATTAAGATACATTGAAATGTAATGTTGTGGTTTTTTTTTATAATCGCGCTGTTTTAAAAAAAAAGAAAATATACCTTATAATATTGCGGTGGCGATGAATAACCTCATTCGACCGGTTTCCTAGGTTTTTCTAGTACTATTATTACATACTTATACCTATATAGTCCAGGTTTATCGTTTTAGATTTTGTTTGGTCGCGCGTTTGTGGTCAGGCGGATATTATTATCAATATGATAAAAAGTAGACGTTTTCAACGAGTTTTACTACTTAAATTTCCCGACAAAATTCATCGGTATATTATACATCGCTATTCTATAAAAAGTTTAAAAATGTCGATTAATACCACCGAAGTAAATTATACCGTATCGTGTTATTATTTATATACTTAACCAATCAAGACGTCAATATATAAATTCAGTAAAAAAAAAAAAAGGAAAAAAAAAACTGTAATTTATTCGTTAGCTCACTATTAATCATACACAATACACAATCCGTTATTTGCAGTGCGTGTCGTTTCTAAATTATTATATTACAGCGGACCATCAATAGGATAATAACAATATTATAATGAGGCAATTTAACGATTATATTTAAACAGTTACGAGTACTGTAATTCATATTGTAAACTGATTATTTTTTTCTTTTTCAACCCGTAAACATATATCAAAAGTAATAATCCCTCATCACACCTAATGCCGATTGGGTTTTGACAATAGTTCGGTATTTACTAGTTTCTCGGTTTTCGATAAACAAAAATTTACTCGTCAATTACCTGTTGGATTTTAAAAATGTTGATGATTATTAACATACTATCTGTATAAATACTATATAATATGTGCTTTAGTCATGACTTCTATGATTCACCGCGTGAAAAAATGATATAATTCATACGGTTTTCTCGGAAGAATTTATTTTTCATGCGTTTATTATTCATTTATGACGTAATTTATTCATATTTTGTACAGATCACGACAGTAATAAGACGATAAGACGAGCTCGTATAATATAAACAGTTTTGATAAAATGTGCGGTACTATTCCGACTGTGATTTTAAATTTGAATACCTTCATTTACGTGTATGTCACAAACACACGTTAAAATAATGACATGAAAAAAACAAAAACCGAACAAATTATCTCATATAACAATCTTTGTTTGTTGATCACTTCAATCACGACAAAACGCACGAAATTAAATAAAAACACTAATAACCGACCCGGTTGCAGTATATATAATCGTAGTAACAAATCAACAGTGTAGTAATCGATGTTCTATTTTCTCGTTAAAATATTAAATTAAATTTACTATATTAGATGGAAAAATCGTAAAAAAATAATAACCTCCACGAGTTTAAGTTTCACCGTTATAGAACTGGTTCGGTAGAATTTGAGTTAAATGATAATTTTTTTTCCGCACGGAAATTCCTGTTTTCGGTATGTACCGTTGCACATTTACGTGCGTGTACGGATGTTTAGGCAAAATAAAAACTAAAGATACAAACAATATAAAGGTAATCGTATTCATATAGAGTCATCGTTGGGTGATAGTCGAAGTTAAAAACCGTTTTGTCGACCCGACTTCGCATTGTATCGCGACAGTTCTTGCAAGTATACGATTCTGCAAATATTTTCGTGTTTTTGCGAATTGCATAACGATTACGTTGTTATACAGTAATAATTACGACGATCATTACATTTCAATATTATGTCATTTACTATGTCACTGTGTTGCTGATAATAAAACGATGACCGAACTGAACCGGTCGATTACATATTACTTTATATTATTATAGGCTAAACAACTACATTATTATCGGTATCATTATTTCGAAAATTTTAAGGATACATTGACTATTACTCGTTTTTTTTCTGTATGATAAAATTATGTGTTTTTATGAGTATTATTATGACTGTGTTACGCTGCAGATATATCAAAATCTGAATGATATTTCGAAGCATCATTTTTGAATTTCAATTTGTACGAGTATAATATGTACACGAGTGATTTTTATTTTGGATTTTGATTATGAAAATTGATGGTTTTTTTACCATGATAATTATCATCATCATATAGCTTCATAAATCTGCAAGAGTTTTAGCTACCACTGTTAGTCCTCTCCCAACTCCCACGGTTCTAAATCATTTTCTTCAGTTCGTAACTTACAATATCTCTAGATCTTATCGTATACCATCCATCCAACGTTTCTTTGGTATGAATACAAAGATTTCTTGAAGTATTTTAAGGAAGAGCATCTCGACAAAAAACACGTAGGAAAAGATGTAATGAAGTGGGGGAAAAAGACTTAAGAATTCTGATAGTTTATAATCAGGAAGAAAAATAGTTCAAAATAAAGATAGATGACAAAGTGTGTAGTAATGAGGTCAAAAACTCTTAGTGAGTGTGTATGTCAGTAGTCGAAGAAGACAAAATCGAAAACAGCATTCGATTTGGAATAACGAATTTCCGAACAGATATTTTTTGGCTGGAAGTATCGTATTAAATTTCCGTAGATAATTTTAAAATGCATATAAATGTTGCAGTTGAGAAAATTAAATTCCGAATTTCCTGTGTATATAAGCGTATATAATAATTTTATTTAGAAATATACACGTAATAACCGTCACGACTATAGGTATAGGTGCGTTTTTAGCACGAAACCCATCGACGGCATCCCCGGGGCTCGTGAGGTTGTTTTTTTTTTTCTATTGGGAGCGTCAGCATCAGCTGCCGCTGTACCGGTTCTCTGTAAGATGTTATAGTCTTGTCCACATTCCGCAACCGGTTCCGTGCATCTGTGCCCCATTATCGCTTCTGTAGGACGTAACCCAAGGTCACGTTTAGTGGCACATTGTGTGTGTGTGTGTGTGTGTGTGTTTAAAGGTATACTATGCTTATACTCGTATAGGAGAAAAGGACGAAAGAAAAAGCCACGAGGGAATTGCACCGTCGGTATTTTTTCCCCCTATACATTTCCTCGTCGAGACGATATTTCTCTTTTTTAGTTTTACCGGCCGACGTAGAAAGTGGTTGCGCGCTGTGCAACTGTAGGTACTTATTTATAGATATAATATTATATACTTACGTGAGATTCGTGATTTCACACTGTTTGCCCGGTTAAATGTAAAGTGTATATATAAAATGAACACTATCAATATAGATATCTAACTATGGGTACGGTTTTTTTTAAACGTCTGGGAAAACAAGTAATGATATGATTGAATCAAAAAAAAAAAATTAAGATATTTTTTTGTTTGAAACTGTATATTACACTAAGCGTGGACCTGGAAAAAAAATAACACAGATTGTCTTATCGAAACTACATCGTACACTTCACAGCATGTTACGGTTAAGAAAATTATATCTCGGTGAGGTGTTTTATAGCGATAACGTCATAAGTGTCCTAACAAATTGAATTGATCTGCGAATTTCATTTTCGCACGTTTCATACAACTGCATTTATGGGTGAGTGGGAGGGGGGTCTGAATAAAGCGAAAAAATCATCAATCACAAAAAATGTACTATTCGATTTATTATTAGAATTTAATTGATACATGATTCATACTCAATTTTTAAAGGTTTACTTAACGGTAATTTTGAAAAAAAACCAAATTTAACTTTCGTATAAATTACAAGTCTCATATTACCATAATAAGTAGAGATTCATTATAATATTTTTTTTGTCTAATAGTAAAATATTTGAATAAACACGAAAATACCCTTCACTGTTAGCATTTTATAGCTAAAACACCAACAAATATTATAATTTATAGGTACAGAGGGCTATATATTGTTTCGAGGAAATGTAAAAGTGAATTTCTTAAATAACTAAATCGATTTATTTTATTGATCAATATATTTTGAAAAACGCATACTATTATGATGCGATTCCCTTCGAAATATTGATCTCTTTGTCCTTTATAGTTGGTATTTTAGCTTTAAAATCATTTGAAAAGACACTGTTGCCCCTGAAAATCATGGGTGAGAAGTGTACTGTTTATATCAATGTAATAAAAAAGAGTTGATACTGGAGATGGATACAGCTGCTGTTGTAGGTGAGAAATTGAAAGGGTATAGGATACAAAAAATTATTTAATTTATATATGTACCCAATAATAAGCTATTGCCAAAGAAAGACGATTCGGAGCGAACTCCGGTAAGGCATATTTTGAAATTCCGTAATTTTTACGGCTTTAGTCAACATTTGGTCTTAAAAAAAAACAACTAACGCATTGAATTTAAATTAATTGTTTTTTAAATCGCCAAGTACAATTTATAATGTACTTTGTGTTAAATTTTCAAACATTTTTCTTAGGTAATATAATTTTAATAACAAACACCTACTAAAATATAAAAATACATTATATAAAACACGAAAATAACAAATACCTTTTATTGGTTTTAAAATATCTATAATGTTTTGAAAATTTGAACACTGTACATTTTAAGCTGTGGCATACACTGTTTACGCCATAATTTAGGCCCGCCAAAAAGTATAGTATTTATTCTATGAATTTTTCACAACTCCTAAAACCAACTAGATAACGTTTCGGGATTGGACCGAACTCGAATATAAGATCTGTAAATACATTAAAGAGCAAGTCGTCTTCTATACTATTTCGATTTTATAAAACGACCGCCGAAATTATATTTTTCGGAGCTAATTATAACATACCAAATGAAGTCATCCAATGTGGCCTTTTTAAGACGTTATATCAAAATATAAAGAGCACGTTATAAACGACTGACTCGGGATTATAAATGTTTTAATTTCTCGCGCGAACTTATATACAAATTACAGATGTATTAACAAATTGCGTACTTGTATATCAGTCGTAAATATATGTTCCGTGTTATGGAGCTCTCAAATACGGTATAGGTACCATAAAATGTTTTAAACAGGTATTTTCGGTTAATGTATTATAATTTGTTAACTCGTATGCGTTTTTGTCTAGGTTTCCGTGTACAACTTACGTGAATGCCATAAAAATATTACGTTATTTCCTCAAAAAAACACGCAAAGTTTGTCGTAGTTTTTTGATCCAAAAACCTAACGAATTGCACCGTCCTACCCGTGACGGTAATAAAATATAATAAACGACTTATACAGGTTAAAAAAAAAAAAAAACTGTTTATTATTTTTATCCGCGTATAAAATATTAATTTTAATTACATTATGGTTTTTAATAATACCGACATCCGTCACGTCATCATCACACAAGACGGTCAAAATATTAAAAAAAAAATACGTCATTCCAAATTTGAATTGACTTAAAAAACCAAAAAAAAATATTACTCAGGTTTTTCGATTTTTAATTTTTAAATTTTAGAGTTAAATTTTGGGATTTAGAGTCCGATAAGAGAAAGATGATTTTATATATTAGGAAAATTAAATAACAGTTAATTTAACGTACCGGCAATTATTATTACAAATTATAGGTAGTTTAATCAATTTAACATTTTAACTACTCGTTTAATTAACGAACAGAATACAAATAGTTTCTTCTTTTTTTTCAGTGGAAACTTATCTTAGTCCCGTAGAAACACATTGCATGAACGTCGATTATTTCTTCTTGGACACCGACAATCAAACGCACGAGTTTTCTGAAGACGCCATGACTAGATTACGTAAGTCCGCAACTTGTTATTTTTTACCTAATTTTTTTGTTTTTTTTTTTTTTTTGTTTTTGATTTACTCTCGTTTTGTATAGATATGGGCAGGTCGACTATCGCTCTGTTCGTGGTAAGCTTTTTTGTGATGTTCATCGCTTTTTGGACTGGAGTCGCGGGATGTTGGAGAAGATCGCCGGGGAACATCACGGCTACTGCGATTCTAGTGTTGCTTGCGTGTAAGTTGTTAATTTTCGGTTTTATTTTATTTTTTTAACGTGAAAGCCTATTTAATAGTCTAATATCACTCGGTTTTCAGGTCTATTGAGCGCAGGAGCTATGGGATTCTGGCACGGTGTGGAATACTACGAAAAGGAGCGTGTCGTAGGAGATGAATTTTACCAACAGTGGACTAACGTGAGTATATAAACACATTATACGGTAATCTTATTTAAAGATTTCATAGTCCCGTTTGATTATTATTATAACACTGTCGATTTTGATTCCGTCGCAGATACTCAAGGAGAACACTCGCATATCTTATGATTGGTCGTTCTTCATGGCATGGACCGGTGTCGCATTTTCGTTAGTGTCTGCCATACTTTTCTCCGGTGCTGCCATCTGTCTGCGGGGTGAACGCGAACGGGAAGAAGCCCTCAACATGCAATACTTGATGCCTGGTTAGTATAATTATTTGGTCGAGTTGGGGTAGTAAAAAAAACGAGAGGTGGTTGATCAAATTGGATGATATAGACGTCTAGGAATATTGAAGGGAAGGAGAAACGATGATAGGAAGTCAAGGACATTGTTGAGATAAGTGTATGTAAAAGCCTTGGAAGAGATCGGGTAATGAAAAATTGGCTTCAGTTCTTTGGGTTTTTACGGGCAATCAAAGGCAAACACGAAGAAGAAGATGTACTTGTTTAACATAATATCAAAAAATTCCACCCAAATAGTATAAAAGGTTACTCGGAGACACTATTAGAAATACATTAGTTTTGTACTTGTTTTTTTTTTCGACCGAGGGCACTATAATAATATTGTAAAGAAAAGGAAACCGACCTAATAAAACCGATTTACGGTAATAATATACATACCTACTGGCGGATCGCGGCCACGTCGACCTCGAATCGAGATTTAATGCGAACTTTTTCATCGCGAAACTCGGCCGGCCTCGACCTTGTTGGACCATTAGAATTCGCCAACGAATAGCGAGTACCTATTAATTATGATATGACTTACCGCACCCGTGGAACACAAAATGCGATTATAATAATAATATAATAATGGTAATAATTATTTTTATTGTTTTTGATTTTACTGGGAACATTATACGGCAAGTCGATTGTTAATACGTATTAGTAATAAGAGAAAAAAAAAGTGGTAATACTGGAGAAGAGTGCCCCTCTTGTAGGTAGGACGTTGAGAAGATAAAGCACATTAAGTTATTTAATTTCTAACCGCAAGTAACGATAAACCATTGCTAATAAAAAACGAAGTAATAAGCGCAGCTTAGTTATACATATTGTTTTGAAAGGCCGTAATATTCACGATTTCCATTACATAAAAAAAAAAAACATTGAACTTAATTTTTTTTTTTTCTACATTTCTTTTTGGTCTGACAATTTTATCCACAGAGTACCTACTGAATAAATATTATGTAAAAAAATGTCAATAAATAACCCAATAAATGGCTCGAATGTTTTCATAATTTTACCACGACTAAAAAATCCGAATCTAAAATTTAAGTCTGCGAATATTTCTAACGGAAGTACAACAAAAAAAACAAAATTGAAAATAATAAAAGAATTATTACTTATAGTTTCGTCAATATTCCCGTATTTTCTACGTATTTGTTGGTTTTGCTCAATTATTAAGAAAATCGAAAAAAGACTATTTTGATCATAAGCTAGATTAAAACTTTAACAAAAAAGATTTCTTGCCGTTTTTTATTGGAACAATATGTAAGGTAGAAAACATAAGTTACAAAAATGTAAAATCATGAAATCATTACGTTTAACGTTAAATTGTCCGTATATCCCTTGTTTTTCCTGGTGTTTCAAAATTATTATAAAAACCGCTTAGAAAATCAAAAAAATTAATTCTTAATATATCAACTAGACAAAATTTCCTTTTAAAAAAGGTGCTACGCTTGATATATCGAAACAAGATTTCTGGTAGAAATTTTGTACACAGTATATATAAAAAAAAAAAATTAAACATTATTATAAAACCAATACATTTCTCGCTTTGCTCAGAATCTAAAACAATTTAACTAGGAAACTTGCAACTTTATATGAAGGAGACAGGGATGGGTGGTGCGTTGAGGAATAAATTAAAATCGGGAGACAGCTGGTAACGTATAAGTGAGGATAAAAGTGAAAAAACGAGCAGTTGAAAATGACAAGTTCGATTGTATATTACTCACGATACTTACGAAAAGAGAATTTTGTTTATCTTGCTATACTAGAAACCTTTAATACATTTCTTACCAGCTGTTTCCGCTAAATTTTTCCATCTGTACATATCTATTCCTGTCTATGGAACTCGCATGTATACTCTGCAGTACCTATATTTTGAACTGTGGTTCTAACCGTAAACTCCGAAAGATTTCACCGATAATAACAATCATATGTATATTTTTCTCTGACAGTGTACCCGCAAAAACAACAGTATGCATACGCCGGATACCCGACACCGAACAGTTATCCTTCGGGACCGTACTATCACGGACAACAACCACAACAACAGTACGCTGGCCACTACAATTACTAGTAGACGATCGTAATCGAATCGGTTTTAAATCATAATAATGTAATATTTTTTTAACTCGCGTCTGGCCAAAAAAAAAAAAAAAACCACTGAAAAAAATGCTATTCTCTTTTTAATATACATTTTGGCCGGATACCGTAATATTATTGTTATTATATATAGGTACTGTATAAAGACTATTGTTTTACGATCGTATATTCTAGAGAGAGACTGTATTATAGTATTACCTATTATACGCTTTATTTTTGGTATAATGTGAAGAAAACGCATTCTCGAATTCTGTATACGATCGTAAAACAATGACGATTTATTATTAATTATTATTTATGAAATAATATATACCTAGCCGCGTCTCCAGAGGCTTGAACATTATAATAATACATAATTGAATACACCTATATATTTCAAATATTATAATCTACAGAAAGAAATATTATTTCACCTATGTTGCTCAAAAAAAAAAAAAAAAAAAATCCAAATATAATACATTTTTTTTTTAAACTATTTAATCTAGCGTTATCTCTGTTTGAATAATATTATTATTAGTACTTACGAATTATTATTATTATTATTTTTTTTTTTTTTATTTATGCATCATCGTTGTGTATTATAATTATTATTATTATTTATTGAAGAGCCTTATTATAAACGATATTACAGACTATGCGTTTATAGGCCCGAAAAAAATAATTCTCGAACATTTTTATCGTATTATAATAATATGGTTAGTACCTAACACTGCGATATAATGTAAAAACGTTAACTCTAAGCCAATTAATTTTATTAAATAATATGAATAATAATGTTTTTGTATAATTATAATATAGATAGGTAATCGTTTATATACGAACACATAAATACACACGTGCACACACACACACACACACACACACACACACACACACACACACACTAACTATGCGTTCATCTGAATCTCATCGCACTTACAACTACAGTTTTAATGATCTCCAATCCACTTTTTTTTTTTTTGTATTTTGAAACTCTGTGAGTTTGCCATATGCGCCGCGAAAATATCATGAATATTATGTTGTCGTTTAAATCCGCTGCCGGACGATTACCTATCCATATTATTTATTATGTTATAATATTTTATTATTACATACGTTTTTTGCAAAAATTCGATTTTGTACAGAAATACGTTGTCGTATCGTTTCCATGTCATATCGAGAGTATTTTAATCATTCGATATATTTATTCGTATATGTATTTTAAGCGTGTAACAGCGATAAGTTGTGTACATTTATGTTTGTTTTTTTAAATAAAATATCATTCCTCCGACCGCCAATTTGTCTTATTATTATTATTATTATTATTATTTTTTTTTGTAATGCATTATATATATATATATATATATAATTAGCACATGAATTTATATTTACTTGAATTCCGTAAAAAAGCGCGCTTAAATCGTCAAAAAGCACTTAAAAATATTTAAAAAGCCAAAATGGTAGACGAGTATTAAAGTCCCCACTCTGACAGTTCTTACTCCATTAAATATATTTTTCTAGCACTAACAAATGAATAACACAAAGCATTTTATTTTTATAACACGTACAAATATATCAGAAAAAATTACTTTGAAATAAACATTCGTTTAGTGTTAAAAAATTATGTTTAATAAGTTAAACTTTTAACCTCCTATCCCTTTATTGTTCTTTCGGATATTTTTTAAGTGATATTTTAAAGCTTTTTTGAAATTTTTAAACGCTTTTTTGTGAATTTTAAGTGCATACAAATCCGTGCCCAAATTATTATAATATATGTACAAACTTTTGTAAATAATAAAGTACGAATTTTAGGGATATTTTCAAGTTCGTATATGAAATCAGAGCGGACTGTTGTACAATAGTTTCGGCGTTTTGGTTGTCCTCTACAGTTAGACGTAAAAGAAAGTTAGAAACTACTATTATCCGTAATTCTTAATTTAACTAAGTACATAATAATGTACTTACATATCGGTGTATTAATAAATACATCCCAACTAAGTAACTAGTTACAGTAAGACTAGTTACATTTTTCATAAAATAGCTATTTTAATGACGGTTGATTAAAAAAATCATAGTTGATTTTCTTTTTTCTAGTTCTAACGTGTCTGTATCATATCATTATATTATAATTACATTGTTTTGTGTATGACATACTATCACGGTAGTGAGATAATTTAGTTAGTAATGATGGGCAGTATACTTAATTTTCGGACCATTATCGTTTATCGAATCCTTATCATTTCCAAGTAAATTTAAATACAAATACATGCGTAATAAATAATAATTATAAAGAAATATCATTTGACTTTTTATCTCAGTAACTTTTTTCTAACATAGTTATTATTTTTCATTAAAATTATAAGTAACTTAAATTAGTAACTAGTTATTTGTATTTTTTTGTATTTTAACTTTAATAAGTCAAAAAATTGTACTGACTTATCCACGTTTGGGTATAATATTGTAATTATTTTGAACGAGATCCACTTATTTACATTTTTCGTAGTTTGTATTTTAGGCTGGGGTGAACTGGGGTACGAAATTGGCATGGGTGTTCATAGATAAAGGATTATTACACCAATATTGGATTTGTGTACTTTGCATTATGCAGATTTTTCACCCAGATGCGATTTCGCGGCGAATCTTTTCCTATCAGTAAAATATCAACGCGCGACGGTCAGGTAAATATCCCACACATAATTGGTTGGGTTGCACAATCATACAAGGCCGTTTGTAAATAATAAAATGTACGGATTTTTTTTTTTTATGTCCTAATGCCTTATGATAAAAATTGTTATAAAAAACGATCTGAACTCGATTCTGTTAACAAGGGATGTCCTGCAATACGCGGTCAGTCGTGCGTGGCGTTATACTGGGAGTACTACGGCACTATAATACTATATATAATAATAATGACCGGGCATAAAAGTCCAAAAAAATTACATTTTAAAATTTAGGTCTTCCATTATAAAAAAGAAAAACCGACCCTTGAAAGAATTGGCCAATATCTAGGCTCTACACATTCTACCCATTTTGCCCTTAGCTCATCTTCATCTACATACATTTTTGTTTTATTTGATTACTCTTATTATATTTTTTTCTATTATCAACTTTAAAAATTACGTGAAACTATAATAACAGGCGATTATGATGTTAACAACGTTTTTTTTTCGATAAACAATGGTTCTCCAGCTATCGCTACCGTTTGTCAGCCATTTGCGGACGTTTGGAATGCATTAGGTCGAACCATAAAATATTAAAATAAAAATTAATAATCAAATTGTACAAAATTATAAACACGTATTAGCACATAATTTAAAAAAAAAAAGGAGTACTGTTCTACGAAAAAGAGTACGTCTGGTGACAATATATGTGTAATATACCTAAGTACACGTCATCCGTATGAAAATAAAAATAAAAATGACGATTCAACGGCTGTTTGCAATCGAGTGGGCGGAAATAATGTACACACGATCGTATAAATTATTACTTATTGTCGTGTGTTCACCTATTTACGGTATAAATAGTTGCGTCGTCCCCGAAAAGGCGGTTAAACGCTGTACCACGCCCTTTGTGTGACCGTAGTCGTTCGCCGCCGGATGTCGGCTGGTTTTGTAAGACGCCTACTCGCGCGAATATACTCATGCGTATTGGTCAGGAATCCACGTCATTCGCGTAATTAGAATAATAGAGGGCAGAAATTATTTTCAGTACCTATGGTCGTGTCGTGTTCATGTTTATGAAACAGACGATTTAAATTAGCCAAACACCTGTTGTACACAGATAAAACAATTATAGTTGCGGAGATATAAAAAAAAAAAAAAAATGTAAATTTGAGTTTGTGATAAAATATCCTTTCTGGGGGCGCGCGTAAAATATTGGAAAATATTTTGTCGGAAAGAGAATTCGTCAGAAAGTGTTTTGTCGGAACCGTAATACGGATGATTCACACGGATGAACCGACGCTCGCAGACCGGCACCGGAACGCACAGGCCCGTACCGAACCGACATTTTAGGGTATATTCACAGTGTACCGTTTTGCACCGACAGACACAGACCGTTATAAATGAAAAGTAATTTTATATGTACAATCAAGTGACTACAGGCAGTGCGACGAGTCCTACAACGGGTAATTTTAATTTTAAAACCATGTTTATGCGCTTGTCCACCAAACATCATGACCGTAATGGCAATTGTCTTAGACGAAGAAGAACAAAAAAACAACAAAAATTAAAAAAACGTATTTGGGTGCGTGACATTTTGAAACGGAGAAAAATCGAGAACGAATTTTATAAATTATGTGTATAGCCGGGTTTACACGCAACAATAAATCGTAACGATGTGATTGACGATTTATCGTCGTTGCTATTGTTCCGATTAATCGAAAGAGTGGATACTGTTTACACGCTACGATTTCTTGTCCAATGTTCTTCGGCGACCGCGGTTCACTAACACCTCGGTCGGCTTAGGTTATTAGCTTTTGATAGTTTTTTCTTGTAAACCGTACGCAATGCATTGATTTTTTTCACAACAGTGTTTCTGTCTGCCGATGGACCGATCACCTTGCACTTTTTAACCATCTCTGCGCCTTTTTCTCATTCCTATCCGAGTATTCTTTGCTCTTAACAAGCCACAAGCGGGTAAAACTTCGATACAGCTCGCTGAATTCTCTAGAGGAATACCGGAGGCGTTTGTTCTGCCGCGATCACTCGATTGAAAATGAAAGCAAATGTCAACGAAACAACGAACTTTGCGCAGTCTGCTCCGCGAACGACCAATGCAAACCAAATCGAATTGTAGCGATAAACGGTTGCTACATGTTTACACGTACCGACTTATCGTTACGATTCGCAGGAATCGGCATCAATCATCCGGTCCAATTCCAATTCCGACAAATCGCTAAACTATGTCCGGTTCATACGCAACGATAAACCGAAACAATTCGATCGTCACGATTGATTGCTAGCATTTGTTGTTGCGTGTAAACCCGGCGTATCTCTTGAAGGCAATTTTTTGTTTTTTGTTTATTTTAAAATGTGCTCGTTTTGGGAAATAACGTCGTTATCGCGTTCGCACCTCGCCGACGTCAACCGCATGTTAGACGTAAATTAGCACGTTCATGTAATTGATTAATAATTTGTCGGCTCGGTACGGGTCTGCGCGGTCCGGTACTTGGACTGCTAGAGTCGGTTGAGTGTCAATCGTCCTATATGTCGGAAAGTTGTTTTTCGGAAACAAAAATTAGTCGGGAAATGATTTTTATCCAACGACGATAACACACAGTCGCGGGGCGCTTATGGCGAAATTACACTGAACAGCTCCGAGAAAATATTTTCCGACGAATTACTTTCCAACGATTTATTTTTCCGATAAAATACGTTTCCGAGCCGGTACGATAAACGGAAACGCATTAAATTGCACGTATACGTACGTATATTAATTTATTGTTTCAATTTTTTCGGATTAAATTGATAACAGTTTTTAATATTAGTTGAATACTAATGTTTTTTCTAAGTCATAATTATTTGAAAAATTGTTGCCGTTGGTGTCGTTACTCGGTTTTGCGCGCGACGGCGGGGAACACCATGCACCCGTAATAATACGAGCATGTTACAAGATAAAGCGTATAAACGTTATCATCTTATCGGTGTGTATATTGTGTATAACATAGTGTCTACCTAATAAGTACATGAAATAAACTGCCGCAGTTTGTATAATGTATCTTATCAGTTTTGCCGCAGTTTACGTATCTAGAAAAAGGGAAATTTTGCCGCAGTTTACATACAGCCAGTTGAACAGTGCCATAGTGTTAAACAACGATCGGTAAATCAATAATCAAAATGTAATCATTGATTAATTGAGCGGTACCCGTTTCCACCAGAAGTGAAACTTTCCCCTTTCCGCCATTATCCGTTTTCACCAAAACCATATTGTTAGCTCACTGTCGATTCCATAAACGTTCAGTGATTGTTCATGGCAGCCCGGCATAGAATTAATATCATACCCAATATCCTACTATAATATCATAAATGCGAAACCCTGCGAGGATGGATCGCGGATGGACGGATTAAATGGCATTTAATTTTATGTTCAGTCGCGTTTTACATTTTGACTGTGATATACCTGATGATGAATTTTTAATTCGAAACCGGTCGTATAATACACTTCTCATGATATTCCTGGCGACGTATTTATTCATTTTTTTATTTTTATGTATACATTTTTTATTTATATATTTATTTACTTTCATTATAAGTATTTATTTATAATGTATATTGTTTAATGTAGAAAATATAAGTTTTATTAAAACTATTGTCAAATTAAAAAAAAAAAAAAAAAAAATGATAAGGTGTTGTATATTTTATTTCTGTATTACAGTTTTTAATCAAATCGCGCGTAGTATAGAAATTGTTTTTGAAGAAACATGGACTGATTTGGTGGAAACGGGTAATGGTGGAACAGAAAAAGGTCCACTTTTGATGGAAACGTTATGTCCGATTAAACTTCTGTGTGTTATACGACTGGCGATTTGGTTCTGATCAGTTTATCAATAATTATATCATGGTTATGGTAATTGATCTAAAATAATTATGATTGCCACGGATTTATTACATTTTAGACGGTAGGGGTATTTAAACAAGTCAATCGAACAATGTTGGTTAAAAAAATTGAAAAAAATCATTTAGAAATAGGTTTATAAATATAATTGTAAATTATTCAATATCCCAAAAATGTAATATTAAAATTACGGGACAACTCCCGTGCATCGTTAGGCGACAGAGTGAGAACACAAATTACGGTTGAATTTATTAACTATTTGAAACGATATAACTGCCGTTTATACAAAACATTGGTGTCGAGTAAAACTTTTATAAATTAGCTGTATAATTTATTGTAGGCAAATTTGTAATTGCACATAAAACAACTAAAGATTTAAAATAAAATCAAGGAGATTATATAAAACACATGAATATAACTGTTGTATTACAATATATTCATGAATAAAATCTAAAAATAACCATGTTGTATTCTTACGGTTATATTAAAAACGAAAAGATAATTAGGATAAAAGGAATACCTTGATTTTGGATTTCGTTTATGAATATATTGTACGAAACAATTATATTCAGTGCCGTAATGACGGGGGTGCACGATGGTGGACTTTGCATCCCCTGGTATTATGTAGTAGGTGCACTTTTGCACACGTCCGTCAAAACTAAACTCCAGTCCAATTAAATAGAATACCATTTGATTGTCGCGTAAATATTTTAATAGAATTTCGGCAGCTAAATACTCTAAACATAATTTAAAAAATAAATAGATTTAGTGAAATTGGGATTTCCTTGATTTGAAAAAAAGTGATCTCATTGTCAAAAAAAAAATTTAAATAGCTATGTTTTGCTTGTATTCCACAGTTTTTGGACATTGATTAGATTCAGCATAGTTATTTATATATGTTTAATTTAAAATTTGAACAATAAATAATTTACATTAATTTATGTAAATATTGTATTTCTATGTGACATTATGACATTTGCGTCTACATTTAAGCGTATACAGTTAATTTAGTTTATGTTGATCATATTTGATATTGGTATAATAGTACGTAATAAAATAAATAAAAGACAATTTTCGTTCGACCGAAGCAAAGGTACTTCAATATGACTTGATTTGATCAATTTTTGCATCTTTGTTGAGATATAATAGAATTACGTTTGTGTTTTACATAATTTTAAAGATGAAAGATTTAAAAACTGTCAAAATACAAAAAACGATTTGCGACTAGCCAAACTAACCTGGCATATTTAAGTCCTTCGGACCAAGTGGAGTTAATGCGAAGTTGGTCACTGACACTAAAATGGAATGGAATCTATCCTCCATAATCTTCCTGTAATTACTCTCATGGGTGCACTCATCAACAGTATCAGCTATTTTTATTATTATTTTGTTTCTTTTTTCTAAGTGCTTTTAATGTATTCTTCTACATTAACTGCCATTAACTAGCTACTTTAGCCTTTGCACAGGTTATATAGATTGTTTTACAAAAGAACAAATAAAAAAAAAAAAATAAGAATTATATCACTTTAAGGTTAAATATATATATATATATATATTCACTAAAAGCTTTTTAAAAAAAAACAAATATTTTGTTTTACTGAAGTTGTTGGCATATTATAATCAAAAATACAATTACGTGTATAATAATTTAACTTATTCCCGTAATTATTAAATGATTTGGGAGGTGAATATAATTTTATAAAAATTAGTACTCGCATGCCGAAAGCTGAAAATATATATACGCTTCTGTCGGGCAACCTTTGTGACGGGGTACTGCACACATCGCCGCAGTGTGACAACATAAAATTATAGCTTCGCTCGTTAACTAAAAAGGGAATTTAAACAAAGAAATGACCAGAATACATTTAATATAATATATTACACGTTACATGGCGTCACATGATATTTTGATTCGAATCGTTGTTGATTATGAGATAGTTTTCCAAATCTTTCGAACTGCACAGTGGTGTATCCACTTTGCTCACCTCGTGGAACAGTGAGTAATCAACTTCGTACGCCATTTTGGTTTTGCAGTATTTGACCAGCGGTCGGAAACGGTGGCCCCAGAGCACCTCGGACGGCAAATACGAAGTTCGAGCTTGCACCGTCTGTCCGGTCGACTCGGTGGTGCCCTCCAGGATTACAGCCACTTCGAATCTCTCGTTTAGTAGATCCGCGGCACTTAGATCATAGATAGGACTGTCTCGGTCGATCTTGTGTACGGCTACGACTGGCCACATCAGGAACACTTGATCGTCGTAGTCATCTATGCTCACCTGAAAAGAGGTTTCGTATAAATAGATTAATAAGGCAGGTAAACCAGAATTGTCCGGAAAATAACCATACGAACTGTAAAAATCCGGAAAATAGAATATTATGATAGGCTGTAATCAACCGAGAAAATAAATGCTCTGACCGGAATATTCCGAACTGTAAAAATCTGGAAAGCATAAATGCTTATACCAGAAAGTCCTGGATTGTAATAATCCGGAATACAAAAATACACACGCTGTAATGTCCCGGATAAGAACTTTCGGCCTTCCGGAATTGAAAAAATACTCTACTCACTGATAGATGACGTAGTTTACATAAACAATACAAACAGAATAAACGAATTAAGATTAAAAGAAGGTTCATGACTTTATGGTTGTTTTTAGGGGCAGATAGACATTCTCAAGTCCGGTGTAACTACGGACATTTATCTTCGTGATATTTTACCTCTCCTGAAAAATTTCATTATTGATTATTGAGGTGGTCTAAAAGTGACATAGAGATCGTTTCTAAAGTTCGGTTGTGATTGGACGAATTCTATGGTACCAAACTATGGAAGAAACTTGTGTTACGGTCCATGTCGAATTGTTTGACGTTAAAACCACTATCTTATCACCAAATCTCACCGAGAAACAAGTAGAATTTCCTTTATTCTCTAAAAAATACTTTTATCTTATCATTTCTTCTGTTAGAACAAATATATCTATAATACAAGTAGTAATCTACTTTATCTATTATTATTTATTATTAATAATCAGGGCCTGAAATACTGTATCCCCTGAATTGCAAATGTGTTTCCGAAATTTTATAACGTGTTTTTAGTTTTAATTGTAGAAATAACAAACATATTGGAATTTGAACACAAATGTATTTTGTATTTTTATTTCATTATAAATTAGTAACAATTTACTCGTTATTTATTTTATAAAAATATCATAAACGTTAACCACGGTCGTGTATAGCGTACACCACGGTGACATTATATATATACGAACTATTAGTTGTATTTATTTTGTGTGGCATAAATGCAGTTTAGCTCACAATCGATTTTTTAGAATATTTTTTCTCCAAAATGTGTGTTTTTGCATGCTTATTTTTTGGTACTTTCAAAAGAATTCACTCAAACTTCATTTGGAAGTTATGGTTAAAAAAACTTCAGGATGCTCGATTTTTCTAAAAATCGTGTTTTTGAGTTTAAAACACCAAACATCCATATTTTTGTAATTTTTTTTTTTTTAGAAATGGTAGTAATTGTATGCTTAAAATTTAAGTGAAATCAGCATTCACTTATCGTACTTACTTGTTATGTTATTGTTAATAAACCACGTAAAACCTAATTATAATGTTATTTAAATCATTTGCATGTATTAATATAAATTAAAATTGATTTTTTGGACTAATTTTGGATATGTATAAAAATTATGATTAGAGCAAGTATTCAAGTAAAAAAAACCTGAAATGCAATCCAAAAATCTAAAAATAGTACCTACTAGGAGATAAGGAAGATAGGTGTAGATCAACGCACACGCATGACGGCTGATTATTATTTTTCATATTACTTTACACAAAAAAACCTACAGTAATATAATAGTCTTGGTCTATAATGGCTATACCATATTTAGCGGAATCTAAAAGTCGTCCCAAATCTACTGCGTGGATACATGAAATGTTTTTGGAACGTACAACGTAAGTGGACATACAACTACTGACTTCTTCTTCATCGATATACACGTTATGAATACTTAAAGAGAAAAGTCATCCATAACAAACGCCTCGGGTTAAAAACAGTAATATTATCTTTTGTCCATAGCACATTGTTTTGTTATATATTTCAATTATTCGTGCTGCGTTTAACACCACGAGATTGTTTTGTTACAAACGAGAAAAGTAAAATATAATTAAAAACCGTCTTCTCTGTTTAAAAATTAAAAAAAAGTGTACTTTAAAAGTCAAGTGTCAGGTAATATGACTCCAAAGATATGAAAGTATGCTAATTACCAACATGTGTTTGACTATAATGTCTATAATATACAGGGTGATCAGAATTTTATGTTACACCAATTTTCTCCTATACATATTTAAAATAGATAAAAATGTATATTACAAGTTTTTCGATTTATAAACATCTAAAATAATTTGTAAACACTATTTAAACGCCATTACTTTCACCTACCTACATTAAAAAGTTAAATATTTCGTCAACGAGTTGACAGAAATAGAAAATGTCTACACCGAAATTTATTTATACTAATACTGTATCTTTTTATGGAATTCTGAATTCCCATTTGAATTTCAAAAGTTTACCTTTAACCCCCCCCCCCCTAAAAAAATAATACAGTAAAAAAATAATATAAATTACTTTAGATGTTTATAAATCTAAAAACATTTGTATTATACATTTTTCTTTATTTTATATATTTATGGGAGAAAATTGTAATATAAAATTCTGATCATTCTGTATACAACGTTTGTATTCATAAAAATATTTTTAAAATTACCGGAAGCTAAATTTTGTTAAAACGCATCGGAAATACGGTGATAAAAACTGTCCGGGCATTTCTTTAAAATAATTTAGAAACCTGCGGTAAATTGTTGTATTATAATTTTTCACTCTCTGATCGACTCACTTTCAAATGGGTGATGTGTGGTGACAACATCTCTCCTTCCGGCGTCATCCGGGACCGAATGAACCGCGTCCTGATCGAGGCCCCGATCAGATGAGACTTTTCTCTCATGTCACCTACCCGAAACATAAAGCACAGCTGTCCGTCTCGCTGGCATATCACGGCATTTCTGCTGAACATAATGGTCTGACTGCGCTGTTTCGGCCGGGCCATTTTTGTGAACACGATGCCCACCATGAACGCCTGCGTGATCGGAAAGAAAAGAAAATCGTAGAAAATCGCGTACTAAACGGTTTCTTTCAAGTCTGGGGAAAAAAATACTCTCAGAGATCGGAAACATCCGTTTCCGCGGAGTTGCGTGCCCGCGTGTAGTTAGTCTATTTAACCACGATTCTAAACATCATTTTTCTTGTATAGATTTACCTGAATCATCAGTCCCGCGATGCTCTGGAAACAGAAGAACGCTATGGCGTCCACGCACTCTTCGGTGACCATCCGGTAACCGAAACCGGTGGTATGCTGCGTTTCGATGCTGAACAAAAAACTGGCCGTGAACGATTGCATGTTTATTACGCACGGCTGCCACGTGACGTTGTTCATGTTTTCCGGCGCGAAATCGCCGTGCGTGTAGGCGATCATGTACCAAATGAAGCCGCAACCGGACCAACTGAGTATGAAGCTCATCAAGAACACCATCAGTGTGCAGCGCCACTGAGCGTCCACCAACGTGGTGAAGAGGTCTTGCATGTAGCGCCGGCGCAATTTCGGTATGTTGGCCAGGATGATGTTGCAGTCGCCGTTTTTTGCCAGCGCCCGTCTTTTGGATTTCCGATAGATCGACGTCAACGTCAAATTCGGTTTTTTAAAACTGAAACGAACAAATGAAAGATTGAATAAATCCGCGATACGAGAATGCGTCTAGATCAAATTAAAAGTCTATATTCTAATTATGTCCGAAAATAGGACTGACGGCACGATTTGTTTTGATACGTGCATAATTATTAACATATACATTATGCATATGTATACACACTTAGTTAACTAAATCTTTATAAAGAAAAAAAAAACGGCCCACTTGATTGTGGTCGGGCTAGGCCGTCCGTTCGTCTTGGCCGTCAGGTGGCAATCGGTGGTCATGACGTCTGTGGTGGTGTCTGCGGTAGCCATGGCTGTGGCGGTCTCGAACGCCACTGCTGCGGCCTCGAACGCTACTGCGGCGGACGAACCGTTTGACTGCTGAACGGACAACAGTGGGTCCTTCAGGTAAAAATCGGTGCAGCCGCGGCCACCGTTGCCCAGTCCCGTCAGGTGCGATATGGCGGCTGATCGTTTGGGCTTGAACGCGGCCACCGACGACTTTGACGGCGGCTGCAGTAGTGGCGGTGATGATAGAGACAGTCCGACGGACATCGACGGTGAGAACGGCGGCGGAGACCGACTCGACGACTCATCCCCAAAGTCCATCATTATTTTTCACCGGATTGCGGGCGGCGGCGTTCACACCGTTCACGCGATACAAGACATAAGAGCCCTCGGGTCGGCCGCCGATACTGTAGCCACCTTAAATTTAACGAATCATAACAATAATGAAGATACATACCTGTATAAGTAGCAATTCAATATTTTGTCCAAAAACGTAAACATAAAAATTTTGTTTTTTAAAAAGATGTTACCGGTGTTAATAGATAGGTATATTATACCTACCTTCTAGGTAGTACGTGTACCTAAATACTTGTGCGGCCGCTCTCTGGGTAGAAATCCCGGTGAAATTGTTGGATTCCGAACAACTTTACCAGTCCAAAGAACAGTGGGCCCATCCCATAATAGCGTTATCTACTACAAATGAAATAAATATTATATGTATTATTAGTGTATAGATATTTTATGACGTCGATTAACGGATTACATGATAGGTATCCAGAGAGATTAAATCAGTGATTTTTCTTTTCTGGTCTAAACTTTAAACTGTTGATAAACGATAAATCCGGTAAAAATATTAATATGTTTATCACAGATTTATTAAAATATATCCTCCATTTGAATCTGTGTATAAAATGGGGAGAGTAATTACAATTAAAAATATTTATCTAGGCGGTTCAATATGATAATAGCTCTGATAACTTATTTCTAACTTGTCTAAATAAGATACCTAAAAGATAAAACACATCAACGCTAGTGCAAGGTTGGTCGGGTAAAATATGTTGTGAACAATTCGATAGATATTGCAGGCGCAGAGGAATTTTAAAAAAAGTTTTTTTTTTTTAAATTCGTTCAAAGATTAATAATACACGCTCGTATAATGGGATTTCGACGAAATCTTTTACCAATTTCGGGATATTTGTTCGTGTTTTGTACGCTGTACGTCGTCGAGCGAGTGTCATCGTCCGGGAGTATGTGCCGGATAATAAATTAACAGGCCGACGACCGCGGAAAATAATAAATCGCTTGTCTCTCGGTCGGATACAAAGATTGGTGGATTTTTTTTCGCCTATGTATTTGTTGCACCGCTAAAAAATACCGACGGCCTCGTTACGCGAGAAAACGTATACACTTTCGTATAATCAATCAAACCCACACCGTTAAGTAATTACTGTATTATTATTATATTTCGCCAACTCGTTTTGTATGCACTGCAACGGTATTTACGGGGCAGTAAGTTTTATAACCCAACACCGAACCGTCCGGATTTCGAGATCACGAGAGTCACTCCGCACTGATATAATAACACGCTTTAAAGTCGCAATTCAATTTTAGAAAATATTATTGATGTTATAATAATATAGTAGACCGACCGAGTGTATTATGTTTTCACGATCAAACGAACGTAGCCGTGGGTTATTATTGCATTTCAGAAACTAGTCGTAATAACGTTTATTGGTTACCGAGTACTAAAACCTATAACACCCACTACCAATAGATTTTAATCGAACTAAAGTAGTCAATTCTTGTTGGTAATTTAGGTACTTAATCCAATATTATTATAAGCAGTATCGTGCCTGAGAATTTTGAAAGTAGAGAAAATGTATAGTAAATAATAGTTACGAATAAACCATAGAACTTTTTATATAAAATTATATCCACTCATTGGCGTGCCCAGAAATCAATGAGAGGAGGTTTAGCAAATACGAATCGTCTATAAATCGTAAAATCCTTTTCTCTACCAACCTTGACAATGGTAATTAGTAATTTAAAATCCGGATCCTAAAAAAAGCCAATTTATAACCAATATATCAACCTATTCTTTGTAACTTGGCTAAAATATAATATACATTTTGATATTAGATTACTCATATTTATTTTTCTATTTAAGCCCCTACTTCCCCCCTTGCGCACACCACTGTATCCATTTACAACCCGACAACGAGAATTTGAAAACCGGATTCAAAAAAGCCATTTTCAATTCAATAATAATCAAAACTATCTTTATATTTCGGCAGAAATCATACACATTTTAAGATTGAGTTACCTACTAAATAAATATTTATAGTTGTATTTTTAAACCAATGGGGGAAAGGAATATAACCCCAAACTTCCCCTTGCATACACCATCGATTGTAAGTTTAGTGGTCGTTTACATCAATGGCTGAAATTAACTTCGGGGGGTTATCTTCAAACGGCCCTTCCCACGTTTCGTTAAACTTTACAAAAATTTTAAATCAGATATTCCGAACGATAATTCTGTAATAACCACAGAATATAATATAGCGTCATTTTTGTGAAGTAACCAGAGTAAAATCAAAAAAAAAAAAAAAAGAAAACCAAATAGTAATACCTGTCTATGTAAATGGTCCTTTTAAGGGGTAATGGTTTTGAAAACTAGGCCTCCAAGCCAATATTCCCCTATTTCTGTCCTCCACTGTCTCACTCAATTGTATTCCAGGTTCCACCGCTCCTACAACCCAATCCTCCCATTTTAATTTACGTTTTCTATGATATATACGAGTAAATGTAGAATAAACATGTGTTTACAAGCTATAATATATTTTACTGGAGAAATACAGCTGCGCTACACAGACACATTATTTTCATCCGCGATACATTTTGTTCGTAGGTATTTTCACCGGTTGCACCTGTCGAATGACGCGTATAGACGAGCATTCGCGTGTTGCACACTTGTACGTGAGAAACAGTGAATGGCACGCGATGTTTTGTTAAAAAAAAAATTGCTAGCCGACCGCCTTTAGTATAAATATTACAAATTACAATATATATATATATATTCTATAGAAAACGCGTGCGCGATTTAACGGGAATTTTTCGCCGCGGGGCGAATGAATAATATAATATCGAGACGATGGCGAAAATTTGAGGATAAAAAATATATGTGTTACAGGTACTTAAAAATAATAAAAAAAAAACTATTATCATAATTCATTATGGAACCAGTGCCGCCTGTAAACGGCCTTGATCAGTGGGACCGGTAATTAATCGCTGAATACCGGGCCGTAATTATAATTACGGTTTCCTGTACCTACACTACCGAGTCAGAATATGGTACATTACCTTCATGTGATGTTATTATTATTGTGTTGCGGTCGCCGGTCGTTTTCAGATGTATATTATATTTATTATTTTATTGTATTGTTCATTTTGGTTGTTTTTGTTTTTTAACGACTCATACGAACATTTCGCAGTCAAAATTATGTAGGTTTTTTTTATACATTATGAACGTAGCGAGGAATTTATATTAGTTTTTCTATGATGCGCGTGTTTTTTTTTTCTCTGGCTGGAAACAAAATTCTACCGGAACTTTCCTCCAATTTTCGCGTGTAACAACTTTTTGGAGAAAAGAAAATGTTTTCTATTCGGTGCACTAGCGAGGTCATTTTTGATTTTCTCTACGGTTTCCTCAATAATTAGGGAAAATGAGAAAATTTACTACTATTATTTTCACTGTACTTCATTTGGTTTGAAATAATAGTAGAGCCTAACAATTTTTACAGAATACTAATTACTACTAAATTAGCATTTTTAAATCCACTTAGTAACATTTTCATCATATTCTGGCAGTTCTTAAATAAATAGCGTATTCAAAGTGTTGAAAATTTGTTTAGTTTTTATTTGGTTGTAGATACAACTTTTTAGGTCTAACAAAAATGCTCAAAATTTAAAACATTGTTCGTTACAGGTTGTATTTTATGGGCGAAACGTACTTTATAATGTAATCGTTTTTTTTATAAGCGTTTAGAGGTAATATTTTGATGAAAATCATAAAAATGACAGGATTTTAAAACATATTAAACATAGCTCAGAAACGTTTTTCGTTAGCAATGATTTATCAATGCATACATGCATAAAGTCAATTATCTTTTATAATATTAAAACTTACCTACAACAGTGGTTCACCCATTAACAGTATCGGTTCTTTTTTTCGTGCATACAACATTTTTATGTCGCAATCATTAAGCAGTAAAATGTATAGAGGATTTGTGTTCTATTATGGAATGTGGTCAGATCTCCAAGTGTTTTTGAAAGGGGTAATTTAATGTATGTCTGTGCACAATGATTAACCATTGCTAACGAAAAACGATTCTGAGCCGAGTTCGGTTAATAATGTTGCTTTGTCAACAATATTTATATTATATTATATTATGGTAAAATAATTACATAGACATTATATATTTAATTATATTACTATATAAGTTGTTCACAGATAAAAAAAAAAATAAATATAAAAATAAACATCATTGAAACACCAATATACATTCCTCGCTCCGCTCAGAATCTAAAAGTTAAGAAAGCTAATAGTGAATAGTGAATTTTTTTTTCGGCCAATTTTGAATTATTATATTAACGTAATCAACAAAAAAAGATATTTTGATGCTATTAGCGGATATTTTTGGAGCAATGCACCTCATTCTCACTTTGGTAACTTAAATTTTCTACAGTTATAGTTATTTATTATTGTTACTCTAAATGGTTGAGTTCCAATAATGGAAATGTCTCTGCTGCTTGAAAATAATTGAAAAATTAATGATGTTTTAATAATATATTATAATAATGTATTTAAAAATAAACGCATTAATAATACTTATAATATTATTATAATACCACCGTTATTACTATTTACCGGCTGCAGCTTCTGAAAGATGCATTGATGCATATGAGAAAGGCCAATACTTTTTAAGAAGCGTAATAAGCATAATAGCATAAGCACACCAAGAAACGTTTTATTTAAAATATTTTATAAAGATAAATATTTTTCCTAGATATTTTTTTCGTGTGACTCGACCGAACTGACAGTTTAAGATCCGGTGACAAAAAACAGACGTCTTCAATTTAAAAGATTGTTCAGGAGGAGCAAAAAACATATCCGCTTAAGTCTTATTGTACAAAAAAAAAAAAAAAAACAACCAGATATTTTCATTTATATATATAATATCTCAGTATCTAACGATTCGTTAACTATTTGCCTGATTGTTACACCAATTGACGTATATTTTTTAATAATATAAGCAGGAAAACTAATTGTCGTTAAAATATAGAGATGTCTGTTTGTTGCTTAAATAACTGGAAACAGATATATAGCTTACAGAACAATTGTAGTTATCTTTTACCTACACCAAATAATATGTGTAAAATGATCAATACAATTAATGTGAAATAGAAAAATGCTAAACAAAACCAGTTTACTTAGAAGATAAGAGAAATATTATTCAAACAATTTGAAAGTACCAATGTATAAATACTTTTTTGAAGTACTTGTTTTTATACTAAAATATTACTTTTGCCAAGTATTCAAATACTTATTTTAAAAATTGTTCAATATATCTATCTATATCTGTACTTAAACACGTTTAAAAAGTATTTTTTACAAGGCTACTCTTTGAACATGACGTGTCCACTGCCACGTATGGGCGGGACCCGTTTTGTCTAAACTCGACTTTTCCCGTTTCGCACAAATAATTTTCGTTTAACGTAATATTAAATAAATGCAAAGAAATAGGCTTAGATTTTACACCAAAATATGTCATTACTGACTTTGAAAAAGCAATTAATTTAGCAGACAATGATGTTTGGTCATCATTGAAAATAATCGGTTGTCGTTTTCACGTGACACAGGCTTAGGATAGGAACGTTTTAAAATTCGGTTTACCAACTGAATACCAAAATAATTAAAGTATTGGTAAATGGATTAAAAATACTTTTAGCTTATTATTTTTGGAACGTTATCACGTAACGTAGTTATGTTATTCCCTAGATAACATCGGTTTAAAAACGGATTGGCAGAATTTAAAACGGCTGTTACTTAGAAACTATTCATCAGATATAAATGTGCGATATATCAACATTTTCAGAAAAATAAACTCTACAGAATAGCTATTTTAAAATTTTCCGAAAATATTAAAATAAAAAGTTATTTTTTAAATTTTTTTCATAAAAAAAAAAATTAATTCATGGATAAATATTTGTATTCCTCATCCCTGTGAGTAATATAAAAAAAATTAAAATTTGATTATTTCCATTATCTCCGGAGATATTCAAGGGGTTTATCTTCATACAGGGATGTCCTGTATACATACTTAACAATATGTATGAATTATAATATTATACTGTGTCCAATTTTTATAAATTAATAACTTGTTATAAATTTTTAATAATATGATTAAAAATCATTCCCAACTTAATTTTAAAATGCCTAAAACATGTTTGGGCGAAACGAAAAAGATCGAGTTTGAGTGAAACGAGTCACACCCGTCCATATAGATGAAATGTGTAAAAACATTTTTTTAAAATAGGTAAGTACCTTCTTCTCAATATTACGCAATGAAACTATTTAAAATTTTAAACTATTAAATGATCGAAATGAGCACGTTTCGTTACACGTACACAAAATTAATACGAATTCCAGGCTTACAGTCGAGCTAGTCTGGTGGTATTCGAATGATTCATTCATTTTGAGAGATCGCCGAAATCGGAATAAAAAAATATTATGATAGATAATATATTATAATAATTTTGGTTAGTAATGAATTTGTATAGAAATATTTTGATCTGGCATGTTATTTATATTATTTCTTATAATAAGGTACGCGGTAGCACCAAAAAGATCACAACAATTTAAAAAACATTTCAACAACCTCTGAATATTAGATATTCAATGGACATTGTTGAAAATTTGTGGGAATTCGTTGGAAAAAATTATATTAGTTATTCAAGTTTTACTCACTAAGGGTATTCGGCACCAATGGTGAGTAAAACTTGAATATAAAGTTGAAAAAACTCATCGAACAATGTTCATATGGGTTTGTTGGACATTGTTCGGAGATGACTGGAAAATGTGGTGCTGGGAAGTTGGAACCACATTACGATTAAATAAAACAATATAATGCAGTTATTCCATGGAAAACTCAATCAAGAAATCCAACCAATTTATTTTAATTATATATTGTTCCAGAACAACATATTTAAGAGATTTTTTCTTATACATAATTTACACATAAAAATACGAAATAATTTAATTTTTGCGCTTTCAAGTTCCGAAAACTTATAAAAATGGATCAACAACTTAGATTTGATTTTTTTAAATGGAAATAAAGAACACATTTTTTTTTTTAATATGTTGAATACATTTTTTCGGCCATCACCAGAAGTTTCGCTATAACAGTACATACAATGCGCGTATAATAATAGAAAAAAAATAATATAATATTTACATTTATACGTTTCAACAACTTTTGAAAATGGTCCAACAAATTAGTTTTGATTTCCGTAGAAGAATTACATTATTGTTTTATTTAATCGTAATATGGATCCAACTTTCCAGCATCAGATTTTCTTTTTTGTACTAAGCTTTTAATTGTATCCAAAATTTTCCAACCATCTTCCTATGATGTCCAACAAACCTATGTGAATATTGTTGGATGCATCTTTTAACTTTACAATTAAGTATGTTGTTTGTCCGTGGTCGTATATTTGTCATCAAAAATGTAAACGTTAAATAACTTTTTAAGCAACTTTTTCCAACAATTCAGAGTAGTCATTATTGAAATGTTTTTTTTTAAACTTTTGTGATAAATATTTCTATTTGGTCAAACAATTTTATCTACATAGTGTCTATCAAACAAAAACTACATGCAAAACTTGCAAACATAAAATACCTATAAATGTCTCAAAAATTGCAACTTATATTTACTATATCTACTACATCTAAAAGAAGTAAATTTAGGTTTTCTGTCAACTTTTCAAGTCTCTACGAACATTGTTAAAAACAAAAAAAAAACTTAATTGAAAATAACGAAACGATTATATTTCCGTAAACTTTTCTGTTTTTTTCCCCTTTTATTCCGGTTTTGCACAATTATTAAGGGTTGAAGCAAGACTTTTAGTGGAAAACATAATTCGTAAAAATTTTAAATAACGAATTATTATTATGCCATATACTTACTCTTATTAATCCGTTTTCATTTCAAGGATTTTTTGATTTTTTTCCTAATTATTATGAAACCCTTTGGAAAATCTAAAATTGATCTCCTTAATGCAACCAATAACTAGATAAACGTTTCGAAAAAAGTGCTAAACTTGATACATCAAGTTTTTTGTGTGAAAAGTTGATTACAACACAACAAATTAAAAATTCCCTTGTTACGCGCACAGTCTAAAATATATTGAATACTGTGCATGTGGAATAAAATATACCGAGTGCGATTTAATTGCGGATAATCGAGTTTTTATTATTAGATATGATAAATTACTACAATATACGATATCGCATATACATTATACATAATATAAAATACGTAAATAAATACAACTGTAACCTTCGTATAAAAGTATAATCAGCTGCACCTATATAATATTGAAGTATCGACATGTCCGTCGGTAGACCTACGCAACAATTATGAATTATTTCGAAAAATAATAATTATTGGATTGTATTGGTTTTTTAAATAACGAAATTTGTTCGCGAATTCGTGTTTGTATTTGCGGTGTCGAGTACCTAGCGCACAATACGCGAATGCGACGGTTGAAAACGTTGAAAATCGTCTAAAAAAAAAAAATACATACACACATACGGTCATCAGGCGAGATAATGAAAAAATAAATAAACGAGCATCAGTGACGACGACGACGATGACGACCCGTTTAATCTGTCAGTTTGTCTACCTAGTTTTATATGTGTCGTTTTTTTTAAGATATCGAAATAATAATACCAGCGATGAACTCGTACAAAATATAATTACCGCGTTATTTTTCTTACATATATATATATACCTAGTCAATAATAATATTGTGATAATGCGACGTTTAAAAAAAAATATACACACACATATACAGGGTGTTTCACGGAGATCTAACAAATGCAATAACTTTTGTTCAGTTTAATGTTTTGATGTTTTTTCTTCTTCTTGTAATACGTATTGGTACCACGCACTTTGATTATAAGTATAATATATTTTTTTTTTTTTGAAAACAAATTTTATTGGTAGACGTTTTTACTGACGACAAACCGTCAATCTCTTGACATTTTCTGAAATTTACAATTCGTATTGTTTTCGTTATTGCCACTAAAGGGTATCAATCGATTCAGTAGTTTTTCCATGAACAATAATTTTCTAAATCATTTTTGTAAACTTAAAAATCGTAGAAACTTAACAATTCGTCATTTGTAAATATTGGTAATACCAAAATATTTTTTTGAAATGTATTTGAAAAATAGCTTTCTTGGGTTTTGAAAAAAAAAAAAATTCTTTAATAAAATTAAAGAATTTGTTTTTAGTTATAAACAAAATTTAAAATGCAGGAATCATAGCGCAAAATTCTAGTAATTATTATGAGAAAAAAATATCGAACGGAACAAAACTTATGTGTTTGTCAGATCTTTGTGAAATACCCTGTATATATTAAACTTAAATTTTTTTTGTGTGATAATACGTAATAATAATTATAAATTATAATTATTGTAAACGCGATGACGAGCGAGTAAAATATTTTAGCACACGAGTATTTTTTTATTTTAATTTTGACGTAAATCGAAACAGTCACTCTAGGTTTTGTTCTGTTTTTTTTCTAATAACTGATGCAAAATGTTTTTAATTCTTAAACAGACAGTGCAGAAATTAGATGACAATAGCTCGAGTATATTGTGACTGTAATATGAATAAGAGGTGGGGGGTCGTCTTTCTGCATTTGTTTGTGGGACAAAAGAAATAATTTAATTATTTTTTATCCAACCGTACGTATCTACACAGGGTGATCAATGCAACATAAGACACTCATTATCATGGGAAATATTAACTTTTTTCGAAATACGTTTTTTAAAAACATTTACGAAACACACAGTTCAAAAATGTTGTATTTAGGTTATTTTTTGTCGCCATTATTTAAAAGGATTAAAACAACACCCACTTTTCTTTTTCAAATGGCCACCTATACTAAAAATTCCATAAATAGATGGGATAAATATATATAAATGAGATAGTTTAATTACATTTTGGTGTTTAAATTTCAGATATCCGTAAAACCATTGAAGTAAATCAAAGATTTCAATTTGAACTTTCAAATTGATTTTAACTAAAACTCCATCTGTATGTGGAATTTTTAATATAGGTTATCATTTTTCGTAAACAATTTCCGTAAAATATTATTGTTTTTCGAAACAATTCATGTTTAACATATGTTGATCATCCCGTATACTTATATTTAAATACTTGAAAATCGGCATAAAATTTATATAGGTATCGATGAGTTCTAATGGGACGGAATAAATTAAAATTTAGAATTTCTATAGCAGCCAAAATTAATTCGCCCGTGTTATCACAAACGAATAATACGCTGTTATCGATAAATTAACACGTAGAACAAAGTACCTACGTATTAGCTACGCTAAGTTAATACGTTTATATGAATGTAAAGAAACGACGAATTGTCTATTATATTGTATTTTCTATAGCAACATTTTAGATGTTTAATTTTTAGTAAAACGGTTATATTTTTCAAAACACACTAATTATTAAAAAGAACGCCTATTATTATGTTGAGTATACGTTTATAACTTTAAAATAGTCATAACTCGTAACTCGTTTTAGGAACAACGATTGACGCACAAATATCGTGAAAATGTGTTTTCGAAATTGTAATGGAGACTTCCGAATGTTAGATTTTTACGCGGTTGAGAAATACGATATTATTATTCGAGCAATACGGTGGTTTAGACTATCGGTTTTTTAATATGGAAAAGAAAATAGTTTTTCGATTTAACTGTCCATATTAAACGCGTGTAGGATTTTTTTTTTTTTTTTACATTAAATAAAAATAATGTTCACCTACCTATGTTTCATATATCGTGCTAAAACCGCCGCCGACCAGTATACGATAATATTGTGTTCACAATCGACGCGCGTGCCGACGATGAACGAATCCGTGCGACTGAAACTACATTCGACTTATTACAATATACCGGGACCTCACATATTATTATCTGAATGTACACACACACACACACACACACACACAACACACACTGGTTGTAAATTATTATAATGACTACGTATTTACGATCTCCGGTGTTGTAGTATACAGTAACAATATGCAGTATATATCATGTATATGATATAAAATATTTACACAGCCTATATAAGATTAGTGTAATGTAAATCGGCGTTTAACTAATTAATTTAAGATAATAATATAGTAAAAAAGTTGATATTGATAATGGATGCGCCACACTTAAAGGTTAGTAAGGTAGAATACATAAATATTTATTCAATTTATATCTGCAACTGTGCAATCAACGATAAATCATTGCTAACGAAAAAAAGATTCTGAGTGAATTGTCGTCAAAATTTAACTTTAAAACCATTTAAAAAAAATATTACTAAATTTTTTTTTCGAATATGTGCGTATTATCGATTTAAGAAGGTTGGTAAAGTCAAAATTGAGCGAACTGATTAAGTTTCGATATTGTAGCTTTTTGAAATTCGGATATTTTTCAGATATTACATGTTTATGTTAAATAACTCTATACTGTCTATTTCAATATATGTTTAGTGCAGTCAAAAGATCATGTATGTCAGTTGTCATACTAGGGGTCACGGCTTCTCAAACCCGGAGTCTGAAAGGAAATTTTTTTTTTCGCACTTTTTTTCCCTTTTTACTTAAATAGGGAAAAAACAAATGAATTTTAAGTGTACCTAGACCTAGTTAACGCTCGCTTGGACAATTTTAATCAAAAAATACCCCTCGATTTGTTGTTTAAACTTTTCTACCAGAAATCTTGCTCCCGTGTATCAAGTGCAGCTTATTTTCTGAAAGGAAATTTTATCTTCCTGGTTTAGGGAGGTCATTTTTGTGATTTTTCTATCGATTTTCATACAAACTGGGAAAAACAGAAAAGGGAAATGAAGGTTTTAGTAAAAAAATATTAATGCCTTTTTTTTTCTGTGTACAACTTTTCTACAAGCAATTTTTCCTCCAATTTACAATGATATCACTTTTTCTGAAAATAAATCTGACTGGGAAGGTATTTTAGGGAGCTAATTTTTTGATTTTTTCAAGAATTTTCTTAGCAAATGTGATAATCTGCAAAAAACATGGAGAAACTGGGGAAAACGCAAGAAAAACGGGAAAATCGATAAAATATTAACCAAATATTATTAGAGAAAATATATAATAAAATAATGAAACAATGCCTATTTATTTTACCATAATATGATATAAATATTGTTGACAAAGTATCACTATCAACTGAATCGCGCTCAAAATCGTTTTTTCGTTAACAATGATTTATCGTTGCTTACAGATATACATTAAATTGCCTATAACAGTGGCTGCACCAGTCTCCATTATCCTAGGACGTCTTTTTTCCTAGTAAACTTGTTCTGATTTGTACGTGTAACACTTTTTCTGAAAGCTCAAGTAATCTACATTAGAAAGGTCATTTTTTTTTTTGATTTTCGACGCCATTTTTTTAAATAAAAGCACTAAAGTGGGGAAAAAAACGTGGGAAAACGTACAATTGCACGATTTCATAATATTACAAAAACACGGACGGCGTTTTCTACCAGAAAATATGATTTAATCGAAAAAAAACAAGATACCTTTTTGATTTACTTTATTACGGTATCATTGCAAAAACTTTTGAGCCACTTTTGAGCTTTAAAGAAATTTTAGTTTTTGGAAATCATCGTATGACTTTTTTTTAATTAGCGTTTTAAAATAAAATTTAAACGAAAATCAAAAAAAAAAAAAAAAATAGGGTACTTCAAATTATGTATTCTTGAACTGCACTCGGTATCGTATTTCATCAAGCAATGGTTAATCGTTGCTTACAGATATAAATTAAATTATCTTATGTATTCTACCTTCTAAATTTCTCACCTACAACAGTAGCCGCTCCCATCCCCAGTATCAGTTCTTTTTTTTATTATAGTTGTGCTAACTAAAAAAAAAAAAGAAAAAGAGGAGCTAATACTGGGAATGGATGTGGCTTCTGCTGTAGATGAGTAGTTGGGAAAGTTGGATACATACATTTATTTAAGGTTCGAATCGATTTGGCAACGTTCCCTCCAAGGGTTAAATACCCTTCTCCGAGAAAAGTATTGAGTTGCAAGTTTTCAGAACTTCGTTGCAAATTGTTGCAAATAAGTTGCACAATTTTGGCGCCGATTTGGTTTTCATACAACAAAGTGAGAGGGCCAACCTTTAAGGACGTTGAATATTATTCGAACAGCATCTGCCAAATTATTCGATCATTTTTCGGGAATAAAATTTCCAAAGATATTTTTTTTTTTCTGTTAACAACTTGTTTAACAGAAATCTTGCTCTGATTTACAATTTTAGGACAATATCTGAAATTTTTGCCGCCGCGGCGCCGTCTTCTCTCCATCCCCGATTATTGTCGACATCATCGCCGTTGTTTGCTAATTTAATTGTTGTTAATTGTATCGTCTTCTTACTTCACAGCGTCGTCAGACTTCCAACGCAGACAAGGAGTGGCCCGGCGTAACTGGTTTGTCTCTTCAACTGGAGTACGGTGTCTTGTTGATTTAGTTGCCTACAGGCTCCCGAACAACGAAACTGATCGGTGATTTGCTCTCGATTCGGTCCTTCACCTTTTATTATTGGTAGAATACCAAATAGTTAGAACTTACAAGCTATGAATAAATAAAATCATATTGTTTTTTCTACAGTTTTGAATTCTCAATGAAGCGAAGAATGTGGTGATTTTTTTTTTATACTGTGTACACAAATTCTACCAGAAATCTTACTCCAATTTTCAAGTGTAGACATTTTACTACTTTTTCCTGGGGTGGTACTTTAGGGAGGTCATTTTTTGGTTTTCACAGTGGTTTTTATAATAAATGGAAAAATCGGTAGATTTTTTAAACAGTTAATAATAACAAACAAAAATTGGAAAATTATGCTTTTTATTCAGTAAGTAGGTATTCTGTGGATAAAATTTTAGACCAAACATGAATGCTTGAAAACTTTATTCGGTATGTACTGTGTGGTAAAATTCTAAGACAAAAGAAATGTGTGAGAATTTAACAGGAGGTTCATTAAGTTTAATGTTTAAGTTTAATTAGAGTTTAATGTAGTATTTAGTTTTATAAACAATTTTTAATATGTATCAAATTTTGACGAAAATGTTGTGGAATAAATCTAATTTTTCAATTTTTTGTTTGGAACATATTATATATATTGTCGATGTAAGATTGATAGTAAAGTAAAAGCTGAGCAGACTGATATAGTTTCGTATTATAGCTTTTTGAAGTTCTGATATTATGCGAATATTGTATGTTATGTTAAATAACTATATTTTATCATATTTAAAATATGACTGCAAAAACTCCTGAGAAAATCGAAAAATTATCTACCTAAATTATCTTCCCACACACAAAAATTGGAGCAAATTCTCTGGAAGAAAAGTTTTCCACAGAAAAAAAAATAAACATCTCGGTAAAACCAGAAGCTTCTTCGCTCCACTCAGAATCTCAAAAGCGTGTTATAACAAATTATTTTTCTAAAATTAACAACGTTACTAACGATACAGTTAGAGGTAATGGCAGTAAAATTGATTCTTAATCTGAATTATGTAGTGTTCAAAAAGTAATCGAAATTAGGTTTTTGTTATCAATTACATTAATTATATATTTTAGTTATCATACATTTAACATGATTACCATTTGTAATAGAATGATTTGATATGTCTACAAAATAGTTAAGTTATTATAATTTAAAAAAAAAACCAGACATATTTGGCACAATGGATGTGCCACTTTTGTAGATTAAAAGTTCGGAAGATAGGATGTAAATGGGAATTGAATATATTTGTATATAAAACGATTAATCATTGCTAAAGAAAAAACGATTCTGAACGGAATTAGGTTGATAATGTTGTTTCGTCAAAACTATATTTGTCACATTGTGGTTTTGTGTGGAGCGAAGAAGCTTAAGTTTACCGAGACATTTATTTTGTTTTCTTGTGGATAACTTTTCTTCCAGAGAATTTGCTTTAATTTTTGTGTGTAGGTAGATATTTTAGGGAGGTAGTTTTTCGATTTTCTCAGGAGTTTTCGCAGCAAATTTGATAACTGGGAAAATACTTGGGAAAACCGAGAAAAACAGAAGAAAAACGGGAAATTTACGAAAGCAACTTTTCTACTAGTAATTTTTGTTCCGATTTAAAATGATAGTTCTTTTTCTAAAAGGAAATCTGACTGGGAAAGTACTTTAGAAAGGTAATTTTTCGATATTTTCTAAGGGTTTTCCCCGAAAATGCGAAAAACATGAGAAAACCGGGAAAAATATGACATATATATTGTTGAAAAAGCATCAATTTCAATTGAACTCTGCTCAGAATCGTTTTTTCGTTAGCAAAGGTTAATTGTTATATCGTTATATATATATATAAACATTAAATTACCTAAAACAGTAGCTGCATCCGTCCCCATTATCCTAGGACACCGTTTTATATTCGGAGTGTGGCATTTATTGCTTTTCCTAACTTTTCAGAACTATAATTATCTATTAGTACTATTAGTACTATTATACTATTAGTAGGTACTCTATGGATAGATGAATTTTTAGACTAAACTTAAACATTTGACAGGAAAATCATTATAAGTCGTACTTAGTGGTCAAAAAGTGGTAGGAATTCGGTTCATGATCCTAATACCGTATTTTACAAACAGCTTTATAAATCTTTCTTTAAATGAATGTATTAGTCAACTTAAATTATTTTACGGATAACGGGTTGTTCTTTTGATTTAAATAAAGTATAATGATTTTGATAGAATATGATATATTTAATTTTAAAACAGAAATATTAAATCAAATGGGAAATTAGACGATAAATAATACAAATTTTAACCGAATTCTTAAGAAATTATATAAATAGCAATTTTATAATAATCGTAAATTATAAAATTGCCTATTCGTATTATTATTTGTTATCAAATAACTTGACGTCTAGTTTAAGATAATTGATTGATTGTGGCACGGGATTTCGACAGTCAAAATAACTCAAGATAAACAATTGTTAAATAATAAATATAGGTAATAAACACCGAAGAAATTATGCTATCAATGAAAAATTTTTCTTTGACTGTCTAGTTGCAATTATTTATTGTACAGTATCGCGATAAAAATAATGTATAAATATTAAATGCCGAATTACACAGTTCATTAACTGAGGTATCAGATTATTGAGCAGTTAGTTTTTTTTTACTGTTCGGTTTGAAATATTTGAATAGGTATCTTTATATTGTCACAAGGAAATACACTTAAAAACACTTTAAAATTCCAAAATCTTATTGAAAATGGCAGATTCCGAAGGTATAAATTTGTATAGTAAATAAATGCATAAATAACTAATTTATACATAAAAATAAAATAAATAAATAAATAAATGCGTCGCCTGGAGTATTATGATAAGTGATATTATACGACCGGTTTCGAATTAAAAATTCATTATCAGGTATATCACAGTCACAGTCAGATTTGAGTGGCGTTTTACATTTTGACTGTGATATAGCTGATGATGAGTTTTTAATTCGAAACCGGTCGTATAATATCGCTTATCATAATACTCCAGGCGACGTATTGATTCATTTATTTATATTATTTTAATATATAAGCAATTTACTTATATATTTATTTACTTTATTTATTTACGAGTATTAACCATTTTAATAATTTTGTTTTTACTCTATTATTTTGTTATTATATACATTTTATTTTACCATTTGTAAAGATTTATTCTTAAATTTAATATTAATTGAAATAGTTTCCATTGGAAGATGTGTACCATCCAAAACATTTCCGAAACAATTTTTACTCGGGACAGCAACCTCGGCTTACCAAGTTGAAGGAGCTTGGAATGATGACGGTGAGTTTAAGCTGTTTATATTAGTATCTAACCTATCTAATGTTAAGTCGAAATTTAAAGAATATTATATAAAACAGATGTCCTAGGATAATGGGGATGGGTGCAGCCACTGTTATAAATAATTTAATGTATACTTGTAAGCAACGATAAACCATTGTTTACGAACAAATAATTTTGAGTGGAGTTCAGTTGATAATGATGCTTTGTCAACAATATATACATGCCATTTTATAGTAAAATAATTAAATAGACTTTATATATTTTCTTTAATAATATTTATTTAATGTTGTACCGATTTTCCCAATTTTCTTACGTTTTCTCGGTTTTTCACATTTGCAGGAAAAACTGAGAAAATGGAAAAATTACCTCTCTAAAGTACCTCCCTTGTGAAAATTTTTTTTAGAAACATTGCTATTATTAAAATTTGGAGCAAAATTGCTGGTTGAAATGTTGTGCGCAGGAAAAAAGTAATATTTTAGTAATATATTTCGTACATTTTCCCTTTTTCTTTCGGTTTTTCAAATTTTATGAGAAAACTTGAAAAAATCGAAATATTACCTCCATTCGCTCTACTCAGAATCTAAAATTGTATTCCTAGAAACCGACATTAATAATGGTAAAAACTTAAAATGGTATATGTATGCATACAATTTATAGTTCTAAATAAAGATATATTAGGTATTTTAAAATTAAAATAAAATGTATCCATGATGATCCATGATATCTTAATTTTATCACGATAACACAATAAAACCATTTTCAGGTAAATTACCATCAATGTGGGACGAATATTTTCATAATACTGGTGAAAATAAGATGCACAAGTACTACTTAGATATGCAAATTCCTCTCATTGAAGAATATAAGGCTCGTGGTGTTCACCCGAGATTAGTCGATGAATATAAAGGAATGGCTGTATACGAAGTTCCGTCGTCCAAAGTTATCGACCCTGAATATTTTAATTTCAACGGAGATATCACTGCGGACACGTATCATAAAATTGACACGGACGTTAAACTTCTTAAAGAATTAGGCGTCAGTGTTCGAAAGAGTTAAAATAACCGTTTTAACAAAAAACTATTTATTTAATATTTATATTTTAGGTTCAAGCGTACCGATTTTCTATCAGCATCATGAGAATAATACCGAAAATACATGACCATATACCAGAACAAAAGGGAATAGATTACTACAATAAATTAATTGACAAACTAATCGAAAATAATATAACACCGATGGTAAATATATAATTTAAATTAAATTCTCAACAACCAACACTATCAAACTGTACTTTATTTGTATTCATTTCCAAAAAATGTTAATTGTTTTTAATTATCTACGAGTCCATTATAATGTAAAATACAAAACAACAAACTTACACACTCGTAGGTGTACGCATGGGAGGGGGGTGCTGGGCGAGCTTGGGAGCCTTCTGACATTATGTAATTGGAGCCCTTAAATTTAAGACGGGGTCCCGTATTTTATCTGATGTCATTAAACAAAACATTACATTTATTACTTTCTAAAATATGTGATGAAAAAAATCACGTTCTACGTTATTATTTATAAAAAAAATTTCTCAACAATTTAACTGACAAAATTATTCCTTAAGGAACCACTAACAAATCTGTTGTTTTGAATGACTTAAAAATATTTAACATTTTATCCGTTACTCAAAACGTTCATATGAAACCGTCTTTTCAAAATTTTATATTAATAAAAATGATCTTAAGAAGTATAATTTCTTAAGCTCGTTTAGACTGTTTAGAGTAATTATTTCTTCTATTTTATGGACAAGTTATTTCTTTCAATGAAGATTCAGGCTCGATAATTTCGTTGGTACCCCTTGAAATTCAAGTTTTAACATAGAATTATATTGTATAATATTATATCGGTAGTCAGTGGCGTAATTGAGAATATTTTAAGGGAAAATCGAAATAAATGTTCATGGTAATCTCGAAGGAGGTTCGCCTCACACAACTCTTCCCCCTTACCAAAATTTAATAACTCATCAGCAGGAATCGAAAGTTTTACTAATAAATGGCACGTCTGTGTTTTTAAAATCGCAACGTTATAATCTCGTTCAAACGCGTAGTATGTAAAGCTCAAAGTGAAATATATCAATTATCTTGACATAAACTACATAAAATATTGCTTAACTAATTTAATAATAAACTATAAATATTTTATTATCCACCAATACAATTAAACATTTATAATTTTAGATTCTGAGTGGAGCGAAGAAGTTTAAGGTTTTACAAAGATGTTTATTTTTTTTTTTCTGTAAACAACTTTTCTACCAAAGGACTTGCTCGAATTTTTACTTGTAGCATCTTTTCTGAAAGGAAATCGGAGTGGGTATGTACCTTAAAAAGGTAATTTTTCGTTTTTCTCAAGAGTTTTCTCATCAAATTTGAAAAATCAAAAAGAAATGGGGAAATATAAAAAATGTAGGTATTGGTTAAAATATATTACGGCCTTTTTATTTTTCTGTGCACAACTTTTCTACCAGCAATTTTTCTCCAAATTTCAATGATAGTAATGTTTCAGGATATAGTGGCAGGTTTTAATTTTTGAGGAGGACTTATTTTGTGTGGTTTTGGAGTTAATGCGGTCCATCTTTTTGTGTCACTTGCAAAGACGGCTGGTATGTATTCATTGCAGTCTATTTGCGTGCCAAAGTTTTTGAAGTATGTGATTTTTCGGTGTCATGTAGAGTACGTCTTATTGTTGACGGAAACAGGTAGTTCATTAAAACATCTATCTTGGAAATTTAAATTGACATTTATAGGAACACATTTTTGGAGGTAAATTATTTCTCCCGTTTTTATAGCTGTGTATCCTGGTCCTTCTTCTATTATATATGCAAACTCACTTAAAGAGTATGATGCGAGAGAAAGCTTTTGAAGTAATAATTGTTTCTCAAATTCACATTGCTTATGTACTTCTAAATTGTATAAAATAACAATACACTATTATATTAAGGCTCATAGGGCTCATATATCTCCTATATATCACCCCAATAATAACGCCCCTGTAGGTATGTATATGGCAAACATGAGTAATATTCCGAATAAAATATTCAGAATAATTGAAAAGTTTAACTTAAAAAATACTTAAAAAGTGTTATGAATATATTAAAAACTAAATTTTTTCAGAAGCATTAAATACCGTATACATACTCCTTATAAATATAATGATTATTTTATTTTTAAAAAAAAAAACAATGAAAATAAATTTTAATAAAAAAACAGTTTACCTCCTAGAATTTTTTTTTTTTTTATATTGTATTCCTAAAAATAATATTTATATGTATTTAAATAATTCATTTCACTGAATAATTAGCAGATGTATACATGTATACATAATAGATATAAGTTGCCAGATGTACGGTATGGATCGTATTTGTACGATATTTGACATAGTGTACGGTGTACTATCCAGATATTAATACCGTACACAAAATACGGTAACTAGCTGTGAGCAGACAGATAGTTTTTTTTTTTTATTATTAAAGGCTTTTCTTACAAACATATAATCGGTGTTTATTTATCGTTCAAAATTTCAAAATTGATAGTGTGTGGTGTTAATATCACGATTTAAAATATACTGTACATTATTTTAAATTCGTGGTTAGTATGCGATCGAGCCGCGTTACCGAAATCTTATTATAACGAATTCTTATAATTTTTTGGACAACTGCTTATTTTCTATTTCTGTAGACAATGTACTATTAGTTTAATATTCAATGTTGTACATGAGTGGAAAGATATCTGAAATAAGCAGTGTATTTAGGGCAGCAATTTCGGTTGAGCACTTAAGATTTTTTTTTTTTTGGGGGGGGGGAATTCCCCTCAACATTTTTTCCTGCTTATTAGTATAAAAGATATGTTTTGATGAAAAAATAGTATGTACGATCTTTGAATAGTAAAAACGAACTTTTTGAAAAGATCGTACGGTTTTCAGAGTTACAAAATCTGTCAGCACTCACATAACTAATATTACATTATTATTATCAGGGAACATTATTCTATTATGACGCATCATCGTCAATTAACGTTTTTGGCGGATTATTACACCCTCATATTGGAACTTTATTCGAAGGATATGTTAGATTGTGTTTTGAAAAATTTGGAGATCGAGTAATTCATTGAATTTCTATAGTATGAGTATCCTTATTAAGCAAATAATTAACAATAAATAAATATTCTTTAAGGTAAAATATTGGACAACGACTCCAGATCTACATTTAGCGGCAGAAGGATACGGTTCCGAGCATCATGTACCAGGATTTCAGGAACACCAATTCAGTGGATTTCTTGATTACATAGCAATAAAAAATCTGTTGATTGCCTCAGCCAAAGCTTATAGAATTTACAATAATGAATTTAAGGGAAAACAACAAGGTAGTAATCATTTACATTAACAAATTAAAATTTAATTATCGCCTATCACTCTATTGTTAAATTTTTCAATTTACAAGAACAATTATTAATATAATATGTTAATATACAATTTAGGTGAAATAAGCATTGGCATAAATGGAACGTGGTATTACCCCAAAGACCCGAATAATCCGGAACATCGAAAAATCGCTAAACTCGCTCACCTGTCTACTGTAAATCACTTAGTGTCGTTATCACTAACATAAACCTTGATTTTTAAATGGATTTTCAAAATAATCAACTAATCGTAGTCAGTTTTCAGCATAAAGCCAATTTAAATATCAGATAAAAAAAGCGTTTATATCGGTGATAACGGCCTTAAAATATTTAAATTTTAATTCTTTAACCTTATTTTTATTATTCGATTATTCCTTTCAGTTTGGTATGATTATGAATCTTTTGGCCTACGGCGAGTATCCGGCAGAAGTTGTAGAAGCTGTTGAACGTAATAGTAAAGCTGAAGGATTTAAAACGGGTCGTCTGCCAGAATTTACAGAAGAAGAAAAAGCACTCGTTATAGGTAAATTATGATTTGAATAACTAAACAATAATTATGGCAGTTGCTTCATATTAAATTAATGAAAAAAAGTTTTATCCATATTTAAAAAAACGAACATATAATATATTTTTCCACAGGGTCATTTGATTTTATTGTACTTGATTACTACAGCTGTATAAAAGTGCGACCACTAACCAGTGAAGAACTTAAAAATGAACCGAATCATAAACGAAAAGATCGAGGATATTTCATGGAGTTCGATGACATATCTCCAGTCGAAGTATCTACTCTTAATAATAATAATTATAATATTTTTTTATTACGAAAATCAATTCCAATAACACATTTTTTTAATCATATAAATATAAAAACATACATTATCAGTAATTTAATTATACAATAAAATTATAATAATAATTTAAAAAGGAATGGGGCAAATAGGTATCAATATCATACGATATACCGAAATTTATAAAAAAAAAAACCAAGTAAAATAAAACGAGATATTAATTTTTTTCCATTTAGTTTTTATGTATCCTCATGATAGCCGCCATAAAAGTATTTAGAGATTCCCTGAAAAAAATTTATATTTCTTACTGAGTTATCTGCAGACATGAAAATATTGGTTGGAAAATTTTGCATATAATTTGTAGTTGAATGTTTTGTGTAAAATAAATTTAGAGATCAACAGTTTATTGGATTAATTTTGAAATTTATATTTTGTAGTAATTCAGGACACTCTATCATATGATTTAGTAATTTGTACAAATATTTTAATTTAATTTGCATGAAATGCTGTTCTAGTGACTGTATATTAAAACAATGGATCATAACATTATTATCAGAATGAGGGGTTCTATATACAAAACACTGATAACATAAAAATCTAATAAAATTATTTCGAATTTTGTTTAAATCTTAGATAGATCGTGGACTGTAGAAACTCTTAATAAATTTGTATTGCTCAAAGAATAATTAAATTGTAATCCCTTCAAGGAAAAATGAATATGGGAACATTTTTTTTAAATTTAAATGCATAGCATTTTGTTTGCACCATTTATATATATTATTTAAACCTAATTGTTGTTCAATAGTATCATTTAAGCAACTAATATTTTTGAATATATTTGCATTGTCGGCTAATAATAGAATTTAAGAACAAGAAATAACTTCGGATTTATCATTTATAAAAACACAAAATAATACATATATATATAGGAGACAAATGATTTCTTTGGGGAACGTTAGAAGTAACAAAAATTTGTTCGGAGAGATAATTTTTGTATTTTACAGTTTGGGTATGACTAGAAATAAAAGAGTAAAACCAAGAGAGAAGTGGTTCAGTGAATTCATATATTTTAAGTTTATTAACTAATAATTTATAATTAATTCTATTAAAGACTTTTTCCATATCGGTATAAATGACATCAGTTTATGAATGATTTATAAATGAATTTAAAATATCTTGTTTAAATATACATACATTTGTACAATAGTAGATCTGTTTTGCCTAGAGCCATGTTGGCTATTTGATAATAATTTATTACATAAAGGAGTAATAATATTTTTGATTAGTTTTGAGAATAATTTAGGTATTATCGACAATTTAGAAATAGGACAGTAATTGTTTATTAGACATTTGTTGCCTTTTTTGAAAATCGGGATTATAAATGAGGATTTCCATTATTCAGGGAAAATACCGGACAACAATGGTTGGTTGAATAAAGAAGTAATAGTTGGAGTGAGAATGAATGCACACTTTTTTAAAAAAATTGGGGAAATATCATTAGGGCGCCAATCGCAGCTATATAACTGCTGTTGTCCAAAGTTCATTGAAAATATCTGTTTGTTCCAATTCAATTTTATTAGTGTCTCCGACGTTGTTTTCTTTTAAATTAACCCGCGAGCAAATTATATCATCTGAGATATGTGTATTAGAAAAATATTCTTTAAGTAAGTTAATAATATCGTTACTATTGTAAACCTCTTTGTTTAGGTATGACATAATATGACAATAATTTGTGACTATTTTTATTATTTTCGTTTACAAATTTTCAAAAAAATTTAGGATTATTTTTAACTGCCTTTTATGAGTTTTTTTATATCTAAAACATATAACCTCGATGTCTTAAGTCTTTACATTTTGCACGTATACTACAAAAATTCAGATAATTTGTTATGTAGTTAGGGTGGTTATAAATATTATGAGCTACTATTTTTTTTTTTTTGTATATGGGGTTTTAGTTACTTACTAAACCATTTGGGACAATAGGATTCACGAATTTAAATTTTAGGAATAAACATGAAATAACTCCAACCGAAGTACCTACTATTGTTACATAATATATCATTATATTTACCCAATAAATATAAATCGAAGAGTGATAATACAATTTGATTAAGGTTTATGATGGCTTCTTGAATTGCTTAAAATATACGAACGAAGTATTAAATAAACCGAAAATTTTCATCGGCGGAAACGGATATCCAGAAGATGAAGGAGTTGATAAGAGCGCTCAAAAAATAGCTTATCATACAGTAAGTAAAGTGTAGAACGTTTATGAATAATATTATATAATGTCTAATATATTTCAAATGATTTAAAGATTCGTAATGTATTAAAATATGTTTTATTTCCTTAGGGAATTTTGAATAAACTTCTAGAAGCTCTAGATCAAAACATCAACGTTTTTGGGTACTGTGTCTGGTCGTTCTTAGATACCCTAGAATTCACATTTGGTTATAGGTAATTTGACACTGATTTTTATTTTTAGATTTCAAGCGTAGCAAAGGGAACTATTAGTATTATTAAGATGTTTTTTTTTTCGTTGTTCTAGTCTGTGGACACGCTTTTTCCTAGTAAATTTGCTCTGATTTTTACGTATGGTAACTTTTCTGAAACCTCAAGTTATCTAGATTGTACTTTCAAGAAATCAGTTTATGATTTTCTACGTTATTTTTCAAATAAAAAAATATAAGAGGGAAAAATGTCTGAATTTATTATTTTATAAAAACACGGACGATGTTTTCTATCAGAAAAAATGATTTAATCGTAAAATTTCCAAAATCATCGGACGACTTTTTTTCCTTTTTTAAATTTTTTTACAATGGTACTTTATTTTATATATATATATATACTATAGACCTTTCTTAGAAAACTTGCTCTGATGTAAAGCATCTTTACTAAAAATCAATTTTATCTACTTGGTAAAAACATAGGTCGTTTTTTGATTTTCGAATTAATTTCCATAATAATCGGGAAAAAAAAACGTAGGAAAGTAAAGTTAAAAAAAATTGTGGCACTTTAAATTATGTATTACCGAACTACGCTCGTAATCGTCTTTTGTCAGCAATGGTTTATCTTTGCAGATATAAATGAAATAACCTTATGTATTCTACCTTCCCAACTTCTCACCTATAACAGTGGCTACTGTCATCCCCAGTATCAGCTTTTTTTTGAATTGTTTTGAAGATAATATATGATATTTTTTGTATTCAGGTAATTATGTAATCTAATTTATTTGTGTTATAGGAAGAAATTTGGAATTTATTCTGTAGACTTCGACGATGAATTGCGACCAAGATCCAAGAAAAATAGTTTTTCGTTTTTCCAACAGCTATTTAAGACGAATAAATTATAAATCATGATTTAAATTTAACCAAAAAGAATGTAGTTGGAATATTAAAAATCTGTAGCTTAACTTTTAATGGAATTTAGTAAAAATAATTTGTATTAAAAATATAAATATCCCTTAACTAAAATTATTCATAATCGTAATTAATTTCTTCAACCTATTCCCATGTATTTATTAGTGGAACGACAATTTCATACTTTATGCTAACTTATAATAATCTAATGTGGTGTTTTCGATACAAAAGAAATTAGAAAATGTAATTTATTTAAAATAACGTAGGTTAAGTTAATGATTAGCGAAAAATGTACAATTTACTTCGGAAGTGTAGACAAATTATAACAATAATAATTATATTGAATTTTAGATGATACGAATAACTTTTAATTCGAATATCTCCCAGAAGTCAAAATACATACTATACATACACGATATGTTAATTTAAAATGACTTTATTTTAAATATGCTAAGATGTATCAATTAATTGGATACAAAATTATGATTGTTTTGTAGAGAAGATATTCATTTTTTACTCTTTACGAGAATAATAAACAATAACGGATAACAATTAAACGAATGCATATTAATAGTTATAATGATAAACAATTTTTTTTAAGTTAAAAGTGTAACCTTGAAATCACTTTTTTTCTGAAAAGGCAACTACTAGTTTTCTGTTCAAATTTAAAATCTCTACAAATATTTATAACTGAATTACAACAAATAACGACATTTAAAAATAATAAAAGCATTATTTTCGTAAATTGTTCGTTTTTCTTACGTTTTATCCTGGTTTTTCTTAGATATTATGAAAACATCTTGGAAAATAAAAAAATGACCTCCTACAAGTACCATCTGGACAACATTCCCTTTGAAAAATGGTGCCGCGGGTACATATCGGAATAAGATTTCTGGTAGAATTTTTGTACGAGGTATAAAAAATAAATATAAATAAATATCTTTGTAAAACCATGAGCTTTTTTGAACCACTCAGAATCTAAAACAAGACGAATATATTTCGCACGTGGGTGCAGCAACTGTTGTAGATTGGAGATTGGGAAGGTAGAATATAGTTGGGAATTTAATGTATATATGTAAGCAACAATAAACCATTGCAACAAAAAAAATGATTCTGAACGGAGTTAAGTTGATAGTGATAGTATATTTAGTATAGAGTAATGATATGAAATATAATATAAAGATGAATAGTTAAAAAAATGTATGGAAATCGAAATTTATTTTATTTTAATATAACTCGGTCTATAGTATTGTTTTTTCAACAATGTGCATTTCCATGGTAACAATGATTGTTTAGATAATGTAATAATAATAAATTTGTTAATAATGTAAAATAATGATTAGTAAAAAAGCCTGTAATTATTATTTCAGAGACTTATTCTGAATACTTGCAGTTTTACTTACAAAAAACTGAAATTCAATTGTTATTCATTTTTTTTTTACATTAGGGTGTGCCGGCACACCCCGTAGTTCCTCCTATGGCTTCTACAAATGACTAATAAATAATTTAGACATTACCCTGAGGCAAGTATCGTCCAGCATCATATCATAATAAAATTTTGATTTCCCTCACTACCATGATCAATTTTATAATCGTACAGTCAGAGAAAAAAATATTTAGCCTCTTGGCACATGTAGTTCGGCCGTCGTAGTTTTTGATAACAGTTACGTAGTGTGTATACATCAAGGTCTATAGATAGTATTATTTATAAACCTTGTGTATACATGACAAAATAAATTTATTTTATCATGATAATAATGTATAATAACAAAAAACTTCTCTATTTTAAAATTTAAATATTATTGAATATAATATTTTTAAAGTCGATTGGATAAAACTATATAGTATACAGTATATACCTCCTTTTTTTTTACAATTGTTAGGTGGGACTGAGCCTCACTTCTTTCCCCTGACGAGCCGCCACTGTGGAACCTATCTGATAATAATTAATTATGTAAATGTTCATATTTACTTTTATAAAATAATACAATATTATAAATAATAAAATAATAAGGTTAAAACAAAATTATTAAATGGTTAGTATTCGTAAATTAAATACAAATAAATAAATAAATATGCAATATGAGCATTTGATAAATGTTATCGTCAACAAGATAAAATTTCGTTTTGACTACTGGTTTTTATTGATGGGTTTAATGAATTGCCTAGTAGCAGTAAATTTAACGAATATTTAAACATTAATAAATCGGAAACGAATTACTTAAATTAATTACTCTAAACTTCATAATTACGTTGTTTCAATATATTTATACGTTTTCGTTATCGAAAATAGGTGTTGCCATTTGAAAATCATAAGCTGATAGTGTTCTATCAAACAAGGATGACAGTTGAAATTTTCAAAATTTGACCATAGTGTAGAACAGGAAAAACTAGAATGTTTTAAAAAACAATTATTTTAAATTCCTAATACCCACACCAAGATATTCATGATAAAAAGATCACTCTGTATGAAAAATCAATTATACACTCAATAATAATATTGTTGTAAATTATAATATGTATGGCCGGATAGGAAATCATTATGTTTTAGTTTTATAATCACACGATATGTTATATTTATACCCAGGGCCGTTTTAAGCCTGGGGTGAACGGGACCCACGCTATGGGCCTTATGCACTTGAAAAATCCTAAGTTTTCTTCAAATACAACGATTTACATATAATACAAATATAGTTTGAGTTTTTATTTGACAATATTAAAAACGTAAACAAGTACGTACTTCTTACTTGTACAGTATACCAGGTTTAAGTGGATGCATTCATTATCTCGGAAAGTATTAACTTTTTTTGGAATTTATTTTTTAGAACATTTAATACGCAAGCTGCTTTACAATTTTATATTTATGTAATTTGTTTTCACTTTTATTTTTGGGGGTAAAACCACTGCCTATTTTGTATTTTCAAGTGATATGTACACAATAGAATAGTTAAAATAAATTTTTGTGTTGAAATTTTTGATTTCCGTCGATCCGTTGATGAGAAATGCCACTTTTAAGTTTAGCTTGGAGGAGAGTAGTGGAGTCTTATTCGTGTGGCGGTACGGTGCGCAGCATGTTAAAAATGCACCACTATACTCTACTTTAATATTAACTTAAAAGAGGAACATCTCGTCAACGGCTCGACAGAAATTAAAAATGTGAACACTAAAATAAATGTAGAAATAATATATATACTATATTAATTTATAATAAATAAACTAATATTCCATCTATTTATGGAATTTGTATTACAGGTTGCCATTTTAAAATCAAAAGTAATTTTTGGTTTTACCTCCAAAAATAAGGGTAACAAAAAATAACATGAATATAAAATAGCAAAGCTGCTTATTTCTAAAATGTTTTAGAAAACAAATCTAGAAAAAAGTTAATACTTTCCGAGATAATGAATATACTGTACCCACTTAAATGGATTATCGATACACTATGATCACAGTGATAATTAAGATGCTTTAATTTAAATGCTTTAAAAATAAGAAAAATTTTTTTAAAAAAATACAATTTAATGCACTTAAATAAAAAAAAAAATGGAGCTTTATAAAATAAAACCAAACCGTAGGAAAACGGGGCAATTTACGAAATTTATTATTTTCAATTTTGTTTTTTGTTGTGATTCAATTTAAAATATTCGTAGAGACTAAAAATTTTAACAGGAAACTTTTTCTAGCTTTTTCTAGACGTAGTAAATTTTTCAAAAAATGTTAACCATTTACAGCTATTTATAGATATTTTAATTTTGCGAGTTTTTTACCTAATTTTTGTTCGGTATGTACTTTGTGGATAAAATTGTTATACCCAAGAGATATGGTTTACAATTTAACTTGAGGTTCATTATAAGTTATACATTGTAGTTGAAAAAAAAAAATGAGTGGAATGTAGAATTTTTTTTTCGTAAGAATTTTAATATCAAATTTTGACGAAAATCGTAAATATTACGGCCTTTTAAAATATTTATAACCGAAATCCGATCAGTATCGCTTTTCGTTTGCAATGATTAACGTTGCGTACAGATATACATTAAATTCCGTTCTATATCCTACTTTCCCAACTTCTACTTACAATAGTGGCCCATCCATTGTGCGAAGTATATCATTTTTTTTTTTTTTTATTGTTTATTTTTAAATGTAAAATTGTATAAACATATCACGCACTCAAACGTCTTTATAATAATATAATATTACTCATCATATAAATACAAAATCTTAAATTTAAATATAACATTCTAAACATTTTATAGTATTACTGTACACAGTATACACACATTATTTTATTCAGTACAAACATTATTGATACATAGGTATAGGTACACATAATATTATATTATTACTTTATACTTATAGTATCGGTTTTAAATCACGATATTCCTATCTAGAGTATTTATTATTCATTTTTTACGAAACGCACCCTGTTTTTTTTATGTACAATATAATATTATTATGTATTATTAGACCAAAATTTCACAACAGAAAAAAAAATACGCTTATATTACACATTATATAATTATTATAACAATATTAAAAGTGACCGGAAGCGTGTGTTTCTGATATCTATAAGATAATTTATGAAAATAAAGGCCTATACGAGGGAATTCAACGATGTCCACTGCAAATTTTCGATTCATTAAAACTATTAACGTAGATTGTTTTAGTCGGGGAAATCGGCCGTGCATAATATTAAACAAAAAGTATAATATATTTATATAAATAAAAGCAATACAATGTATAAACAATTGTATAATTAAAAATTAAACTGCGAATAAAAATAATGTGGTCCACGGTAGTATTTCGATTTATTCTGTCTCAATAATTTATCATCAAGAAGACGAGACATTATCATGGGCTGTTTCCGTGTTAAAAACATATCTACGGCGCACGGCGTAGGAAATTTACAAAGTTAACGTTTAACAGTGACGATTTTGTGTTTTATTTCTCTATATGTAATATTGGACTGAATTGGTTATAATCAAACATACATTATCTGAACAACTGTCGTCAATTTTTTTTTCACTTTATTCGTTTTTTTGAGAGGGAATAGGTACTTATATGATTATGTGAAACATCACAATTTCAAAAATACTTATCTTACTTAAAGATTTAAATATCAAAAAAGAACTCGGCTTACACACAGATAATGTAAATTTAAATACGATAATAAGTAGATTCGCTCTAATTTTAAAACTTGCAGCGAAATTCTGTCCTTGCCGAGTGTAAATTTGTTGTACCGTACATTTGTAAGACGCGGAGTTAGCACACGTGTGTAAAATATGTTTACAATAATAATATAATCTATACGTTTAATACAGCTGTATGAAATATATTATATTTATTCCACATTTTTAAGATAAAAATTACACGTGTCGAATTTATAAATATAACTTAGAAAAACATTGTATGTGTCCTGTTATTATAAGAGTATATCTGTAATACAAGCGCCTACATATTATTAATAATTCGAATTTTGATTCTATTCGAGCCATTAATAATATTCTTATATTATTTATCAGACCTTTTAAATAGTGATAGTATCTATCATAATAATTGACATTTTACTTTGTTGCGATCATGACTAAATAAACAGGCATGATCGCTTATCCTCAGACTCCGTTATGGCAGAAACAATAAAGATATCACCTATACTCAATATAATGAGTGTTATTACTTATTATCATAAACAGTTTTTCATCCAAGTCTGGGCAATGATTTTTATATCTATACTCTGCCTCACGAAAGAGCATGCCGGATCTGCGCATCGTTCGACGACCGGGCCGGGTCGGCCATTGCATCCACTCCATGCATTTAAATTTAGCCGCCGACGACGGTGGCTATGCGCAGAGCCGACCAATTTTCGTTATCGCGCGGCATGCTCTCTCGTGGTAGAAAGTATAGTGATCATACCTGTTTATTTAGTCATGAATACTATTATAGTTAAAATTGAAATGGTTTTGATACGAACAAGGGATTATTTTAGTTTTAAATTTTCTTATAATACAGCATAAATTTGTATTTAATGCGCAAAATGTCTTTTTAATAAATTAATTTTTGTATAGACCGTCTTTACTATTATTATTAAATGAAACACTATAATTTGTAATATAAATTTATTATACCTATACCTATATATATATATATATATATATTAAAAATATACCCATATGTGACTTTCTACCAGTATTTTTTTTACAGAAACACTTTAAATGCAATGTTTTATGCAACATATTTCTACATGTTTTGTAAATGTTTCTTTTTCGGTCACTGCAAAAATAATTATAAAATAATAATAACAATAATAATAATAATAATAATAATAATAATAATAATAATAGTCTTTAAAAATACTACACAAACTGTATTTCAAACCGGAAATGATGATATCAAATGAAGGGTTTAGTTCAAAATCCAGAAAGCCCGATTGTTCAAAATTATTTATTCAATTATTTATAAGTACCAATACTAGATGAAACTTTAATCAGAAAAAATAGATACATCTTTTACTTGTATTTTAAGTATTATGAATTGAAAAAAAAGAGTGATTTAAGTACACCAATGAGCTATTCAATGCTGCCAAGGACAAGCACCATGGAGCCATGATAATGTCTAACGTTTGATAGAAAAGGAATATGAGGAAGAAGAAATGAAAAACAAATTATTTTTGACAAATGGAGCTTTCTGGTTATTGCAAAACCCTTTCAATTGTTTGTTGATTTTTAAGAAATGAACTGTTCAAACGTTAAAATAACATAATTACGGAATATTGTACTAAAAATATAAATGGAAAATGACAGGTATTTCAAAAAAAAATAACATATACAAATATGTAATTCAACTTTCAGTGTTTTTTTTTTCATTTTTTTCATAAAAACGAGAACGTATTCGACTATTATAGTTAGATAACCGATAATTTTGGTTTCTATAATATATAAAATATTACACCTATTTGTGTTCGTGTTCGTTTGATAAGTTGTGTAAACTTCATATTATAAGAAATGCGCAGTACGACTTAACCCCTCTCATAGTTTTCGAATACACAGAATACATGTTATACGTACATACAAGATGTAAATATGTAATACATTGTTATACATATGCTTGTAACTCTCTTAATAGTCATTTTCATGTCTAAATCACAGAAAAAATTTACTTTTTATTTAATTTAAATTAAAAATTTTAATTGGCCATACGTTTATACCAGATCAATAGTTTCTGAGTAATAGCCGTTTTAATAGCTAGAGAAAGAAGTAAATAACGAGACTACCACGTTATGCGACAGCGATAATTCAAAATAAAAAATGTTGAAATTAAAACGGCTACTACTAAGAAACCATTGATCGGATATAAATGCATGATACTTTCAAATATTTAGAACAATATTTTTTAAAAATTTGAAAAAAATTTTTTTTTTGTTTGGGATGAAAAATCCCTTAAAAATCCCTGTGTCCTCCTGACATAAAACCCGATTTTAAAAATAAATTGATATTAATAAAATTATTAGCATACGAATAACATAGTAGGACACCATCTATGTATAACATGTTATAAATTATATAATAATAATTACTAAAAAAAAAAAAATAATAATAATAAAAGAAAAATATATATTGTATAAACTATAAGCGGACATCGTTGCGGAAAGGACCGTCAGGTCGGATAAAGTGTCCTGGTCGTCAAAAAACTAAAAAAAACACCTAACTGTTTGCGGACGTGTACATAATTATTAATATATATAGAGTGATTATTTGATCATAATAATATATGAACCGGTGAGGATTTTGAGTACACAGTTTGAATTTGGAAATGGCCGAAGAAAAATAAACCAAAAATCAAATTAGCTCAAAATATTCGTCGGCTTATAATATGTATACCACGATTAAAGAACCACCCAGTATGTGGTAAACCGTATCTATAAATTTGTTAACTAATATCACATTATTGTATAGGGTCACGGACATAAAATTAACTACATGGATTTTGTTTAAAACCCAAAGTAGGTATACAATATAATAATAATTATAAATTATAATACTATAATAATAATGAATAACGTCTAATAAGATCACAATAATTTTTCGGTAGTGGAATATTAATAATATGATAGATGAGGCCCGGCGACGGCAGGCAATGGCGATCATTCTTCGTCACAGGAATGATTCGGGTCCGGGCAGTTCGCCGGGATTGATGAGAAACGGTTCCAGCTGGGCCATCATCAGGTCACTGGTGGACAACTGCTTGTCGTGTAGCTCGCTCCGGGGCCTGTAAGTCCGGGACCCGGACGTTGCCGTGTCCGATTGTTCGCTGCAGTAGTTGGTGCAGCTGTCCAGCGGTTGCATGTGGTGCATCTCTGAAAGTAAACCGACAATGACACAGTTTCCGATATAAGTTAGCCCCTTTAAGTTACGGCTTTCGTTGCACGGATCGACCGGTAAACGACGGTGGGGAAGTGAGGGATAATATTTTATGTCCCCTTCTTTAGGGATGCATTTTGGTTTTTATGCAATTTCCGTACTTACGCAGGTTAGGTTTATTCTATAAAACGAGAAATCTAGTCGAGCAATTCTGTGTATTTAGGTTCAGTAGCGCGCAAGAGAATAGAGGAATTAATTTGGAGGTGGATGTATAACTAATATAGAGTTAGGCGTGGGTGAATGAAGTGCAGTGGTGAAACCGGGATTTTGTGTGATAAAAACGCGCTATTAATAATAAAAGGGGCTTTTTTTTAAAACTACAATTTTAAGCAGTTCCAATGAAATTCTAAAAAAACAAAAAAACAAAACTGGTTTTTAAGTCGATTCATGATCGAGTTAGTGTTTTTGGTCGTTAAACTAAGTTTATATAGAGAAAAAAAGGGCCAAGGATTGATTTATGAGCAAAAGAAAAAAAAGAAATAATCTCCGATAATAAACAAATAAAATAGCTTACGGAAATAGTATAAATAAGAACTACTTTACAATTGTTTATTTGTTTGTAAAAATTAATTTTATCAATCTATATGAGTAGTTATAATAATATTGTAGGCAAGTGCAATCACCTTCGGGCCTATATAATTTCTGCTCATGCTTATCCCTCCCTAATTAGAATCTTAAATATGACACTGATGACCGTATACGTGTTATTTTAAGTTGTTTTAAGACATTTTGTGTAATGCGAGTTTCCTTATTTTTTTTGCTCGTGAAACACCGACGTTTAAAACAGCGTTGTGCCACGTGCTGTGACTATACGAGTATATACTCGCGTCTGAAATACTGGCCCTGCAGCGGCAGCGGAGTGAACAATAATTATTATTATTTTTGGTGACGTAAACTAATTTTTCAACACCCACCTACAATGTATATTCATTAAAAAAAAAAAAATAATAAATTTCAAAACACATTAAGAAAAATAAAATAAGATATTTTATTCGACGATATTCGTGTGACTTGTTCATTGTAAACTTGATAAGTTATGTTAATTATTATAAAATATTTTAAAATAAATTATCATAAATCAGTAATCGTGTGATAACGAGCATTAATTTTTATGCTCCTCTTTTAATGATGTTTTAATGACATTTTAATGGTGTAATAATTTAATACTCTTTTATGGGAATTTTGACTGATAAGTGTATATTAGTGATTGTTATATTACTATGATAATGACCATTGATTTTTATATCGAACAGATGTCGATTTCTCTACCATTTTCATTGGAGACGAAGCTGCGTAAAAATTTTCCTATATACTCACGTCCACCACCGCCACTGGCCATGAGATATTTCGATTGGATTTCGTGATTGCTTGTGGTCGTGTGGTGCAAATTTTGACAATTCAAATGGATTATCGAAAACATTAAATCATAATTATGAGATATTTCCAGTTCATTTTTACTTAAAGTTATATATTATTATGGTTACTTAAATAAATGATAATATTATTATACATGCAGCCGTGAAAAACGTTTGAGTAAAGCGTTCAAAATGTGCATTTTGTGTACACATTTTTTAATACTCTCAGCAAAATAACTGAAGATTACAAATAAAATACTCCATATCAAAAAGAGGGGAGGAGGGGTTTTTTAATCATATATTTCATACGTGAGTTCTAATATTATTGTGTGTCGATATTTATCGAATTTAAAATGCGACTATGAAATATAAATTAGGTATGCTTCCCCATCTTTATTATCAAATGAAATTAATAAAATATTCTTTTTTTCACTTAATATATTTTCATACGGCAGCATTATCAACAATAGAGCATAGGTATATCTGTATTTCTATTGGATTGACTACATTTTTGTATTTTATTTAGTACCTATAATTAAATAGGTGTTATTCAAAACGTCACATATAAGCATATCTGAAATTAAATTTAATATAGACGACTACAGTTTTTTGATTATATGTGTGTTTAGTAATTCAAGTAACAAAAACAATAATTACAAAATTTAAATTAGGTTTAGGTATGTATAAAAGTTACTAAAACCCCGTATTATTCATATGTGTTTTATTATATTTACTTAAAACAAAATTACTATTACTATATTAAATATAATAATTTAAAAAAAACGTAAATTGGTAACTTTTTAACAAATAAATTAAAATATTGACAAGATCGATTGACACTATATAAGTACACAAAGTAAAACGTAAATAATATAAATATTATACAGTAAATATACCTATGAGAATTGTGATTTAGGCAAGATATTATATTATTATTATATATGTATATATATATATATATATTTTTTTTTTTGAAAATATATATATAAGTAATATAATTTGGACGATTCATAGAAAACAAAATGTATGTTTGTATTTCACAAATTAAGTCCCTAAAAAAAGATTTTATTTTTTAAAAGATAGGTATCGTATACTTTTATTACATAATATAAATTATTTTTTATTATACTTAACCTTATCGACACTGCCATAATAATATTAATAAAATGACACAAATAATTGAAAAACGAATAGTAATTAAACTGTATATTAGATTACGTATCTACTACCTACCATTGAGTGTATATAATCAATGCTACTATGCATATTATTAGAAAACTTTATATAATATATAAAATACCGAAATCGTCGAAAATTATAACTGAATAGGAACCTACATATAGTTATTGTTATTATCATCAATGCGTGCGTATATGAATAGCTACTAAAAAAAAAAAAAACTAAAAAATCCCCTCATTAAGAGTGTGAGTATATTATCGGTAAGCAACCATGATGGTTTATAAAAAAAAATATTTATATATGTATGATATAAGACAACAGTAATTAAAAACAAAACAATTCACAATATCGCTCATCATGTAACGTAATTAAAAGGCACGTTAAAAAGCTGTATAAAGAGGTTAATTTTTTTCTTTTTCTCTAAAAAGGAATCGTCAATTTTACCAGTATGAGCCCGAAGCGAGATGAGCTTTTTCAGATCGTGCGCACTGCAAAGCGGCGTGTCTACTACGTAAGTGTTATTGAATAAACTATAATCCACTTCGTGTTCGCCCGTTTCTTTTTTGAACGAGACCAGTGTCTCGAACCTATGTCCCCAGAGTATTTCGTTGGGCAAATACGACGACCTGGCCTGCGTTGTCATTCCCGTCGATTCAATTACACCTGTAAACAGAATTGTGATTTTCATCGTGTTGTAAAACCAGCGATCAAAACAAAATCGTTATCCTACGTTATTATTGATACGTGTTTCAAAAACAAACAGTATCTGTTAAAATTAATTACAAAAGAGAATTTCATTCAAGGGAAGAACCGCTTACTTTCGGTATCTTTGATATCAGGAGAGAAAGGCTTAAGTTAATTTTTGCCTTTTATTAATTTTATATCATTTTGTCTAATGTAATTGTATTCTTTTATTTGTTAGTCTAAATTACATAAGTGTATGTATATTAATTATTAGTGTATTTATTTATGTACACATGTATGCATTTAAAAAAAATTAATTTGCTTGTATTGAACACAACATTGACTTAAGGCTCTCTTTCTTGTGACCAAATATATAAATAACAGACCAGGTATACTTATAAGAACAATTAGGTGGTTTGTACTTTCTATACTGAAAAGAAAAGTGGGAGCCAAAAGCGAGCAACATATATAACTAGTCATTGAACATTTTAAACCGAACTTGTTATACAGTCTACAATTTACAAAGAAATACAGTCTTGTACTCGTATTCATAATCTCAAAAATATTAGATCATATAGTTACCTTCTAGGACGACGACGATTTCAAATTTTTCTTGCAAGAAATCGGCCGCTGAAAGCATGTATAACGGTGACTCCGGAGTGATTTTATGCACGATAGTCGTGGGCCATATAAAGAATATCCTGTCTTCTTCGCCATCCCCACCGACTTTTAGTTCCTGTTGATGGAACGGTAACAGCTCACCTTCTATTGTCATCTAAAAAATATTATAAATTTAACGTGGAAAGACATTTTTTTTTTTTCAGAGATTAAAACATTGACAATATATCTTTGATCTCAGGAAAGAAGAGCTTAAGCCAATTGCTGGCATATTTTTTAGTTTGGTGTAATTTAATTTTTTTCCTTCTTATTTTTAACTATATTAAATTAACTTAAACCAATTTTCCTGGCACCAAAGATATGCTCTATTATATATATACACGCTTCAAAAAGGAAAAACTTTCATATCATAAGTTTGTAAAGTTTTCTAAGACAAATTAAAAAATGTTTAGGTAGAACGCTACAATTTCCGAACTTAAATTAATTTCCTACATAATTTCGCTTTAAAAGTATGACTTTTTATTATTAATGAATAATTGTACTTTAATATGTATAATAATTAAAAGCAATTAAATTACACAATGAAGAACTGCAATCCCTTTTTCAACGACCGGAGATACTGAAAGAGATAAGAAAAAGAAGGCTAGTTTGGGCTGGACATGCCTGGAGGAAACATGACTCATTAATAAGAAGAGTAATAGAGGAAAACTCAGTAGGGAGGAGACCTCTTGGAGGACCGCGTCTAAGATGGGAGGATTGCGTTAGGAGAGACACTGAAACAGTGGAGCCGGAGTGTCATTGGCAGGAAGTAGCAGAGGATAGGGATAGGTGGCAGTATGTTTATCTAGAGGTATGGTCTTGAATGGCCGAAACCAAGAAAGAAGAAGAATTAAAAGCAATTAAAAAAAGAAATGGAAAATGTTGGAACCGCACAAAACGGCCGTCCTTTACAATAATAATTTTTAAATAATGCAATATTAAAAATCTAAGATGTCAGCACTTTTTCCGAAAAATTGTTTTTATAATACTTTTTTGTACAAGGTGATCTACTTAAGGGATACTCAATATCTCGGAAAGTATTTACTTTTTTCAAAAACATTTTTTTTTTTTTGACATTTTAAGAAACAAACAGTCCTAAAATATTACATTTATAAAAATTAGGTACATTATTTTTTTTCAACTCAATTTTTTGACAACTAAACGACTATCTACTTTTGATTTTAAAATGTAAACTTATATTACAAATTTCATAAACAAATAGAGTATTTGAAATGAATTTTGGTGATGAAATTTTTGATTTCCGTCAACCCGTCTAGGAGATATTCCAGGTTTTAAATATTTGAAGGTTTGGGTTGGAAGGGAGTAGTGGAGCACTATTAAAAGGCCACGTGTTGTACTGCTACACAAATTATATTTAATAATTATGTAGTATTTTTTTGTTTTAAAAGACCAGTAGTTATAAATAATTACCTAATTAAATATCATATGACCTAAAGTGACAATATTGATAATTAAGTATTGTACTTTGTGTCTAATTAATTATTTTTGTCCTATATTCATTAACTAATTAACTAATTAACTAATTTGACTAAAATCAAATTCAATCAGCTGTTATATCATAATTCCATTAACATCAGTATTTAATACTTAAAAATTTGGTTACCACACTTAATCCATTAATTTAAAAAAAGTCCATTCATTTGAAAAAAAAACGTAAACAAAATCACGAATTTGCCCCCACCCTTTAATTATTATAATTTCAATGTTTTAAAATAAACAATTATGTTTAAATTACGTACTACTTTAATATGTGTTTGTATTAGTGTTTATTTAACTAATGTTTAATGCAATTAAAATGTCTTCATTTAGTTGGTATTGTTACCTATTTATTATTACCTACTAAATTCAAGTTAGAATACTATGTATTAATATAATTTTTAAATTGTATTATATTTTTAAGTCTGGTGCTAATGTTGAGTTTGTTCTAATTTTTTGAATGTATGCTATGATCTTATTAACTCATATTTTACATTACTGTAAAACGAATATTTGGTATAACTGTTTCATTTTCAATTTTAAATATAATGACAATTAGTGATCTATGAAATTGTATAACAATAAATATTTTGCAACTGTTACCTCCAAATTTGTTTGATTATAGTAAAAGTAAAAAAAGTCTATTATTTTTTTATTATTTAACTATTAATTATTATAGTAAAAATGTCATCACCAAAATGTATTTAAACTAATACCTTATGGAATTTTTAATATAAGCTGATATTTTAAAACCAAAAGTAGGAAGTCGTTTCACTTCCAAAAATATGAATAACGCAAGTGTAACATTTTAGAGCTGCTTGTTACTTAAATTGTCAAAAAAAAACAACCCACTTAAACTCGTTTTAAAATAGCAAAAAAATTAACCAATTAGTTACCCAAAATCAATCGAAAAATAAAATTTAAATATACAAAGTTATTCGTTTTTGTAACCTTGTGAAAGTCGTATCTATAGAGTTTCTCATCGGCTTTGTATATTTCACCATTTTTGCTATAATATGATTTATATAATTTATTTAATTAGCTAAACCTATAACGAAAATATAATGCTCACTTTTTTCTTTATTAATTGTGCCCTGACATGCGCCTCAATAATATGCGATTTTCGCATGTCACCCACGCGGAACATGAGACACAAAATGCCGTCCCTCTGACAGATAACGGCGTTTCTGCTAAACAGAAGTGTTTGCGTCCGTTTTTTCGGCCTGGACAACTTGGCGAACACAACGCCCACCATAAATGCCTGGATCATGACGCCTACTATACTCTGCAGACACATAATGAATATTGCTTGAGGACATTCTTCGGTCGTGTGTTTGGAACCATAACCTGACATATAGTGCGTAAACAAGTCGTATTATATAATAATATACTGTATAATTAATATTATGGCGTTCGTGAGGCGAAAAAAGTTGAAAATACTAATCTGTCAACGATAGTTGAGTGTGAAAACATCATAAAGAATAGTCATGCTTCGAAAAGAACATTATTAGTTTACGAGCGGAATGGATCAACGTGTAGGTATTGGATTTATTGGATTTTTTTCCTGTCTGCAGGCCTGGATTGAACCGGTGTTCATTCTCAAGAAAATATCCGGTGAGTCATACAAAATTATATTTGTTTTTAATTTAATTTATATCAATTAAATTAATTTTTATAATTTTGGGTTCGTTGAAAATCAAAAACTTCATATGTAGAAGCTTTTTTTTATATACAACATTTTAGATTTACTCGGTGCAGTGAAGTGGTCATTGTTTTTTAATTTTTTAATTCCATGTACTTTTACTAAAAATAGGGAAACCCAGAGAAAAAACCTATGACTATAGCTATTTGAAGCATTTTTTTTATTCATTTATATTCGATTTATGTGCGTCAATTTTGACCAACACTCGTGAAAATAACCACGAAAACGTGTAAACTATTTCACGATTAAAATTTTTATAGCAAGAATTGTAGTTGAACTTAGTTCCACTCAGAATACTAACTTTTGAAAAAAAAGTATTACATTCAAGTATACATGAAAATCATATTTTCCGCATAGAACAATATTATTATCTACGGTCTAGCTACAGCTTATACGCGGTCTTACCTATTGTGTGCTGGGTCTCTACGCTGAACAAAAAACACGAAGTAAACGAGTACACTTCTCGGACACATGGTTCCCACGTCGAGTTGTTGTCCCTTACCGATAGATCCAGATCGCCATGATTCAGGGCTATGAGCCACCATACGACCGCAAAACCCAACCAGCTGAGCATAAAGTTCATTGCAAACACCAATAATGTCCATCGCCATTGAGCGTCGACGAGTGTCGTGAATATATCCTATAATAACGAGAAAAAATTGGTTTAATAATTTATAATTTATTGGAATTATAAGTTTTATTGGTTTCATAAAGTATTTTAATCAGCGGCCTATTTTCAAATTGTATACGATAGGGGAGGGAGGTGGTTAACATTTTTCTAAAAAATAAGTGATATTATAAAATTATAAAAAATGCATATAGAATATGAATTAGGTAATAATTATATTATTCTATTATTATTATAAATATAAATTAAGAGATATTTTTAATAAAATAAGTGAACGACTTTTTTTTTTTGCCAGTTCATCAATAATTTAATAAATTCCCATTTGAAAAACAAAATATATTCTTATTTAAAGTATATGAATTAAGAATATAAAATGGATTTTAAAATAAATCTTAAACGATTTTCTAAAGATTAAAGAAAAATAGAAACCAAATTCACTTAAAATCTTTCGAGATAATTATGAGTGTTATTATTACTAGTGTTCATGATAAAAAAGACGGACATACTTCGTTCGTGTGTGCAGCCACTGTTTTAGGAGGGAAATTAGGAAGGTAGAATACATACAAGAATTTAATATCTATAAACAACGATAAACCATTACTAACGAAAAAACGATTCTGAGCAGATTTCAGTTGATAGTATTGCTTTGTCAACAATATATATGTCATATTATGGTAAAATGATTACATATGCATTAAACATTTTCTTTAATAATATTTGTTTAATACTGTACCCATTTTCCCGTTCTCCCGTTTTTTTCGGTTTTTCCAACATATTGAGAAAAACTCCCGAGAAAATCAAAAAATTACCATCCTAAAGTACCACCACAGTCAGATTTCCTTTCAGAAAAAATGCTTTCATTGTAAATTGGATCAAGATTTCTGGTGGAAAAGTTACGTACAGACGAAAACAAAAACAATCTTAGTAAAACTATAGGCTTCTTCGCTCCACTCAGAATCTAAAAATCACCCAGTATATAAATTAATGTTCTCTTTCTCTATACCTTCATAGCAAGTCATTTATAACTATTAAACCATACTTTTTTTCTGGGGGTCGAGACCTGGGACACCCCCCCTCCTAACCCCGAAAATACCTCATTGATTTTAATAGATAAACATTAAAAAGCGTTGTACTAAATATTATTATAAGATACAAATTTAACCACATACCATAATGGTTCAATAATCTTAAACCATAGTTGATAACAGATAATTGATAAAATTAAATTAATTTATCAGTAGGTTGATATATTATTCATAGTTTTATTATAAAATTATAATTTGTAGCACAATTAACTAAATTGTATAATAAATCTAATAAATATCTTATTTGATGTATAGGCTATTTTGGTAGAATTTCTAACACATCAACTATGAACTCATATTCAGACGAAGAAAATTAAATTACATCCATTATAATTAAATTATCCTAAAACAATTTGTGTACTTAGTCAAATAAAAATTTAAAAATCTCATATTTTTATCAAGTTTTTACTTTGTTAAATGTCATGTTATTTAAACAGTAAAACTTATTAGGCCGATAATTCAAGTCTATAGACTATTGAACCAATAAGCACTTATGACCGATATTTTATTGACTCAATAATAGACATTTAAGCTTTGTACAACATCTTTTAATTTTTAATAATTCAATAACCCAATTAATTGAAGCAACAACTATTCATTGACTCAATAGAGTTGTGTGCAACAGGACATAAGAATAATTACGAAACACTACAATAATATTGTTCGGGATTTTGACACAGGGGAAAAAAATACCAAGTCTTGGGTAGTAAAAAGTAACATGGGTTACAGTAATTTTGCGGTTACAGTCGAGTATATTCCATGATAATAAATACGAACTAAATTAACCACTATATTGTTACCGAGTTTATAAATAATCACGATAAAAATTAACAACGAATCCCCCGAACAGCTAATACTTCGAATTGAAATCTCGTTCGTTCTTATATTTCTCTTATTTATGTATACGATTGGTCTCTTTCATGATGCGAAACCCAACCTAACCTACAATTGTAAGGTTTTTATCAGCAGTTTGGTACAAACTTAATTTGTTTACTAGCTCAAATTATTTGGCCATCAAAAACTGAAGATCGCACTTCTCCCGAAAAAAATCTTAGCTACATTACACTGGGTTTTATATTATCAGTTCTAGTTTTAACTATTATAACAGTTTACTTATCGCATATTTTGTAATTTAAATGAAATAAAAATAAATTTTATATGATATCTTTATCGTCAATACTGTAATTTAATTTGAATGAAATTTTTGAAAGAAGAAAGACAAAAAATGTGTTTTAAATAGTAATAATGACAAGGAGGACGGTGGCTCTGAACCTTATTATTTAACGTGTTATATTAATGTGAACCTGCCGCCCCACGAAGGGAAAAACGGGTTTTATATGTCTATGAATCATTTTAAGATACAATAAACGATGGCAGCAGTGGGAGTAGCAATGTGAAGACAGATCCACCACTGCTCTGTTGGTTTCAAAAAAAAAAAAAAATAATAATGAATTAATTTCTATATATAATTTCAGAAATAAAATAACTTAATTACATACTAGGTAATTAAAGAATGTTAGAATGAACCATTTGTAGTTACGCCTATTGCCTTTGAAAAGTAACTTTCCTAAGATTGAAAGGACATTATTGGGCAATTATTGCAGATTTGACTACTTGTACAGTCGTACTTATATACATACTTTGATAACGTAAACGACGTGTATAGACTATATAGAATAATTATTATTTTTTTTTTTATTTTTGATAAAATTAAAATTAATAAAATAATAATAATTTCTCAATTAATCAACAAACAATTTTAAAAGTATAGATATAGAGTACAGTAAAGTTATGGGTTAAATAATTAATATTTTACACTAAGCATACGACTATTTGCGGCGTTCAAGGTGAACTCGTGGGAGCTTAGAAACATGTCGTACAAACTATATAAGAAAAAAAAGCTGTTGAATAAATCACATCGCTTCTGAACAATGACGTGTTCAAATTTAATATAAATCAAATTTACAAAAAAAAAAAAAAAATGTTATCGAATATAATTAATGGTTTATTCAATAATAATGATCGGAATAGTAGCATAATAATTATTGTTCTACTAGTGCCTTTGGCAGGATTATAATTTAATTTTTGTGTCGTCCTCAATACTGTAATTATAATTAAAATACTCTATAACCCGTATATAGTTGCAAAAAATAAAAAAAATAAAAAAAACAAAAGTAAAAAAGAAGACAACATACTTTGTACGTGGGTGTAGCCACTCTTGTAGATAGGAAGTTGGGAACGTAGGAAACAGATGCGAATTTAATGTATATCTGAAAGCAACGATAAACCATTGCTAACGATAAAACGACTCTGAACGGAGTTAATTGGATGGCGATGCTTTGTCAACAATATATATGGCATATTATGGTAAAATAATTAGATATGCATTTTAGATTTTTTTTAATATTGATCAGATTTTCTTGTTTTTCCTTCGTTTTTCTTAGTTTCCCATGTTTTTCTCGAGTTTTCACATTTGCTGGGAAAAATTACGTCACTAAAGTACCTTCCCAGTCAGATTTCCTTTTAAAAAAGTACTATCATTGTAAATCGAAGCAAAATTGCTGGTAGAAAAATTTTCCATAGAAAAAAAATAAATATTGTAAAACCATAAGCTTCTTCGCTGTACTCTGAATCTAAAAGAGCTGATACTTCTGATGGGTTGGGTGATTCCCAGAAACGAAACCTAACGGAAATTCCCGGCAATGTGCGGGAATCACTGGGAGTCATCAGGAATATTTAAGAACTTCCAAAAAATAATTTATGTTTATTAAATCTTACATAGTATTGAATATATTATATATACAGTCGAGTCTAGTTAATTCGAAATCGTCGATACCTAAAACTTTTTCCCCGGTTCCTAGAATTTCCCATTTAAACAATGTAAAAAAAATCTTGTTTAACTCGAATATTTTCGTAAATAACTCGAAGTATCGAATATTATAATTAATTATGTTACGTATTTCCCTCTTGTATGTACATTTATTATCGAAAATAAGGTCATTAGTGTTATTTTTAATGATAAGCGGTTTATCTAACTCATTTACTACAGGAAAATGATTCATTATCCACTAACATATACATACACTTCAATGTCCAGTGCTCCGATACGTTTCAACGTGATCGTACGTAATTTTTCATAATTTTTTTTTAATTTGGATAACTCGAATTATTTTCCTGGTCTCTTTCTTAATTTCGAGTTAACCAAGTTCAATTGTATATGGAATATAGGCAGTAACATAATTTGGACATAATGTCAATGGTTGCGAAAATTACTCAGGATACACAGACCCATGGGAGCTTAGCTCCTACACCCCCAAAATTATAAAAACATATGATGTTTTAATACAGTCCTATTATTATATATTTTTAATATAAAATACACTATAATCTATTCACCGTAAGTTGATCAGCTTCCGTGCATGTATACTGAACCGCCGTGGTTTGTGATAGGTCGGCGGTGTTTGGCGATCATCGTTGCTAATCGTAGTAAGCAGCAGGCTACCGCGACTGTGCTTACAGATGGGTTTTTTTTCAGTGGAATTTTTCGAGGTGTTTTCGTTGAGCGAGTGGGTCAACTTACGGTGAATAGAGTATATACATGTATAGAATTCTTCTTATCACATTATCTTTTACAATTACAATTACTGAATATAAAATTCAGAAATTTAAAATTGTAACTGTCTCACTGTTGTTCTCTAAGTAATCATATTAATGACTAATAAATGTATTGATTATTTCAATTTTTGTTTAAGTTTTTTTTTCTTTTAGTACTTAATAACTAAAACATTCCATAAGTCCCATCATAAAATATAATAATAGTAAAGCAAATATTATAAGTAAAAATGCTACGAAAGAAAAGTTTAAATCTAAAAATAGATTCATTTTTATAAAATGTATGATACTTAATTTGTATCAGTTATATTTTTCATTTTCGGAATATTGATAATATATAATTTTAGTTTTATAATTTTTGAACATATTTTTTTCATAATTAAGCAATTAAATAATTGCTAACCTATTTTAATTTCTTTTACTAACGAAAAACCATAGACACATAAATGTTAAGCGTTGAAAATTAATTATTTCACGACCCCATATTATATATGGGCTCACAATTGCGACCCCTATCAACCCTTCAATTATGCCACTGAATATAGTTGCCATAGACAAAATTGAACATTGAAATACATAAACTTAAATTGGATTTATGACCAATAATAGTATTTTATAACTAAGCCTAGGATTTATACGCAATAAAAAATTTGAAAACATGCAAAAACAAATGGTTTTGATAACCATACTATACATGTACGTATACTTACACGGCAACACACGTCTTAGGTACTAATGAAAAACAACCAATGCAGTTGATGCAGTCCTATATTATTATCGTTTAACTTTTGTACTGTCTCGCAATTCACGCCGTTAAATAATGTAATCCCGTCATCAATAATTGTAAATAATTATAGACGTTCATTAAATAAATACTATTTTTAAAGTTCGTAAAATACTCAAAAATCTAAAAAAGCAATTATATACATTCTGTTAAAAATATATAAAAAAGAGTTGTTCTATTTAATCGAAAATAAGCTAAATCATGGACATATCTGACAACCAATCAATTTGGAAAAATGAAAAAACAAAATTCCAAATACATAGAAATCCTAATCCTATTTATAATCAATTGACTTGATTGACAAATAATTAATCAAGATAGTGTCAATTTAATCAAACAAATTATTTAATATTCTTCAATAAATAATAAGTAACAATAAAATATGTACATTTTAAATAATGTAGATTCAAAAACTATTAAAATCTATTAAAAAATTATTAATTTATAAGTTCCGTATACATTTTTTTAAATTTTTTTTCTCATATTTTCTTAAATATTATTATGGGACGGAAAAATGATGTCGTCCGCAAATACCTACCCACTTTATAAAAACTAAACTTAATAAAAAGCATCACTCTTCTAAGTTTAATTTAAAATTATAAAAATACGTATAAAATTACAAACAATTAAATTGTATTTGCTACAATGTTCACGGTATCCTGAAGAAACTCAAAAACAATTTAACAAGAATGCAATACCAAACCTGTCAAATGTTGATCAAACCAGATGATGGGGGAATTTATCAATATAAGAGGATGTCATTTTTCGGTTAGAGCAAGTTTTATTTTCAAAAAATTGTTTACAGACAGAAAAAAACACGGCATAGTAAAATCAAACTCAAAACAAGCTCTGTTCCGAATATAAAAGAACTGACAATACTGATAATCCACATTTGTAAATGGAAAGTTAATAATATAGAATACATAAAACTATTTCATTTATATCATAACGATAAATTATTGTGAACCAAAAATGATTTTGAACGAAGTTTGTTATTAATGTTTTAAAGTGATTATAAACTTATAATGAACCTCTCATTCAAATTTTAAGCATTTCTGTTCGATCAACTAAACAAGATTTCTGGTAAATTTGTTCACAGATAGAAAAAATGAAATATAAGTACAGATCATATTAAAACCAATACATTCCTTGCTACGCTCAAAATTTAAAAATAACATTTATAATCGGATAACTAAATTGAATATTATTATGATCTGAAGGTATAGCCAAAATATATAATGATATATTTCAATTATAAAATACAAAATACATTTGTAAAAATAATTCATGAAAAAAATACAAAATCCGTTGAATTTGATTAGGAATTTGTGTAGTATTTTTTGTCAAGACACTCGGTAGTTATAGATAAACGATAATAAATTTAGATAAAAGACGGTCATTTTTAATATAAAGTTTACAGAGAAATTTAAAAAAAAAAAAAAACAAATAATATTAATCACCTATCTTAAAAACATTGTTCTCTTAGAAAAAAAAAAAAATTCAAGATTGCAAATATTTTATCACCTATTCGACTTGAAAATATTGGAACCATTTTTTTGCGAATAAAAATATAACCTCTTTTTACTCTATACTATGTTAAACATACACTATTTGACATTTGTATTATATTTTGTAAGTAACTAACGAATTTAAGGGTAGTTTTCCCCTAACTCATCAAAATAATAGTTTCAAAACCAAGTTTGTTGTTACCAATATAGATATAATTAATTCGGACTATGAAAATTCCAAAAAAAGCATCAATTATAAATCCACAGAACCCTGTATAATTATAATTATAATTATCTGCACGATTTCACGGTCTAAAAACAATCGGAGCGCAGAATTTATATTTAAACGCTTCCTCTTTTTGAAGGCTTTAGTGAATTTTTCTGGCAACAGACTAGGAAATTTAAAAAATAATAATCCATATTATACATTAAATACCTACTGTCTGTGATTTTAATTGTCTGCCCATAAAAATGTTTTACAAAAAACTATGTTGAAATCGTGTTTATTAGCCCGAAAAAAGATTATCGACAGTAAAATAAAAATACATCATCAACGGGTTTAAAAATACTATATACTGTTCCCTTGTATACAATTTAAAATTAAAATAAAATAAAAATATCGATGTGTGTGATATTTTTGTGTAGGTATTTGTGTTACACTACAAGAAAAAAGGAAAACATAAGAGTACATTATATATTTTTACTACTACAAACATTAAAATACAAATACCTATTATATACCTAATTAAAATAATACAAAAAAAGCTGATACTGGGGAGGGGTGCGATCGTTGTTGTAGGTGGATATTTAGGAAAGTAGGATACATAAAGTTTTTTTTTATTTATACTTGTAACCAACGATAAACCATTGCTAACGAAAAATGATTCGGAGCGAAATTCGGTTATACATATTTTAAAAGGCCGTAATATTTACGATTCTCGTCAACTTTTGATTTTAATACTCTTATGAAAAAAAAAATTAAAAAAGCTGTCCCTAGAATACCTAATGGGGACGGAAATTGAATTATATGTGTCTATAAGAAACGATTAACCATTGCTAACGAAAAATGATTGTAAGTAGAGTTCAGTTGATAATGTTGCTTTGTCAACAGTAATTGGTACAGTAATTTTGCATGCATTAAACATTTTTTTCAATAATATTTTTTAAGTAATACCTACATTTCGTACATCCGTTTTCTCTCCATTTTTTTCCGGTTTTTCTAATATATTGAGAAAATCATAAAATTACATCCCTAAAGTACCACTCTAATCAGATTTCCTTTCAGAAAAAGTGCTACATTTGTAAATTAGAACAATATTTCTGGTAGAAAAGTTGTTCACAGATAAAATGTTGAATTAAAATTTTCTGTCAATTAACAACCATGAAGATGATGATTGAGATGATAATTATTTATCACTCGATGACGACATGATACAACCGCACCGTGTATACCTAGTTATACCGTATTATACCTAGTTATTAAGACATTCAATTTTTTCCGACGATGATAAAAATAAATAATAATTTAAATTACAACTTTGTAGTAATTGTAAATATCATCTGTGGTATTGTACAAAAAAAAAAAAAAAACTAATATAGTATATTATTTTATTTATTTTATCATCTTTATCAAGTATAGTTATTTATTTAGAATTATTAATATTTAGAATTGCATAAAAATGGGCTCATTATTTGCTATTCACTAAATACAGTAATATATATTATATACCTCTCTCTCTTTCTCTCTCTCTCTCTCACTCTCTCTCTCTCTCTCTCTCTCTCTATATATATATATATTTATATATATATATATATATATATATATATATATTTATATATATATAATCAAAATAAACTGAATCTGACCTAAAAGGTTAACAAAATATAATATTTTCTTAGTACGATTTTGTAATGTATTATCTGAAAAATCATAATTATATTATAGTAATACAGTTGATACACAAGTATCATCTACTATACAAAATAAATACTCTTTTATGTGGCTTACTCAGTTACCTACTAGTATATTTACGATAAATACTCCTTCAGTGGCGTAGTGAAAAATTTGTTTAGGCTCTCGACCAAAATTGGTAGATGAGTCGTAAAGATTCCGAAACATAAGACTATAGAACATTTAGTTTTATACAAAATGTATAACAGTTTATTACCAATGATTTGCTTATAAAGGGGATGTTAAGTTGAGAGCGGTAATGACACAAATAATTTTTGGATCTCACGTAAAATATAAATCTTTCACAATTTCCAAATTTGCTGTTTCCAGTATTTTCCTATATATTCATTAGGGTATGGCGGTATATTAGCACAAATGCATACTTATATATTATGCATAAAACTTCTTCTTAACAGCTAATACGGTTCGTGTAGTCCCATTGGTTCCTATCATTCACATCCTCTTATGGATAATAAGTTTCAAAGTTTCCATGAACCATTTCTAAGTCTTTTATCATCATATTCGAAACCTTCCTATAGGTCTTTTTCCAATAATTTTATTATGTATAAAACTGCAATAAAAAGTCCTAAGATAGAAGGGTATTCTGTAAAGTTTTCAATAAAGGCAAATTAAAATTTTTAAAGTGCATGCACTACGTATACTATTTATGAAAAAATAAAAATGAGTAAATTGCATAAGATACAATTATAAAAAAGCCAAAAATTGACTTGAGGATATTATTATTATATTCTATGGCTGGCGGTTTTTTTCACGAATAAAAACCAGCTAAAAAAAAAAAGAAATTGTTTAAGATCAAAGGTATAGTGGTATTAAAAAATGAATAATATTTTTTCAGTGCATTAATTAGTCGACCTAAAATTATATTTATTCGTCAAATAAAAGTATTTAAATTATTTATTTATGTATATTATTAATAGGTATTTATAGTATATAGTCAGGCATTTTGCAGATTATTTTCATTATGTAGGTACGAGCGCACAGTAATAAATTGCATAATACTGTTTCCATTACGAGTTTTGACAAGATAATAAGGTGTTTTAGATAAAGAATGTATCGAGGGACCTATGTAATGGTTTTACTATGAAGTGTGCGTGGTTTTTTTTTCTATCTGTAAATCACTTTTCGAAAAGAAAACTTGCTCCGATGTAATAAGTGTAGCACCTTTTTGAAAAAAAATTTTATCTAGTTAGTGCATTAGAGAGGAATTTTTTGATTTTACAAGGGGTTTTCAAAATACAGTAGAATTCGCTTATCAGGAACACGGATAATTGATACAATCGCGTTATTGAAACAAAATGTATAGGACGGACCCCGGTTGTATAATAAAACCAATCGTTTATTGTTCCAAAATATTTCTAATAAGCGTATTTTACTGTAGTCTGAAAAAATTAGAAACAAAATTATTGGTAGGTAAGACAAATATTTATGACATTCTGCAGAATTACCGATTTAATTATTTTTAATTTTTACAAACTATATTTTCTACCAAAAATATTGCCCCAATAGAAAAACAACAAGAGACTTTTTTTCGTTGAATTTTAAATCTTATTGGTGAGCAAGAAATTCATTTTTGGATTTTTACAGTAGCTTTTTTAAATAATTGAGCAAAACCCCAAAAATACGAAGAAGAACAGTACAATTTACGAAATAAAAATTCTTTATTATTTTCAATTTTGTCTTTTGTTATTATTCAGTTAAAAATACTCGTAGAGACTAGAAATTTTGACAGAAATCTTATATTTATTTTTTTAGACGTGATAAAATTTTTAAGCTATTTTAATGTTATTTGTAAACATTTTAATTTTGCGAGTTTTTTACGTAAGCTTTATTCGGTATATACTCTGTGGATAATATTGTTAGACCAAACAGAAATGCTTGATAATTTAATTGAGGTTCACTATAAGTTGTAATTATAGTGGTCAATAAGAAAAAATTGAGTTTAATGTAGTACTCATAAAGGTTTTCAACTTTTGGGTTTAACTTATCGGGGTTCCAACAATTTAAATATCAAATTAAGACGAAAATCGTAAATGTTACGGCCTTTTAAAACACGTGTAACTGAACTCCACTCAGAATCGTTTTTTGTTAGCAATGATTAATCGACGCACACAAAAATATATTCCCCTCTATATCTAACCTTCCCAACTTTTCATCTACAACATTGGCCCACCCATCGTGCAAAGTATGTCCATCTTTTTTTATATTATTACACGCGGCCATTGTCACGCTCTAGATTTTATATACACGCCTGACGGACAGTGTGGTAGTAGTGAAGAACTACAAATAAAAAAATAAAAAAAAAACACACAGTATAGCGCTATGTCAACACTAAAAATAGGCTAGTGATTTAGTCTCGTGGAGCAAAGAGATGACGAAGAAATCGGTGAATAGCCTGAAACACAGTGTCGAGGAAGCGACAACGTTTATTTAGATTCAAAAGCGTGTAAAAATATTCTAATGTCAAAAGAACAAAGTATAAGGGCGTGGAATTTCTAATAATCGTGTCAAACATAATTAATTCGCTTGGCGTTTTGTACATTATATACGTTACTAACAACTAGTCTTTATTTTGCACGTGTACGCGATAAAATTGTTTTTTTTTTTTTTTAATACAATGAACTGCAGCCAAATGTATGCCAAAAAAAAAAAAAAAACATAAAAATCATTCTTCAATTTATGTAACTCCAAAATAATGTATTAGAGGTATTAATATTATACTTGACGTAATATATTAATTTTAGTGGGACTTTTTTTAAAAAAATTATTGAACATGATTTTTTAAGACACTTTTTAACGTACATTTTTCGTTGACCTTTTACTATACACGTGCCCCGAATTTCATGCTGCACACGGTTATTCTTTAAGTTATCAAAATATAAAATAAGCGATACTAGATGGGTTTTTTTTTTCGTTACTTAAAACTAATTTTGAAGTTAGATGCTAAACGTTTGAAATTACAAGTGAAAAAAAAGTTTGAGTTTTATTGTTTGGAAAAAAAAACACACACATGACCCGACCAAAATTAACATTTCAATACGAACAATTAAACAATATAATAATAATAATAATATGATGTATTTAAATATATACGAGGTAGGTATTATTCACTCTATTCACCTGTAAATATTTTCGTCTTCTTTTGGCTACTTTTCCTTGCACGACATTACATTCGCCATGTTTGAACACAACTCTCCGGTATTGCCGTCTAGAACTGAATCTCGGTTGTCTGTACCTGCAAACATTTACCAAAAAATAAATAAATATTTAGAACGTATACTTAGATATTAAACTGTTTAAATAATACAAAACTAGATGGAAAAACTAGAGTACAATAAAATGAAATAACATAGGTACATAAAAAAGAATATTATTCAGTCTTATAAAAATAAAAAAAAATACGTATAATATAATATTTGGACTCGGTAGCGAGAAAAACCTCGTAAATTTGAATCTAAAATCAAAATATTGGTGTCAATAAATTAATGATGTTAAAGCGGACGTCCGACCGAAAAATATGTTAAAAATACTTTACGTGTGGAATACGATTGTACGCGTTTTTCTTTTTGGGTACTACGATTGCACGCGGTGTCGGAATAACAAAGAACATGATTTTGATCTTTTAAAAACATACGATTGCCCGCGATATTGGAAGCGAGGTTGCCAAAATTGTTACATATATTTAAATAAAACAAAATAGCAGACAATTCGAAAATTGTTCTTAGTTATAAAATTGAATTAATATATATATTATAAAATGGCAATAAAATTAAGTTTAATTTAATTGTGAACATGAACACAACTGTCAGTAGGTATATGCATACAACATGCGTGATTATAGTATATTCGTGCTTAGAATATGGGAATTTACAAAAATATTGATAAAAGTTTGTTATCAGCAATAATAAATGATAAAGAACCTAAAATAGTGATGGTATTCAAGATAATTTGTCTAAAATCCAATATAAAAGTTTGCATTTCATATATTGTTTAGGTAGGCATCATGTATGCAGTATAGTATGTATAATTATTTGCAACGTTGTATAGAAATAAAAATGATGTACGCCTAAAAGGGTATCGCCGATAAGGACCGCACGCAATCGTACTCCACCACACTTTAATGGGTGTGTCACCGTGTTTTCTACCAAAATGAACCTTCCCTTTTTACACCAATTCACGTTTCAATCAAACATATTCCATGTCGTTTTCCAACTACACCCCTATTTCTACCAAAATGTACTCTCCCTTTTCCACCATTAAACGTTTCCACCAAAAGAGGATTTGGTCGATTTTCACCAAGACAATTTTTATACTATTATAATAAGTACTGTATAGTTGCGTGTATTATGAATTATATTGTAAGATACAAGTTTAACAATGTTTATACGATATCAATAATATATGAACTTTAACTTATAGGTAGGTACCTATATTGATTAGGTACAGTGGCGAATAAAAACTTCGATTATTTATAGGAAGGGGGTGGAAAGTAAAACCATTTACAACAATACAAATTCCAAGGAGTAAAAACGTTTTAGAAAACCGGGTTAACTGAAAAAAATGAAAGTTGAAAACTCGATAAACACATAACAGCTTTTACGTCTATTTGATTTCGTACAGATAATATTATCATTTGAAATATTATAACATTTTACTGACGTCTAAAAATATCGTTATAGATTCTGAGTGCAACTAGGAACGTATCGGTTTTACTATTTTATATTTTATATCTATTAAAACTTTTTTTTATCAAATATTTTATTTCGATTTCCAAGTATACTAAGTATTTTTTGTGGAAGAAAATATTGTTTCGTTGGTGCACTGAAATGTTCATTTTTTTTCCCCTTGTATTTTCGTAATGATTGAAAAACCAAGAAATTTACGGTAATAACAGTAAATAACATTTAAAATACGACAAAAATCACGTAATTTCAAAACATTTATTATCTAACATCGCTCAGAATCGTATTCTATTAGCAATGATTTATCGTTACGTACAGACATAAATAAAATAACTTAATATATCCTATCTTCCCAACATCCTCCTACAATAATGTAACATACATCAGTGGTATCGGCCCTTTTTTTACCACCAACAAAAATACACAAAAATACATAAATACTATATTAAAAGAAAAAGTACGATGAAATACAATGATAATTAATCTTGTCCGTCTAAAAACCGTACATTTATAATCTTTAGTACAATAATATACATCCTAACCTCGAATACTAAACACTGTAATATTAAAATATTATCAAAAATTAACACAACGTTTTAAAGCGTATACATCAAAGAATTAAACTTACACATGCATTTTGCATATATATACACAATGACGGAACATTTAGATACTTGGGTGGCTAGGTTATATTATAAATTAAAATAACATCACGTTTAACATTTTTTTTTTCCTGTAAATATCTACCCACGGTGCGTAAAAATTGATTAGCTTGCAATTAATATTTCAAAGAATACCTATATAATATTTTAAATATCTGCACAGTTGGGCAATCACAAAACCAGCGTAAAAATGTGTTTTAGATAATTTAGCTGTGTAGAATCAACGAACTCATATACTATAATATATCATATTTTTATATAATTTATATTTAGTCACACACACGTAAATAAACAGCAATTTTAATGATTTTAAATCGACGCTTTATCCGTGCGTATATCGACATTAGCAACGCAAAAGCCATTAATCAAAAAAATGTATATATACAATACCATATTAGGTGATAAATAAGACAATTTTATAATTATTAATTATAAATGTCTTTTTTTTTTAGCAATATCAGCGATGGGCTGAATATTCTTCTTCTTTTCCTCTATTGTTTTCGTTCATTTAAGACTATACCACTAAATAATCATTCTGCCATCTATCTCTAATTTCTGTCAGCTCCCTCCACTGATTATTTGCAGGTTCCATTATCTTTCATTTCATGCAGTCTTTCTACCTTAACCGCGACCTCCTCTCAATTTCTTTTCTTATTACGAATCATGCTTCTTTCAAGCAAATCCTACCTAAACAAATCGTCTTTTTTTAATCTCCTTCAGTATATTTAATCATTGAGAAAGGATTTGCAGCTCTTCCTTGTGTAATTTTCTCCATTCACCAAATTCACGCAAATATTATTTATTTTACATTCTTAATTTTACAATACTTGACGTATAAACCTATTCCCGTGTGAACATTCTTCATTTTATATTGAGCACTAAACTTTTTGCATAATTCCAAGACCCTTAAATTAAAAATTGTTTACGGCCTGCACATTATGCAGAGCTACAGAGGATTCATTCCAAAATACAAACATAATATAGTAGACTTAATTATGAGGCAAGAGAAGGATGGAAAATTTGAGGTGAGATAGAATGCTTCATAGAGGGTAGAGACCAGAGAAGAAGAAGATTTGGCCAATTTATTTTAAATTTCTTGATTTCGAAAATTATATCGATTTATTTATATATCGATATCCAGAAGAGTACATGAGGAAATGTATGAAAACTATGCACCTTTAATAAATATACGTTTTTTTATAGATGAAGTAATCTAACCTAACCTTTGCATTATGTGTATAGTTACAATATCTTAAACCAACATCATCGAAATATTTGTGTATGCATATGCGTTTGCTAATAAATTATAATTATATAAAATATCTTAACCATAACAGTGGAACCGAACAAGATGACGAAAAATAATCTTATAACAATTTTATTGGCCAACGTAAACAGATAATAATTTCGTATAGATATCTATCGATGACTAATTAAAATTAATATTAATGCATTCGAAGACGTTATAGGCGAATTCACATCGTATTTCAGTTCACGGTCAGTGAAAAACTACTAAAATTAATAAAGGTTAGTTGCTATGTAAAATAAATAATTGTGTTTCTCCTTCTTTTAGTGCCGTATTCGTTATCTAAAGTTGGCAATCATGTTAGAAATTTAGACTTTATTAATGGCTGTTCTGAATAGTGAATTCGTAGATGTGTTGAACCCTTTTCTGAGGTTGTCCATCATTCAAGACACTTGAAATCTTTCACAGTTTCTTCTTCCAATTATTTTACCCTGGATTTTAATTGTAGTAAACTAAGATATATTTTTCCGAGTGCCACATAACATATCCGAGTTATTATTTTTAATATGATATTATTAATAATTTTGTATACTTTGTGTATTAAAACGTTTGTGATATTTTTATTAATAGCACGTTTCCTTTGTAATAACTAATAACTAATCTGTATAAAAGTTTCAGTTTCCTAATATTTTATAAATAATTATATTTATTATTGCTGTCTGCAGTTAATTTAAAGATGATTATCGGTGATCGTCGTTATTTTAATACAATTAAAAAAAAAACCACAGACATCATTATTATTATCATCTAAGTACTTAAAATCTCGTTCTTAATTAGTGTTACATTTAGAATAATTTTATGTCAAACAAGTGTTTGAAAATATTGCCCACAGGTCATATAGTTATTTCAAACGTATAAACATTGTCACGATATAACAACACGGTTTATTATAATAATAGTAATGAGTTCAAAATTTTAAACAATGTGAAAAATCCAAAATCCAAAATGTAAAATTCCTATAATATTACCTATATCGTTTATATATAGTTATAGTTTTAGTGACTATTATGAAATCTTTCGACCAAATAAGTAGTATTGAAGAGGTGAAAGTAAATGAATTTAATTTGTAGATATAATGTGAATGTGTCAGTTTGCCATAAAACCTATAGGAAATAAAAAAAAATTGTTGAATATTAACAGAGAATTTTGCATCGAATAACCTGAATCACCTGATGAAACGCTCTGAACACGCGAGGGAATGACAAATCTTTCAGTACACGCTATTTCAATGTCAAATTTTCAGAATTTGATAAAGTACAGTGATATTATTTGCCATTGTTTGACATTTATTGCAAACTCCGGTACTTACTTACCCGACTTCGACAATAGATTTTCAACCGGTAAAAAAATCCGTTTCAACATTATATATTAATGAAATAGTTTTTACTATTATAAACGTGTAATAATTATAAATACATTAATAATACAATTAAAAAATACTATATATTTTATGATTGAAATAAATTACATTACCTATCACAACTTTAAATACGTGATGGGTGTACGCTTAATTTGAATGGAAAGGAATAAACTAAAAATTAAAATAATAAGAATTCAAAAATTAATTTACAAATATAATGATAGGATGTTTCTTCGCTATATCTATTGACTATTTACTCATTTGGTATTCTTTCGGACGTTTCATACAGTTAATAATGATAATATTTTAAAGAGGTGTAAACTGTTGAAGTCAATTAATGAATTATAGATATTTACAGGATGTGAGTTCATAAGTTATGTAGTTTTATTATGACTATACACATAGCCAGGATGTAAAAATTGTATTTTAGATTCTGAATGGAGCGAAGGAGTTTTTTATAGTTTTACAAAGATGTTTATTTTTTTTATATGTGTGCAACTTTTCTACCAGAAGACTTGCTCAGATTTCTACGTGTAGCATATTTTCTGAAAGGAAATCGGTGTTAGGAGGTACATTAAAGAAATAATTTTCTCAGGAATATTCTGATCAAATGAGAAAAATCGAAAAAAAACCGGGAAAATTTACAAAATATAATAAATATAACATTACGAATTTTTTGTCTATGCAACAACAATTTTGCTCCAATTTTCAGTGATAACAATTTGTCTAAAAGGGAATTTTACTGGGGAGGTACTTTTGAAAGGTAATTTTTTGATTTTTTCAGAAGTTTTCCCAGTAAATGTGAAAATCCGGGATAAACATGGAAAAACGTAGGAAAACAAAGGGAATCGGTACAACATTCAACAAATAATATCAAAGAAAATATACAGAGCCTATTTAATTATTTTACATATTATTATGGCAAATATATTGTTGACAAAGCATCACTATCAACTAAACTCTGCTCAGAATCGTTTTTTCGTAAGTAATAGTTTATCGTTACTTACAGATATACATTAAACTCCCATCTATATCCTACCTTCCCAACTTCCCACCTACACCAGTGGCTGCACCCGTCCCTATTATCTTACCTATTTTTTTTTTTTAAGTGCAGTACAACGAAACAAAAAATCGGAAAATAACCGAATCGCGCATAGACAAACGATGTATTAAAACAAGTAATGCGATTTAACTTTATATAGTACAATAGTGGTTCTCAACTAGGGTGATATGGATACACAGTATATAGAAGTCACAAAATATTCGTGAGGGGGGGGGATACGGAATTTTAATTTGTCAAAGTCACTTATGTTTTTCTTCAAAAATGTACAGTTTAAATCTATAATTTTTTTCAATTCATTATGTATATTTTAATCATAGGACAATGCAGTGTTTGATTCTCGTAGACAAAGGTGACACGAATCACAAAAGGTCAAGAATCACTACTTTACGAGTATTATACATATTACTAACATCTGATGCATACATGCGAGTCATTAAAATATTATAATCCGCAGGCAACTGACGAATCTAGTATATGTTTGAGTAATATCACATGTTTAATAGAAATACCGTCCTGTGTTTTTCTAATGGAAAATATAACAAAAATGTTATGTAAAACAAACGAAAACGGAAAAAACCTTTAAAACTGGGGCTGTAAATAAAACACCAATTATTAAAAAAAAAAGGACGTCCTAATAGAGACGGGTGCAACCACTGTTATAGGTAATTTGATGTATAGCTTTAAGCAACGATAAACCATTGTTAACGAAAAAACGATTCTGAGTGGAATTCAGTTGATAGTGATGCTTTGTCAACAAAATATAAATGTTATAGTAAAATAATTAATTAGGCTTTACATATTGTTTTTAATAATATTTGTTTAATGTTGTACCAATTTCTCCGGTTTCCTACGTTTTTCCCGGTTTACCTGTTTTCCCCAGTTTTTCAAATTTGCTGAGAAAACTCCGAAGAAACTCGATAAACCACCTCTTTAAAGTACTTCTCCAGTGAAATTTCCTTTTAGAAAAATTGCTATCATTATAGGTTGGAGCAAAATTCCTGTTGGAAAAGCTGTTGAAAACAAAATCGTATTATTATACAAATATATTTCGTACATTTTCTCGTTTTTTTTTTCGGCTTTTCGCATTTGATGAGAAAACTCTTGAAAAAATCAAAAAATGGCCTCTCTAAGGTACCTCCCTACACTTATTACCTTTCAGAAAAGGTACTACACGTAATATCGTAGCAAGTCCTCTGGTAGAAAAGTGGTCCACAGAAGAAAATAAAAAATAAATAAACATCTTTGTAAAACCATAAGCTTTTTCGCTCCAATAAATTGAGCTTACCTCTTCTCACTAATTAATATAATACGTAGTGTGAATTCAGATGGGTAACACGTTAGGTTAAAATAGAGTGAAGGAACAATAATAGTTTTACAATAATAGGGTTTTTCGCAGAAAACACCTTTTCGATAGTAAATCAGTAAATTTAATTTAATTTTTCAGAAAATAACTTAGAATATGCGAATTCTCCGTTCGGCGGTACCTTATTTAACATTTTTTCCGGATTTTTTAGATATTAAATATGAGAAAATTAAAAAAAAAAATTAAGAATGTTTGCCGAACTGAACTCCACTCAGAATCGTTTTTTGTTTGCAATAATTCATCGTTGCTTACACTGCTAACAGCAGAGCCTGATTTAGAACTTTTTAGGCCCGGGACAAAAAGAAAAAGTTGGCATATTTTTAATCAATTTAATACAAATATTTCTTATCTCATACACATATATTTTGTATGAAACCGAAAAAAATAATTTATATTTTTACAAGTATTTTCGACTGTGTAAACTTTTTTTGGTATTCTTCAATTTTAAGAATTAATTAAAATTAAAAGAATAATTAAATCCAGTAGGTGGGCTCCTGATCCGCATTGGCCCTGAACAAATACCCACAATGTCCTTGCGTAAATAGGGCCCTGGCTAACAGTAATTAAACTAAATTCATGTTGCCTACGCCTATCTTCTCAACATTCCACCCATGTTGCGGAGTTTAGGTATTTTTTAATTTTAATTGCCACAAATATAGAATAATTGGTAAATCCCGATTCGTTAAATCGTTTATAACCGATTAACAGTAAAAACCGAATACCGGCGTTGAAAATTTCGAATACCGCCAGCTGGAATAATAATACACATTAAAAATTATTGCTCGAATCACCCATATTATAGTCTTGATTTGTCATTTTAACCGTTAAAAAAAATAATCCAAAAAACCATACTAATGATATTATAAAATGCGCAGGTTTTTTTTTTTTTTTTGCTGCAGTAAAACAATGAACATTTTTTGGCGATAACGAAATATATATAACAATAGCTTAACACATCACTACGTGGTGTCCGTCGAATATGTTCATGTATCTACATTATCCGTGTTGTGTTCATTACTAAACCGTCCAATTGTTATCGAGACAAGGCACACACTATAGATATATATATATATAAATTATTATTATTATTATAATTATTATTCATGAATTTAAAGAGTCTTTTTCTAAGATCAGTGTCACGGTCATCGTCGTTGTCGTCTTCGTCGTGAAAGTGTATTTAATTCGGTACATAATATTAAATATAGTTTTTATCGTTCGCGTGAAAAATACGTAAAAATCTAAAGCCCGAGGGGTGAGAAGGTGGAAAACGGCCAGGATAAAATTTGTTTCGAGAGAAAAATCCCAAATTTTTATTTATCATAACAACATAATATTATTAAAATGTTCATTCATGAATAACGAAATATAATACATAAAATTATATGAAATTAATATTATCTGTAAGACAGCTAACGCCTAGGGCATTTCGAGATTATTAGGACGATATAATCATTAATTTGTCGGTCGGAATTTTATTAATGGAGCAAATCCTGATTTGAGAATTTCGGATTTTGAAATTCCGATTTTACGTTTCTATTATAGTAATTGTAAAATTATTACTATAATTTAAATTCGTTTTGACTAAATCAAATATAATATAATGATTGTATACGATTATCGATAAATTATCATATACTTTGACATGGATTTAAATATATCATATAGATAGCATAGATGTATTATAACTTGGGTTGGAAATGGAATACATAAAGCCTAGAAAAAACCTTCAAAAAAAAAAAAAAAATGACAAAAATTAAATGTCTTATTTGTATTCAAAAATACATGAAACGAATTTGTAACAAAACGAGCCCCACACTCGTTATTTGGGTTTTGAAATACTATTATTGTCTGATAATATAATAATATCCGGTACTTGATCGTTTTTTTTAGTACATAAAAATCTCGCTAGCTTGAGAAAATCTTAAAACTAAATTAAAATTCGAATTTTCGATCCAACAATTATAACTGTCTATAAAAACCACTTGATTCGTGCAGATTTTTAAAAACAAAACCCCGATTACGGATTCAAAACTTGCTATTTTCTGATTTTGTTGGATTGCTGAAGAATGTGGATTTCTAGGCGGAAGTTTCGTGTCCAAACAGCACCGGGATCGGTAGGCCGCGGTAATACGGAGGGGAGAAAAACGCATATAGTATACTGTACAGCGGTGGAAAAAAAAACCCCGGATTCGCTTCAGTTCGCGATAATCCGGGTTTTGAAATATGAAACATGAAATTTATTTGAAATCCGGACTTATAAAATGTCGCAGAATTACGGGACGCTGGCGCATCGGCATCATCGTCGCGCGTCGCGTCGCCGACCGTTTAATCACGCGTCGAGCGCCGACCCGTTGTAATAATAATAATAATAATAATAATAATTCGCACGCACATCAAAGCGGGGTCGACCTAGTTCGTGTCGACCCGGCACTCGATTTGTGATTAACCTACAATCCGATATAGGTCCACCGCCGCCGCAGCCGCCGATCGTATACGCGCCGTGTGCGGCGGTGAACGGCGGTGATGGAGGCGACACCGGCTCTGCCGCGGCATCCCGCTGCCCGTTGCCAAATCGTTATAATTTCGTACAAGAGGCTCTTGGCTCTTCGGGGAACGGAACGAATGCGAGACGTCGACCGCGGCGGCGGCGGCGGCGGCGGACGCTCGTGACGCACGCAATGTCGCGCATATCCTGGCCAGCGGCCAGAGGACTCTCCCGACCGCCGTCCCGTACTGGTATTGTATTTTATATACAGCGCGCGTGTGCACACACACGCACAAATTGCGCGCGCGAGACACAAATAAAAATATATATTTCGGGCTCGTGACGTGTATAATTGGGAAATCTCTCGGCCGTCTACAACTAATGCCGCCGCCACGCCGGGCGTCTATCCTGCCGGCCGCACGACTAAACGCCCGTACCCGGCGGCGGCGGCGAATGATGACCGCGCGGTCCGACGACGTTTTGACAACAAAAATAATAATAAATACGATAATAGTTTATCGCACGGCACGTGGTGGTTTAGTTTTCAAATTAAAACTAAGCGATGTAATTACATAAACGCTCGGAGGGGGGTGGGCAATACAGGGCCTTTGCCCCCTGCCACACCAGCTGACAAACTTGTTGTGTTTAAATAATTTGTCTGTTTTTGTTTTCTTTATTGAATTATATATTGCGCAAAGTATAAACTATTAAATCTCCCCTCACCCCCTTGGAAAAATGTCTGTGGGCACTAATTTGTAATAATGCAATGAGTTAGTGGCGCCGTTTGGGAACGGGGGGGAGGGCCCATATCTCCCCGCTCAACGTGATACTTACAATATTTTCGAGATTGAATCCTCATTGCAAACTGCACCCTTAAAATATAATTACATGTGTAGACTGTTGTTTTTCAAATAGCACGTCATAATAATTATGTGTGCTATAAGTCTAGGACACGAATTTGTATGGTAAAATAAAAAGCTGATTTACGATGCTGATATTCTCTAAAAAAAAAAAAAACCTAATAATATTCTCTTTCTCTTAAAAATTAGAAATACTAGATTGTACTGTTCAAAATTAACAATTCGTCAGTAGAAGGTAACTTAACCTTTAAAATGTTACCTACCTACCACTTTCATTGATTTCGGTTAAGTGCAAAGGGAGAAAAAGTGTTAGTCACAAAAACGTACCTATTTTAGAAATATTGTAATATATAAATTATAAAGAAATATGGGTTTTAAGCAAAAATAATAATTAATGAATATCAAAATATGTTTTATAACGTTCGTTTTTTCCCTTTTAGAAAAAGATGCACAAGCAAGTGATATAAAATATTTTAAAATAACAAATGTGTAATCATAATTTAAAATTGCAATAATTTTTTTTTTCACAAAATTCACAAAATATTCTGAAAGATACTAAATAAATTAAATTATCCTTAGACCCCGAAATATTCTCAAATATGCAAAAAAAAGTCTATTTTTGATGTGAAATCGATGTTGATAAATCGATCATTATTTTTGCTCTAGTAAAATAACTACACATACTCAATAAACTACATATATTTTTATGTTAAGACATAAAAATCTGGTCTTTAGTTATAGTAGTTAAAAATTTATTGCCAGTGTAGTAGGAAAGAGCATTATTCAATAAAAAATGAACATGACATTTATTACCCTTCCTCACTCCTTCCATCTGAATTGCAAATGGTTTTAACTAGTAAACGGTAAATCCAATATACACGTCTTTAGAAAAATATTTTTTTTTTTCGAATATGTGTTGAAAAGGGATGGAGTGCTGCTGTTTAAAAATGTAAAACTCATTGGAAATATATAGATTACGGATGAACATTTGAAAATAGTATTGAAATAAACCTTAAACAATTCCATGATGATTGAAAGTAATGTATGTAAATCAAATTTATTCAAAACCCTCCGAGTAAACGGTCAAACTATGTGTTGGAAAAAACCATCATTTATATAGATGAAACGATCTATTATATTTATTATACCTACTGATGAGTGCAACCGAAAATATAATTACCTGCAATAACTGTATAGTTTTCAAAATGGATGCTGAATTCTACTGAATCCGCCTAATTGACTGATATTTTTCAAAAATCAATCCAAAAATGGTATATAGGAAGATCGATAAAACAATTTATTGATTCCTTGCAAAACTGTTCGCACCATCTACAATACGAATAGCGTATGACGCGCACGGCTATATAATAGTATGATAATCATACTATCCATAAAAAAATATTGTTGTAGCCAGAAAAAAATTATTTAAAAACAAAAACTGCGATTTTCGGGATTAACGGGTGGTTGTTAACACATGATTATGTTTTTTAGCCATAAATAACGCATTTAACGGCAGATAATAAAACGATGCAAACCAACCATCACATACGAATAATGCAACATTATTAATACTATTTTGTTAGTAGGTATAACGCATGTACAATGTACACATTAAACAATATTGTTCAAATATTAACATTTAACACAACTAAAGCTGCGTTGTAATAATATGTTTTATAGTTTTATCGGCTGTTATCATAGCTATTAGGTATCGATTTTGCAATGCTACTTGGCTGAACCACAGAGCTCGCAGATAAAACGCTTCAAACAATAAAAATAAATAATAAAAATAAAATAAAAAAGACGTCCTAGGATATTGGGGACGGGCGCATCCACTGTTATAGGCAACGATAAACCATTGCTCACAAAAAAACGATTCTGAGCGGAGTTCATTGATAGTGATGCTTTTTCAACAATATATATTTCATTTTATCATATATTAAAATAATTAAATAAACTTTATATATTTTCTTAAATAATATTTGTTTAATCTTGTACCGATTTTCCCTGTTTTCCTACGTTTTTCCCATATTTTATTCCGGGTTTTCACATTTGCTGAGAAAACTCCTAAAAAAATCAAAAATTACATCTCTAAAGTACCTCCCCAGTAAAATTTTCTTTTTGAAAAATTTCTATCATTGAAAATTTTTGGTAGAAAAATTGTGCACAGAAAAAAAAAAGGCCGTAATATATTTTAACTTACTAACTCGTATACCTTATGTTTTATTTTTACCTTTTTTTTTTCAGTTTTTCAAATTTGAAGAGAAAACTACTGAGAAAATTTAAAAAGAGCCTCTTTAAAGTACCTCTTTAGTAAAATTTCCTTTCAGAGACATTGCTATTATTGAAAATTGGAGCAAAATTGCTAGTAGAAAAGTTGTGCATGGGGAAAAAAATAAAGTAATATTTTTGTAATATATTTCGTACACATTCCCGCTTTTTCGGTTTTTCAAATTTTATGAGAAAACTCCTGAGAAAATCGAAAAATTACCTTCTTAAAAGAACCTTTTTACACCGATTTCCTTTCAGAAAAGCTGCTACGCTTAGAAATCCGAGTAAGTCTTCTGGTTGAAAAGTTTTAACAAATAAAAAAATTAAAAAAATAAACATCTTATTAGAAAAATTTTTCTAGATTCCCCCAAGTAATAATGAACATTGTTTTAGTAATTAGAAGTGTAACCTAGTTACCCATAGTATGTATGCTTAGAAACAATTCAAGATAATCGAAGAATCTTATTTGAAAAAGATAAAATGTTGACATTTTAATATTCATTTATTAAAATAGTAAAAAAAAAACAACTAATTTGTAAGATATTAACCCCCAAATAATCCCCAAGTAAGACCCTTAGAGAGGGCGCTTAAAAATGAATACACTTGAGTAATAATTGCCTTAACACGGCTCTGATATAGAAACTAAATTATCCTATATCCTATAACTTCTCATCTAAAACACAAGCTCACAAGCTTTATGCTTAAAGGGGAGTTGCGAATACTAACTTGTTTTTTTTTCTGTATATTATTGTAAAATGTTATATATATTTGCTAAATAAATTTTGTATTGTTATTTTAAAATAGTTGCCTACTCATGATGTGAAGTATGTTCCGCTTTTATGTTTTTTTTTTCTACAATCAAAATAAAAACCTGTTGCATCTATAAAAACGTGCAAGCATAAATAAAAAAAAAAAGTCGTCCGCAAATGACTACACTAATTAAAACTGATAGTAGTGGCATTGATCGTACGCCCATAATAATTGTCTTATTAATTTACCAGTTTTTTTAATCCACTTGTACAGAGTTGTACCTACACATATAAAAAATATTCTACATATCGGTTTGTACATGTAGGATCGTGTATGCATCTTTCCAGAATAATAATGAGATTTCGGCAAACCACACATTCAGTCCTATATTTAATATAGATATATTGTATATTGTGATATATATGTATATAACTTATCGTGAAGTCATCACATTGTCTGCAACGGCTTATGAGGTTTAACCTCAATGAGGTCGGTTGATAACGCTTTAAATAATAATAATAAAAGGATTTCGTTTATTACGCTTCCGTCTGCAGAGACAAATTATGTTACTATTATTATTTTTTTGTTTTTTATTTTAACAATATAGTATTGTTAAGGTTAGAAAAACTTTACAAACGTGTTTTGGAATATTATACTATTTTGCATACTGTGTAGCGTTAAAGAACATAGAATAAACACTATTTTTAATCATATAATATATTAAATAAAAATCAGATTGATTGAACAGCTTATCAATGGTTATTTTAACAACCGGAGGTTTTTAGTAGATTTCATCACAATTAAAAATTAACAATTGACAAGAAATATTATAAATACGAAATAATTGAAACTAACGTAAACAGCAATAAATTATTTTTCACTGAATTTTCCTCTTCTCCCACCCTCCCACACAAATAACTATATTATAGCATTTTGATAGATTAAACGCTAATACCAAGGTAAACAAAATGTCACCGTTTGTGTCTGAGTAAATTTTAATTTTATATTATTTGAACGGGCTGGGAACGTAATGCGATATTACGCGCACCCGGACACCAATTTCTTTTGTCCACCACTAACACCTAGGTACAAGGGTATGGAAGGACAGCTGGATGTGTAGTGGTGTGATAGCTCGAACTGCAGTGGTCGGGGTCGCAAATACTGTCCAGCTATGTAACGCGTGTTCTGTATAAACGTGTATGTGTGTATATGGAAATGCGTGTGTACATATAACTAACGGAAAAAGGAAACTAAATGAAGTCGAATACGGTAAATTAATTGGCAACTATGTTGCTATACAATAATAAATTCAGAAACTAAGTGATATACATGATAAATAATTCACAGCAATAAAATTACAATATCGGAATGCGCAAATAATTAAGAAATCGTGGTGATTTGAGAACATAAAAAATAACAAATTATTTGGCGATTAGCACAACCTTCAACAATATATCATAAATATCTACTAAAATAATATGTACGAAAATAAACTCACAGTACCTAAGTCGGTGCACTGCTGACCAGCTGCTACCTGTACCGATTCCTAAACTAAAACTTATTCACAACAATCAAAATTCACAACGGTAACAATAATAATAGTAGGTAACAATAGTATTACGGTTTAATAATAAACAGGCGTCTATTTGAGACGCTGGAATACTTCAAGTATGTAAGCTATTAGAGCCGCAACATTAGTAAAAGTTTACAAGAAACGCAAAAAGCCTTACATACGGTACCACTGCTCACGGTATGAACGGTTAAAACAGACTAAAGGTAGGTAAAGGTACACCGGTCTGCCGTACGGCGTTAATCTCTTCCGGAACTTAAAACTACTAACAATAATTATTGACAAAAACTTCTAATCTAATTTTTGTGTGTATGTGTGTGTGTGTGTGTGCCAGCTATCCCTCCCGTGACCGTGAATATTTATTTATTTCCGTCTCAAGTTGCGGCGGCAAAATTATTTTATATAATAACATTCATAAATTAAATAAATTTTAACTATATTGAAGTGTTTGAGTATATTATTATAAATAACAATTATTATTAAAATACTATATTAATATTTAACGTAATAACGTTCCTTTATATATTATTTTCAAAAATATTTATCGCGAGAAAATTCACGAAAAAGCATGCGTTATATTTCAAATACGATACAAATTCTATTATAGAATTGTATAGAATAAATTAGATTAATCATTTTCTAACGTTAAATTATCATAATTGCCATACTTTTACGGTTAAAACCGGTACACGAATTGAATAATTTGTTTAAAAAATAACATTTATATCGAATGCAGGTTGATGTTAATGTTTCATATTAATCATAGTATATTATATACATGTAGACAATATTCAAATTGATTGATTTTAAATCATTTCGTCAATATTTGAAGTTAGTTAAATATCATTCTGAAACTGACATACTCAGTAAAAGATCTATAGGAAGGGAGTTCAGGTGGTCTCTTGACCCACAATTAATTTTTGATGATAAAATTGGCCTCTTTGGTCTCTAAAAAAGAACTGAAAATGTACATATACAGCAAAGTGAGTAATTATCTATAAGTAATATTAAAATCATATCTTTATCCTACATGGCGTGATCTGTCACTGGTATTTCCTATATCCCTATTGAAAATAGGTCACGTTATTGTTGAATGAGATAAAAAAAAAATACCACCCAAGTCTGATAACCAAGAACCTTCCTTTATTATCTGGTTCTGCTGTAGTAGTATAATAGAATGCGTTCGCAGAACTGATAAAATGTTATATTTATAACCTGATAATAAAAACAAAGCAATCAATAAGTACCTTAACCTTCCCCTTCCCCAAATGGTTGAAATATTAAAAAAAGTATTTTATTAGGTACAGATATATACTTCACTTGAAAACAATCATTATAAACTATATAAATTGAAGCATATAATAATGTATATTCAGAGAATCAAACTTGAGTAAAATTATTTTTAAAAGTATTTAGAATAAATATTCCAATACATACAAAAATTAGTATTCAGAATATGTATTCAAATATTTTACAAAAGTATTTTCAAATTTTTCCGTTTCCATATTTTTCAAATACTTTCAGCAAAATGTAGCGTTTTTCAATGAAAATAAACGTAAAAGGAATGAATAGGAAAGGAAGACCGAAAAAAAGATGGTTGGTTGTAATTGAAAATGATATGAGGATGGTGGGTAAATGCGAGGACGATGCGGGGAATTGGGTTGAGTTTGAGTTTAAGACAAGAGTTACTGATCCTAAATAATTGGGATCAAGGCAAAGGAGAAGAAGAAGATTTTAATAAAAATGTAAAGTTAAGTTCGGATAATTTGAGGGAACTATAAATATTATGTTAATAATTATACATTATATTTTAACTATTGGGAATTTCGAAAAATGTTTTAAATCAAATACCACTGGGTGAAAAATTATGTATATTTTAAAGTAATATGTCAGACAGACCATTTTTACTAACCGTAAAAGTGTTTTCCGAGAAAATAAAATAATATTTTTCCAGTTAAGCATTCAACAATCTAATACGAGACTAAGAAAAATTATTCTAGGGATAAAATAATACAATTTTTAGAAATACTTAAATAAGAGTACAATAATACTTTTTAAGAGGACTTAGTTTATTTATACGACATTTACTGTCTCCGTCTTACAAATGCGAGACAGCAAATCTGTGTTCAGTAGAGCAAATTTCGTACCCTTAATTTCCATATTCAAGTAAATTGATTTATTACCAAAATTAAAGGTGATGTGTGCCCTAGCATTGATGATTTTTCGATATTTTTATTTTTAAACGAGGTATGAATATGTGGAAATATCACAATTGAAAAATGATTATATCTTGCTTAAAAATTAAAATATCGAAAAAAAATCAACGCTAGGGCACATATAATATTTTTACCTTAAATTTTAGTTATAAGCCAATTTGCTATAATGTTAAAACTAACAGCACAAAATTTGTCATATGTCACGTGTTTGTAAGACGGGGACAGTAAATGCGGTTGTGGCGTCCTTTTAAAAAGTATTCGGAATATTATGTCTGTATAATATAATATGTTTTTATAACAGCCATAACGGGTGATTTTAAATAATTTTATTTAGACCTTCCTCTCTTAAAAAAATTCCTGAGTGTGTCCTTAGTCCTAATTAATGACACTAAAAAGTAGCCTCTCAAAAATAGCTGACCCACAGTTGTGAAACTCTAGATCTGTTACTGGACCTACCCATAATTTCACAAGATTCATCACTCACCAGTCAAATTAACTCATCAAAAGTAAAAATTCCAATAAACAATATTTAAACACTCCCGTAAAACAAATACAAATTCTAACTAAGGACATCAAACTATAATTAATTTTTCAACTCATAACATGGATTCCTCCTTTAGTGTAATTCAGTTTCTGTGACTCCTTCCAGTCGAGAACCACCAAAATAAGTAGTATTTGGATATTACATCAATATTTATCTGTTTTACAAAATGTTTTTTTCTAATTTTTCCCAATTACTGTGAAAGCCAATTGGAAAATCCAAAAATTCACTAACTACATCCAAAATTATACAAAGACCGTCCCTTATTGTCATTTTTTGTTTGGAGTAAGAGTTTTGATAGAAAATGTTTTCAACGAAAGATAAAATAAAATAATAACCATATATCATAGTAAGACCAACGGATTTCTCACTTCGTTTAGAATCTAAAAAAATATATAATTATAATACTTACAAGTAACACTTAAAGAATTTTACAAATGTCCTGTCAAATATTAACAAAATAGGTGAATATTACAAACGAGGATACCCGACCCCAAATGGTTGGGATGAAGGCAAACACAAAGAAGAAGAATAATTAATTCTTAATAATTAATTAAGAATAATTATTAACAAATTAAGATTTGTATTCTATTTAGGTTTATATACATAAGCATAATATATTAGGTTACTAAAGTTTTCAAAAATGTGTATGCAATTATATAGTTCATTGTTTAAAACATGCTTAGAAACCGGAAACTTAGCATGTTTATAGAGTGAACTTTCCTGACTTGTTTTTTTTTTTTTACGAAACCCTTCCAAATTCAACACTATTAATATTGTTAAAAATCCGATCCAATATTTATATTAATATAAGCAATAGTTTGTGCTAGAACAAACGGCATAAATGTTAATTATTTCTAGTCGGAATACAATAAAAAAAACTTAACAATTCATTAAAAAAATTTACAAAACCAAAAAACATAAATGTACATTACATTAGTTATACAGTTACAAAATAACTACTGTGGAATGTGGAATAATATTATTGTTGATAAAATGTAACAGGTAGAAAAATGTGGTAACATAATAAGATAACATGCTAGTATATGATTATTGTTAGAACATAGATAGGTACCTCTGACTTTATTATATAAATAAACGATCAATGGTTGTACGAACGCAATTATTCAAGACCTAAATCGTATAGGAAAAAACATATGCTGGGTTTTTTTTCGTCTGGTTTACTTAAATTAAAACTGTTAAATAATCAGTATACATAGTATACATATTGACACATGTTTTAAAACTGTACACGGGTATACCTACCTACCTAAGTTATTTCATGCGCCTGCTGCAGTGTATGTTCATTAAATTATTAATAATATACGGTTAAATGTTCACCGCTCGCCCGTACGAAATAAAAATATATTTTTAATTTAATTTTTAAAAAACGCGTAGATTAAGCATACAGGTACTCTACTAAAAAAATATGGCAAACACACAATAAGTAGTATAGTAGGTACTTGTTTTGTTGCGAATCATTAACTAGTCAAATTTGTCACTATGAACAAAGTTTATAATATTATTATCAAAATCATAAGCTTTTTATTATTATAATTGTATTTTTTTTGTCAAAAATATCGCAATAGCAAATATGTGAGCTCACCGGAATTTTAAGACAAGGTATAAGAACAGCGTGTGAATGTTAAAAGAAGAAAACATATTTTTCTTTGACAATTGCGGACACGAGAAGACGATAAGCCAGTCTATAAATTCATCACTTTTGCACGCGTAAGACAATATTGACAAAATGCAAAATGCAAAAAAAACAATTGAAAGCGCACTCACGTTGGTTGAGGTTGGCCGTTACATTTGACGCGGTCCACATTTCTGAAACCAGAAAATTATATGATTTTTAAACAAATATCTACATAACATATTGATAATCCTGTAAAACATACGTTATAATTTAATACTGGTGCCTAAATTGCAGTCGCGCCAAAATTGCATGTACAATATACATTCAAATATAATTTAAGTAATTTTTGACAACGGCTTGCAAGGATTTTTTCAAATGAAACATTATCCCTCCCTACTTTGAAACCGAATTTCGACGAAAGAAAAATACATTTAGACAATCTACGCTAAGCAATATACAATTATTAATTAACTTGTTTGAAAAACAATTTTAAAAATAAAAGATTTTTAAACAATAAAACGGAAAAATTAAACTTACTGAGATCCATCCATATCTTAGGATATTGCGTGAACCATTTTATTCAACGTCAATCATGTACGTATATACTTAGGTAGGTAGATAGGTACTATAATAATATGGAAATAACGTTGTAATATACGTAAAATAATGAAAATTGAATATTATTATTATCGAGTTATAACAACTATGTTTGAGATCGACGAAAGAACCGCAACTGAATGAACAATACGTTTTATTTTTTGTACCGACGTATATACTTATGTAAAAAACATATAATATACGAGCCATACATCGGTTATCTCTCGAATTTCTCATGACTATAGAGACCAAAGACCTTTCATTAAATAGATATAGGCCGACTGGGCACAAATTTAATGATAACAATAATTTACGTTACGTGTAAGTAGGAAAATATTGAAGATAAAATGTTGTTAAAAATTTCAGAAATTTAACAAAATCGACATATTTACCGAATAAAAAAAAAAATGATTATTATAATTTAACGGATAAACGGATGACGATAAAATAGAATTAATTCGATAAATAATTTTTTAAATATTTTTTACATTTATACCTAATTCAATTTATCTATACATATTGTTTACTGCAGTAGTTTAATATTTAATGTGATGTAAACCGCAATAGTGCACAATTTTGATAATCAATCATTTACTGCGTACTTCATTCAAATATTTTTGTTTTCTCGGTGTAATTTCTGAAAACAAAAAAAATGTTTTAATCCCCGATGTAACTAAAAACTTGAAATATTATATACGAGTCATTCGAAATGGTTTATTCTGTTCGGTATTCGTCACGGTTAGAAAATCAAACACACTATATTATTATAATTTATAATCTATAGATGTCGTATCGAATGATAATCGTGTTTTGAAAGCATACATATAGGTACGTACAAAAAAAATTAAATCTACACATTTCACAATAAATGTATAATAAATAATAATGTATTGAAAACAATGTTAATTACTATAGGTTTTGCGGTACATAACAACATATGAATAATAATAAGAAAACAAATTATCTATAGATCCTTTATGATCCATTTAAGTAAAAAAAAAACGATCAACTTTCATTTCTCTAGGTCGGAGCTATCATAATAAACCTATACCTATATAGACGTTCTACACCTACCTAGTATTTAAAAATGATCTATCTACCTAGAAACCGGATAGGGCGCAAACCATGTAAACTCGTGATTAATAATTATATGTATTATTATATAATATGTACACACGTTATTGTCACAAACCTATTATTACTCTATCACTTATCACTCATCATCCGTAACCACGTATTATTATTATATTTTATCTGATGATGACGGGGCCAACGAGGTTAAATTTCACTGTGATGGTCTCCTAATTCTTCCGTCAAACGTTAAATTTATTATTAATGTGCTGCATTAATAATATAAAATATTGTCCTTTAAAAACGAACAATATTTTAAACATTCAGTCGATTGAAATTTTTCCGAATGCGAATTAAAATTAAAATACTATACGTGCAATGGTGTGTGCAGGGGAGGTAGATTAATGTCTCATTCCCCCCTTCCTATTGGTTTAAAAATACAAAAGATATATGTATTTATTTAGTATTGAAATGTACGTATAAATTTCACTAAAATTACAAGAAAAATTTGGTTTTTCGGAACCGACTTTTAAATTGCCAGTTGGGCAGGAAATAAGATTTTTTATAATTAATTCATATTTATTATTTTCTGCATCCTCTCCTATTAGAAATTTTTGGAAAAGCCACTATTCAATTATCCACATTACTCCCTTAGGTCCAATCTTTAACTATCATTATCAATTTCTAAGGTATATATATGTTATGGGCAAATATCAAAATCTGGCAAATCTCAGAAACACGAAGTGTCCACGATATTTGGGCAAAACGTCATATTTCGGCTTTTACCTAGACAAACCTAGTTGTGACCAACTTCATTTGGGCAAATCTGTAACGTCCATACATTTATTTTATAAATAAATAAATCGAATAAATTAATATATTTAAAAAAAATCTTACAACAAAAATAGCTAAGGTTTACCAAATGTTTATTTTATATAGTCACTATATGTCGAAAACTAGATATTTTCGTGCAAGAACCAATTTATTACTGAGGAGAGTAAATATTGTAATATTATTAACATAATACTTACCTACTGTGAAAGGTTGAAATTTACGTTACGAAATTAATGTTAGAGATTTGCTTGAATGAGGTTGGTCACAACTAGGTTTGTCCCGGCAAACGCAGAACTATGAAGTTTTGCCCAAGTACCGTAGACAGTTCGCGTTATACATATAAATATATCGATTTATATATATATATAGGAATCAATAGGTTTGAGAATCAACCAAAAATAACGTAATCGTAATTCGTAATAAAAATTTAAAAATATCGATTTTCTTAAGATGCTATAAAAATATAAAACCTATATATATACTTTATTTTTAGTTTTACTTCATAGATCATAATCAACAATAAGCATACATGCATAATATAGATACAAACATTTACTAAAAACTAAAATATTTCAGATAATAATATCATACGCTGTATGGTGTGCAGAAAAAAAAAAGAACAAGTGCCTTGATATTATTTGTATTGCGATGTATACAATAAACATCTTATATATTGATGATAGAATAAAACTATTATAATATTATTATTCGTGAAGACGTGCTAAGGCAGGTGTACAGTTAAACTATTGGTCCCGTGTGCTGAAATTTATTGTACAATGATAAAATACAATTGAAAATTCTATACAAGAAAAAAAGAAATTATGCAGTGCGAGGCAGTTGGCCATATAGTATAGCAGAATCACAAGGATAAACAAGATATATAAATACTCCATATGCTTGTAAAACATCAAATAAATTATCTAACTTGAAATGTCATAACATTTAGAGTTGTGAAAACAAATAAAAAAAGTGAAATTCACCAGATTTATAAGTTGTATATAGTAATGTATACATTATTGTGTACCTTGAATATTACATATATTGCAGTTTTGGATGAGCCACAAGCGAGAGCAAACTGATATATTTCATTATTGTTTAAAATTAAAATTGAACGTATGGGAAATCGATTCGGTTAACCGATAACATTTGGGCAGACTGTTAATTTTATATAATTGTGAAATTCTCTTCTATACACAAACGATTATATGAAAAACATTTATTCATTTTCAGTTACTCTATACAATTTAGATGAACTGTATTATTAGTTATAAAATAGGTAAAATCGTATTCATTGTAAACTGCAGACAGTAAAGAATCGAACCCATCAAAAAACCCACCGTTATCTTCTAAGTCCGTGTCTGAATGAAAAACCGCAGCAAAAGAAAGCGATATTACCAAAATACAGATCTATTATAGATAAAACAATTTTCTAGGGGCAAATAAATAGGTATAAGAGTATTAACAAGTTCCGAAACACTTCAACTATCCGAAAATGTGTATATTTTAACACGTTCTATCGATAGAAAAATGAACATTCATTCTGTCCAGAATATATAAGAATTACATCCTATATACACATAATACTTTTATGAATACAACGTTCATAAATAACCGCATAAACTGTAATCATGTAGATTATATAATCTGTAACTATATATTATAATCTTTGACAATTTGTATTAAAATATCATTATAAATATCGTATATATTGATTTTAATAGCATTCATATACAAGTGCAGTGATAACTCTGATCTCTATAACTGTCTGTTATGCTATGTTTTTATTCGAATTTACTAGGTTATCCTTTACATTTTATTTTTTTAAATTTTGTATCGGTTATAATCGTTGCCTAATAACGTCGTAACATCATAAATAAATAAAACGCATAATATTATGAACTTTCTATATAACTTATGTTAATAATTATCAATGGGAGAGGGAGACAAATTACTATTAACGCATCGGAATACTATTATAATAATATTATACTTTCGATACTTTCATAAACAGGCTAATTCATTTATCATAATAGAAACGGCCATTATCTATATATATATACGGAGATTTTGAGTTAATTCGATTTTCTCAATAATTATCTACAGAATCGCGTTTAATGCACTCATATTTAAAATAGGTTTTCAACATTTTATCCTTAGTCCGTATAGATACACACTACACATATCAACTTTCGATTTTCAAAATAGTAACACACAATTTTTTTAAAAACTCAAATTCAATTAGAGACAATTGTGATAATATCGTTAATTGGTTATTATTTTATTAGATATTTTAAAATTTAGACTGTGTAGACAGTATAGAAGCAATAAGAAAAGTTAATAGTAATTTCATATTCACGCATATAGATAACTTGAACTCATAATATTACAAAATACTATACGCGGTGATCAATCGATTGTAAGATACTCATTATCCCGGAATATATTAACTCTTTTAAACATTTTTTTTTTAAAAAAAAACAAATTAAGAAACATTCTGCTATAAAATGTTACATTATCATTATTTTTGGGGGTGAAACGACTGCCTATTTTTGATTTTCAAATAACAACCTATATTAAAAATGCTATAAATATATGGAATATTAGTGTTTAAATTTTTCATTTCCGTCAATCCGTTAACGAGATACTTCACTTTTAAGTTTAGGCAGAGGGAGAGTAGTGGAGCTCCGGGCACTGTGCCGCCACATAAATTATGCTCCGCTACTCTTCCCCAACCCAAACTTTAACGTGGATTACTCTCGTCAGCGGATTAACGGAAATGAAAAAAAATTTAATTTATACAAATTACAATTCGTGTAAAAAGAATCAGTTTGCAGTAAAAATCAAATGTCCTTATAATATTATAATGGTATTATATATACGTTGTTCATACATACATATGTATATAATATATATATAATAACACTGTATGCCGATCCTTGATACTAGGAGCGCAGAATACGTACTTCAAGTGGTTCAAATGAATCACCTAAATTTAAGAGTGGGTGGGTGGATGGTGACATACGTGTTTCAAGTCTTCATCCGATTACGAATTGATATAATTTACCAATCGAGACAGATAAGTTTATATTAAGTAATATTACTGATAAATTCTGTAATTATTAGTCAACTGCCGTCCTAACCTAACGCCGCATAGGCGTTTTGCGTCCTCCGTTTCAATCAATGCAAGTCGAGAATAATTGTTCAAGATGATTTTCGAAGAACTCATGGAACTGAAGCCTCAACTACTCAAAGCATTCGACATTGGCATTAAACGTTCCAAGAAATTGGTTGTTTGTGTGTACAGAAACGCTCAGGTCGACCTCGTACCTTATTTGGGATGAATTTGAATAAGTACCGTATAGATGTATGTCAGGTGGCCTGTAGGGGTCATATTGAACATTTGTTAACCAAATTAATTAAAACTTAATTATTTTAAAAATACTTCTTACTTCATTTTTAAAATATATATACATTTTTGAAATCTGATGAAGACTTTTGAAACATACTGTATAATTTTTTATTGCAATTAAAAAGATTAATAAAATAACATAATCTACTCTAATAAATTATTAATAATCAATATTTTTTAAAAAGTCACTAATTATTTATTAATTATTGGTTAATGTGCTGGTAGGTGGACGGGTAAAATTAGGAATTAAAAATTATAATTTTAAAGTATATACATGTTATGGGGATTTTACTTCCATAGCCCCCCTCCTTTGTTCGCCTCTTGGTGGGTGGGTAATAGTGGGCAGTAGAGTTCAAAATTAATATCATTTGAACCATCAATATTTAAAGAACTCGGCATCATTACCTTGATATATGCTATACAACACTATTATACAATATCGTAATAAATCCAGTGATGTGTGCGGCCACTCTATTCATTTAAAAATACAACAAGTATAGGTATGAGTATTTATTAAGTAATTTTATCTTAAAAATATAATATATTTAAGTCAAATTGCGAGGGAAAAAGATCGATGAAAAATTAAAATTGACTTTGCTTATGGATCCTGCTTTTAAATGTTTATTGTCCAGTTAAGTATACGTGTATGACAGAAGATGGTATTACTATTTACTCATAAATCTTGATTATTATATTTACTATATCCCCTCCCGTTAAAAATTCCCAGGTACGCCAGTGAGATAATAATACTATTTACACACACAAATACATTATAGTATTCCAGACATAATTGTCTAATTTATGTTATTACTTTAATATTATACTATATCGTAATTACGTACAATTATTAGAAAAAAATCTTAAAAAAAAATTGTATGTGCACATTAGTAGACTTAGATAGCTACTTAGCTGGGAATTTCTTAGTTTTAATAATAATAAAAAAAACATATTATAATCACGTATACTCGTATAGACGTACAAAAGTGTTTAATAATCTAAACTCTCGTATATAATATTATAGGAACAGTGATATGAAACGATTATTTTTATATCTGTACGCAAACCACTGACTATGAAAAATGATTCTGAGTAAAATTTAGCACGACATATTTAGAATGCCATAATTTTTACGATTTTTATCAATATTTGATCTTAAAATCGATAAGTACAACTTATAATGTACCTTTCATTAAATTTTCAAGCATTTCTCTTAGGTGATATATAATTTTAATAACAAAAAACTACTAAATTTGTAATTTTTCGATGGGAGCAATATTTCTGGTAGAAAATATAAGTGACAAAAATTAAAAACAATAAAATCGGTAACGACGCGACGCGCCATAAATATTTACCATTTTACCTATAATTTTCTTTTTCGGGTTTTTCTTAATTATTTTAAAAACTCTTTGGAAAATCAAAAAATCACCTTTTTAATGCTCCAACTAGACAAAATTACCTTTCAGTAAAGGTGCTTCACTCTATACATCGGAAAAAAATTTCTTTTCGAAAAGCAGTTTACAAACGGAAAAAAAAACACACATGGATTGAAAATCAACAGATTTTATAACACGGAGTATAAATACGGCCAATAAGAAAAGTTAACCTCATAATTCCTCCCCCCCTCCCCCCATGTGTACGCTTATGGCCCAAACGGTTTATTCATGTATAGGTATTGTATAATACCTATACTTACCATAATAACCTAATATCTTACCATATAAGATTTACGTACTCGAACGTTCTACATCCAAACCATAGTAGTCTTAATCAAGAGCATTTGATCTGTTTCTAAATCGACCTTGGTTAATCAACATTTAAAAAATCATCATATCATCGTCATACTTGTCTGATGAAGATGATAGTGACAAAACTAAAATTATATTAGATATTTTGTAGTTTTTATATCACCTTACACTGAAGAACGCGTCGATGAATTAAATTACATTTTCTTATGATAACAGAATTATAATTATATGACAAGGAAATTATTCACAATTCCACAGAATATTTTTGGTTAAAGAGTTCTAAAAATTGTACAGAACTGAAATCAGCTCAGAAGTATTGGATAACTGTACCAACTATTGGATTATTAATTTTGCAGAACGGATTTTAATTTTACAGAACCGATAGCCTGTTCTTATCCGTTCTATAATTTCATGCAACCCGGTATAAGCATATTGACTAATAATAGTGATAATAAGTAGCAAATCCTAATGTATACTAAAATATTTATATACGATTTTTTTTGAAATATTCCGTCGTCTTTTTAAAAAATCTACCGGTATCCAATAAGAGGTAAAACTTGCGATAACATTCGATAGTTTCATTTTTTGTTATGAGCATTCGCAGGCTTTTTCCAGAAGGAACGGCAAAGGTAATTTCAAAAATAAATTATGTTTTTGAACCAACCATGTTTTTAGTGTTTCTTTTAATAATTTTGATACAATATAGTGGCGTACATCGATGATCATATTGTGAAACAACTTACTGCAGTTGTTAAAACAAAAATAAAATGATCGAAAACAATTTATATATCTTTTGTAAACAAAACAAAACCGTATGATATTTTGTCGTCGTCGTCGTCGTAAAAAAAAAAAAAAACAAATTAGAAATCGTAAAATTATAGTACCCACTTTTTTGTGGCTAGTTTAGCCAAATATGATGATAAAAATTCTATTATTTTCAGCTGAATTGTGTAGACCATATACTATATGTAATATATAATATATATAAAAAATAATAATATTACATAGGTAGTTATTTTTGCTCGAGTATAAACAACGCGACGTCACGAGCAAATTATATGAGTATCTATTATTTTGGTCCTTAACAAATATTGATGGTCCATCGTCTTTTCGTCATAAATTAGGTAATGTACGCGTGTGTATCGTATAAAATACTATTTTTTAGCGTTTTTTTTTTTTTTCTTTAGAAATATACAATAATAAGAATAATGTATTATTACGTCTAGTATACTCGTGTGATTTATATTATATAATACTTATAAATTTATAACGAATATATTTATATATCTGAATATTTCAATGTTGTCGCCGTATTAAAATGAACTATATTAAATTTAGTACTGTTTTTTTTTTTTTTTTTTTAATCATACAAAAAGCATATATTATAATACAAAAAAAAACAACTTAAATGTTTGAATTGTGTTTAAAACGGATATATGTATACATATATATATAGGTATGTAAAAAAAATTAAATAAAGATAAAACGGGTTTGATTTTAATACGTACATTAATAACCCGACTATAATATAAGTGTAATTTATTGTTTAATTGCAAATTATGCCAAAAGGCGTTCATATACCTATACCAACTATATTTAATGTATAATAGGTAAAAGGAAACTAATTTTCGATTTACACTGTTTACAGTATTAATATTTTTCGTTGAGTTTATCACTCAATTTAATTCACGATACAAAATTTTAAAACTAGGTATTATACGTTTTTCGTAAAACGTAAAAAATTATATTCGTTTGCAATGTACAATATATCAAGGTAAAATTTTTAAGCGTATTATATAGTTAATAATTTTAAACGTACCGTTGAATACTAATTAATTATTTTATTTTTCATGTATTTACTTTGATACGTAATTATTAATATCACCCGAAAATCATAATTTATTTTACGAATATTACTCAAACTAGGATATAGCCGAATTTAATTATGTTTATATTTAATATTTATAGGTAAAATGATTTTGTCGAATTAATTTTGAATAAGTTGTTGTCAGCTGATCAAAAATACCTAATGAGATATACTAAAGTAAAAATACTTTTAAAATATTATACATTTTTAAGTGTGTGTGTGTGTGTCTTTATAAGTGCGTGTATATATTTGATAGGTCAATACTTTATTTAAACAACTAATAAGCTTTTAACTAAAGAAAAAACTTGTCTAAATAACATATTTTTAAGGTCATTGACTTTAAAATCGAGAAACATTCTGTGACTAAAATCATACATCTTTTGCGCACATTTATGATAGTAGACAGCGTTGTGCATTAAAAAGTAATAAAATCTTTACTACGCGTACATAGATACTTAAGCATTTATAATTATCTGGAAAACGAATTTCAAATCTTATGATGACTTGCTAGTTTCTGCATAAAAAAATATGTTTGAACAAAAACGCTATAACAGCATACCTATTATTCATATGTAATAATTCAAAAATTACGAAACATAAAATAAAAATTCAAATATTAATTTTCATTAAATCCATAATTTTAAAATTAAGATTGACCAGATTGATTATATAGGTAGTTATTATTATACAAATGTACCAAATTAATATAAGTGAAATTATCAGTATTGTAATATAAATAAGTTTTAAAACAGGAAAAAATGGATCGACGTTCTCAAAGAGAATCCAAGAAATCTGAGAACGGAAAACTGGAGAGACGTGTGGTCCAAAACGCTGATATAGGTGACATAATGTTTTAGCGACGGAATCTCTCAGGGAAAGTTGTAAAGGCCGTAAGAATAAGAGAATGAAAAAGCGTGATATGGCATATCTATTATAGATCTATATCGCCATGACTATTGCAATTACAATATTATGTTTTTTGATAAAAAAAAAAAAAAAAAAAAAAAATTGTATAATAATATATTTTGTCCTTACAGACAACCTTTTCGCAAAAAGTAAGGACGTACAATTTGTATCATTTTTTTTTTCAATTTGACTTCATATAATTTTAATAAGAATTACCTCGCCATTTGTTTGTAGGTATATATATATATATGTATGTGTGTGTGTGTGTGTGTGTGTGTGTGTGTGTGAAAGAGAGAGAGAGAGAAAGAAGAGAAAATAATATTATTTTATTCCATTTGTAATAGTCATAAAAACACTGATAATATTATATAGATGTAATTTAATGATAAAAAAAAATAAAAAAAAAATAAATCAAGCAATTGTTATTGTAATGCTTTACTATCATCAGTGTCATCGATATTTTGTAAATTAAATCACACACACACATACACACACATATAAGTAGATAAGTTTCCAGTTCTACAATCTGTCTATACGACAGATTGTCAAATTGCGAATAACTTGACAGAAATGGGTTTAATATGTGATAATATTATGAACCTACATCTGTAAATATATCTTCGTTGTTAAAACAGTACCTCATATCTCCAAAAAGTATTTATTTTTTTAAGGAAACGCAAAGCAAAAAATTTATTTTAAAATTAAACTCGGATAATGATTTAATATGGTTAGACAACAGTTTATTAACATGTTTTGTATTTTACACTTTTCGATTTCACAAAATGATAACCAGGTATTACGAGGATTTTAACAATAATATATTGATACCAGATTTATGTAATGATGTTTCAACGTTTATATTCTCTTTGGATTTTGTGGTTTTACGTGGTATTTATACTGAATTACGTGCCTTTTTTTTCTATTAAGTTTTATGTATATAACCCATTTTTTATATTTTTGGAGATACATAGTACTGTTTTGACAGAAACAGTAGGCATGTAGACATATAATACGTCTATAAAAACAAAAAAGAATCTTCACGAGCTTTACAGAATTAGCATAAGTATACGTTTACAATAATATGTCAGAAGCTCCGCAATCAATTTAAAGCTAATTCATTCAACAATTTTAGATTAGGTAAACTGATAATAATATAATATTATGAACGGCACAGAGAAAGAAAAGGAATATAATCTTAAGAATTTCGAGAAAATGATAGATTTTAAAGTTTACCATTCCTCTACATTTTCCTTCCATGTTGGTTATATTCTAGTTTCCAGACAGAGAGGGCACAGACTTTAAATCCCTTTTGGAAATTTATAACTTTAATCAGTACGATAAATATACAAATTGTGGCGGTTTTAAATGAAAAAGTTGTCTATAATCGCTCCCATTAAATATTTTCAAGCATGTTTTTGTTCAAAATTCTCCTCTATTACAACAATGTGTATGCAAAAGATGTTTCATATTTTAAATGTTTATTTAAATACCAATAATTTATACATCCAATGTAACTATAACAATATATTTTGGTCAATAGGGTACTAATATTAGTAGTATTTATATAAAAGACACGAAAACCCAAAAAGAGGCCGATCCATCAATCATCCGCTCCCTTTTTAAATACCCACCACTATATTTCCCCCTTGTATACGGATATTATATTTATTGTTCAATAGAATTTACTTACTTATTGACACAAATATACTAACAAAAAAAAATTAAATAATTAAATGGACCATTTTTGTTGTTTCCCTGGACCCTAGTGGTTTTTACTGCACTCTCATGTTCCATTTGTAAATAGGATCGTGAGATTTGATAAATTATGTTCCGGAAGTCGTTATAGTAGTATATCTATTTTCCCCCACAAAAACCGGGGACACGTGATAAAATCGTTATTTTTTGAATCATGCGTAGGGTCATTGATAGGTGATTTCGAAATTCGGGTAATTTGTCCCTTTACAGAGGTCCATTTCGTCAGTATGACCGGGTAAACTAAAATACGAATGAACGAGGAATTGTTCATATATTTTTTTATAAATGTACATCTGATCAAAGCGCGTTCAGTTTTTTGAATTTCCCGAGGACAAAAATAAATTGTCGGTCACCGATTTCCTGTTCGAGACTGGAACGTTTGTCGAACAGATTGTAATACGCATGCTGATCAGTCTTTCATAAGGCAATCTTATTATTATTATTTTTCGTCTATATTATTATGTCGGAAAAGTATTAAGGTTTTCCGAAATTATTTTATGAGACAATTCTCAAATACTTTATGTGTTAGATAAGGAAATAAGTCAATACTTTCCAAAATAATTCAGATAGAAGATTGAAAACCGCGTACAAAATTATACACAACCGGATATAAAAATAAGTGTAAACTAAGCCTCTTGAAACTACTCGGGGCGGAGACGGACACCCTGATCCGGATATCCTGTCGGATACGCGTGAACGGACAATGCATAACTATGTGTAAAAAAAGGAATAAGGACATAACCGGTAGGAACATCAGGACTGACCTGCAGTGCGTCTTGTCGGTCTTGTTCAGCGACAGCCTGGACAGTAGGGGTATGTGTCTGTGCAGGGTTCCGAATATGCCACCGCTGGTACCGCAGCCGGTGCCGTCGGCCACCGGATCACCAGGCAGCACGGGTCCGTTAGGATCCGTCGGTTCCGGCGGCTCGTCCGTGACGGCCAACTTGACCGCCACCGCGGTGGTCGGCGTCATCGTCGAGCTGATCAGCTGTTCCCATGGCGTCGACATCCGGCAACCGGTGGCCACTCGCGGCCACGCGCATTTACCGCGGCGGTTCCGGCGTACCCACCTCTACGCGCACGGCCACCGCGGCGTGCGCTGTACGATATTCACTACGATAGGTGGCGCGCGTCAAACACACGGCCAGTTAATATATATTTTTATATAGTTTGTATTATGATTATTAAATTTATTGGGTATGCCACTACGACGTGGTAGTCGGCGTCGGCGGCGACAGCGACGACAGCGGATACGACGTCTTCCGGCCGTTCATCGCGACATTAAACACAATGAAAATGAATAATAAAAATAATTTATCGTTCCTATACAATGCGAAACAACGGCCACAATAATATTTAACGATAACGAACGATAACCGTACGGGTTTCGGCGACGTCCCGTTTCGCGCTCCCGCACAGGCCTCGACGACGCGTCAACTATATACAACGTGTACGTATACGCGCGGCGACGTGACGAACGGATTAACGAAGACCGTCGACCCGAGATTAACGTGCACTAATAACGCGCGGCGGCGACGGATTCGCGCAGCAGCAGCAACAGCACGGCGGCAGCGGCGGCGGCAGCAGCAGCAGCTGACGGGCGGGTGGCAGCGACGGAGGTCCCCGTATGGATGTGTATGCGTGTGTGCGTGTGTGTTATAGTCTGCCGGAAGAGGGCGGAGTGGAGAAGGGGGCCGGAGGGGCTGGCGGGAAACCGAGAGCCCCGCGTATACGTACGCTATGCATATAATATTATTATTATTGTTACTATAATATTATTATTATTATTATTATTATTATTATTATTATTATTATTATTGTTATTATTACAACGATACTACATTATTATAATGGCGCACTCGTGGCTCGTGTCGCGCAGTGTGCACTATTAATGGCTGCGTTCGAAAATTCAGAGTAGAGTCAGAGTCAGAGTAATATAGCCATTGCAGTATCAATAACACTGTATGTTTGAATGATAACGTCACGGTTTAAAATTATAAGGTTAATATTGATAATAAACGATAACAACTATTGCGGATTATGCGTCTCGCTGTTATACGATACGCGTCTTTATCAATAGAGTTAATAAAAACTTAATTCGGTGGCGTAAATACCGGTTGGGCAAGGTGGGCAATCGCCACGAGCCCGTATCATTTAAGGACCCCTAATCAGAGCTCAAGGCATTATTGGACAGGCTTTTTTTTTTTTTTTTTTGGCTCATCGGCCCTGAACCAATGCCATTTTTTTTTTAACAGGCATTAGGAGTTCTAGTTGAGCTACTGGCCCAACTATTTATCTCGGACCGTCAGAGTTAAAAACTCTGCGTTAACAAACGACACACACACAGGAGTTCACTCGAGTTGAATTTTCGAATGCAGCCAATCATAATATTACGCAAGTACGACCCTTTACGGACGTATTTTAGATTCGGAGCGTAGCAAGGGATCTATTAAACAGGTTCTCTTGGTACTACTATGACACATTGTGTGTTTTTTTTCGTGTAATAGTAACGTATTTTAATGTTTATAAATTAAAAACGATTTTTTTTTTTTGAACAAAACACTTGCTTTGAACGAAAAATGACAAGAGAACACTTTTCAAGCATTTCGGATTTAGTTGGTGCATTAGGGAAACCATTTTTAAATTTTCCAAGGGGTTTTCTAATAATTAATAAAAGCAGGAAAAAAAAATTATCCGGCAAATCGGCAAATATTTACGACACGTCGCAACGTTGTTGATTTCATTTTCAATTTGTACGCATTAAGTTTTCTACCAGAAATCTTACTTCAATCAAAAAATATTAAATAACGTTTTTGCTGCATTTTTGACCTAGTTACTGAGAAAGTAAATCATTTTAATTTTTCTAGCAGCTTACATTATAATGGGGAAAAACCAAAAATAACGTAAAATAAAAACTAACAATTTACGGCGCACGATTTCATTATTTTAAATTATTACGCACGATGTTTTTTACCGGAAATATTTCTCCAATAAAAAAACGACAGTTGGCTTTTTTGTTGTATTTTCAATTTAGTGGGCGAGCAAGAAATTGGTTTTTTTAATTTCCTAATAGTATTTTAAATAATTGAGCAAAACCGAAAAAAAACTTAAAAAAGAAACAGGAAAATTTCAGAAAATAATACTTTTATTATTTTCAATTTTTAATTTTTTTTTCCAATATAGTTAAAAAGTTATCAAGAGGTTCATTATAAGTTGTACTTAGTGGTCAAACCTAATGGCTTAACCTCCATTTTTTTTTCGGTTTTTCACATTTCATGAGAAAAAGGTTAAGAAAATCGAAAAATTAACTCCTTAGAGTACCTTGTAATGATATGCTATTTAGGCTATCATACATTATGTAATGTTAATAAATCAAACAATTAATAACAGGAATGATAGTAAAACATTTACATCCGATTCCATTCTTTTTTATTATCAAATAACATATATTTTAGTGCGATATTTACTCATTAGTATTAACCAAATTAAGATAGCACATTTACACACGCACACACACATATTTCTCCAGTTATAAGGAGGCCGGCCACTTCCAATAAACACACAGTGTATGTATTGTTCCCGTTGCTTTTGGACAGATGATCACAAGCGAGTGTAAAAGACTACGCAGAGATTCTTACAAAAGCACGGGAACCNCAACATATCAATTTGCCGCCTGAAGAAGAAAGGTAATCAAATTTATAATTAATTTATACGTGTGAATCGAATTTACATAACTAGGCACCTCCCGCCTTATTTTTGAATTACTACAACCTCCTCACACCGATTTCCTTTCAGAAAAGGTGCTACTCTTTAAAATCAAAATTTCTGGCAAAAAAGTTACGCACAGATAAAAAAAAAATATTTTTATAAAACCATAAGCTTCTTTGCTCCACTTAGAATCTAAAAGGCTGTAGTTTTTTTTCAACTAATACCTACATTTTCTACATTTTCCCGTTTTTCCAATTTGCTGGGAATATCGAAAAATGACCTTTCTAAAGTACCTCCCCAGTTAGATTTCCAGTAGGTATAAGTTGAAAAAAATACTAAAGCGTTTTTTTTTCTGGTGGAAAAATTTTCTACAAGAAATTTTTCTCCAATTTACAATGATAGCAATTTTTCTGAAAGTAATTCTGGCTGGAGAGATACTTTAAGGAGGTCATTTTTTGATTTTCTCGGAAGTTTTCCCTATAAACGGGAAAACTAGGAAAAACGTAGAAAAACAGGAAAATAGATACAATATTAAATAAATTGTATTAAAGAATATATATAATGCAAAAATGCATAATGTAATTATTTTACCATAATATGACATACACATATATTGTTAACAAAGCAACAATATCAACCGAACTCTACTCATAAGCGTTTTGTTCACTAACAATGAATGGTTAATCATTGCTATAAATATAAATTATAATACTTTATGTGTCCTACCTTCCTAAGTTCTCCTTTATTTAATCAGTAGTAAAGCTAATACTTTAGCTCTTTTTTTTCGTTCCCGTCTTTTTTGCAAATTATCGCAAATTGTTTTCCCGAATATTCTCGCAGGCTGGTACACGTTGTGCAGTCCCATTTATCCCGGTCCTCTGTCGACGTGTATTGGATATCCATCAATGCTTCTTTGCCCGCCAGAGTATAACGAACTGCACCTACAATTAATAAAAAGTATTCCTGAAAAAAATTCTTTGATAACTGTGATAATCGTTGGCCAGGATAATAAATGTATTTCATTATTTATATTTTTCTACCTATGGTATAAAAAAATTCACATTATAAATAATTTAAAATTGTTTTTATCATTATCTACCAAATGTACTGACAGGAGTTGGTGTTGTCAACCCCCTCTTCCTCGAAAATGAATAGTTGTGTAATTTATTTATATAAATTCTACATTTTTTTTTTACAAATACTGATTATATTGATAATATTGATAATTGTAATTTTTTATATAAAACCTCCGAATTATTTTTTTGTGTACTTGCCTGGTTTACTATATATTTATAATTAATATTTATTTACCTATATCTATACCTATAAAATGATAAAATAATGAAAAAAACTGAAAACCGCCAGCGGTAGTGGTAAAATTCGGTCATGCAGCGGTTGTTATAAAAATCGCGACACGATATTTTACCGCGACCGTTTTTGCCGCTGCAGTGAGTGGACTCCAATAAGAGTATACGAGTTTCTGTTGAACCGCTACCGGCAGTGGTAGCGATATAATACGAGTAAACCACCGCCGAGCCGTGTTCACACTATTGTGGTGGCGGTAGCGGTTTACTGTAATGTTTAATTAATTTATTTATTTATGTTACTTATTTACCCATATATTTTATTTGGCAATAATGTTATTATAATCAATTATTAATTGTTTATGCTCCGACGAGGCGATTTAAGAGTTCGTTAGAATATAACGATATAATGGTATTTTATAATATTATTTATTTATTTATTTAAATTATCAACGCCTCAAGGGTCAGGAGTACAGAAAAAATAATTAACTATAAAATATAAAGAATATAATAATTAGAGATACAATTGTATTTTATTTAAATACACGCCCGAGGGCATAAGTACAGATAATTACATTAGATACTTATAATAATACGAAATATACATGTCGCATTTATACATTTGTACATTATAAGCCATGAAGACTTAGAATATAAAGCTATCATTTAAATACTGGGCACGGTGGAAATGTCAAACTTCGTATGGCAATACAAAAGGAGTACTACATTCCTAGACCAGCTATTGAAATTGTTTTAACCGTGTGTCAAACTTGTAGTTGTAAAAAATCAATGAACCACAAACTTGTTATCAAACCCATTACGTCAAATGATTTTAACAAAAGAGGACAAGTGGACCTAATTAATTTTTAGTCTGTCCTAAATGAAAAGTATAAATAGATATTAAACCATCAAGACCTCAACACAAATTTAAATCTCTCCGTCCCATGGAAAGTGCAAGAGCAGTAGAGGTCGGTACTCATTACTAAGTATTTTCCTAACATTTGGAGCGCCAAACTTGCAAGTATTTCCAAGTATTTTACAGAGTGATAATGGCCTAAAGTTTGTAAGCTGTGTACTGGATGAATTAAAACAACTTTGGCCCGATTGTGTCATAGAACATGGACGTCTAAGGCATCCTCACAGTGAAGGGAGATTGAGCGGGCCAATCAAGACGTTGGACATATGTCAAGAGCATAGTTGAAGAGAATATGTCCCAGAAATGGTCAATCAGACTCTTCAGTTAGTTTATTCAGTGGCAAAAAAACTGTTTCACCGTTTTATTGGTAGAAACCCATATAATGCGCTATTTGGAAACGACCCGAAAGTTGGATTGAACAGTTCAAGACTTCCAATTGATTGTGTTAAAAATATTATTACTGAAGAAGAAATTGAAGAAAGTTTAGAATGTTTAACAGTTAATTATACATGTCATATATGTAAAATTAACCTAAATGAAGTGGAAAATCAAAAAGATCTGGACTTAATATAAGTAAATTATGTACGACAAAAGAACATATTAAAATTCAACGAAAAAAAGGCTCTGACGGCATTAAGAAATTTGCTGAAAAATGTTACAGGTAAAATTTTTAATATAACACAATTTTAAAAATAAAATAAAAATACGTATAATACTTTTTTGGGCTATTCATACAGCCGTTCTAGACTTCGAGATTAATGATTGTGTGGTAATGGCTGTTCCAAAAGTTGACAGAGGGCCTACAGATCCATCAAATATTTTATGCTCAATTTTTGAAAAAATAAATAAATAAATTGTATAAGCTAAGAACTAAACATGGAATGATAAAAGGATTATATGGGGGAGATTGCTTAAAAATATGTGAACGGTTTTTAACGAGTGATTTTGTTGGACAAAGAGCTAAGTGGATGCGACACGCATATGTATATAGTTGACAAAGCAAGTCACTATCAACTGAACTCCACACAGATTCGTTTTTAAGTTAGCAGTGGTTTACGTTGCTTACAGAAGTACATTCAATTTCTCTTCAATACTACCTTCCTAACTTCTCACCTACAACAATGATCCACCCACGTGCGAAGTACGTCAGTCTTTTTTTTTTGGTCATATTGTGACCGAATGTTTCCTACTAAGAAATTTTTCGAATATAAAATACATTTTGTGTATCTAGTATCTATATACAACACGCATATTCTATTGCATATTTATTTAAATTTCGAATATTGAACCGTCACTAGACGTTGAGGAATCGGTACTTATTTTGCTATAGGTATTTACTATAGAACGCTCAAATACTTGTATTTGATAAATATTAAACAATACAATTATTTTTGGATTTAAAATGTACGTAAAATGAATGGTCATTAGTAAGCCCGTATACAGGGTAGGGAGAGGTTAGGGGTTTAATCCTTCCCCCAAAAATTTGTTTAAAATAGATACATATTAATAATATAACAAAGACTAACTACAAATTCATGTATTTAAAATAATTTAAACCACCTTGAAAATTGATTATGAATACGTGCTTGGTCTTTAGTGTCTTTAGGTTATACGTAGTTACTAGATATATGGTATTACATATCGTATTTATTACTTTATAATAGTTGATAACTCGCGTGTTTGTTATCATGGAATACAGAACCTTATTCACAAATCGTATCAGAGTTCAGCCCAAGCTTATTATTCGAATGAGAGCAGTATCAGCACAACAAAGATTGCGTGATCATAACCTAGATTAATCTAATAGACTTTGTTTCCCCCATAATCATATAGTAACATTGCATTTACAGTTATTTTTCGTTTTATGGAATATGTCCATACATTACGCTTAAATTTAAAATATTATAATACATTCAAATTAATTTAGCCTTTTAAGCAAAGCTTAATAAATTAGTTATTATACAATTTCAATTAATTTAATATTTTATAAAATAATATTTAACAATTAACATTAAAATTCTTAAAAAAAAAAAAATTGCATTGCATTTTAATTTTATTTATGATTGTCATTTGCATTCACGGTCTTCACATGACTGGTCGACTCTATACTTAGTATATCTCCCATAGTTTTTTGTAGACTTGAAAGCGCAATATTTTTTTTTTTTTTTTTACTTAGAAAAAAGTAACAATATCATATTAACAAGGATTAATAGGTTTGAAAAAAAAATATATTTCTTATTAACATTAAAAAAATCGTTTATATATTTGAATATACCTATTAGAAACTGTATTAATACACTGTACTCAAATATGTAAAAAAGTAAAATATATTATAAGTAACGTACCTATATATTTGATTATACAAATTATATTATTATTTATCTATTTTATGTTTTAAATTTTTATCATGAAATTATATGCAGTTTTCTTTTATTTATAATTAAATATAACGTACAAACAATGCTCTTAGCTTGTAAATAATCATTACTTATATGATATTAAATATATATATATAAATTGTGTATAAAATATTCAACGTTACTACTGCAGAAATTTATTTCAATGATGGACTAATTATTTTGAGTACACTGTATTTTGGAGAAATTAATTTTTATGACCGTCGTATGTATTATTTTAAAACAATTATTATTTGAGAAATCAATTTTTAAGGAAACATGATAAATGAATAATAATTTTATTTTGTATGCAATACAATTCTATGCTCGGTTTTTAAATAGATGACCTTTGAATGATTAATATACATTTAGTGTCATTTAAATACGAGGTGTGACTATTAAACAACGAGACTGCTCGCCTAGAGGGCGCCCTAGATGGGTAGTGAAAAAAACGAGTAATACGTTGGGTATCTAGATATCTTATCTATGCACGTACCAAAACGCGTTTTTGTCACTATTATAGTATTTGTGCAGTAGTGATTTGAAACGAACGTGTTTTTTTCTCGTGCCGAAAACTATGTGTGATAAAAAATATGAGCAACGGATAAACGTAAAATTTTCTCGTTAAACTAAAAAAAACTCCAACTGAGTGCTATAAGTTGTTAAAAGAGGCCTATAGTGAGGATTTCCTATCTCGGGCGCGTGTTTTTGAGTGGCATAAATTATTTTCTGAAGGTCGAGAGTGCACCGGAATCCAATTCAGTCGTAATCCAAATTCAAAACCGTTTTCTTCGATATCAACGGCATCGTGATGACTGAATGGGTTCCAGAGGGTCAAACTGTGAACCAACATTACTATTTGACAGTTTTGGCAACATTGCGCGAATGAGTTCGTAAGAAACGGTCGATATTGTGGAAAAACAGGTCGTGGATCTTGCACCAGGATAAAACGTGAAGCGTTATTTGGCCGCTTAAGGCACTCCAGTACTCGAACACGTGTCTTACTCACCCGACTTGGCACCCTGCGACTTTTACTTGTTTCCGAAGATAAAGTCTGCCTTAAAAGGAATCCGGTTTGAGTCGATGAAAGAGGTGAAACAAAAATCGGCGGAACTCCTGAATGGTCTTACGAAAACAGACTTCCAGCACTGCCTCGAGCAATGGAAGAAACAAATGAAACGGTGTGTGGCAAGGGGAGGGAAGTATATTGAAGGGGAGCATTTGAATGCAGAATAATTTTTATAGTAACATTTTTTCGTAACCAGTCTCGTTATTTAATAGCCACACCTCGTAGTATATTTTATATACTCCTAACTTGTGAGATATCCCCATTGTCTTTAAGACGCTCAAACGAAAATATTATAAAAATGAATCTGTATGATATACCTATACAGCAGCTGCAATACTCTTATAGAATCATTGTATGTAAACATTTATATTGTGTAACGAAAATGGCTTAACATATATAAGCTGTATGTTGTATAAACTATAATAGTATAAGGAATTAAGTATTTAATATTTTAATTTTTTTGTTAAATTTTGTATATATTCAAATTCTGAGTTTTGGAATTATGAAGTGTAGTTAAAGTCGATATTACCGAATACTTAGAGTTTTTACATTTATGGAGTATAGTTTGGTGATATTAACTTTGGTTTTTAAAATGAGAACCTACATACAAAATTTCATAAATAGATGGATTATTAATTTAAATAAATGTTGATTTTAAAATATTTGATTTCCGTAAACCCGTTTACGAGATATTCACTTAGTAGAGGAAGAGTATAGAGCACTAATAAAACGCCGTGCGCTGTACAAATGATACTCCACTACATTCCCCCTACATAAACTTAAAAGTAAAATATAAAAATGTAAAAACGTCCTAGGATAATGGAGACGGGTGCAGCCACTGTTATAGATAATTTAATGTATACCTGTAAGCAACGATAAACCATTGTTTATTATGAACCAAAAGTCGATGCTGCGGACAATTAGCAATTAATTTGCTAGAGCAATGAAAAATGGAAAAGAGAGGATGATTCCTTGAATTAAAAGAAAGTATATTAAATTATTTGTTTAAAAAATACTCTGGGCAAACCAATTGTCCATTAATTAGCTTATAGATAAAAGCAACATCATTAAACAAGCGTCTCGAAGTTAATGATTCTAAACCAAGTTCTTTAGCTAGAACGTCCAAACTTATGGGTAAGACTGACATATCAGTGTTACCCAATTTAAATGTTACTATCCTCAAGAAACAGCGTTGTAATTTATCAAGATTATCCACTAAATTATTTTGTTTAGGATTTTAAACAATAGATGAAAACTCAATAATCGATCTAATAAAAGAGCAATACAATACCTTTAAGCAAATGATATTTTTCAAGTCAGAACAATTACTACGCTTTATAAAACCAATAACACGTAAACCTTTACTATATACCGAATCGACATGGGTATTGAATGTCAAATCTGAAGATAGTAACACACTTAAATCGCGTATAGAATTTGCATATTTCAAATCGATGCCAATGATATAAAAAAATTACTTAACCCCTTTTTGATATCACAATTTGTTTAACTTGAGTTCGTTTTTTTTTTAGTAAGATTTTTATACGTAGTTGACAGAGGGTTTTTGTTAGAATAGCACTAATTTTTTATTAAAATTTTGGATATAGCTCATCTGTTTTTTTTTTTTTTTATCAAGTGAAAAATGATGGGGACAAAATATCTTTGTTATTTTATGGATTGAGTAAATGAATATATGATGTATAGCTATGAATCGTAGAGTATTACTCTAGTCTATGAATACAATTTATGAATGTTGCTGGAAAACGATACTGTAGTAACACAGCGATAAAATAAATAAACAAAATTGTTTTTTACTCGCCACAAACGGCCACCATCGCAAATACGTGGTAATAACGCTTGGTAATAACGCATATAACATAATATACCTATATTGTTAAATGGTTGAAAAAATAGAGTTTCAAGTAAAAACTATGCTAATACTTTTGCATATAACTCAGGTTTTAATCATCCACTAAACTTGAAATTTACAAAATATCATCTACCTAACACACTGATCAACCCGTGTAAATTTCAAAACAATCAGTTCATTAGTTTAGACTACAGAGTGACCAGACCATTTGTCGTAAAATTACACAGGTTAAATAGGAATTAACCATCTCGTGTAATATACTACGGTGGACGCACGAGCTCTTTTTTTTTTACTTAGCTCTGCGCTACAATCACGGTTCTGGATAATTATATACTATCTCCCAATAGCGGATTTACAAGGGGTCTAGGGGGTCTGACCCCCCCCCCCCCCCCAGACACTGATATAATTTCATTAAAATGCAGTCATCCAAAAAGAGGCATCTATTAATTGAAATACCTTTTAAATACATATGATTTTTCAGGAGCCCTCCAAGAAAAATGTTGAAAATCCGCTACAATTTAGAAACTTTGTGTTTTTATCTTCGATACTCTGCAGAGAATGTACGAACCATTGTTCGCAAAAGGTAAGAAAATGGTTCTGTTAATAAGTCTAATTCTTTTATTGGCAGTGTTTATTATTGATTTAGGCCCATTTCGCCGAAACCCATCTCGCCGAATCCTATTTCACCGGATTCCATTTCGTCGAATCATATTAAATACCTACTATAACTTTTACTATACTAAATTTTACCAAAGCATTTTGAAAATAATTTAATATCTATAACTACCTATCAACTGAACTCATGAGTGATGGGAAATAATACTAACAATTTGAAAAAAAAAATGTTTTACATACTATACTATCAGAACAGGAAATTAATAAACGTGATCTGATTTTGAACCTTATTTTAGGTACAAACATTTATAAATTTATATTTATATTTTAATAAAATATAACTATAAACAAACTATAATATAAAAAAAGAGAAGATTTCTTTTACCTTTAGAGTATTTTAAAATTCACGTCGTGTCAATTCAACTCCATGTGTCGGATGATTATGAGTTATGCCTTTTTGATATTATTATACATTATCATTGATACATTTATAATACTCATTATGTCCACTACATTTATCAATCCTGTGTATATAAGTACCTAGTGCTAATATCTTTTTGTCATGGTTTGAATTAATTTTATACCAAGACATATCTGTTCTCTTTTAAAATTGTACGGTTAAGTTCCTCGTACGGCAAAGGTGACTGCAGACTAAAGAGTATGACAGTGCGTATAAATCCATTTGTAGATTTTTAGATGTACTGAGTACTCGAATGTTTTTATTATTATAGTCACTTTATCAGCGATATAATTACGGATGTAATAATAATTAAGCCATTAATAATACGTAGACAAAGTAAAAACCTTTGGCAAAATGGAATTCGACAAAATAGAATTCGGCCAAATGGGATTTTATGTCAAATCGTATAAAACAGGTTTTTTTTTTGTTGGCGAAATTGGATTCGGTAGAATGGGTTTCGGCGAAATGGGACTACACGTTATTATTTAGGGGAGCATTTGCACTCCTCATAAGTAAACTCATGTTTTTAAATCTTAAATAGAATTTACCTACCTTAATGAGAGACATTTATATTCTAGTTTGAATTACCTCTACTCTTACTATCTCTCTTTAGTGTTATCACAATACTCATATATCTGATCTATATCAACATAATATTATAAATATTAAATCAGTATAATAATTGAAAAGTTTTCGAACGCAAATTTATTCGAACAAAAATCCATTCGAAAATGTGCATGATTTTCGAACACTTGATCTGACACTTTTATAGCCATATTTTGTCGACTATCGTAAATACTACGGTATTTTAAAACATGTACAACTTCGCTCAGAATCGTTTTTTCGTAAGCAATGGTTTATTGTTACTGACAGATGTAAATTAAATAACTTATTATATCCTACTTGCCAACTTCCTAACTAGTATAGTGACGGGTTCTAGGTCACTTAGTACGGTCGAGCACGAAAAACACGGAACGCGGACACTTTGTACTATTATATACACAATATATATAGTACATATACATAATATATATAATACATATACATAGAATAAATAAAAAGCCTGAGTACGGGATATTTGATACTGAGGATGGGTTAATAATTATAATCAATCCAACAGTTTTATCCACATAGTGGGTATCTATCAAAAATTATATATTTATATTACTCTATAAATAGCTCAAAAGTGGCTAAAATTTTTCGGAACTTATACCGCAAGAAACTGTTATGTATGCTTCGTGACTTTAACCAGCTCCCTCCAAACTTCCCACTCATGACTCACTCCATCAGCTCTTTTTATGTAGCTATGTATTCTATTTATTTATTCTATATATACTACGTATATGCACTATATATATATATATTATGTACACAATAGTACAAAGTGTCCACGTTCTGCGTTCTATCTTTTTAGCCGACCGTACAAAGTGTCGGTGGAAGACATAAGCGCCAAAATGAGATAAGAAAAAAAAAATCGTATCGTACGAAAGCGCCAACATTCTAGGTACCTGTATGCCACGGTTAATAGATATACGAGTATACTGCAGTAATAGATGTATTTATCGACCGTGTCTGTGCGATATTAAATTTAGAACTATGTTGTCGTTCAAAAACTCCAAACGTTTAATCTTAATCGACAAATTTACTATCTGATATTTTTAAAGATCGAAAAAATCAACCAATTTATTAAAATTATAATTATTTTCATGTATATTTCATCGGTTATTGAAAATTTTAAAATTGTTTAATTACCTACTCGTATAAAATGTATAAAATAATAATTTTGACACAAATGATTCGTCAATTTTGCACCTTTGGCGCTTATGGCATGTATTGGGCATAACAGGGATATAATATTAGATTGGCACTTATGTCCTACACATTTCGGCTCAAATGATATGTCGTTTTTGCACCTTTGGCGCTTATGTCATATAGCCCAAAGTGTCCGCGTTCCGTGTTTTTATCAATAGACCGTACAAAGTGACCGTTTACCTTAGTGGCGCACCCATCAACAACACCTGTTCTTTTTTACTCGGGAACTATCTCGACATTTATTTCTGAATAACATGTAACGTACGAAGTCCGATAATACAAATGTTTATGAATTAAAAATTATGACCAGTGGTGGATATAGGATTTTTTTCGTCATAATTATTCATATTAATTTTGAACGATGAACACTACATATAAAATACAGATAAGATTACAATCAATAGTATCAACATTATCGACTATCGTAACAATTGTCTAACCACAATTTGAACGACGATTTCTAATCATTATTAACTAATATTGTTACAACTACAAATATAACTGTCAAGGGAGGAGGCGATTAAAACGACAATCGATAGAGAGTAGTTTATTCTATAGAATTATCGTGAAAGTTAAAAGTATAAAATTATAATAATTACATAGGAGATAAATATTATGTGTACCGCGTGCGTTAAAAAAAAAAAAAAGAATGCACTTATACACTATTGGTATTATTTTGTCACCGTTACGTACTCGTGAGCCTGTTGTTTGGCAGGCAGTGTCTAGCGCGCGCGAAAATCGCCAAAGACGATCGTTATTGCTCTCTATTTATAAAGTTCCCGTAACTGCGGTGTGCGTATAGTTATTAACGTTGTTTGGCCATACGTCCCATTTGACAGCGGATTTGGCAAATAATATTCATTTATAATATTATGTACGCACACCGTCATGTATATATTGTGGCAATTATTATTGGGAATTCTTAATTACACCGGTTAAACACAACGATAAACATACGGACATACTTCACACGATGGGTGCAGCCACCGTTATTGGTGAGAAGTTGGGAAGGTAGGTTATGGAGGGGAAATTAATTTGTATTCGTAAGCAACGATAATAAACCATTGCATACTAGAAACGATTCCGAGCGGAGTTCAGTTGATAATGATATGCTTTGTCAACAATATATTATATGTACGTCATATTATGGCAATATAATTAAATAGGCAATATATATTTTCTTTAATAATATTTGTTTAATTTTGTACCGATTTTCCCGGTTCTTCTACGTTTTTCTCGGTTTTCCCATGTTTTTCCTGGTTATTCACATTTGCTGGAAAAATTCTCGGGAAAATCGAAAAATGATCTCTTTAAAGTACCTCCCCAGTCAAATCTCCTTTTAGAAGAATGCTATCATTGTAAACCGGAGCAAAATTTCTGGTGGGAAAGTTATTCACTGAAAAAAAAAAATCCTAATATTTTACTTATATATTTCGCACGTTTTCCCGTTTTTCTCACTTTTTCCCTTTCATTGAGAAAACTGCTTGGAAAATAAAAAGTTGCCTCCCTAAACTACCACCCCAAAAAAATATCTTTTCGGAATAGGGTCTACATCGTATACAACGGAGTAAGTTTTCTGGTAGAAAAAGTGTTCACATAAAAAAAAAGAAATAAACATCTTTTTAAAACCAATAGATTTGCTACACTCAGAATCTAAAATTACGTACGGTAAATCATGTGAATATTTTTATCGTATATAAAGTTTTACATTACTCGTGAGATTTACCGAAACTTACGTCATATCCCATATACTATCCACGCGAACATTGATCGCGTTGCATGTTTTCTACGTCTTGGACGATAAATATGGGTCGGACGTTGACTGACGTTAACGGTGTGTTCTTATGTCTTAGGTATAGTTATGTTATGGTATATGTTACCAGTTATATCATACTCAATTTTAGGATAAATTAGTTTATCCTTTACACCAGATGTGTTTAACCTTTAAAACACCAATTTACACGTATATACGTATATAATATATTAAAATATAGCTCGTATAGTCTGCCGATACAGAACATTAAACTACTCTATCCCGTTCGGGATTATAATTATTATTTTTTTTTTATTTGAAACATTTTTTTTCAACAACAATAAGAGTTAAAATAGTGGTTTTCAGACGAAAAAAATAACCCGGAACAGGATGGAGTAGATTGCGGTTGCAGTAGATACGTTTTCGGTGTAAATATCATATGACGCGAGTTTCAATTTACCAATATAGTTATAATATATGATAAACAAAAGTTATCATATACTTCTTGTGGTAGGATTCAGGTTAGGTAAAACTAAAACTTTTTTTTATCTATTCAGTGTAGTTAATCGTGTTATTATCTATCTTTTATACCTAGACAAGTATTGTCTTGAAATGATAGTATACGAGTATAGAGGCAGTTTATCATATTAAGTATAATCACTGTTTATTAAATACTATAGATTTCTGACTGCACCTAAAACTTTGTTGTACAAATAGGACACTGACACTATGGAGCGTTTTTCTGTTTTATAGTTATGTACATTTCCGTCAGTAGCGCTATTATCATTTACAGGACGTCTGCCAAGTGATTTTCTTATTTTAGCTAGGAACCCGGAACACCTTGTTTAATCAATATTTGGTATTGAAAATAATGTGATAAGTGAATTTAGACCTCTAGTGGGACTTAGAGGTAAGTTGTACAAGAGTGTAATGAAACCGACCATGTTATATGGTTCGAAGTGTAGAACGGTAGACAGAAAGAAAAATAAAACAGAGAATGATTGTAACAGAGATGAGATCGTTTAAGTGGATAGTGTAGTGACGTGAAAATATAAGATAAGTAATGATTAGATACATAAAAAGTAGTTTAGGTATGACTGAGTGAAAAAAAGAGACTTAATGCAGAAAACAAGCTGTGATAAACTAGTCGAAGGGATTGCAATTTATAGCTTGAAGGCATGACATAGATTCAGAGAATATTAAATAATTATTTGGAGCAAGATTTAAAATTAGTGATAATGCTTGAGTGATGGCATAACACTCAACTGTGAAGGAATAAGGCGAAAGGGAGAGATTATTTATAAGAGAAAGATAAAGCTCAGAAATATAAAATGCATAGCCAGCAACTAGCTAGCTGAGTAGGACATTGTTTTAAGATCATTAAAGGATAAATATAAAAATTGATTTCCAGAGTGAACAGGAGGAAAATAAAGAGGAATCATAAAATTGTTCTTAATACAAATAGCTTAAAAGTCTAAATGTTACCACGCAAGAACAGGCTACGTATTTTGTGATAAATTCAAGTCTCTACGGTTAATTTTAACTGAATTACAATTGTATTAGTTTTACAAAAATATTTTTTTTTTTTATTTCCACCAGAAGACTTGCTCAGATTTTTAAGTGTAGCACATTTTCTGAAAGAAAATCGGTGTAGGGGTGTACTTTAAAGAGGTCATTTTTCGATTTTCTCCGGAGTTTTCTCAGAAATTTTTTATATGAACATTTTTTCTACCAGGAAGCTTACTTCGATGTATACGATGTAGACCCTATTCTGAAAGTAAATTTTCTTGGGGTAGTACTTTAGAGAGGTAATTGTATATTTTCCAGGCAGTTTTCTCAATGAAAGTAAAAAAGTGAGAAAAACGAAAAAATGTACGAAATATATAAGTAAAATGTTAGGATTTTCTTTTCAGTAAACAACTTTCCTACCAGAAATTTTGCTCCGATTTACAATGATAGCATTTTTCTAAAAGTAAATTGACTGGGGAGGTACTTTAAAGAGGTCATTTTTTAATTTTCCCAAAAGTTTTCCCAGCAAATGTGAAAAACTGGGAAAAAACATGGGAAAACCGCGAAAAACGTAGGGAAACCGGGAAAATCGGTACAAAATTAAACAAATATTATTAAAGAAAATATATAGAGCCTATTTAATTATTTTACTATAATATAGCATATATATTGTTGCCAAAGCATCACTATCAACTGACCTCCACTCAGAATCGTTTTTTCGTAAGCAATGATTTATCGTTGCTCACAGGTATACATTAAATCATCTATAACAGTGGCTGCACCCATTCCCATTATTCTAGGATGTCTTTTTTTGTTTATTCTGTGCACAAAAATTGTACCAGAAATCTCGCTCCGATGTAGGTATCAAATGTAGTACTTTTTCTAAAAGGGAATTTTATCTAGATGGTACTTTAACAAGTTATTTTTTTAATTTTCCAAGCAGTTTTCATAATAATTTCGTTAATTGTATTTATTATCTTAAAAGTATACATTTCAATTATCTTATATTAACTATGGTTTAAGGCAGCCTTAGCTTAGATCATATACCGTATAGGCAGCATTGTTACAGCTATTTTTATATCTTATCGCCATTCATAATGGCAGTTTTATCTGTTATTAGTACGTTATCAAGTGTGACACCGTTAAACCCGCAAAAATGTAAGCTGTCATATCTTTGTTTGTAAAGCGTAGAGCTTGTAGATTTTAATGTAAGATATAACTCTTTCACATTAGAAATTTAGTGGCGAAACGATACTGTATGAAGATTTGTGATTAAACATTTTTGAATAATTTAAATGCATTTTTCATGATTAGAGTAATATTGCACTACTAAAAGGGGGACCCCCCTTTGCGCCAGTATTTTATTATTGTGTTGTGGCGTAAAATTTCCCCAGTACTTATTACTTTCCTCTTTGGATTAAATAATAGTTGGTTTTTCTTATTAATAATCCTGGATGCTATATTTTATTAATTATAAATTAATTTAAATAATAATGAAATCATTTTAACATGTTTTTTCTTTATTATTCTTATTTGGATATCTTAAATCGTGGTTAGAGAGCCTACATTATTGTATTAGGCAATAACCTTATTATATAGGCTCTCTAGATGCGGTAAAGACACTTTGTAGTTTGTACAGGTAGCATAATACTATAGGTTAGCGGTTCTCAACGGGCACCTGTAAAAATCTGGAATGTACAAATCTAGAACGTACAACCTCTTCATATCCGCGTACCATTTACACATTTTGAAAATTGATCACGTACCACTAGTCACGATTATTAGGCTTATTTTTTTTTTACTTATCAAAAAGACAATGTGTAGATACGTCATTTACACGTATGGAACTTTTTATACACAGTATAATAACTATACAAAAGTACGGTTTCTGTACTACATTTTGTATAGTATTTTATTAACTTATCAATCAAAAGGTAAAATTAAGTTGGTGCAACAGAAAATCACAGGGGCATAAAAACTGTCACTTGAGATAGAATGGATAATAGATACGATTCTGACATTGATATATATATATATATATATATAATATATTATATTATAGACAAATATCTACAAACAATTTATATTGTAAATACGTGTACATTAACTGGGGCGTCAACCAGTCTTAAAATTGTTGTCCGGACGCAGGTAGTGACGTAACGGGGAGCGTGCAGGCCGGGACTCATTAATATTTATAGCTAATGACGAATCCACATTCACGTGCGTGTGCTGACCCGATATGGGTATAGATCGAGACGGACCCCTACGTGGAACTTTCGTGGGCACCTTAGGCCCTCCGCACACGAGGCGATTGCAACGCGACACGATTCGTGCGGGATTTATGCGATATACGCGATACGGGCGATCTGTGCGATTACGGAGGCGCACACGATGCGATTGTCGTGCGATTATTGTTATCGTTGTTTATGTATTATTCGGTTATTATCAGTCGTTTACTGAGGTTTGCGCAGTTCTTTGGTTGCCTTTTTTTAAAATGTCAAGTTCGTCTAGTGACGAAGAAGCGATTGATACGTACTATTTGTACAAAACGTTGGTTTGTGAAAAAAGCAAGAAAAGAATCGTCGAAGGAAATTTTGGAAAAATGATAGAGTTCAGGATGTTTTTTCAATTTCACCAACAAATTTAATATTGAATGCCTCCGTAGTTAAAATTATGCATAAATAAATAATATAATGAAGCGAAAATAAAAATGTAATTACGCGCGATCCGTGCGACGCGACTGCCAAGCGATCAGCACTGCCGGTAGGACGTGTCGTCCGTCGCTCGCGTCGTTATCAAATTGCGTCGTTAGTGGATCCCCATTCACTTTGCTAGGATATCGCGCGTTGCAAAAATCGCGTCGCGTGTGAATCGCCTCGTGTGCGGGGGGCCTTAGGTATTGGGGAAACCCCGGCAGAAATGTGCGGTTGCCAGGTCACACAAGTTACCACCGGGAAGGATAGCGGAAACGCTTCTTATTCCATGTTGACTGGTCCGTAGTTTTGATGGCCCTCCGGGTGAACCTGCGGGGTGCGTGCGAATATGGATCGCGAAGTAGGGAAGTTCGATCAATATATATATATATATATATATATATATATATTCCTTTTTTTTAGATGCTCACACACGTGATTGCGAAACCTAACACTTTAAGGGAATAGAAAATAAAAAAAACAAAATGCGGGGGAGAGGGTTTGGCCTATCGCACATAGGATGTGGAACGCGGGGATTAGTATAATGAGACGGACACACAAATCTAGCTGGTTGATTCCCGTAAGTAAATCGGAAGAATTTGGCATATGAGAAAAAAAAACATTTTTGATAAAAAATGTTCATACGGGGGACCTTAACTGAATTACCTTAAAAACTAAATAACGGAGTATCGGTCAATTATTAAATCACATGCATATTACCATTCGTTCCGCCCAGCGGACCAGATCGGGACTCACTTCATTGGTTCGTTTGAAGCACCATCGTGAAACGTGCCAAGGTACACGACCTTTTCTTGGCGGCGAAATATGTGAATTCATGCAATACACGGGAGTGTTTTATTAAGAGAACAGTATCGAAAGACCGTCTGCAGATAAAGTCTCAAGACGAGGTCTAGACACGAAGAAGGAAAGGAACGAACTAAAAGAAATTAGGTAGCGGAACGCGGAGACGTTCGTGGCACACGTCGCCGCGGGCCGACGTTTTTGGCGATAAGGAGAAACGTGATCTGATTGGCCGTTAACCCGTAGTTAGGAATATATTATTATGAATTGCAAGATTGCGATCGCATAAACCTTTGCACGGGGAGGGGGGAGAATTATTGCTCATGATGACATAACATATCCGTCGAAGCGGGAGTAATATATTAACCCTACGCCCTGATAAGTATGGTCCCAACCAAGATAGAAGAGGATTACCAATAGCAAACCGATCGAGAATATAAATTAATGACCCATGATCAATTGAATCAAATGCCTTTGAGAAATCTGTATAGATTATATCTACTTGCTGCTTAAATTCAAACGCTTCATGCAAAAAAGTAATAAAATCGACAGAACAAGTAACCGTGGAGCGGCCTGGGAAAAAACCATATTGGTCAGTCGATATGGTCATAATAAGTGATGCTTAACTTGTCTGTAAATTGATTTGGTGTGTACGTATCAAGCAAGGGTGTGGATATATTTATTGGATTCCTATAAACTGAGGAGAAAAAAGAAGCAAACGCCTAGGATACTTGGGTACCTGATGACTTTTCAAATCCATAATGTATTAAATCTAGGACAGAGTTACTGTCTTTTAGATTTCGGATGAATGACCAGTATAAACATAAGTTTCTGCACAAACTCTTTTGCAAGTTGTCTATATGACACCTATAAAGCCGCTTTGACTCAAATTTACATTGTGCACATAGTATATAGATGTTATTGTAGTGAATAGTCAGGGATGGACAAGTTACATTACATAGTGTAACTGTTTACAAATTACAAATTACTTTAATTTTGGGTAACTGATTACAAGTTACAGTTACATTATAAGTTACAAGTTACAAATAAATACACAATAAAATATATTCAATTTTTTTTTTTTAAAAATAGCATTAAGCACATAAAATTACTTATATTATAATACAATATAATTCAATAAACAAATTAATAATTGTAATTAAATAAATAAAATTATAATTATAGAAATTTAATAAAAGTAAATTATTGAATTTTTACAATGACACTTTATGATAGGTACCTTATAATGCAAAACCGTATACTTTCCAATAGTCCCAATATTTATAATTTTATTTATTTGTACATAAGTATAACTAATTGTTTTAACCTAACAAAGCCTTCTTAAATATTATCATAAAATAAGTATTTTATAGAATTTAAAATAATGTGTAACATGTAGATACATACAAAACTATAATAATATTGTAGTCATAAAATAATTTTTAATAAATTTAAATTTTTAACTGGAAAATTAAATATTTACTTGAATTAAAAATAATATAAAATATTATTCTTATGGTATATACAGATGTCAAAAATAAATTCAAATGAGAGGGTATTATCTTAGTTTTGTTGCATAGATATATTAATTAAAATGATAATACACTTTTAGTTTTTATAAATCAATTAAAAATGAGTCAATCATACTGTCCATATTATTAGCACTATTATTTAGTTATTTATTTTGTTCCTTGAATAATTGCAAATCAACTTTTTCATGAAAATAAAGTAGAAATTAAATGACCATAGTAAAAATTTGATTCACTTTTTAGATAATCCAGAGCACAAGCGATTTATTAGTTTCACAAGTTTCATTATTAAAACAAATTCAGTCAAATAAAATAACTTATATCAGTTTTGTTAAATTGATACTTTAAACCTAATTCTTTAGTCGAGGTGTTTAATTTTGCTTTATGTTTAATTAATTTTGATATGGAATCATATAATGAATTCCATCTTGTAATAACAGGATATTTTAAAAAACAACTATACTACTAATAACTTCTGATGATTTCGATCTTCGTGACAAATTTCATAAGGTCAATAATGCTGGATGATAGTACTTTTTGGCATTTGAATTTTTTAATATATTCTGGAAATCTGTTGTCGCTAATAGACTAAGTGTATGTAATGTACAACGTAAATGTTGGGGTAGGATGTCTTCATCAATATATACCTTCGTGGGAGTCTGTGTCTGAATCAGTGTTTGATGTCTTTATTTTACAACCAAACTCCTTGAATGATTATACAAATTTGCACCCATTATCCGTTACTGTAGAAACTATGTTATCATTAATTAAATGCAATTTGCCAAATATATCTATCATAATTTCTCTAATTTTATCAAATGTATGTGCACCAAAAATTGTTGGCAAGCTAGAACACAACTATGACGGCCTAATGTTTTGTCATCGATCTGAAAATATTGTAGCCTATAGCTGCTATAGGCTATAAAATAATGAAGTTTACCCAGTTATCTGTAATACCTATAAAACTGCAATGTTTTGTCGACCAAATGTCAGCAGTTGTACAAACGTGGACTTCAGAATGTGTTTGAAAATATAATTTTAAACTATTTGAAACATTGTTATAGTTGTCATTTATACGTCTACCGACTGTTCTACTAGATATAATTTTTATAATTGGATCTAAATCTAAATAAGTATATTTTTTGAAATTGGATTAAATACAATTTGTGTATTTTATAAATTATCATAAAAAGGTACCTACCAAAAAATAAGTTTTTGAAAATCTTTTCAGTTATGGATAAGGGTTTCATATTGTTAACAATAAAATTAACCAAATTATTTTCATATTGTGTTTGCTTCAATCCTCCGCTGTTAGATGGGAATAAATTGTTTAAAATTTGTCATATTTTTATTATTTTACTTTTGAGTATTCGTCTTCACATTATTTTCAAATTCTTCAAATGTAGTAAAATGAACCCTCTGAAAAGTAGAAAATTAAATAATGCATATTGTATTAACTACAAAAATTAAAACTTGCCTTCATATGAGTACGAAAATTCGAAGAGTGTTTAAAAGAACCAGATATTGTTGTTTTTCATTATTTTGTTCCTTACATATCATACATACTGCTTTAACAATTTCGTTCTTAACAATTACAACTTCAAAAAATTGTCCATCTAATATAGCGGGTGTTTTATCCATATTTAACAAAAAACGCGTTAAAACTCGAAAATAAACCGACAGTAACACAGTATAACCGTAACTGATACACAACTCAGTTCGGGTAAACTAATGTCATGATTGATCAAAATACCTACAAATTTCCAATTTTATTTTTAAAATATTTATTAAAGTTGTGATTATCTTTATACGATTAGATTAGGAAATGTCAAAATACACACGTCGTATTGCATACTAAATCATATCTATGGGTTTTCCAGGCTTCTATATTAATGACGGAATTCTAAATATCATTTACACCAATACAATTTGATTTCCACAATCATCATTATTATATTATATTGTTATACTTATATTATATAATTATCAAGTTTTCAGAACGAGTAATTGAATGTTTAAAAATTAAATTTCTAAGACATATGATAATTAGCATTTTAAAGATAGTAGGTACCTATCTAAATAAACAAAAATTATAAAATACATCATATTTGATTAGCTTTCTCAGTCTTTAATGAAAATATTCAAGTTTAACTCACATGGTATCATTTTTATTGAATACAAAAATAGCATAATTATTGTAGTATTGATAATAATGTATTAGTATTGTATCCATTTTGAATTTTTTTTTTTTTAATGATTTTTGTAACTTAAGTTACATAACAAATTGTAACTCGTTACATTTAAAAGTTACTTTAAAATTGTATAACTGATTACAAGTTACAAATTACAAAAGTAACCGACTTATGTAACTTTGATACATGTAACTGATTACTGTCCATCCCTGTGAATAGTATTATCGGTAATCGTATAAAGTTTATGAGTTCGTTTCATTTTTGACAGGAGGTTTTTAAGGTTATTGGATACCCATCATGGGTAAGGATACCCATCATGGAAAGGTAGACTTACGATAATTGTGTAATGGACAATGGTACCCATTGATGAATATTATTCAAAAGTGACATCTGAAGAAAATCAGCGCCCTTATCAGCTGATAAACCATTTAATATGTTTAACTAATCAATGTGCCTTGAGTTTCTGTGTGTATTGTCATATTTAGCGTATTTAAAATTACGAAATTTCCGTTGATCATCAAATTGGTTTATGGCTGTTGGTTATGAAAAGGAGATAGAAAGTGATGGATGGTAGGGAACACAAGTAATAAAAGGATCGGTAATGTGGTTTACTCGGATAGAATCATTGTTGGAGAAGATGAAGTTAAGGAGAAACCCATCTCTATTGGGAATGTCATTAATTTGGTCGAAATTAAGTAGGGAATATTGACCGTCGACGCGGGGGCGGAGTTATTATTAGTCCCCTAGTCACTAGATAGATGGAAACCACCACAGACAATCCCGACGTCAAAACTATTTGAGCACCAAGTGTGGTCAACTGGAAGTGACTCTCATAGTTGGATGTGTTTGTGTTTGGTGGGAGATAGACATCAGCAAGAAAAACGGAAATTACACCAGGAAGAGATATCCGCACAAAAACTTGTTCAACAATATCGAATGTGGATGAAATTAGAGATTAGTTTCAATGCATTATTAACTGCGATTAGCAGCCCGCCCCTTCGCAGGGAAATACTAGTGCGTACTTACGGTCAATTTCGGGAGTTTTTTGTTGTTATTCTATTAAAAACAGTCGTAAAAAATTGACATTTGAAATGTATACTTATATTGGCCTTTCCTAGACGTGGTAATATTTTCGAAAAATTTGAGCCACTTTTGGGCTATTTATAAATTAATATAAATATATAATTTTTGATAGGTGCCCACTATGTGGATAAAACTGTTGGATTGATCATAATTATTTAATTCTTTATTTACGAGCATTAACCATTTTAATAATTTTTTTTTTTACTTTATTATTTTATTATTCATAATTATTAACCCATCTTCAGTATCAAACATCCCGTACTCAGACTTTTTATTTTTTCTATATATACTATGTGTATTGTATTTATATGCTATGGTTGTGTGCTATGTATATATTATGTATATAATAGTACAGTGTCCACGTTCAGTGTTTTTCATACTCAATCGTACATAGTGACCTAGTACCTTATTTTGTGGGTAGGTAGTCGGTACCACGGTTTAAGATACAATATCTTAAATCGTTCGGTACCTAATATAAAACCACAAATTATATAATCTATGATAAGCCGATTGGACTGTAATCACGATTAAAGATAACGAATCTAACAGTGCGCTTCTGGTGGTACTGTGGCAATGTGCTTTTTGGGCGATTTAAAATCTTAAATCGTGGCTTTTGTCGTCTCATTTTTCGTTACAGTCTGTGTTTTTTGTATACGGAGTTTTGTCTCCTTATCCTAATCTACATATCTATGGATTTGATATTATTTACTAATCATTAATTTTTTGTTCGTGTCTGTGGCTCAAGCTCAATCAAATAACATGATTTATTGATAACATTTTAAATTTTTATTTGATTTATTTATTTTATTATAATTTATTCGTAAAGTGCAGCTATTAGCTAATATAAATTTAACATAGACAGGTAAATAAAACAAAACCATTTTTAACAATGACTGAAATGCACGATTCGGACTTAAAAACGAAATCAAGACGAGGTGAATATCAACATTTGGTATTTAAATTTTATATTTATATGAAAATAATTTTTGTTTTATAAATTATAAGCTACTGGAATTTTATCTGAAAATCTTCATTTTGTCGCTAATGAACCGTCATTAGCATTTTATCGACTTCAAGAACACGTAAGAAAGTCTGTACCGCCTATGATAGAAAAACGAGTTCAAGTACAAAAACTTCACAAGGATTTACAAGGCCATTACTATGATGTAGAATATGCATTAGGGTAATAATATGCCTTGATATTATAAAATAAATAAATCAAATTAGTTTTACTTAAAATTATAATGTATTACAGTGCGGTCAATTCAATTAAAAACTGTGAAAAATCATTAAATAATATTCAAGAACAACTTAAAAATGCTTTGTTCCTTAGTCAACAAATTAAGTATGAGCATACCAGACGGTGAGTTATATTTTATGTTCTATTTATTTATGTCTTAGAACAGGGGTGACGAACCTATAGCACACCATTAAAATATTTATCTTAAAAAAAAAAATGAATCAGATTTCAACATATTAGTATACAAAAAGAAATAATTTTATAAATTTGAATAATAAGAAAAAACATGTAAATTTAATAGATATTTATAGATATAATATTTATGATCATTATTGTACTCTAATCACTACATAAATAAGTATTAACCAATACCGTTACAGTGTCATTGAAAAATAAAACTTGTATAAAAATGTATTTATTTAAGGCAATTATAATTATAATAATAATAATATTTATTTATTTTCTATACTAACTATAGTTTAACAAATTAAAATGTATAAATAAAATTACTGTAGTTAGCTAATTCCAAGCCATTGACTATGAGGAAGTAGGAGTTAGAACTTTAAATTAATATTAATAAGTTATAAATGTTATACATAATATGTGAAAAGCAATTAGTAATAATAAAAAATGACAGTAAATATATCATGCACTTGGATAAACTAATTGAAGAAATATAAATCAATTGAATTTTTTAAATTTAATTTTAATCATATATGGGATTTACCCTTTATATTTAAGTAAATTAATTTAATTAAATACAATATAAGTTATGTTAAGTTAGGTTAAAATTGACGGAGAACAATAAAATTAGTATCAATATTCAATAACATTTATAAATTACAAGTAATGACAATAAACTATAAACAATGAAAAATTATAACTATGTACAGGAGGAAATAGTAATTAATAGTGAAAATCTAAGAAAGTAGGGTCGGTATTGTCATACGTCATTAGACGTCTAAGTGGTTCGTTTATTTAATAGAATGTGGTGGCTCTAGAAATGAAGTAAATTGCATTGGGATGTGTTAAACGAGAAGGAATTTTAAAATTTACAAAGGAGAGTAGCGTAGGAGAATTGATTCTGTTAAGCAAGATATCCTGAAAGAACTTTGCGTTTAGCATACGCCTATATTCAGCGAGAATTTCAAGTCCAAGTGATTCAGCAACAGGAGAATAATCATAGTGTGGTGTACCTTAAGAGAAGCCAACAAATTTCAAAAATTTACGCTACACACGCTCAAGTTGGCTTGACCCAGTAGCTATAAAAGGATTCCAAATTACAGATCCACATCAAAGTAGTATACAATATAAGGATTTAAGCAAACGTAAAAGTTTAATGTCTTTAGAAAATCGCATAATGAAACCTAAAACTTTAAATATTTTACTGCAAATCAAGAATTGTGTACATTCAAATTAAGGTTGTTTGATAACTCAAGTCTTCAAGAAAATGTAATGAAAAATGTGGATAATGAAATGCTTAAAGTCTGGAACTCACTTCTAGACACATTTAAATAATACCTATATTAAAAAAATTGACTCATTCCATACTTTAATATTTTTCTTTTACTTATGCGTGGGAAAATTTATTTTCCACAACAAATTTAATAAAATCAAAACAAAGAAATGCTTTCATTGAAAATTACATAATATTCCCCTATTACAGGTTCCAAAACTTTATCTTTAAAAAAATAATATATTAAAATAATGCTTAATATTTGGTGATAATTTAAGAATCTATTTTTAAATAAAGTTAACAAATAACCACATAAAATGTGTATTATTATTTTCTAATTGTTTTATTTTTAGTAGACTTTTTTTGACACGGGATTATATTTTAAAAAAATTTGTCACTTGACTCGAAAAAGGTTCGCCATCCCTGTCTTAGAATATCAAGCAGATAATTTTCCAATATATTGGTTGGTATTATACGTTTACTAATTTTGTATTTGTATGCATGTATTTATCATTATCAACATTTTTATATGATTTGATTAATTTTTATTATTATTTAAGTTAAAACAAATAATTGTATTTATAATTATGTAGACTGAAAACTTCATAATAAACAAAGATACACCATTCAAATCTATTAAAACCAAACCAGTGTAATATTGTTTGTAAAGCATGCACTTAGTATATTTTTATCTGGTAAGACATATTTTGTAGTTTAGTGTTTATATTCTACTATAGATTTATTGTTGATTTTTTTTATAATATTGATTAATGTTTTATTATTTTATTTATCAACATTAATATTTCAGTGGAAGATCTAAAAAAGATTCAATGTACAAACGTTTGTCCGCACACTTAACTACCACTCTAGACCTACCTGAATTGCCAGAAGCTATCAGAGATACAGCAAACAAAGTGGAGTCGATGGTGAACAGTGCAAGACATTCTAATATATATTAATACCAGTCAGTGAATATAAGTCTGTATGATCTATTATCATATTTTAAAACTCAATATGGTGATTTATTCAAGTATTTTTATCATTAAAGAAAAGTCGGGCATAATACATACACAGAAAGAATTAAGTTTATTGGTATACCAAATTATTTTCTATGAAAATGTGTTTGATGTGATTCTAAAATTGAACATTTATTTGTTTCTAATAACATGTGTGTTTGTTTTATTTGTTTAATAGCTAAATTTAGTACCTACTAAGAAATATTTAACTTCCTTTAAACCTAAACTCTATAGATAAAATTGTTATATTAAACAGAAATGCTTGTAAATTTAACAGATGTTACATTAAAGTTGTAATTAGTCAACAAGAAAATTTGAGTTTAATAGTTTTTTTATTTTTTAATAAGAATTTTAGAATCAAATTTTGACAAAAATCATAAATATTTCGGCCTTTTAAAACGTGTTTAGCCGAATTTTGCTCAGACTAGTTTTTCATCATTAATCCTTGCATACAGATATACATTAAATTCTCTCTTATATTCTACCTTTCCAACTTATCACCTTCAACAGTGTCACCCATCATGCAAAGTATGTTTGTCTTTTTTTTTCTATTTATTATAATACTTTATTATTTTCATTTTTCTCAGTTTTTTTTTCATTTCTTTATCTTGCTATATGTATTCTACTACAGGATTACAATTAGTATTTATAATTTATTGACACATTGTGGGGGAATTCAATAAAAATGACACATTTATTACTTTTTTAAAGTACATGGCACAAGTATTTTAAGTCTTATTAGAAATAATTTTTTTTTTCTAATTACTAATTATATTTTAAATGATAACAGTGTTTAATAGATTTTATATGACATTAATACAAGATAAAATCCACTAATTTATATTTTATGATACCTACCTATGCAAATATTGTTCTATACCATCATTAATCAGTTTTTCGTGTCATAAAGATAGCCCACCTTTATCACACTTTATATTTAACTGCAACTAAGAAACCATCAACACACTGACACAACTAAATACCCCTATAAAGTGGTAAAAATGATAGATCATATACTGCAGTTGCCATGTTGTCTGTAGAACTAAAACAACAAGGTAGCTGTATTTTTATGATTAATGATTTCATTTTATTTTATCCTTTATACTTATATAGTAGCATCTCGTAAATATAGTCATAATTACTTATAAATATTTTTAATTTAAAATATGATATACTTAATTATTTAGCCATACAAGAACTTACATTAGTATTATAATACTAATTAGATAATTCTAATATTATTCTATATTATTGTACTTTGAAAAATAAACGAGTTTATCCTTATATTTAAAAATACTAATTGTATTAGATTATAGTAAAAAAAGTAACATCTATGCTGTAGTTTCAAATTTTTGAATAAATATAAATGATATTTGAGAAGCCCAAACAATTATAATATTAAATTACATGTATAAATAAAAAAAAAATAATAATAAAAAAGCTATTGAACCTTATTTTTAAAATAAATTACAATAATGAACATAGTAAATAATACAAAAATTAAATGCGTATATTGTATATTTAATAATGGTAATATGCGTAATTTTGATTTAATGTTTCTTCTTTTTGCTATGCACAATAGGTTGTTTTATTAATGTACTGGAATTGTATGTTTTTTGAGAAATATTATAAATATTGTAAAGAGCAAATAATGAAAACAGCAAACTGAAAATATTATAATAATGTAAATGTCAATGTAACACAAATTGGAGATTATTATACAATTATTAAAAATAATAATATTTACCCGGTTGTAGCACATACTCTGTGAATTGACACACATATGAAGAAAGTAAACAATAATGATAACACAACTAAAAAAAAGAAATTATTTAATTAGGAACTGTTAAAAATTATTACAAGTCTAAAATATTAGTGAATTTTCAATAAAATATTTTTTAAAAAAAGTCATTACTAAAATATAATTATCATTATAAGATATTTAATTGAATAATAAAAATAATAAATCTTACAGTTAAAAGAAATTTGTTTTGGTAAAAATATAAATAAATTTAAATATTTTAGATTTTGAACGAAACGAGAAATGTATTGGTTTTACAATATTTTTTTTTCATCTGAACAACTCTTCTACCAGAAATTTTGCTCAGATTTTCAGTGTAATAAGTTGTAATAAATGGCAAAACTTATGAAATGTACAATTTTCAAATCTTAATATTATAGTTTTTTTAAAATATGTGTAACCAAACTAAGCGCAAAATCATGTTTTGTTAGAAAAGATTAATCGTTGCTAACAGATAATACATCAAATTCTCTATATCATATCTTCCCAACCTCTCACCTACAATAGTGGCCCACTCATCGTACGAAGTATCTTACTATATTGTTTACATAGTCAGAATAATAAAAATAATTACAACAAATCACTTAGATAAATTGTTTAACAAATTTATCTTAGTTTATAGGATATTTAAACAATTTGTTTTACTTACTTTCTGGAAAGAAGCTTGCTTGATATCTTTCTCCCATAACTAGTGTCATTAAATTACTTATGGCCTGGTAATTGATTAGTTAAGGTAAATTAAATAATAATAGTTTATCTTATTGTATTCAGTGCTAGGATTAATAAAAATAAGTCCCTTGCATCGCAATAAACAAGTCCATCCCAGGATAAATAACGCAAACTTATCTTACCAACACTGGTACAAGAATGTCTAGGCTTTTGAAATTGAAACGGTTATTTTCAAGGCCACCCTTACCAGCATAATAATAGTTATATAATTGTATTTATTTATTATTCTTATTTTATTTTTTTAGGTTTCACGGTTAAATTATTCTTAACATATTTACTTGGATAACTTGTAAAATTATATTTCTACCTATCACAAAGTCTATTGATCAGCCATTTTTTTAATTTTACTTCCAGATAAACTAATCCAATTCACTATTTCTTAACACATATTTTGTAGGCATTAATTGCATAACCTGCATAATTTATAGTTCTTATTAATTATATTTCATTTGTGTCAAACTCATGTACTTAGTTAAGCATTTATTTACTTGTCATTAAATTTTTCATACTATAATTTATATCCCTTATATTTACTTGTAAATTATAAAAGGATACAGTTAAAGCCAATGTAAACAACACAGATCCAAGAAAACCGGTACCTATGATGAGTGTAGAACTTGATGTTAACCACTTGCTGTTCAGATGCATGAATGAAAATACAGCCATAAGCAACAGTGTTGAGATAAAGAATGACATACCTGTAGAAACGGCTGAAAGTTCAAAATATTATTAGTAAACTAAATATTATAAAACTAAAGAATAAATTATAAAACAATAAACACATTAAAAATGATATTATATTACATTTACCCATATTTTGTTAGGGAGTATTTAACTTTACACTGTACAACTAATAAAACAATCTTAAATTTTAAATGAAATGCTTATTGCTTGAATTATTATAGATGTAGAAAAAAATAAAAATCCATTCTTATCAAAATAGTATGTTGTGCAGATATTTTTGATTAGCCACAAAAATAAAAAATAATGGTTGTTGCAAAAACGCAGAATTTAATAAACGTATGATATTTTATTCGCTGCAAAAATGTTGGTTACACTGCGACATTCCATTCATTGTATCCACAGATATATATATTAAACTAATATATGTACCTGATTGTATCATACAAATATGTTGACATAATTGCGTTATCAAATTAATTTCCATTCCTTATTAATTCCATCGATATTTTTTTTTGTGCAACTATGTATTCTTTCTAGGTTTCTAAAGGTTCTTTCTTAAAATTATTTTTGTAACGTAGTTTTTGTATAATTTTTTTATAATTATGTTGACAGTTTGCTAAGTATATTCAATTCTTATCAAATCGCATTCTTTCAAAATACTAATAAAACTACTATAAGGTAACTTAAGACTATGTATTTAGTAATAGTCATTTAGGTTTAAAAACAAAATGTACATTTACCAACCATGATGATTGAAAGTATGAGTTACGACACAAAAAGGGTGAACGGTTCTGTTTGTAAAGCTGTTCTTCAGTGCTGTCCTAATTCACATCCATTCGAAGAACGTACACTTACTCTTGATCTACCTGTGAAGATTGGTCGTTTGTTGGCTAAAGCTAAAGTCAGTCCACACAATGGAATTTTCGATTGCAAAGTTTTATCAAGAAACCACGCCCTGCTCTCTCACGAAAATGGAAAATTCTATTTACAAGATACAAAAAGTAGTAATGGTACATTTGTTAACAACCATCGACTCAGTAAAAGTGGGGAAGAGTCAAAACCGCAAGAAGTGTTTAGTGGAGATGTAGTCCAATTTGGTGTTGACGTTATTGAAAACACTAAAAACATTTCTCATGGCTGTATTACAGCTGTACTGAAATTATATAATGCCGATGGTACTGAGGCTAAATCTAATCCTGAAATTAATTTTATAAACGATGTGTCTACTCAAGATTTGTGCAATATAGATATTTACATACGAGATGCATTACACAGGGAAGCTAATTTAGAAAATAAATTATTTAACTTAGAGAGATTGTTATCAAACATAATTGGTGAAACAGACAATACTTGGAAAGCCTTAGTAGCTGAAGACCGCTTACTATCCAAAATTGAATTTTTAGAAAATCAACTACAGTATTATAAAAAAGAACATGGAGAAGATGAAATGAAACAAGAAATATTTGACTTAAAACAATACAAATATTCAAACCAAGGAATGGCTAAAGATTGTTTAAAAAAAGAAATGACAGAAAAACTGAAAACAATGCAGAAGTGTCAAGAACTAGAAAATTTATTAAAGCATTCTACAAATGAGCAAAGTGTCTTGATGAAACATCTGGATGAGGCACAAGAAGAAATTAAAGAAGTATGTACTAAGCTTAATACGGAAATTGCTAATCATGAGAACAGTGTTAAAGTATTTGATTTATCTAAAGAGCTATATGAAAAAGAATTAAAAACATTAAAAGAAACAAAAAATGAAATAGATATGCGTTTACATAGTCGATGTGAAGAAATTGAACGGTTACAAGCTGAAATAACTAAAATGAATTATGAGATTAATACACGTAATGTACTTCTTTTGACATTACAAAATGAACATGATCTTACAGAAGATATTTCTTTAAATAAGTACTTTAATGATATAATGTCTTATATTGTACACATATTACAAGACCGCCAAACATACTTAAATCAAATAAACTCACTTCAAAGTCGAATGCAAAAACACATTAAACAAAAAGCATTCATTGAAAACCAAGTATGCCAATTACAAACAGAGCTTGATCTTAATCAAGAGTCATTGGTTAATTGTATTAAAAATAAAAGTGTGAATGACATGGATTCTGATCCTGATCAATTGAAAATGATTATATTAAATGATAATGATAATTTGAAAAATATTGAAGATTTATCCAAAAACATTGATATTCAAACCGAATTTTATAAACAGAAATCTGATGACATTGAATTTAGATTATCTGAAGTTAAAGATGTCTTGTTAGACTGTATAAATAATTTAGATGATCAAGAATCTAGTATAAAACATCTAAAAAAAGAACTTTCTTGTAAAGACATTGTACTATTGTTAATTTCTGACTATTTATGTCATATATCAAGTATTGATTCCAACAATATAAATAATGTGCCAGATATACTACAGAAAAATATTTGCTCTTTTAACAACTCAATGAGTGAAAATGTCTGTTTAGATCTAAATGTTTCTAAAATAGAGTATAATATTAAAAATGAATCCTCATTACAAAAAAAATATGTTGTAAATGAAATTTTACCAGATTCTCAGACTGATGGATATTTAATTCAAGAAATCAGTTCTGATGTAGAAACTAAAGCAGATTCTGAACAGGACCAAAATTTAGTACTGGAACAAATTCGTAATGAATATGATACATGTTTAAAAGAAAAAAATAAATTGAAATATGAGTTAGAGCAAACCATGCAGAAGTGCAAAGAATTAGAACAAACTCCAAACTTCCATTTATTTTTTGCGTTACCTTCAATAGTATTATTTTTAGTCTTAGTCATACGATTTTATTCTTATTTGTCTTATTTAACAGGAACAACTGAATAAGTGCAATTTTAACATATTAATGTTATTATTATTATAATTTATTACTAACAAAAAAAATAAATAAATAAAATTACAATTTTTTATATCCAAGTATATTATGTAATATATATGGTAAATTAAATTTTTTAAATCTGCCATAAACTAATTTTTATTTTCATTATAAATATCCAAAGTAAGTTAGATAATAATATGTTATAATGATTATTTTATTTTTAGTTTAAAATATTTTGTTACCTAATATCAAATCAGTATTCAGTTGACCTGGATCACATATTTTTAAAAATGACACAATTTGTTTCTGTGCTTTTTGATTTCTTTGTCATTTTTACTATACAGGGTAATTTATTCAACTCGAAACGCTAATTATTTTAAAAAATATTCACTTTTTCAGAATTTATCTTGTAGAGCACATAGAAAATAAGCAGGACTACAATTTTAAATTTTTTATTTTTTTATATAATACCACCACCTACTTTTATTTTGAAATGAAAACCTGTATTCAAAATTCCATATATTGATGGATTATTATGTAAAATAACTTTTGGTGCTGACATTTTTGATTCCTGTCAATCTGTTGACGAGATATTCCACTATTAAGTTTTGGTCAAGGGAGAGTAGTGATGCATTATCAAAACTACGCTCGCCGTGCTGCCACACAAATGATGCTTCACTACTCTTCCTCAACGTAAACCTAAAAGTGGAATATTTCTTCAACAGATTGATAGAAATCAAAAATTTCAACACTAAAATGTATTTTAAATACTCTATCTATTTTCATTATAGATTGTCATTTGAAAATAAAATGTAGGTAGTCGTTTCATCCCAAAAATGAGAGTGATAAAAAAATATTATAATATAACATTTCAATAATGAGTGTTTCCAGTTGAGTAAATCAATCTGTACAGTATGTTATTTATTAATTATCTGAAAATCTTAAAATTATTGAAGTATGTGATTCCATCCACAATAACAGTAGGCTCTAGGCTATTTTATTTAAATTATGCGTTTTTTTTTTTTAATTTTACACTTATATATGTATATAAATTATATAGCAATATATTATTTATATTTGTTTTTTTTCATTATTTCATAATATTCTTAAATATCCCCATCAATACTAAGAGAGTATTGAAATTGTTTTAATTATTTTCATTTTACATCATGTTATTTTAATTTTTTTAGTATGCTTAATTTTTTAGTAATCTATGCAAAATTATTTATACCTGATAATTTATGCTAAATTGTATTTATTAGTTTTAAATTATTGAACTTAATAATTTGAGATCTGTCATACTTCTAAATATTTCAATTGTTAGATAGAGTTAATATATACATACAATATTGCATATATTAAATATTTAAAATCAGATGTTAATTAAATACAATTGATTTAAGTGTTATTATCTAATTTCTATTAATTAAAGTATATTTTTATTATTTACTCTGGATTATTTTTTATGTGTATGTAATTTTGAATGTTAAAATTTTTTCACCAATGTCAATTTTGTCTTCAAAAATACAAATTTCTTCTGATGACTGCAGTTATATTCAAGTTTTTTTTTAATATTAAAGTTGTTGTTTTAAATAAATTTATGCAGTGAGAAGTTGTTTTTTTTTTAATATTTTTATTGTGTAATATTTAGTATTTTAATGAAAACTTTATATTATGACTGATCCATTGACATATGTTAAATAGTTAAATGCCTTAAAAGAACATAGTATATTATATAATTAATGTTGTATGTTATTGAATTATTATAAAAATAACCCATTGTAGTCATTGATTTTTATTGTTGTAATTTTTAACAAAATAGTAAGAATATTAAATTATTATCAGAATCGTTTATTTTATTTCAATTATTTATCTCTTTTGCTTAACTTATACTTTATTTCAACAATCATTTTTGAAACGGAATGTTCTTTCTATAGAAGGTAATCCATTAGAAATGATTCAATCAATTGTCAGGATATCAAACCAAGGATAACATACAACATGTGTGATAAATCTTTGTGTACAATTTGGTGGAGGTGTTTATTTATTATTTATATGCAATTTCATCAGGTGTGGTTTGATGCCCTGATGATTGTATATGAGAACATTGATTATGAATAAAAAATGAAAATTTAAATTGAACAGCATTCAACATTTTTATTTTTCAGTAATTAATGATGGAATCGGTGGAGCAATTATCTAGTAATGATTTAGAAGTCATGATGGAAGTAGAAAACAATTCTATTGATAGTAATATAATCAATATTGACAGAAGCAAAATTGAAGCTATTCCAAAAACTAATCAAGTACAAATACATATATAAAAATTAAAAATAAATCTTTAATATGAGTATGTATGTCAATTTTTTGTAGCCTAAAGAGTTGCAAGATCTTACAGGTTTAACTGTGTATGATGTAAATCATTTTGAACATGAAGTTTTACAACAAGTTAATAATGATGTATTGGACAACAAAAATGTTGATATTTGTGAGGTTCCAACTTTAGGAGTTTTAGGAATTGAAGAGACTGAAAATGAACGTAAAATTAGGACAGGAGAAATGACACCTTTTGGTTCAACAGAAGTTTCACAAAACAAAACCAAAAGGTATGTCACTCTGATGTAGATATAATATTTAAAATGTAGATAATCTTTAGAATACATTTGTATTTATTTGGGTTTAAACACTTTTAGCTCTGAAGATGTGTTGCAAAAGTATTTAGTTTCTCAGTCTAAACTATCAACTATGGTTCAAAAACCGAAAAAAAAAGCATATAGTACAATTAAAGAACAAAAAATAATTGTTAAAAATAAAGAACCAATTGAAAAATCAACAGAAACATCTAAAAGTGAATCCGGAAGTGAATATTTTCCATCAACAGATTCTGGTAATATCAAGTAAATCAATATAGTAAAATATATATTATAGTAAATTTATTTAAATTTTTAGAAAATGACACTTATATAAAAGCCAAAAATCGAAAAAAGTCATTCATTAAAAAAAAAACTAAATTTCCAGAGGAAGATTGTACTAATGGTTCTGATGAGGAGTATTTTGAAACAAAATATTATTCTTTGAGTAATAGTTTTTAATATAACTATGGTGTTAACTTTATAAATAAGTAACCTATATATCCATTACTTTTTTCAAAGGTCAATATAAAGCATTGGACGATGGAATTGAAGAATATTATGAGAATCGATTAAAAGAATATGAAAAATGTCATCCTGAAATTGCAACTGATAATGATGAATTATTTCATTGTATTGATGGAGATTATTTTAAAGTTCCTACAGAAATTTGGGAAAAATTATACAAGTAAAATATCTATAAATAACAACTTAAACATATGGTTTATAATATTTATGTATTCTATATTATTGATGTTATTAGGTACCAACGCATTGGCGTGAAATGGTTATGGGAATTACATCAACAAGGCTCTGGTGGTATATTAGGAGATGAAATGGGTTTAGGGAAAACAATTCAAATCATTGTTTTTTTTGGTGCCTTATATTGGAGCCGTTTAAAAGATAGCATAACTGGTATGCGTGGTTTAGGTCCTAGTTTAATTGTTTGTCCAGCCACTTTAATGCATCAATGGGTTGATGAATTTCATAAATGGTGTCCACCTATACGTGCTGTTGTTTTACACGATACTGGATCTTATAAAGGTAATTTTTAGTTTGAATAGTTGTAGTAAACAATTTATTTTTAATATATATTGTAGAACCTCAATAAGTTAAAATTCAAGGGAAATGCAATTTTTTTCAACATATTAATGTTTTACGAAAAAAAATTGAGTTTTTAAAAAGTATTATCATTTTTTTTATTATTATATTGTATATGAATTACAGTGTGTATTATTATTTTAGACAAATTATGATAAAAACGTGTTTAGTGTTACAATTTTAAAAGAAATAATAATAATAATTTAATGATTCTGTCTATATTCAGAACCCGAAATGTTTGAGTTATCTAGTTTTTCTTTCGAGTAATCGGGGTTTTTGCAAGGGAACTTTATTTATTTTGATTTATTATGGTTTTCGACTTATTGAGGTTAAGTTGGGTTAGGTGAGATTCTACTGTATATAAAATGTAATATTATTTACATACTTTAATATTTACCACAAAACTATTTAAGTATATTAGGTACATAACATATTAGTTATTTTGATATTTTTTTATGGAATCATTTCATTTTGTTTTAGGAAAACCAGAAAATTTAATAAAAGATGTGTGGTGTAGAAAAGGAGTCTTGATTACTACGTATAGTGGTTTGCTACACCATATCAATAATTTGCTAAAAAATAACTGGCATTATGTAGTGTTAGATGAAGGACATAAAATTAGAAATCCTGATTCTAAAGTAAGACAAATTTAATTTTAGAATAATTTTATGATTTTAAAATTATAAAGTATAGTAGGTATGTCATATATTATCTACAATTGTAGATAATGCATATACAAAATTCTTACATTTTTTTCTAATTTAATGTCCCCCCCTGTGAGCATCTTACTTCCACCCTCTGTGGGGGATATGGTGGTAACAGTTTTGTTTATATTAACAAGGCTTCAGGAACTTAATCTTGATGTGTGATTACATTATAAACAGAGGTTACCTCTGTTTACCTAAATTAGCATTTAGCTAACATTTTTTAACAGTAGTCAATTTAATATAATCTTACACTTTAAGGATAACTAATTGAGGGTAGTGAAATCTGTGAGTATGACTTACAATATCCTGTAACTAGATGATTGTTCCACCTTCAGGTGTGATGTTCTTCTCAGAGCATTCACTAAACCTATTACTGCTATTGCTACTGTGTTATTATTGCATTGAAAATGATCAGTCAACATTTTGCTGCCCATTCTTACTTACCTATATTATATGTATACTCAATATGTTAACCTCACACCACCAATGGGATAATTATGTATGATGACAATGTATGATATTGTGTCTAAATTGTTACACTAGTAACTTGTTATATGAATTCTTCCAGATAATAATATTAAATCTGATTATTTTATTAGGTATTACCTAAAATAATTTAATGTTATAGATAACAGTAGCAGCGAAGCAATTAAAATCTAGTCACAGAATTATTATATCTGGTTCACCTATACAAAACCATTTGAAGGAATTATGGTCATTGTTTGACTTTATTTTCCCTAGTAAACTAGGAACTTTACCTGCATTTATTAAAAGTTTTGCTATTCCAATTACACAAGGAGGTTACGCAAATGCTACGGAATTACAAGTGAATTTTATTTTTATTTGATAAATTGTTCTATGTATTTTAATATGATTTTTCATACAATAGATAACTACAGCTTATAAATGTGCTACGATACTTAAAGATACAATAACTCCATTCTTATTAAGACGTATGAAAGCCGATATTCAATCTCATATTTCTTTACCTGACAAAAATGAGCAAGTTCTTTTTTGTCGTTTAACTGATGAACAAAAAACCTTGTATCGAGGATTCCTTGAACATTCAGATATAATTTCAGAAATAATAAATGGTAATTGTAAAGTGTTTGTTGGAATATCTCGATTAAGGACTATCTGTAACCATCCTGATCTTTTTCAAATAAATCTTGTAAGTTGTATTACTTATAATACGTATATAATAAATTAATAACATTTATAAAAAATAAATTTTATCTTTAGTTCTTCTTCTTTGCCTTCAACCCAATTATTAGGTATCAATTTTTAGTTACAAATAGATTTTAATTTATTAGGAATCTGGCCCTTTTGGTTATTGGAAAAAGTCAGGAAAAATGATTGTAGTTGAGGCATTACTTAAAATGTGGAAAAATCAAGGCCACCGAGTTCTACTATTTACTCAAAGTGTAAAAGTAAGACAAATTTTTATAATATATCTAATTTAACAAAATATAATCATTTGTATACTTTCTAAGATGCTTCAGGTTTTCCAACAATTTGTTATTGAGCAAAATTATTCATATTTAAAATTAGAAGGTACTACATCTATTAGTTCTCGTCAGCCCATTATTAACAAATTCAATAAAGTAACTATTATTTTTTGTACATTTTTGTTTTTAAATAATATTTGATTTATTATATTTTCTTTAGGATTCTTCAATATTTGTTATGTTATTGACTACAAAGGTTGGTGGCTTAGGTGTTAATCTTATTGGTGCTGATCGTGTTATCATATTTGATCCTGATTGGAACCCTGCTACAGATTTACAAGCTAGAGAACGTGCTTGGAGAATTGGACAGACCAATCCAGTTACTATTTATAGATTACTCACTGCTGGAACTATAGAAGAAAAGGTATTTTTATTGTAAAACAAAAAGTTATTTAAATTTCAAATAATTATTTACTTAACTTTTATTTATATATTAGATGTATCATCGCCAGATCTTTAAACAGTTTTTAAGTAATAAAGTATTAGTGGATCCAAAACAACGACGATTTTTCAAGTCAAATTATTTATATGAACTATTTACACTTCAAGATGTGGATGAAAATGGTGTTGTCGAGACTACAGACTTATTTGCTGGGACAGGCTCAGAAGTATATAAATTATTTATTTTTTCAGCACAGTTTTATAATGTAATGTATGTGATCCTAGGTTAATTTAAGTAAAATTAAAAAAGCTCGACACAAAAGAAATATATCTAAAAAAGCCAGATGTTCATTTACTAATGAAAAAATTGAAGCTATGAAACGGAAGGCACGAGAACTTAGTAAAATGATTGTTCAAAATACAAAATCAACAATAAGTCAGCAGACAAAATCGGAATCATGTTCTAATAATGACCATTGTCTTAATTTTGATATTACACCACAGAAAAATGATACTGAAATCTCCCATAATACTGATCATCATTCTGTTTTAATGGATAATGACAGTACAGTTATTGTACCATGTAGTCAAATATCAATAGAGAAAGTATTAACAGATGAAACTATTACTACACCAAATAGTTTTTATAAGAGAAAAAATGGTAAAGATCCACCGATTAAATCCAAAAAATCTAAAATACCTTATGTAGTCAAGTGTGATGTTTATCAAGAAGAATATGTTGACCATCTTACATCAAAAAAACAAGACGATTATGTTCTTGAAAAGTTATTTAACAAATCAGGTATTATGGAATAAATAATAAATACTAAACATTAAATACAATTTATACCTTGTATTAAGATATTTAATAATTACATTAAAACAATCAGATCAAATATATTTAAATTTTAATTGGGTTTAAATTTTTTATTTTATCTAGGCGTAAAAGCAGTAATGAAACATGATAAAATAATGGAATCTTCAAAGTCTGATTATGTTATTATTGAAAATGAAGCACAAAGGTTAGCTAAAAAAGCGATCAAAGACCTTGAAGCATCTCGTGCTCAATGTTGGCAACCTGGATCAGGTAGACTAAACTGGACTGGTAATCAAGGAACGGTTAAACCTAAATTATTTTTCACTTCAACAAATCAGTAAGTAAATTATCATTATAATTAACCTGTGTTGAAAAAAATATTGTTTAAGTTATGTTAATTTTTAAATCTTACTGCATTGTGCTTGCTAATACTCATATAAAACCAATTGAAACTTCTAGTAAAACTAAATAAACTAGTGTTTTGCATTAAAAATGAAATCCTTCAAAGTTTTAGAATTAATATTTATGTTTAGGGATTATAAAAAATATGTAATATGTTATATTTATATAATACATTATATTAATTTACAAAAGTCTACTAATGTAGTCTAGTATTGACATTTTTACTAATTTTAATATTAAAGTAAATGAGAAAATGTGAAGATTTAAAAATGATATCATGTATTTTAATGGTTTTTTTTTTCATTTTTTGTTACGTTAGAGATGAATCAAGTGGTCCATCCTTATTATCAATGATGAAAAAGCGTAATGGTTTTTCGGAAGCGACAGAACGTGAAATAGAGATGTTAAACACTATTAGAAAATATTTATTAGAGAACAATCAGTCTGTCAACACTGATCAAATAGTAAATCAATTTAAGAATAAATATTCAGCTGAAGATACTCCACTTTTCAAATCGTTATTAAGTGAAGTCTGCACTTTTAACAGATGCCCTGATAAAACTGGTATTTGGACATTAAAACCAAAGTATTATTGACTTAGTTAAACTCAAAAATAAGTGTTCAAATTGTTTACCAAAGTAAACAATTTCAGTATTCTCTTAATTAATTCTTTTACAGTTTTTTAGTATTATTTTTTTCAAATTAAATTATTATATTTTTATAATATACTATAAGTAGATAGGTACTTACAATTCATGTCCTCTAAATGTATTTATTAAATTATTTCTAGAAATTTGGTTTTTATGAAATTGTACAAAATTATGTCACATTAACAATATTTGTAATTTGTATGTCTAAATTATGTACCTTATTAGTAATAAATAAAATTAATGTTATTTTTTTACAACCTAATACCTAAATATTGTGGTTGATTCAGCAATACCAATTCAAGTGCACTGTATACATAAAAGTGTAATAGAACCTTTCCAAATTTAATAAGTGGTCAGGGGCCGATTGGTATTTTTTTTAAAAATATAATTTGAATATGAACAGAATCAACCCATGAGTAAAATGTTGGGGGAATTTAAACTATAAGGTATACGTGTTAGTAAAACATGGAAAACTTCCATCTCTCCATTTATCAAATACTTAATTTAATACACATACACATTTACACTTCAATAAAATATGTGGATGGATACTTTTATCAGTTGCTTGTGTTCTAAAAATTTTTTTGGCATTTTTTTGATTAAAACAGGGTTGGAATGTGTAATACAATAAGTATATAACACGTATTATACATATGTATGAAACTATTAGTTACATACGTTTTATACTGTATACATTTTTTTTTTTTTGGCTACAACTGAACACATAAATGATCAGGTAAACTAAATGTCAACTGAATTTAAACATAATTTTATATATCTTATATTAATTACCTAAGGTATATGTGATCAATCATTTGTTATAATAATTATTTTACTAAAGTTCATCTTTATTCATTATTAATAACTACATAAATATGTATTATAACAAAATAGAAATTTGTTTTGTTTTTATTTTATTCTAAATTTTAGAAAATTCACCAAACTGATGTGATTTGTTAATTTATAAGTTTAAATACTTATTTAAATTTAAAATGTATATCATTATCACTACTATAAAAAAACTAAAAAAAAAATATGATTCTAAAGTTTTATAATACGTTTTATATATGTAATGTGTAGAACGTTTTATATGCGTAAGTATATTACCAACCCTGGATTAAAGCATGATTTCCGTTAAAAAACATAATGCGTACAAATTGAAAATTATGAAATCAACAAGACAACAATGCTGCGGCAAATATTTGTCAGTTAATCCATGTTTTTTTTTACAATTTCTCCCAATTGGCTATCGCATCAATCCATCATTGACATCATTGTAGTTATCGTGATTGATATGTATAATGTATATAAGTACTTATTGCTAATAGTTTGACACAGAGGTTCCCAAACTTTTTATGACATTACCCATTTTGGAAATAATTTAAATTTTGGTGACCTTATGAATGACCCTTTTTTAGATTCTGAGTGGAATGAAGTTTTACAAAGATGTTTATATTTTTTTTTCTGTAGAGAACTTTTCTACCAGAGATCTTGCCCCGATTTTTCACTTTCTCTGAAAGGAAATCGGTGTGGGAATGAACTTAATAGAGGTCGTTTTTCAATTTTCTCAACAAATTTGAAAATCTGAGGAAAAACGGGATCTATTTTAATTTTGGAATTGGAATTTTACGATAATATGATTTATATTATTGACAAAGCAGCACTATCAACTGAACTCAACTCGCATATTACTAGCTCCATCAAATAACTGACCAACCAATTCAAATTTTCAGCTTTCATTACGTTAACTAAAATATTGTATACATTTTTTCTAGATGTAACTGGTGATTCCGTAACTGCTAATAGTCTTTTATGAACCTCGCCAGTAACTTCACCTATACATCTAAAAAAGATAAATTAAACAACATAACTGAGAAGTGGTATTAATCATAATAATTTTATTTATTTATCGTATTATAAATGATATTTGTTCCTTTCGAGATGTATCAAATGTAGTATCAATTGATATACTAAACATTCTTATAGCTTTAATGAATGATTGTACTTGACATGAAATATCTTCGGCAATAGCTTCAATCAACTAATTTTATCATTGCCATGAAACAAAAGATGTTACATGTTTTTGTTTTTTTGTTAAATACAGTTTATGTGTTCCGATAGTGGTTCTGAATTTTTAGCTATTAGCATAACCAAGTCCTTAAAATTACCTCTGGAATTTTAAGATATAATCTTTAAATCCTGGTGACAAAAAAAATATTTTAGCAAAAATTGTAGAACCATTTTCAATTATATCCACATTCATATTATCTAAAATAAAAATTGATCATTAAAAAGGGGGGAGTTTTTTGTTATAATTTTGTTAAAAATAGTCATAAACACTTGAAATTAGGAATATAGCTTATATTGGCTGTTCCTAAATGTGGTAACAATTTCAAGACATTTGAGACTTTTTTTATTTTATTTTGTAGGTGTTATTGATAAAATTGTTGAAATTAAACAGAATGATCACCAAGCTTTCCTCAGAATCGTTTTTTGTTATCAATGTTTTATCAAGTAAACCACAATATATCAATCATTACCAACAGATATAAATTAACCTGTCCCTAGTATCAAACATTCCATACTCAGGCTAACTTAGGCAACATTAAATATTGATCAACTTTTCATAATTTAATTATTTTTAGTTATACTTATCTTCTACAGCTAAATAAGGTTCTTTAACACTACTACTTTGATAACATATAGTAATGGTATTTTCTGTCAATTAAAAAAAAAGTATTCATTAATAATTAGCTTCAATTATTATTTACCTCCGACAGCTAAATAGATAGTGTGAAATAACATGTAGGTAGATACTCAACAAAATTTTTTTTAAAGTTCTAGACCACGTAAAATATTTATCAGTCCCACTCTGTACCCACTATGTGGATAAATCATTGCTTACAAATATACATTAAATTTCCGTTTGTATCCTACCCTCCCAACTTCCCACCAACAACAGTGGCTGCACCCGTCCCAATTATCTTACGACAGCTTTTTTAAAAATGTATTTATTAAACTAAACTTTAAGAGGCCCACCAAGATTTTCTCGGTAGTTCGCCTAACCAATCCGGCCCTGGCCCATTATCCTATAGGATGTCTTTTTTTCTTTCTTTGTTCTAGTTTGTGGACACGTTTTTTCCTAATGAACTTGCTCCGAATTTTATGTGTAGCAACTTTTCTGAAAGCTCAAGTTATCTAGATTGTACTTGAAAAAGGTCACGTTTTGATTTTCGACGTCATTTTTAAATAAAAGCAAATAAGTGGGAAAAATCGCAGAAAAATGTACAATTTCACGATTTCATTATTTTATAAAAACACGGACGATCCTTTTTACTAGAAAAAATGATTTAATCGAAAAATCACGACCCCTTTTTTTGTTGCCTTTTTGATTTAATTTGTTACGGTATCATTGCCAAAATTTTTAAACCACTTTTGTGCTTTTAAGGAATTATAATTTTTGAGTTTTTTTGCTGTAATTCGATTATAAATACACGTAGAGACTTGAAATTTGGTAATAATACTAATTTTGGACTTACCTAGACTTGGTAAAATTTCCGAAATCATCGTACAGACATGTTTTTTCTTTTTTTAAATTTTTTACAATGGGACTTTTTTTTATATATACTGTAGACAACTTTTAGAAAATTTGCTCTGATGTATAAGTGTATCACTGACAATTGTATACTATAGTATATTTTGCTTTTGATGGACGAGGTGGCATTATGTTTGCCGAGAGGCGGAAAATTTCTTGAGACGGATCTGGAGTCATGATGGAATTAATACAATGATTAAAACGTCAAATTATTGTTTTAAATAACAAAATTTATAATAAATCCGTCAATGCAACTAACTTTTAAACATAACTTAAGAGGATGTCCATGAACGTATTTTAATGTGTTATGTTTGGCAATAAGCGTCCAAGACTGCAATTTTTCTATTACTACCAAAGGAACAGCCCATTGGCGTATTCGCTCAAATAGCTCATATATTACTACACATCGAATAAAAAAAAGGCCAAAAAATTAATTTTGAGTTACTTTAATATGCAAATTATTGAAATAGCATTATAATTAGATTTTACGTGGTTTATTAACAATAACATAAAAAGTAAGTGTGAAAGGTAAATTCTGATTCCACCAAAATGTTAAGCATATAATTTCTACAATTTCCAAAAGTATAAATTGTTGATATTTTAAACCCGAAAACACGATTTTTAGAAAAATCGAGCATTTTTGAAGTTTTCTGACCAAAACTTCCAAATGAAGTTTAAGTGACTTTTTTTAAAAAAAATACCATCAAATCAGTCATGCAAAAACACACATTTTGGTAAAAAAAAATTCCAAAACATCGCTTGGGAGCTAAACTGCATTTACCTATGTCGGAATTTGATACCAACCTGGTTAAAAATAAAAATATACGAATTAAATTTTGGAAATAACTTCAATAAGTTATGACTTGAATATTATGACAATATTTGATATATAAAAGGGAGTTCTGAGATGACTACTGCGAGTCGTGGCATCGACGAAAAGAATCGCTTGTTAGTTGTTACTCTTTATCAGAGTAGAAAAATTAAGTATCTATTATTTTTGTTAGATAGGTACATTTTTAAACATTGGAATGCTTAAATTGCAGTAAAAAAATTATAATTAAAGAATGGTTGGTAAAGTAGTTACTAGTTCATAGTTGTGTACCATATAAATATAGTTTTTATTCGAATATTACTTACTTTTAAATGCTTTTTTAAATTTAACGAACTTATCTTAGATAATGGTTTTTGAATTACCCATGTCTAAATATATAGACAACATATATCACAACCTTGTGATACACAGGTACAATAGCCGCCGCTGGCAGTGAATCCCGTTTTATTTCAATCTAACTGGTAATAAATATCACTGCCAGCTGAATTTTCTCTCCGTGAAAAGCTGTGGAATAAACAGTTGTGATCATACCTATGTGTTTAGCCATAGAATTACCCATACACAGTTTACATTTCAAATAAATAATTTTTCTGTTTTCGGAATGTAGAATTGGAGACCGAATTGTAAAATACTTGTCGTTAGTCGGCCAAGGTAGTTTATAAGTATATTTTCATCGTAATCCACATTTACATAAGTTTAAGTTGTGCCACTGAAGAATAATTATATTATTTAACATTAAGACAATACGGATGTGAACGACTGACTAATGATCATCGACTAATCATCCGACACGACAGTACACCGAAATACCGTTTACCGATTGTGGAATAACACCTGCAGTTCTCGCTCGTGTTTTACTTACCTAATATTTATTATCATAAATAGATATAGGTATTATATAAAAATAAAATTGAGACAATAGATTATAATTTATAAATAGCACCGTGTTCATTTATTGATGGTAAGTGCATTAATAATAATTTATAAAAATAAACTGTTTTTCTGTTTCTCACGAATGGCTATAAATCTATAATACTATAATCATAATAATATTATTTAGATTTGTCGATCGTTAGTGGGTACTATAAAAAATAATTTCGCCGTGTTTCGAACCGCAAAAATCAAACACTAATGTTTATAACACACGCTTAATTTCCATTGCATTTTCGTCGCTTGTAAACAATCCTGGCGCATTACAATGTTATACGTCTTCCATTTGCGTGCGTGCGCAATGGAGAGTGTTGCGCGGTGAGCTATGAGCGACGAGCGTTGACGAAAATAAATCAAACACGGGAATTTTAACGGAACCGTGTACGCTGACCTTGGGCGTTGGCGATGCGCGGTGCGCGATATGATGTTTATTTTTCAAGTCGTCTCGAATTGTGAGCGGTGTCGACCAGCGTTAACACACCATCATGAGCTCGAAAGTGAATTTTTCTATAGAGCAACGAAAACTTTTGATTTCCGAAATCCAATCAAGACCTCTCTTGTGGAGTGATCGAGACACCCTGATTACAAAAAAATCAAAAGTTTCCATTGACATGCGTAATAAAATTAAAAAAAAAAACCTTTCCCGATCTTTTCTTAGTTCACAATAAATATTATGAAAACTCACCTAGCGTTTTTCGTTTTTTGTTCATTTCGCGAACTCCAATGCTTTTGTTTTTTCCTTAAAAACCGTTTTCGGAGTAATGCATTTTGTAGTAACAAAATACGCAGACATTTTGAGGAGAGTGCCATAATGATGGCTGAAGGACTACTAAATATTGCAGACAACGCTAATCGCTAGCTGTTTGATACACACTACTGCTCACCGCTCGTCACTCATCGCTCACCGCGCAACGCTCTCCGATGTGCACGCGGCCTTACGTTACTACCCAACACAGCTGGTTATGAAAAAGAAAAATTTTGGTAGTACCGACCATCGAATAAAGATAGTTTTGCTAAATTAACGCCTAGAAGATTTTCGTTAATGTAAGTACTATTCAATATATGCTTTCATATTTGCGAATTTTATAATATTCTGTTGAGTTTTTTTTATTGTTTAAAATTCAGGATTTACTACTTAGATAAATTACCTAAGTATTGTTGCGTTGTTACTTCCTATATAATTTTGTTTTAACTTATCAAATTTATTATACTATATACATAATAATATATCGTTTGTCCTGATAATAGACTGATAATAACTGAAGTAGGTAATATTGTTGTGTATTGTACATTACTTACAGGGCTGTAGTGGAGGGTATACACCGTATACCTTCTGATCCATTCCGAACAAAAACCTTCTATTACGGTTTTATACTCTCTACCATAGTGAAATCACAAAATATATTATAAAAATATTATTATTATTATTATTATAATTATTATTTAAATTTTTGGTCGATCACGAAAATATTATATTATATTATATTATTTATTATTTATCCTTCTACTAAAACATTAGGTTAGATAATGCACTTGAAGAATTTACATTTTAACACTTATACTTAGTAATGGTATAATTATAATTATGGCTAGGAATTTGTAGAATCTGCGTTTTTTTTCATAGCACTCCAGGACATGGCTCATCAAATACAAAATCCCATTCATACGTCAGCGAGGTCAAATATAAAATTTATTTTTGCATTTTTTTTATGATATTTATGATTGAATTTTTGGTCCTTTTGTGTCAGTTTTATAGCTTTAAATGCATATTCGACATTTGTAGAACATTTACGTAGGTATTTATCAATTTAATGTAAAATTGCTATAGATATATTTCGTGTTTTCGTATCTAGTGAAATATTATCGCCTTATCGGCAAACATTTTTGAAAATAGTTTCTTAGAATTTGTCAAAGTGATGGATGACTGAGTGGGGAGTAATGAGTACGTTGACTGTCTGGACTTCGGACGAATTAAAATATTATGGTACGATATTTATTGACTTGTTTAGATGAGTATTTCGGTGGTGGGTTTACATATGTTCTAGTGTTACCGAAAGGCCCGTATTGTCGCGGAACCACTACTTAGTAGTCGTTAATACGTCGTTACGTTGACGATTGTTTTTATTTTAAAATGCCTAAACATAAGAAACCTTTGGCTTGTCGTTTACGCGCATTTGTGTGTGAATTTGGCGATGATATTTTTACCACTGACGGCACAGTAATTTATTGCAAAATCTGCGGTGTAAAAGTTTCAGCTGAGAAAAATTTACTGTTCATCTGCATGTTGCACGTGATAAACATATTCTGGGTATAGAAAAAAAAAACATCTACAACTCTGCAGACTCTATTAACATCACTCCTTCAACAGCATCAATTTTCAATTACGATCTTTGCAAGGCTCTATTATGCTCAAATATACCACTTTTTAAATTATCTCAACCGTCTTTTCGATCATTTCTGACGAAGTATACAAATAAAATTATACTAGATCAATCAACGTTGCGTATGAAATGTGTTAGCGAATGCTACGAAGAAACAATAAATAATATTGTATAAGACCATATGCATCAGAAAAGAAAATATGGGTATCCATCGATGAGACGATAAATGTAGCTGGTCGTTATGTGGCAAACGTAATAATCGGCACCTTAGAAATCGATAACTAAGGTAAAATATTTCTTCGAAACTCGGAAGTTTTAGATAAAGCCAACTACGATATAATAAGTCGATTATTTGATAAGTCGCTATTATTTTTATGGCCCGAAGGAATTAGGCGTGAAAACATTTTGTTATTTTTATCGGATGTAGTGGATCGCATCATGTGTGGTAAACGCTGGTAAATCTCCCAAAACATTTAATCCCAAAATGAAACACATGACTTGTGTAGCTCACGCATTACATCGAGTATGCGAAGAAATTAGATTACAGTTTCTAAAAGTTGATAAGCTGATTTCAAATATGAGAAAAATATTTATAAAAGCCCCTTCCCGAATACAAATTTTTTGAAATATCGTACTAAATACTCCTTTACCTCCAGAGCCCATACTTACAAGGTGCATTGGTCAACGCGGCGATTTATTATTATGAAAATTGTTCATTAATTAAACGTGTCGTTATGGAATTAGATGAAGATGATGATATTTCAACAAAAAAACAGTCCATGATTTAGTTAAAGATACTAATTTGGAATGTAATTTAACATTTATAAAATCAAATTTCAGTGCATTAACAATTGCTATTTTGCGTATTGAAAATTCAGGCTGTCCTAAGTCTGAGTCAATAAAATTTTTTTTGGATTTACAAAAAAAATTGAACAAGCACAAAACAAAATTGTTAAGGCCGTACAACTGAAAATGAAAACAGTTTTAGAAAAAAATACTGGATTTAAGTCAATATGTACAGTAGGGTGGTCCTTAATTTCACACCTTTGAAATTTAATTGCTGGACCCTCCATTTTTTTTTATTATCATATAAAAGTTATATTGAAGAAATTTGGGCATAACTACTCATCCCTTTCCCGTGCCCCAAAAGGGTTGAATATTAGCCAAAGGGTAGTTTAATTGTTTTTTATATTTTCTTCAAAAAATATTAGGTTTATCATAAAAATGTATTGAACCATAATTGTAGAACAAATTATTTTCTATAAAGAATGTATTTACAACATTTTTCGTAAATCTAATATTTCCTGCTTAAAAATTAATTCTTTTGGTTTTTTCACAAAATTTAATTTTTTTACAGTGGTTTCAATATATAATATTAATAATATTTATGTAATAATAAACGAAATAGTTTAAGGTGTATTTCTAAGTACTAAGTAGTTTTATCTTCAAATGGTGTATTCAAAACTTGTCTTGTACAATTTTTATATGTTTTTCTGTATTTTTGAATAACCTAAAATTAAATACATAATAAGATAAGTTATATAAAATTACATTTATTACAGATATAATTTTTTGTAACCCACTTGAAGTAAAAATTGTTTTGGTTTTCATTTTTAGAAAATTTATCGTTGAAATCCTCCATAAGCTTTACTCCCCTTTCAGCTGTATCATTAACAATTTGTAACGAATCTATTGTCCTTTTTGCCGACTGGTATGCAAGATTATCATTCCACTTAGTTGGGTTCATTTTTAGGTACTCCGAAGAAATTCCGAATCTTTTAAATATTTTATACGACTTGTAACTTAACAAATTTACAGGTAGTTCTTTATTTAAAAATTCATCCACGTCTTCTAACTTCAAACATATTCTGAATTAATACTACATTCTATGTCCTCCTCTTCCTCTGAACTAGTGAATGCCTGTGTTTCAACTATAATATAATAGTAAAATAATTTATAATATGATCAATGAATAGATAGCTACNTTGTGAACGTAAAAATTCTTTATCAATTTCAATGTTCATTATGTTAAATGCATTTGCATGTGCTATGTCAAATAAGTTGTCTAATTTTTTTTCAAACTCTTTAATTTGAGATGTATATGTTTCGCTTTTCCGTTCTTTATGTTTTTCGAGATTTCGCCATAATTCATACGACTTTTTTAATTTCTTCATGCAATCTGCTCGATCTTTAATTGGAATTCGTGCTTTTTTCCAGAATATGATACATTCATCAATAGCTAAATATGCACTTTCTGACAAATTCATTTTCACTATTCGCATATTAAAAAATAAAACTTTCATATAGTACCTTAGTGTAGGTAGTTTACTGCCGAGAATTTGATTATCCATTGATCCAATCAAATATATTGTCTTTCGTGGCATTTTTAACAAACGTCGACAATTTTATTTTAATAAATACAAAAAACAATTTAAAAACTTAACTTTAAATAGAAACAATAAAATATCATTAATATCATATACAGCACATGACGTTACGACGATCACGGGTTGACTAACAAATAATATTCATAAATTCTATGGAAACTATTTAAAGATAAATCGTAATATCTAATAATCTATAAGATAACTGAGTTAATGGACTCAATAAAATAGGTATTAACAATATAAGGTACAATATTCCCATGATAATAATTATTTCAGACCAAATTTAATAATAATATATAAATAATTTCAAAAGGTGATGAATTTTCCCAAATAAATTAAATATTTTATATTTTATTATTTATTATATAGCATAATAGATTTACGAAAATTTTGTAAAAACATTTTTAATAGTACTTAATTTATTCTACAATTTAAGTTCAATACATTTTTATGATAAATCTTATGGTTTTCGAATAAAATACAAAAAACCGTTTAACTACCCTCTGTCCTATATTTAAGTCTCTTGGGGCACGGGAAAGGGATGAGTAATTATGCTCAATTTTTTTACATATAACTTTTATATGATTATAAAAAAAATGGGAGGATCCAGCAATAAAAACAATAATATTTTTTTTTATCTTCTACAACTAAGGACCACCCTAATGTACAGTCTCAAAAATTTTGAACGGTGAGGAAGTGTCAAAATTGAAATTACCAGAAGATTTAAATCTCGATGATACGACTTATTTGATACTTGCTCCTATAGCATCAATAGACGTTGAAAGATCATTTTTGTTTGAAAATTTGAGGGAGACCTATAGTCTGTCCCAGGAGAGAACGGTCCGCTCTCCGACCAAATCGAAGCGCTACTGCGCATCCCCACGCCGCAACACTATCCATTTATTCTCTCCCGGATCTATCGACAGGTTTTGTACACTGCGTTTCAAATAATGCACTGTTGTCTGTCGATAGTCCACTGTTTATCGCCAATATGACAAAAATGATAAATTGTAATTTTAACGAATAAAAAATGAAATGTTTTAATATAATTATTTATTATTTATTAAATATATATCTCTGTATTATACCTACTGAATTATACCTACAGTGTTCAATAAGATATTAAATAAATAAATATGTATACAAAAAAAAACAAAGTCTGGATTATTATAGAAGGTGCTTGTATATACGATAGTTTACGATTTTAAAAATTATCAAGAGGTTATAAAACAGCAAAGGTAAATAAACGTGCGATGCGCGATGTCTGATAATAATAACAATTGAATTTCTACAAAATATCCTAGCGGTGTATAGTCATAAACCGACGACGGAAGAAATGACAATCGGCTATGTGGAAGGGGAAAACATGCGCAGAAGCGGACCTTTTTCTCTTGGGACAGACTATAGTAGTCCAGTGCAACAATAGAGATGTTAGTGAAATGGTATGTATATATTAAATTATTATTAAATGTTTAAGTTTTTCTAATTATTAATTAATTTTTGTTTTAGAATGATTCTGTTTATTACAAAAATGAATTCAAAATAATAATGCTAAGTGAAAGAACCCATACTGCAAATTATACATAATATGTTAAAGTATTTATATTAATTTTAAATTTATTTAATAAACAGGTACCTAAAATGTAATAAAAACAGTTTTTATTTTTTTGTTTTCCATAGATATTAAATTGTATTTTAAATTGTATTAAATTGTATTAGGTGTTCTCAGAATTAATTAATTTTAATATACACAAATTTGTTGATTAATTAATTATTTTTTGATTTTAAAAATTATTATCAACTGAACTTTTACATTTTAGTCATTTTTTAGTAACATTTTCATGGTTAAAATGCATTTTTTTTATAGGTACATTTTTAATGTCTTTATTGTAGGTTTTTAATGCATCATTTACCTAGCCATAGTTATAACTTATAGTATACCCTCTGTTTTTTTGTGACTACAGCACTGATTACTTAATATTGTAAAATAAATAATCAATATTGAAATTAATTTGAAGTACGTTTTCGAATTGTATTACACATTTGAATTAGTGATGATTGGAAAAAAAAGTTAAGTGTGGAAATTATTGATTTCGTGATTAATATGATGCCCGAAAGGATTTCAAGTTGATTTTAATTTTTAGTATTTAGGTAGGTTTTGCATGCCATGAAAAAACCTAAATTGACTCTTCCGCTTGGAGTTTGGAACAGCTGTACCTATGTATTAGAAATTCGTGGTAAATACAAAAATTCTACCAGAAATCTTGTTCAGATATGTAAGCGTGGCATCATTTTTGAAAGGTAATGTTGTACAGGTGGTACTTTTAGGAGGTTTTTTTTTTTATTTTCAAAGCTGTTTTCATAATATCTGGATAAAACGTAAGAAAAACGAGAAATTTATGAAGATAATGCTTTAATTATTTTTCAGTTTTGTTTTTTTGTTATTTTGTTAAAATTTTAAATTAAAACAGTTTAATGTAGTATTTTTTTTTATAAAAGAATTTTAATATCAAATTTTTGACGAAAATCGTTGTGTAAAAAATGATGTGTAATAAATTTAATTTTTCAATTTTTTTTTTTTTCGAACTTAATATATTGCCAATTTAAGAACGATACCAATGTGGTGAAGTCGGAATTGAGCGGACTGACTGAGTTTTGAAATTATAGCTTTTTAAAGTTCTGATAGTATGCAGATATATTATATGTTAAGTTAAATAACTATATGTTGTATTTTCTAAATTATGTTTGTCGTAGCCAAATGATAATACATACCTGTTTACATCCTAGGATTCGCGAGTTCGAACCCGTGTTTCGAAAAGAATTTTTACATTTTTTTTTCCCCTTTTATTTAAACAAGGAAAAAACAAATTTTAAATGTACCTAAAGACCCAAGCCATCGTTCCCTCGGACTATTTTAATTAGGCTTTTTTAACATCAAGAAAAATACCAATTACAAAATCACACAAAATCACTACAAAATGAGGGTCATCATGTTTTTTTATAGATATAGCTTACAATATTTTGTAGCGCTTAGGTTTTTTTTATTTTTCCGAACCCAAATTAATTATCAGAGCAAATTTTTTGATGTTTTAAGAAATCCTTATTATCTTGCTTTTAAAAATTTTTTAGCACTTTATCTAGAGTATAAGTAAGAAATATTGGCGATAATTTATACAAATATTTTAATTTTCCACTTTGAAAAGTAGAATTATAGTAGTTTCCTTAAGAGCATTATGGGAAATTCCAGAAGTTAATAATAAATTAAAAATACAGGTATTCTAAAAGCTTGAAAATGTAATCAATAATTTGTTTCAAAACTTAATTTGTGAGCCCATATATATAAAAAGAATTGTTTTCTTTACTATTAAGAATATAATTTTTAATTTCTTCTTTAGAGGTTAGGTTAGATTTAAGAAAATTAGAGTTTATATTAAATTTGGAATCAGAATTATTTATAGTGCTAATTGGTGATAAAATTAAATTAATCTTTTTGGCGATTTTTTTAACCTACATTTGTAAAAAAAGTTATTAAATGTATTAGGAATATCTTTACTCTCATGGATTACATTATTAAGATTTTGTTTATCTTACAACATTAGTTGGAATTTTTCTATTATCTTTGTAATTTATTGATTCTATTATTAAATTCCAAATTTTTTTTGAATCTCATTGTGCTTTACTTATTTTATTATAAAAAAACATATTTTTCCCGGATTTAATAATTTTAGTTAATAGGTTTCTATATATTTATAGCTAGATTTGAGTTTAGTATTGAAGGGTTGTTTTTTAATTTTATTTAACATTTTATCTCTATGCCACATCGATACAATTATATCTGTAATGATCCATTTTTTAATTTTATACTTAAATTTAGATTGATGAAATTGTTTGGTAGTTGTAGACAAATAATTGCATTATTTAATTTATAAAAGAATGAATTATTCACATCATTGATATTACTTGCATTAAAAACATCAGACCATGTTTCCTCTTTATACACTTGTTTAAGTCAATCAAAATTTATATGTTCAACCTATTTATTTTCAGCAATTTCTTCAAAGTTTATATTCTTATCTTTAATTTTATTTGAAGTGATAATTACAGTATAGTCATCAGTTATAGTATTTTTACACACATATTCCTTTATACTTTTAAAACTTACATTATCTTTACAAAATATATAATCTATGCAAGATGACGAGTTATTAAATATGTTGCACCTAGTGCATTATTAATGCATGATTAAAAACCATTTTCCAATAAGACATTTAGATAACTAATAGTATCAACAGTATCCAACTGTAAATTAATATTTATGTCTCCACAAAAAATAACTGACTCTTTTACAGAGATTCTATTTAAATAATTTTATACGTTATCAATAAAAAGATTTTATGATAAATTTGGTGAGCAATGTATACATGTTAAATTTAATAAAGAGTTATTTTTAGATGTACCCTGTGAAAAATCTTTTTTTCTACAATACTGTGAAAGAGATGCCTTTGTGTGTTTCCACATAGTTACTCTTCACGTTATTTGTGTGCATCATTATCGGGGTTTTTAAATTCGATAAAATGATTTACAGTTAATTGTTGAAACCCTTCTATCTCTAAATAGTTATAAACCTATTATTTGAAAATTAATGTTGAATTAGTAACTGAAATAAAAAAAAAATTCAAATTCATTGTAGTAAAAGAAATTATACCAACTTTCCAATAATCGGAGTCCCTGATTTAATTTTTAATAATCAATTTTGATTGCGTTAAGGAAGTAAAAAACGACTACTATTTCTTTCAACTCCTCCAAAAACCAATTGGCCCTCCACTCTATGGCCACTGTAAATCATAATTGCAAGTGGATTCCAAGATCAACCTATTCATTACTCTTATTCTTATTAATTATTATTTATTTGTTTGCTTTACTATTATTGTTATTTAAGATAGTTACTTAAATTATATACTTTATTAACAACTTGGCTGCTATGAAACCCGATTTGGTATCTTACAAACATTTTCTTCCCTGCCATGAGTTTCTAGAGCAAACTTTTTGAAAAATGATTATGAAAAACAATTATGTTAGTGATTCAAAAATAATGAGTTAATACAGGATTTTGGATTTTTAGGATGTGAGATCCCATATTGTGTCTAATGGTACTGAGGATTGATTTTTTGATTGCTAGGTACCCTTTAAAAAAACTTTTAACTGAGATTCTATATGAGATCTCAAAATAAGAGATTGAGGGAATTGAGATTCCATAAAAATATTATTTTTATATATAATCATTTACTAATAATTTTATCAATATAGTTGTATAAAATTACAATTTTCACTAATCTACACAGGTTGTATACAGGTGACACACCTTCAATACACAGGTCATTGTATTGAACATGTGGTAATGGTTTAAAATCATAGAACGTGTTATTTTTTATCAGTCACGTTACCAAAAATTAAAATACACTTGAAATATAAATTATATTAAATATTTCTTAATATATTCATATAATAATAATAATAATAATTATCAATATATGTTAATATGTTATGATATTTGTATTGTAAAAATACATATTTAAAAACAACATAACTCCTTCAAAAATATACGGATTTAGATGCGTGTAGTGGATACACTGTATAGAGTATGATTTAAAAGTTCCACAAAAATCCTAATAAATGAGATTCTTAAAAAGATCTCACTTTTAAAAAAAAAATACCATCTGAGATCGCAATTGAAATCCCATAGCAGGCAACTGAAGTTTTCAAAAAAAAAAACGTCGCAGTCATGTTTTTTAAACAGTTATGGAGAATGTGATAGTAATTGTAAGTGATAAGGTGTAATTTGTTAACCTCACAATATTACATATTGCTCAGACATTGTAACCCATGCACTTTATATCATCCTTTTATGTGAATCGAATTGTAGTAAAATAAAGTAGCATAACCTTCAGTTGGAAATAAGGCTTTAATTCCTCTTTCGCAACCACTGAACTATAAACTAGTATATAGTTTAGTGTTTGCAACTCTTTTGTCACAAACACGCACGCACTATTACACGGGCGTTGAGCTGCTACAACTACTGGAAGACAAGTCAACAAATAATCAATAATCAACATGGCCGCTGCTCACCATTGTCGTTGTGCTGGATGGACTGGACAATGATGACCGCCACCGCTGCAATCGTCTCGCGTTTCGTCAACGACACAGCATTCATCCTGCACTGCTGACCGAACACAGGTTCGACCGAGCACGTCGTCATCGTCATCATTATCGTCGTTATTGCTGCTGTTACCGCCATCACTCCGTTCCAAATGTTGAGTGTATTAGATGATCAACGAGCGACGGAAATGATGATTGGCAATGAATACCAGCTGGGACGGAAAATTGGCTCTGGATCGTTTGGTGATATCCATGTGGGTAAAAATATTTATACTGAAAAACAAGTAGCTATAAAATTAGAACCTATAAACACGCGATATCCCAAACTACATACAGAATTTTTAGTTTACAACAAGCTCACGAAATTACGCGGAATACCTGCAGTAAAATGGTTTGGTTCTGAGGGCAAATACAACTTTATGGTAATGGATTTATTAGGACCATCATTGGAGGATCTGTTTAATTCATGTTTCAGACGATTTTCATTAAAAACTGTACTACTATTAGCTGATCAATTGCTGGATCGAATTGAGATTATTCATAGTAAAAACTTGATACACAGGGATATCAAACCTGATAATTTTTTAATGGGTTGGGGAAAACGTGGATATATGGTGTACATTATAGATTTTGGACTCTCGAAGACATATTGTGATAATGTGACCAATGAACACATAGTGTATCGAGAGAACAAAAATCTCATTGGAACTGCTCGTTATGCTTCTATAAATAATCATTTAGGAATAGAACAAAGTCGAAGAGATGATCTAGAGTCTCTTGGTTATATGTTAATGTACTTTCTTCGTGGCTCTTTGCCATGGCAAGGTTTAAGAGCACAGACTAGACAACAAAAATATGAACGTATAAGTGAAAAAAAAATTAATACTCCATTTGAAGTTTTATGCCAAGGATATCCAAATGAATTTTTATCATATTTGTTGTACTGCCGTTCAATGAAATTTACTGAAACACCTGATTTTACCTATTTAAGACAATTATTTAAGCAATTATTTGATTTTAAAGGTTTTGACTATGATTATATTTTTGATTGGACTAAGTTTAAGTCTGAGGAAAATAGTGCTCCATACAGTGGATCTGATGATGAAAAATATGGTTTGCATCAAGATAGACGTGTGATGCAAGATAGAAGTTCTCCTGTTAATTATGTTGTACCTCTAAATAGTCTGGCCCAAGCTGATCAGAGTAGTTTAAAGGATTTTACAAATTTGCCCAAAGTTCCTTTGGTACCAATGGATAATTATTCAAGGTATGATGTTATGCAACCATTACAATCAAGATCACGTTATAGTGTTGATCCTGGTTCTGCAAGACCAGTAAGAACACAAACCCGAAGATCGACAATGGTAACATCTGATTCACCACCTGTTACTCAACATTTGCAAACCAAGTCAGTATCTGAGATCAGACGTCATCGCCATTAAACTTAATTCTAAAAAATCCTTAACATGTTTTTTTTCATAACACCATCTAATATTTTTTTTTAAAAAAAAAAGTTAATTTTCAATTTATTTTTCCTACATCAACGAAAAAAAAAAAGATGTTGAAAATATTAAATTTTTTTTTTATTTAACATAAATTCAGTTTTATTTGATAGCAAAAAACAAAACATTTATATAGATACATACAAGACATCTTTGCATTTAAGTTTTAACACTTCTTTTACATTTATAATTGATGTATTTGTATGTATTTATATTGTAATTAAGTTTAATTTAACAATGTTAATGTATTTTAAAAATGTATTACCTATTTAATAAGGTGTAGTAACTAAGATTTTAATTTAGACAATTGTTACACTACCAATCATATTATTTTCATTTAAATGGGCATCTTTCCCATCCAAATAAATAATTAAGCTAATTTCATGTAAAAATGCAAAACAAATTTTTCTTTCAAAAAAAATTTCTCAATTAAAATTAATCCTACTAAAGTTATGACCATAAATAGTTTAAAAATAATGAAGCCTGCGGTTTTGATAAAATTAATGTTAAAATATTGAAAAATATATAATAATACATCCTTTTACAAACATATTTAATATACATATATTTAATTTAAGTCTGCAATATGGTGTTTTCTCAGATAAATTTAAAACCGCGATAATTAAACCTTTGCATAATGGAGGTGATAAAGAGAATATGTGCAATTATTGTCCGATATTTTTGTTAAGTAATTTTTCTTTAAATATTAACAAAACTATGTTGATGTGTTTTTCTATAAATAATATTTTACAGCTGTTTAATGAAATCAATAAACACAATTGTTCTAACATATCTTTTTGTTGCTGCTCGAAAATTAACATAGTTAAAAGTATTAAATACTTAGACTTATTTCATTGCAATTTTAAATGGAATACTAATATTAATAGATTAACAGTTAAATCACGTTCTATTATGTTCAATTTCATAAGTTAAAATACATAATTTCTTTGCCTACTTTGGGAATAGTTTATCTATCTTTGTACTAATCTATAATTCAGTGTAGTTTGGTAATTTGGGGTGGTGCATCAAAAACTATTCTTAATTCTTTAAGGGTTCAGTAAAATAGTATAATTCTTTTATGTTTAAAGAAGGACAATCTCCATGGGTCTACTCATTTGAATTATAAAAAATTGAACTTGCTTCCGCTTGATTTGCTCTGCAAAAAAAATACTGTAATGTTTGTTTATAAAAAGCAAGTGTTTTATTTTTAAGCAAAATGATAATCTCACAAAGGAAGATATTTATAGATATAAGATTATTTAATATTAAAATGCTTTACACAAATACAAATTTTGGTAAAATATCCATAAATTATCTGGATCCGATAAATTTTAATTCTTTACTCATTGATGTTAAAAAATATATTTTTTATGTAAATACTAATAGTAAGAAATATATCATTAATGTATTATTTAATAAAATGTGTAAATGTTTATAATTTGGTAGTATTAAGTTTTTACTTCTATTTCTCTATTTTTCTCTTTTTTTATTATTATTTGTAACTTAATTAAATTTGTTATCTCACATGCACTATAACTGCCTACACCACTTCAAGCTTTGACTAAAGATGTAGGTAATTTTTGTTATTTTTATTAATACTTTGTGTGTTATATTGTATTGATATGATAATAAATGTCTTCTAAAATAATAAAAAAAAAAAATAATAGTATTTGCATTACCTTCTATTTATGAGTTTATTATGTTTGTAACTGAAGACTGTGACTATCCCTGTTGTTTTGTTATTTAGTATCAACTTTTTCTTGATAAGAGCCATAATTGTTATCACCTCTGTAACTGAATAGATCATCCCTGTTATTATATTTATATTTAAGTCTATTTTTGACCTTTATAATAGTCATGCATCAATATTATTACCACCTATGTAGCTGGATAAACCATCCCTATTATCACATTGATATCTGGTTTCCTTTTTCTCTTGATAAGAGTCATAATTATTACCACACCTATTATTAGAACTATCTCTTTCCAAATATGGTCTATTGTTGGTTGTCACTACTTGTCAGTTGTAGTTAATAATGCAGATTGGGAAACTGCTTGAAAAATAGTTTTCAATAAAATTATAAAATTGGTTAATAATGTCCTTTACCATAGACAACATGGATTTAGAACAGGCAGCTCCACAATGATATTTAATTTATAAATATATAAATAAAAAAAGTATGTACAAAATTAAAAAAAATAGATAAATAACTAAATACGTCACCTGAAGTATTATAATAAGTGTATTATACGACCGGTTTCAAATTAAAAATTTATCATCAGGTATATCATAATCAAAATGTAAAACTCGACTAAATGTTAAAAATTAAATGAAGAAATACATCAAAAAAAAAATTATACAAAATGGTCATTATACATAGAAATCAATTAATTTAATAGGAGAGATTATTTAAAATAGATTATTATTAGACATAGATATGTTAAGAAGTAAAAATAATTTGGTTATTTTTTTTTTATCTAAAATCTATTGATATAAGATATTATTTTTAGAATTAGTTTTTACTTTTAAAATATTATTAAAATGATTTTTCTTTATTTAATTGTATAATATATGTAATTCTTCAAAAACTGAAGTAATGTAAATGTTATTTTGGGTCTTCAATATTTTTTAGTCTGTATAATATCGGAACTTATATTATGGTTTTTTTCTAAAACATGTTTAGCGAAATTTGAATTAGGGGCAGTCTTTAAATTTTATTTCAGAAATGTGTTCTTTATATTTTATTTTAAAATTTCTATTTGTCTTATCTGTATAAAATGTATTACAGTTACATTTAAGTATATACATACCAGCATTTTCAAAAGAAAGAGGATTTTTTGTGAAGTTATTAGTTCTATTGTTTGTATGTTTGATTAAATTATTATTAGTCTTGAAAGCAAATTTTACACTATGAGTATAAAATATTATATAAAAGTATTATTGTTCAGAATATTAGCAAATTCATTAGACATATTATTTTGATATTTCATACTACAATAGTTAACATTATTTGGTGAGTTGTGTATTATTTTGTCTTTAATATGTTTATGAATTTTTTTAATAGTATTTAAATTTAAATTATTTCTATGGGCTATATTATAGATAATATTGAACTTGTGTTAATAATTATGTTTATTTAACGGAATACGTTAAAGCCTGTAGAATATTGAATTAAAGAATTTTATTTTTTGAGAATAAGAGTGATTAGAATTGTGTGGTATTATAGAATCAGTTTGTGTAGGTTTCTTGTAAATACTAAAATCAAATTTAGTATAGAAACTGTAAGACCTAAGAAATTAAATTTGTTATTTATTTGTATTTCGAGTGTAAATTGAATGTTTTTATTTATTTTGTTTAAGTAGTTAACTAAATTTTCAGCTTGTCTATGTGATCCTCTAAATAAAATGAATGTGTCATCAACATATCTATAATATGCTTTTGTGTATGGATTGTAATATTTTATTATTAATAGTATTATTGGTTTCATAATTTTGCATGTAAATTTCAGATACATTTATTGATTGAATAATATCTTGTACTTCGTTTGTATTAAATTTATTACAATATCTAAGTTTATTTTTAAAAAAAATTACTGTTTCGTGTTTGGTAATGGATGTATATACATTTTTAATGTCAAGAGAAATCATTTTGTATCATGGCATAATATTAATTTTATCAATAAAATCATAAGTGTTTTTTATAAGTATCAGTATTCTTGTTTAATTTTTCTTTTATAAGAGAGTCTAAATATATAGCAAGGTTATAAGCTAGAGCAGTTTTAAAGTTAATTAATGAACAAATTAGATTATCTTGTTTATGTAATTTTATGAATGGATGTAAGTGTTGAGCCTCTATTTTGTTATCAGATTTTATTAATATTAATAAGTTTTGAATATTATTATTTATAAAATCTAGTTTTTTTTTTTTTTTTTATAGGAAATGTACAATCTGTATTCATTAAGGTATATAAATTATACTGGAGTGCACACTGCGTGTAACAAAGCATGCTGACACTTTCGAATGTTTCCCCACCACTGCAGGACAACTAAAAGTTATGACGCTATAACCATATTATTGTACGGTATAACAATAGTAAGTATCATTATGTTTAAAAATAATTAAATCAGGAACCAATAAAAACAATTTAATATGAAATATATTTTTAATAGCAGAATTATAAGTATACACTTATAAAATATAAAAAATGTAAATATGTATTATTTACTATAAAAATATTAATAACATATTATATTATTACATACATTTACATATACTAAAATATATAAATCCAATCAAAATATAAATTATATAAAATAACACAAATAATTTGAAATAATTTGTACCTTTAATGAACAGTTTTATAGTCTTAACATTGTTAAATAAAATTAATTTTTGTCTTAATGATGATTTATTTTTAAAAACTTGTTTAGAATTTATTTCTTTGGTATAATGGCACATTATTATATTTACAAAACCTTGACTAAGTGTAGTGAAGAGGGTACACTTATGGTTTGGGGAACCAATATTGACATTAATGGTGTGTGAAGTGTGAATTGGGGAAAAAATATAGAGTACTTTTATTTAATATATTTGTTTTTGCTAACATCACAACGTTTTGTTTCACATTGTTATGAAATTTTTTATTTATAACAACAACTTGAAAAGATTCTTCAAGCTCTTGAATAATATTTGATACAGCTAATGAAACAATTTTCAATTTACAAAAGATGTAAAATTTGCACGTTTTACATAGCTATGATCTATATTATCATCTTATAATAATATATCAATACAGTAAGGACACATAACTTCAATGTAAATACTTTTGACAATATATCCAGCATTATAATTATTTCATTAGTATATCCTATTAACTCTATACTTGAAAGAACATCTACACAATTATCAATTTCTGTTTCATCTAAGTTGTTGTTAGATTTTATAATGCATTTTTTCCAGAAATCTAATGCATCACCACCAAAAGCAACAAAATTTGAATGATTTCCACTTTCTACGGTTATATTTTTGGTAAATAACAATTTTCTTAGTATTTTTTTAAACTGAATGCAATTCAGATTACTGTTAGAACTTCCTCTTGAACGAATACAACCAAAAAAAAGTTCAAGATGGTCCTGAGACATTTTGTTAGTAAGAATGTATTTCAGAAGGCTCTGAGGTCTACCAAGTAGCTTATAAGCAATTTCCAAAGTACTCATCATGGTTACAATGAATCCTATAAGAAACATTTTTCTATCAATTAATATCATTAGCTGAGGCGGCCGTCTTTCGTAATAGACACACATATGCAAATATATCAAAACATTGACCAACATTCTCTGGTTTAAATAACTACTTACTTCAGTTACTTAAAGTAACTGAATTACAAGCGAACAATAAACAATTACAAAAACAATTGTCGGAACTTCGAGTATTACCCCTAATACTACTACTAAAATTATAAAAAAAATCTGATAATCCGGGTCCTAGCTAAGATGCTAGTTTTAACTAGTCAACAAAATTCGTGAAAGTGACAGAAAAAAAGTTCATTAAAAAAGTACCTACATTATACAAACCTCCACCGATTATGGCTTGTTGTGTCCAAAATATACAAAAACTAGTGGTGAGTTTAATTCGAAAAGAAATCGCTGGTCATGAGCAGCAGCTGAAAACCAATACTAATGGAGACATAAAAATCCTGACAGGAGATGAACATCAGTTCAAACGAACATTAAAGGTTCTAGAAGAAAACAATATTAAGTATCACAGCCGAAAAAAGCCAAAAAAAAATTTCGTGTTGTAATTCGAGGATTACAACTGAAATTTGCAAAATCAAAAGAGATCTAGCCGATTTAGGTCATTCTATGAGTAATATTTTTAATATACAAATAAAAAAGAAGTTGAATCCAAAAGACAAAAATAGCGAATGGTTGAGGATGAAATTACCTTTATTCTTTGTGAACCTAGCTAATAATAAAGATATTTACAATATAGACAGTTTATGCTACCATAAAATTAAAATTGAGCCATCAAGGAAGAAAAAATATGTACTACAGTGTAAAAACTATCAGTCCTATGGGCATACCCAAAATGATTGCCATAAAAAATTTGTATGTGTTAAATATGATGAAGATAACAGTACAGAAGACTGCCAAAAGTCAAAAAAATCAAAACCAAAATATGCAAATTGTGGTGAAGCACACACTACTAACAGAATTGTTGTGATTATAATACACCATATATTTGTGACTATTGACTGGTGTTATAAACAATAAATCTCCATGGCAGTTGGCACTGTACCGTGAGATAATAATTTTATGGTGTGTCGAGTGTGATCTATTAGTGCATTTTAACATAAACTATAAAGAAGTTAAAAATGTCACGTAAATCCAAGTCAACAACCTTACATAGTTTTTTTTAAACCTTCATCGTCCAAACAAACAAAAACTGGTAAGTTATGTCTGTTACGTTAATACAATTATATAGGAATATTTTCTATAGGTTACATGATTATTTGGATTAGTTAAGTAAGTTTAGATAAAAAGAGTGAAATAAAAACTTTTGTTTACTATGTTGTATTAGATGATCTATTTAATGGTTTAGAAAATAAATATAAATTCTATAAGTCGTATGATGCAGTATAAAATAGAAAGTTCAGATATTGATATTTTAACTAAAAATATTTACATAGAGATGAATTTGAAGGTAAACTTAGATTAATTCGTGCTATTCCAGATTTTGATTAAGGAACTTCGAATAATATCATACATAAATGGTTGGAAAAATTATCAGTCATTGTACATTTTATAAATGTTTACAAAACGTTAAAACTATTTTAACATGTTCATGTGAGAAAGCTTTTCCAAAACTTAGTTTAGTAAAAACTAAATTAATTATTACGAGAGTTAATATTTATTTGTCTATTTATCGTTTTTTAATATTAATTTAGGAGTTGAATTAAGGGATTAATTATTAATTTTAATACTGATAAGAAGGAGGAGAATTGAGTTATTGAACTATTTTCTGTTGGGATATCAGATGTATTTATATCTGTGTTTAACTTTAATTTAAAGTTTTGACGGTAATTGTAAGTGTAATAAAGTGATAAGGTTAACTTAATCTAAAAGAGATATATGCTTTGTTAACGTAAAGACATAAGATGTGTACTTTTAGTTCTGGTATTATGTAGTGTTAATTAATTAATTATAAATAAAGAAATTGTGTTAACTAAGTATCGTTAGTTATTTAATGCACACCTCGCCCAAGGTACCACAGAGAGGGTTATTTTTAGAAAGATTTCAGAATGCTTTAGTGTCATTAATATTAAATTTGGCGGATCCGAAGGTTGTTTATCATCAGAAATCCCTCCCTTATTTACAAAACTATTTGGGTATACATTTTTTATCATTTAGTTTTTGAACCACTGGGCGATTTTTGTAAATCTGTATGAATTATACATTCGCGTTAGTTTACCAAATGACTTCCACCGCAGAGAGCGCATATTGGAAATTCATCTAAAGGTTTTGTACACACTTAAGACGAATGAATGCCCGCGCATCGGACGCAGCAAGGTGGATGAAAGCAATATCTTTTCGAATGGCCATATTTTTGACAAATCATGCATTGTATTATTTCGCGACGTTTGTGAGGTTCTTTGATTTTAATTTTTGTGTGAAGAATGGATGATATATGAAATATATCTTTGTTAATTTCCGCTGGTTCTAAATCAACGAAAAATTATAGGAGGGGTACTTTGGTAATTTAGTGACGAATATTTACAACTTGTCTAACTATGAAACCAATTTCCTGGATGGCGATTCTTATCTCACTTGTTGGGGTGGAAGGGTGAATATTTCCGATAACTATTTGAAAAAAATTTGTTTTCTCGTGGTTGGTATATGTGATATTCAGCCACTTGTTCATTCAGAAATTTAATAACCGCTCTATATGAGTCGAAATTTAGCGTTTGAATTTTTAAATTTTCAGCAGATGATTTAAATACAAAACTATCTGAGTTAATCAATTTTAGTAAATTTTCCCAAAGGAGGAAAAATTAAATTATCCCATGAATTATAATAGGTGATGGGAACGAAGTTTAATTTATGTATGCTGATGACCTAGCCCTAGTTTGTCAGGGTAAAGATTTCGAACGCCTAAAAAACATCTTGTCTGAGGACCTTGACATATAACTTAAATTCTACAACCAATGAAGACTCAAACCAAATCCATAAAACACGGAAGTCACCCTCTTCCGGAAACTACATACTACTCCTACCTGTGTCTGTGGATACGATACGAAAACCAATTCCATATAGCAACTGAATGCCCGACCCGCACATTCAAAGGCACTTTGCATATCCATACAGCTAATAGGGATGTATTTGATTAAATATGAAATCTGGACATTAAATTATAATCTATATTTTCAAATATCTATCAGCTACAATAGTTTCTATTTGTCTTACTGTCCCTAATGTTACGGCCCGTAACACTAATATCATTATCACTGTTAACGTAATTCATGTTATGTATAGTTTAGCTTATTTTTAGTTTTATTTGTATTTATTTTATTCTATTTTAAGTTAGTTCATTTAGTATAGTTGTCTGTTAATATTTATATGTTTAAAGTTGTTATTCTACTCATACGAAATATATATATATATATCTACAGTGAGGCAAGAAAATTTATTTGTTGTTGCAAATATAGGTTTATTATTATTAATTTTGTATTATTATTTGTGTTGTGAGGATCTCCTGATGAGATATTTCGTTTAGTCGAGCCTTTGACTGTTGGAAAATCTTGATTATCAGAGAATTCTGTCGATTTTTTGAAAACATCACTTGATACACTCTGTATGCGATTGGACATAGAGTTCGTTTTATTTGGTTTATTTTTGTTTGTATTTGTTTATTGTAATTTATTTTGGCTCATTTTGTGTTATTGCACTAGCAATAATGTAGATAATTGAGTGATAACGACGAAAACGATTAGTGGTTATCACGTACCTTGATGATGAGCAATTAAAATAACCGAATTTTGTGAATTTCTGGATAAAACAGTTGTAATACGCTTGATATGAAAATGGAAGGTATCCAGGCCAGTTTTCCAATTTCTTTGATACTAGATACGAATATCTTGGATGATATTGGATTTTTTAAAACAAAAAAAAGTGAAAATATTAATTGAAGATATTAACACACGTGCGTTGAAGACATCGCGAGCGAGACTGTAAACCATTTTAATAATTTTATTTTTACTTTATTATTTTATTATGTATTTATCTTTTCAAAATTGTATTTTGAAGTCCTTTAAAGAAAAATAGTCAACCTAATGTAATTTTTATGGATTTTGAAAAGGCCTTCGACCGTGTAATACTTCTTGTACTTAACCGGGCTTTAACAGGTTTTGGTGATTTATTACTATATGGTTAAATCATATTTAACTAATAGATCTCAATTCACTAGAATACAAAGTTTTTCTTCACTATAACACTAGTCTTATCTGATAACCTGCAGGAAGGGAGGACATTTATCCCCCCTCTTATTTCTTATATTTATTAATGATATCACCTCAGTTCTCAGCAATTTTCAATTTCTGTTACCCATGTTTCCTCTATCAATGACTGTATCACTTTACAAAATTAATTGAATATTTTATTTGATTGGTGTCAGAAATGGGGCATTAGTCTTAATATTTCCAAATGTTACTTTATGAGTTTTTATAGGTCTCGATCGCCTATAAATTATATTTATTTTATAAATAATATCCGTGATGTATGCTACCGTGCCATTACATTGGGAGATAGTAATAAGTAAAATAAATCATTTTGATTAGAACAGAACTGTAACTTTATTTCAAATAATTAATAATTAACAGAACAAGGTGTCACTTAAACATAGGTACAATGAATGAAAAGTAAACATATTGTACAACATATAAATTTGCTTCTTATCAATCTTAACATTGAAGTGTTATACATCACAATACTCATCTCTAAGTTTATAATACTATAACATTAAAATAATGTAAAATTATACAATGTAAACAATTTTTTTAACAGTTCTGAATTTAATTATTTTTCGCATTTATTATTTAATTCTTCCAATCCATCTCCATATTTTTAAGGTTAGCATACAATTGTTATTTTAATTTTTTTTTCAGATTTATCATGGTCAGTAGTAATTCTAAACTCCAGTAACAGATGAGGTTAGTAAATAGTTATATTAAACAGCTATCAATTCATCCCTAAATCCCCATAGTATTACCAAAATACAATCTATCACGATATTGACCAATATCTATAAAGTATGAATTTTGACTGTTCAAAATGAGCATAATTTTTTATTATTTTGTCCTCTTTGCCTAAATAGGCCAATAGACTTTGGCTAATTGAATTAATTATTGCATTATATATTATACTATATTACAGGGGTGACCAAACTGTGATTCTTCTCATAGACTTGTGTGGCTTGAATCTTATCGTAAGATACAAAATATTTTTACAATTGGTATTTATATATTGAAGAAATATAATATTTTATTAAATTATAATTTATAGAAAAAATTTGTAGTGTTTTTGATATATTTTTAATTATTAATTAATATCTTATTTATCTTATTTGTTGCGTGTTAATTTTTTTTGGAAGTTTTTTGAAGTCAGGATTCTCTTCTCGGTGCCCACTCCTGACATATTATGTTATATGCAGGATACAGCTATTGATTCTTTTAAGAAATGATGTGTTATAAAAGCTAAAAGCTTAAGTATCTAAAAATAACCTTTTACATTTGTGAAAAAAGTAATACAAAATGATGCTTAAATTTTGTATTATAGTTCTAGTTTAACACTAGATGTTAAGTAGAAATTATAGAATATTTAATTATTGTCTCCATGAAAATTATTTTGGTGTTATTGGTAAGTTTTGCTTTGCCTAATTTTATTATTTTTATTTTTAAGTATCTACTAATTACCTATAGGTATCTATTATCTTATAATAAATATATTTTCTTTTTAAATTAAAATTCAAGGTTTCTTAATTTTTTTTTTAAATTGTCATCATTATGTTGGAATCATATTGTTATTTATTTTTAATTAAACTGTTAGTCTTTCTGTCAAAGTCTCTCAAATTCAAATACATAACATTAAAAAATTTAACAAGATTTTCATTAACCATTAGGTAAATTAATTTTTGAAATAACTTATTTTATTACACTACTCAATTTACTCTCTTTTTTAAAATATAATAGATTATTTTTTGTAACTTATTGTTATAAGTTTATATGTGTATTTTTTCTTTTTTTAAATGTTCAGCCATCGCTTACCATATCAAGAGAAAGCTGATTTACCCACAAAGGTAGGAAGATACAAATACAATCCACCCATGCATTTAGATATTAATTCAGAATCAAAATTTAACTTAATTATTTAAATTTTTTAAATGCATACTTCTATGTTAATGACTGCAATTAACACGTAGGTAGCGTTTGAAACCGATTAAAGCTATCTCGTATTTGTATAACCAATATAATAAATCCAAATGTATTGATGATGGATATTTTCTAATTTCATTTAGTAAATTATGGTAACTAACATTTTAAAAAATGAAGGTAGGTAGGTAATAGTGATATTTATCGTTTACCTATGTAATGTGTTTTTTTTTTTACTAATTTTCTTGTTTGAATTAATAAATTATTTCCGTAAAAATTAAATTATTCTTGGTAAAACTTAAAATAATATTAATTACAATTAGATATGTTTTAAAATTTGGATTTTTGAAAGCTTATTTAAGGTAAGTACCGTTACCTATTTACTTTTGTATATTTATTATTTAATATATCATTTGTTATTATGATATTGTAATTAAAGGATTGTTTATAGTCCACTTACATTTCATTTTAAATTGTTCTTTTTTCAGCAATAAGATCCGTTATATTTTTCAAGGCGAGATTTGTTTATTTGAAAATTTACGAAATGTACAATGTTTTCAATTTTTGGATTCGAAGAGTAGGGAAGGATTTATTGATTTTTCTATGATGTATGGTTTTAGATTCTGAGTGGATCGAAGAAGCTTGTGGTTTTACAAAGATGTATATTTTTAATTTTTTTCTGCGTACAACTTTTCTACCAGAGATTTTGCTCCGATTTTAAGTTTAACACGTTTTCTGAAAGTAAATCTGAACGTAAAAGTACTTTTTAAGAAGTAATTTTCGATTTTCTCAAGAATTTTCTTATCAAATGTGAAAAACCGAAAAAAAAAAAATGAGAAAATGTATGAAATATATTATTAAAATATTACAATTTTTTTTCTATCACCAACTTTTCTACTAGCAATTTTGTTCCGATTTACAATGATCATTTTCTATAAAAGAAAAGTACTTTAGAGAGGTCATTTTCTGATTTTCTTATCAAATTTGAAAAACCGAAAAAAAAAAAACAGAGGATAAACGGGAAAATATATGGAAAACGTAGAAAAAACGGGAAAATTGGTACAATATTAAACGATTATTATTAAAGAAAATATCTAATGCCTATTTAATTATTTCATCATATTATGTCATGTTATATTGTTGACAAAGCATCACTATCAATTAAACTTCGCTCAATAAGGTTTAGTTACAATTAGCAATGGTTTATCGTTGCTTACAGACACAAATTAATTTCCCCTCTTTAAGCTTACCAACTTCTCACCAACAACAATGGCTGCACTCATCGTATGAATTATGTCTCTTTTTCATTTAAAAGTTTTAAAATCAAATTTTGATGAAAATCGTATACGAGCTTTCAATACATGTATAGCTGAACTTCACTCCGAATAGTTTTTTTTTTAGGCCTCTACAGTTTTCTTTTTTCGGTTTTATTCAGTTAGAAATAATCGTAGAGACCTGACATTTTTAACGAATTATTACCCTTTTATAGATTTGTAAACATTCGAAATATTTTGAGTTTATGTAGATACAATTTGTTTGACTTTTCAAAAATGCTCAACAATTTGATACAAGGTTCATCATAAGTTTTATATGACACAAAAATTATCAAACAACTTTAGTCAGAAATATTGTTGGTTAGCGTTTAAAGTTAAAATTATAATAACAATCACGGTATTTAGCATAGACATTATTTTTTGTTTAACTTTTGGGAGTTTTTCGCTAATCTTTTTGACCCATAAAAATTTTTCGAAAATTTGATATATGAAGGTTTATATTAACTTTTTAAGTTATATATGTGCTAAAAAGTGTAGTAATTTTTTTACTATAAATGTTTAGATTAACGTTTCAAGATTCCTACGAGATTTTTTAAACAATTACAAAATAAGGAAAAACTAACATAGATTTTACTTTTGTTGATTACTGAGTTACCTTAGCTTCAACTGCTACATGGAGGAAAGTTAGACTAACCAACTGTTCTTGCTAGTTTACTGCGTTTCGAATGACATCGTTTCTCGATTGCAATTGTTTATCGTTGCTTTTTGTGTATAAATTAAATTCAATTACCCCCTTATTTATCCAATATCTTCCAATATCCAAACGTCATAAGACATTAGAGTGGGAAAGAAGAGACACCTTAAATTAAATTTCTTTCATTGATTTGTTTTTGAAAGGATTGAGCTCGAGAAATGCCAAATTTTTTGTAATAATAATACACTTACAGCTTTGTTGTTATAGCATTAATACCAAACGTTCATATTGAATAATAAATAAACAACTTGGTTACTTATATACGCGCTTTTTCTGCGGTTCAATCTGAAAATAAAATTGTAGCAAAAATAATTTTCTAAAAACTTAATTCTCACTGAATGAAACTCGGTAAATGAACAAATAGATTCAATTATTATTATTATTGTTCTACATATATTGAAATCAAAATTTTACATCGAAACATACCTATAACTATATAGATACCAAAGTTACCGATAGCTCAAAAAATGAGCTTCGAAGACTGTGTCGTCAATTTAGACAAAGACTGTGTTGAAGAATACGTCAAGGACTGCAACGAATACCATCGGCGTCGGTTAAACGAAATTTCTAACTTTATAGGACACGAATTACCGGAGACGGCAACCCGGGACAAACTGATCGCAGTTACATTGCGTTTAGCCGCGAACCGGAATGCAGATCGCGACAGCTCTGCTGAGAAGAAGTTGCGAGACGCGGTGGTAGTGACGAGAGGCCAACTGGAAACCTACAATGAGTGCGCTACTAAGGTCGTAAACAATGTTAGATTAGAGCTCGATCGCTTCGTGAATGGATTGCGGATGACAAAAGAGCATCATGGCATCAACGAAGGAGAAACCGTGGGGTCAATATTAGAGGAGATTACGAATCTTACAGAGTCGGTGCGGCTGATTCGCCGACACCTTGTGGAGGCAGAAGCGGATATCCAGTGCGTTGAGAATCTGCTGCACCGGGAACGAGGTGAAAATGACCAAATCAAGTGTACAGCGACCAAGGCAGTTATTGAGAATCAAACCAGAGACGAAATTTGTCCTGTTCTAGTAGTAGAACATGAACACAATTATTTTAATAAATGATTATGCATGTATACTTGTGTCTATACTAGTTATTTGTAGGATAACTAGGTAGAACATTGGTTTTCTTGGTGATACTTTATTTCATTTAATATACAATGGATACGGTTTTAACACACAGCATAATGGGTACAGAATTGAACACCTCGATTATAGATACCTACTATGGTTGCCCGACGCCCTATTTCATCAATTCAGTGCTACGATCATCAAAAGGAGTCCTCTAAAGTAACTAAGTTAGAATTTTAACTGCTACCGTTCATGTGACGAGCTAAGAGAATGTTGAGTTAAGAAATAAAGATATTATCAAATGTATTCTATGCTTTATCATAGATAACTATGAATCTAGACTCCAGAGAGTGTACGAAATTTTATAACTTGGTATTTCCTTACACCATCATAAAACCACTAGCAGTCTTGCTGAGTCACTTCGGTGAACACCTTTTGCCATTACCCATTGCCCTAACAAAAAATTACAGAGGTTCTTCTGACAAGTAGGTTAAAATTGGGGATAACCCGTTAGGAGTAAGCATCTATGATTGTGAATTAAGTTGTTTTATTCCGTATGTCATGTGTTAAAACCACATCTGTTGTGTAATAAATGAAAAAAGTATCACCGAGAAAGTCATTATTGTTCTTTTCTGTTATTTAATTATTAATTAATTATTTAATTATAATGCAGATATACGAGACATTGCTTACAAAGGAAATATTAAATAATAAATTAAGTATAAAACATTTTTTAATAAAATAATAAAATATATTAAAATTGATGTCTATAGTAAATGATTTATATTTTTTTAATTTTATATTAATATGTTTATATAATTTAATTACTTAGAACAGTATATATGTTAAGGCGAATGTTGAAAATTGGATAATGTCAACTTTAAGTTCAGTAGAACCAATTTTATTCTATTAGTACCAATATTAGAGTGAACTGGCCTAATATCAAACTTGAATATAAAACATTGTCAGTGTTTGTACGTTGATTAATTTTTAAGTTAGATACGAGTATGTAAAATATTACAATATAAAAATCAAAATACAATTACTGTCTATGTTCTTATCTATGAGTTTGATATTAGGTCAATCCACTCTAATATTAATAGCATAAATCGGTTCTACTGAATTAAAAGCTGGAATTATCCAATTTTCAACATTAACTGTAACATAGATATATTTAAGAATCATAAATCATTTATCTTAATATGAAGGATCATTTAATCACCCAATGCAGAGAAATAGTCTTGATATACTTGGATGTAGTGTTCTTTTTCAGATGGTGTCATTTGACTAATGGCATCTGTCATATTTACAACTTCTGTAATTGGTACTCGACGACCAGCAACACTTACTAAAGGTACATCTTCATCATCTTCTTCTTCTTCAGACGTAAATTCTTCAACTCCTGAAATAAATTATTTTTGAATTTCCATTAGAATAAAAGAAAGATTTACACTAATAATAATAATAATATTATAATAACAAAATGCATTTTTTCAAAACCTGATCATTTTCTCCTTCACCTTTGTCCTAACTATTTGTGTCAGCCACTTTCTTTCTAAACTCCCATTTGACCAGATATCCTACCTTGTATTTTTATACACCAACTATCCTTAAATCATTCTCAATTGTATCCAATCACCTATTTTTTGGTTTTCTTCTCGCCTTCTTTCTCCTTACAACATTAACTTGTATTATAATTCTTACTGTTTCTGATTATTCTCTCCTCATGACATATCCAACCTAAACCAGTCTATTTTCTCTTATTTTGTCTACTATCAAAGTCAACCTCTCAGGGTCAATGCACACTAAAAGATTAAAACCGCTTTAATTCATGTTAGTCAGCCCAACAATTTTGTTAAAAATAAAACATAGGGAAGCATATATTACATTGCATACAATGACAACATAAAAACAAAACAAAAACATTTTTTCTTTAAATACCATCAGTCGTGATTAATACAACTGTTTAAAGTATTTACATTTTCTTTAGTTATAATTAGACAAAGAATATTATTTTTATTTGTTGATGCATTTATTTGGTTAGATATTGATACAGTATTATAATATTAATACAGGATGATTCACTAAACTGGGAACACTCATTATCTTGGAAAGTATTAACTTTTTTCGGAATGTGTTAATAGAACATTTAAAAAACAGGTTGCTCTACAATTTTATATTCATATTATTTTTTGTTGCCCTTATGTTCAGACGTAAAATCACTACTTAATTTTGATTTTTAAATGTTACCTTATGTTAAAAATTCTATAAATAGATAGAATATTAATAAAAATAACATTTGGTTATAAATAAATTTTGATTTTTTTCAATCCGATGACGACATATTCACTTTTAAGTTTTGGTCAGGGGAGAGCAGTTGTGCACTATTAAAACACCGCACACTGTGCTTTTATACAAAATAATGTTCCACTACTCTCCCCTGACCTTAACTTAAAAGGGGAGTATAACTTTCCATTTCTCAAGTCTATTGTTAACTTTTATTAGATTTAATTTTATCAAACTTATATCAACTATAAATATCAAACCTATTGTCCCTACACACACCTGAGTGGGAAAATTCTTTAGTCTTGTTTAGAACTCCTTATATTGTTTGACAGAATTAATACCGGCCATCGACCTGATTCAATCCCATTTGTCACCTTTCATGATAGGTAGATGTAACATGAGAGTATTTTAATTCTCCCCCTCCCCAAAGATAAAATGGTATTGTCAAAAAATTATTTTTGTAGTTACCAAAAGTTCATCTTTTCATGTTATTTAATTTTAAAACTTTTAATATTATTAATTTTACTGTATAATTTTTTTACTTGTAATGCTTGTATATGTTACTACACAATTATAATAATTGTCAACTATAAGGTGAATTCACCCTAAAATAAAGGCTAATGGTAATATGCCTACAGGAATCACTCACTTTACACTAGTAAGGTTTGTTAAGTCTGTAGCATCATATGCCTCCCTAAGGGATTTTTTCAAAACTAGTCTGAAAAGTTAACATGTTTCAAATTAATAAAATTGTATTACCTGAACCAAGAGATGGTTCATTTTTCACAGTCTTCGAAAAATCTTCGTCACTTGAATCTGCGTCTGGGGCAGTTCTTTTGGCAGGTCCATCTGTTTGACCAGCACGTTTTTCATGTTGTAATAAGACAGTCATTATATCTACATCAGGAGTGAACTCAAGTGGAGCTCCTTCAATACTGTCTTTATTTTCCATTTCAACTGAATTCTTTTAAATTATTTAAAAAGTAGTTTAATTATTGATAACAAAATAAGCATATTATTTACAGATTCATTTATGTGTATCTTACTCGAGTGGATGTATTTTCCACAACAGTACTCTCTGTTAACCATATAGGTCGTTCTTTAACAACTGGACGGTTGTCTTGGAGATCTTCACCAATGGTAACTTCCATTTTAGAATTATTTGAATCCATATTTCTCATTTTATCAGGGCCCCATCGTTCCATACTAATATTTTGTTTATTATTTGAAGACTGTGTTGTGTTCGATTCCAACCTAATAACAAACATTACAATTTTTTATAACTTTCAAACAGTATAAAAATAATATAGTAAGTATACAAACCCAAGAATTCGAGTGGGTTCTGGTTCTAGAAGTTCAGGTGCAAGACGTATGCCATCGAGTTCACGAAGTATTGAATAAAAAGGTTCCATGACTTCATTGAAATTAGCCAACATTACCCTTGAATCTTGTTGTGGTAGTACAGACGTATCTTCTTCTACTAATTCTCCACAATAAGTACAATGAAACTCATTGGTTTGGAAATCAAATAACATATCAGCCTATAAAATAATAAAATATTTGAAACAATTTAATATGTCAATTTAAAAATATTTGTCTGCATACTTCTAAATCTGTAAATGTTTTAAAACACTGAACACATTTAAAACTTGCTCTACTTGTTGCATTACGTTCCTGGGTTTCCATTTTTTTCCGCATACAATCAAGTTTATATTTCACCATGTTTACAAAAGACTATATAAAACCAAATGGAAATGTATTAAAAATTATTTATCCTGACAATATTCTTCAAAAGTATTATTACCTTATAGTTTATGAAATAATAGTTGACTTTCTGAGCTTTACTATCAGCTCCAGTTTCCATTCGTAATCGAGTTTGTAAAAATTTTTCACTTCGAAGTATTGATATGCGTTGTCTAAGCATTTTCCTTTCAAATTTCAATAATTCGCACATATCATCTTCTTTCATGCAAGGATTTCTGACCAGTATATCAATGATGAGTGCATCTTCTATTGTGTAGAAACCTCTAACAACTAACCGTGCAAGACGTTTTAAGCTAGTTGGCACTTCCATAACCACTTCTCCAGCAGACATTTCTATAATATTTTGTATTAATTTTCTTTTTTATTTTATAATAAAACAAATAGTTGATACAAAACTTATTAAATTGATCCCTAATATTGGTATTAATCAGTAAATTAAAATGAAACTAATATTCTTATATTATACATATATAACTATGTTGTATTTACAAAATAAAACAAAATTTAGATGGTATTAAGATAACTATTAAATTAAATAGTGCTTATATAGAGTTTAACTTAATGTACCTAATTTATAATTTATATACACTCACTGGAAGATGTATGAACCAATTTGACAAAAATATTCAAGTATAAACAATTTTATTAATAAAGATCATAGATTTTATATTTTAATTTTCATAGTTCATGTATATTTGTATTTTGTAACGGTAAGTATTAGAAATTTGTTACGAAAAGAAAATATTATTTCACAGTTTCACTCATATATTTGAAAATTGAATTTGTTGATAAATATTAAATAGAACCATGTTGATAAATGATAACCATTGATAACGATGAGATATTTACGATGGTGCAGTCAAGGTTTATACCACAATATATTTTTAATCGTGATCGTGGTATATACCATGAAGATTAGAGACAAGGACATTAAACTCCTATGGTCGCCTATTGTAAAAATGGTACCTCAAAAAGCACAAGCTTTTTCTGCCACCACTAACGCGTCGTTCGATTAGGTTGCTATGTTCTACATTATACCATTTGATTTAATGAGGATTACGTACGTTTTTGATTGATTTTCAAATCAAAACTGACTTTCACTGTCAGTAGCTAGATATTCAAAGGAACAAAAGGTCTCTTGGCAGTTTTTGAGTAGCACAATATTTCTGGTAGAAAACAACGTGTGCAAAAATTAAAAACTACGACATCGGGAACATAGCAGCCGTTGTCGTTCGATTAAAACTCGGCGTTTTACATTATACTATGTAGTACTGTATGATAATATACTATATCTTTATGGTGTATACCATAGGGCAGAGGTTTCCAAAGTATGCGTTATATTTTTAAATAATACATTTTTTAAATTCTAAATGGAGCGAGGGATGTATTGGTTTTACAGTGATTTAATTTTTTTTTTTCTATCCGTAACCAACTTTTATACCAGAAATCTTGCTTCTATTTATAAGCACTTTGTAACACTTTTTCTGAAAGGAAATCGGACTGAAGAGGTACTTTAGAAAGTTCTTTTTTTGATTGTCCAAGAGTTTTCCCAATATATTGTAAAAATAGGAAAAAGCCGACGAAAACGGGAAAATGTACGAAATGTAGGTATTAGTTTAAAACAAAATATTACAGTATTTTTTAATTGTGAATAACTTTTCTACCACCTGCGATTTAACAATGAAGTAACTTTTTTGAAAGGAAATCTGACTGGGGTGGTACTTTAGGGAGGTTATTTTTTGATTTCCTATGAATTTTCCCAATAAATTGGAAAAACGGGAAAAATAACGAAATATACCTACGCATTAGTTAAAAATTATTATGGTCTTTTTTTTTTCTTGTGAACAAATTTTCTGCCAGCAAATTGGATCAACACTTGCAAATGAAAGTATGCTACTGAACAAATTCCATGCATCATCCAGAAATGAAAAATAAACCAAAAAAAGGGTCATTGTTATTATTGTGGGTTACCAAAATTTAAATTATTTCAAAAATAAGTCGTGCCATAAAAAGTTTGGAAACCTCTGCTATAGAGTAACATAGTCCCGTTTGTCCTACAAAATACTTATTCCACAGTACTTTTGTTCTTATGGACTTTTTTCCACATTTTACCAATATATATATATATATACATCCTTGTAAAACTATAAGCATCTTCGCTCCTCAGAATCTAAAATAAATACAAATGGTTGTTAATGATAACCGTTTTTTAATCTTTCAATCATTTTTAACCTAAAGAACCATGTTTTCTTCATTATCTCGAATATTAATGAAAATAAGGGTGTGGGGGCTTAATCCCACGACTCAGTTTTTAATCAATTTTCATATCCTCCCTCAATAAAAAGTGACGAGGATGACTCTAACAGTGACCCGTCGTGCGAAGTACGTGTTCGTCTTTTACACTGTATGTTTTCTACAAGAAATGGTGCTAAAATAAAAAAGACGGACATACTTCGCACGTGAGTGGCCACTGTTGTAGATCAGAAGTTGGGAAGATAGAGGGGAAATTTAATGTATATCTCTATGCAACGATTAACTATCACAACGAAAAATGATTCTGAGCGGAGTTCAGTTATTAATGTTGCTTTGTCAACATATATATGTCACATTGTGGTAAAATAATTACATATGCATTATATATTTTCTTTAATAATATTTGTTTAATATTGTATCTATTTTCCTGGTTTTTTCCGTGTTTTTACCCATTTATCTGGAAAACCTGGAAAAGTAAAAAATGACCACCCTAAAATACCATCCCAGTAATATTTCCTTTCAGAAAAAGTGCTATCATTGTAAAGTGGACCAGAATTGCTGATAGAAAAGTTGTCCACAGAAAGAAAATAAAAAATATAAACATTGTAAAACCAATACATTTCTCATTCCGCTCAGAATCTAAAATTGAAAAGTTCCTCTCGGATTAGGTTGAGTTAAATCATTTCAAGTGACAACGATTTTTTTTTTTAAGTCCTATAGTTCCTCTTCTTATATTATTTCCCAATGACAAAATAGTATAGCTGGATCCAAAAAAACCAAATTTATATTCAATAAATATAAATTTTCCTTGTAACTTATAACTGAAATATATGCATTTCAAAATTAGATTACTAAATAAATACCTACCCATAGTTGTTGTATTTTAAGACTAATGGAGGGGGGCATAATCGAATAGTCTCCTACCTCTCCTTATGCACGTCACTGAAAATTATTATTACCGTTTGACAGTATAGTTATTAACAAAATAATATACACGAAAGGCATTTTGTATAATAATTAATATTATTATTTGTACTGTAAAAAATCCAATAGACAAGTACAATGTAATTTGTATAGTCTACAAAAACAAATACAAATATTTCATACAACTAAACTACAATATAATATAGTATAAAATAATATTAATAATTAGCATAATATAATACTAATAAAATTAATTAAGTAAATTTGCTATAGAATATTTTAAATGTATAAAGGCATAATATGATTTGTTTTTGTTTTTACTATTATTATATTATATTGTTATCAATAGGTAGTACAGATTTTCCATATATTCTATGCCCGAGTAAAACCCCGGGAAACCAATGTAATTTTAGCCTTTTTTCAAACTTCGAATTTTGCTTCTTTATAAATTAGTTAGTTATAGTTTTTTTTTTATTTTAATATACAAAAAACATATTTTATAAAAATTATATGATTTTTCATTAATATTGTTCAAGTTTTCTTATTTTTCTAATTTAATTCTATATTTTTAAAGTTATACGATTATTAAATATTATTATAAAGTATTCTTCTTTAGTTAAGGGAATATATTCTACATTTTGATAATTTATTAAAATACAGTAACCTGATACACTTTTTAGATTATCCGAGACTTCTATTTCTAAACTTATGTCGACTGAAGAAGTCGTTACTGAATCGTTTTATTTCTAAGTATCGAGAATCAAAGGTACAACTATTTTTGAAGAGGATTATGAATTTCAAAATGTTGTGACTGCTCATGGTCCACGGGTAGCACACTGTCGCAAGTGAATAGTTGAAAAGGTATAGAATACACCAAAAACATTTCGTTATAACTCCGTGTACAAAAAACCCAACTTGAAAATAAAATCATGCACCTAGTGACATTACATTTAATAATGATTAAACCTTTAAACGATGCAATATAATGTGGAAATTAAGTAAAATTACATTTTGTAATATTACAAATACTTTTAACGACAAATAAGATTAATTGTAAAGTTAAACACCAGGTCAACATATTATTGTTTACTTGTTAAGACATTTAAGTAAATATTAACACTGTTAACATTTCTTAGTTTGAACTGTTAGACTTATATTTAACAACCGGTTTCGAATTCAAAATTCATCTTCAGGTTTAACAAAGTCAAATAACACAGTGACTTTTTTTAATACATTTTTGGTCTATAAATTGTTAACCATTGTTTATAAATTATTAATAAAATAATAAAGTAAAAACAAAATTGTTAAAATGGTTAATACTCTTAAATAAATATATAAGTACAAAATGTATATGTAGAAATAAAAAAATGAATAATTGAATGAATGCGTTGTCTGGAGTATTATGATAAGTGTATTATATGACCGGTTTCAAATTAAAAATTTATCATCGGGTATATCACATTACATTTTGACTGTAATCATAATACTCCAAACGATGCATTCATTCATTTATTTTTTATATATTTATAAATTATTAATTTATTTACGAAATTTATTGTGGTGATTATTTATTTGTGTTTACTTACACATCTTGCCAAGTAAACAATATGTTGACTAAGTGTTTTAACTTTGATGATGAACTGGAGATGAACTGCTGAAAATATTGACACATATTTCAAATACAGTATTACCAGACAGAAATTCTGCATTTGTTGAGATACTGCGTGAAAAAATTGAAGCATTTGTCTTGTGTAAAAAAAAATGTAAGAAAAAAAAACAATTTGAAGTGCGATCCATTTGCATCCTCTTCTACACCAGTGAAATATAATTTGTATTCTATAATAATTCAGCCAATAATTTGTCCATCCTAACGGTTAAATTCTACAACTATCGAGAAAGAGTAGTAGAAGAATTTAAATATGTACCTACTTTACTTTACTAAATATAGCTCGCAGGGTAAAAATACATTTTAAAGCAAATCAGCAGTAACGAATGTTTTCTTAAAATGCATTTTCAAATTAAATCCTAATTTATTTTTTGTTTCCCGTTCTTTCAATTTAAAATTAAATTTTACCCTGTGACACACCATAAACACGCAAAAATTAATAATTATAGATTTATTCATATGCACTTCTGATATGACTCTTTCTCTTTAGTTAATGTAAGTTTGGGAGTAGAACCCTCAGAAAATTTAAAAGGTGAATCAGCTCACTGTATTTTAATACATAATCGAATTATGGAATATTTTTCTTAACTAGAGTTGAATACTTACAAAAAAATGTTTAAGAATTAAATAATTTTGGTAAAATTGTGTGAATATTTAAAATGAAATAATGTTAACCAAACATTTTTTTTTATTTATAAAGAAGGTCAAATTCGAGGTTTGAAAAGATACTAAAATCAGAGTAGTCTTTTTGGGGTTTTACTGTAGCATATAACCTACGAATTTATATCTATACTAGTGTTCGGAACAATATGTGTAACAAATTGTTGAGCAATAATATTCTTATTATCAAATACGAAAGAATGTAGCTTCACAAAATATTTTAATAATATGGTGAACATCATTCGAAAAATGTTAATTAAGTTCGTATCTATCTAATAATTATTGATATTTTTTATTTTTGAAAAGCTGGGTAGTAATTAGTTTAAAAGTTAAAAGTTACTTTTTTTGATAACTTTTAATTCAATGAGTAGCTTAACTAAAATTAAACTAGAAAAAAAATAAGTGGTTTACTTGCCCTGCTATTGGTGGGTACTGTATAACCGCTTGTATCGTTATTCGTTGTTTTAATTGATTATAGATAATAATTTATCTTTACTTAATGATATTTTAACATGAGTATTATTATTTTATGCAGTAGTAAATAATAATAATAAAAAAAAAAAATGTATACCTAAACGCTGGATATAATAGTAACGTAGTTGTCTAATTTTACTCTAACGTATATTATTTTTATTAAACTAGATATACCTATGTATAAGGTTTAAGATAGTTATATAATATTACTACTTAATATGAAATAAAACCTTTGTTTAAAAGTGTTTCAAGAGTACGTAGAATACTAATATTATAAAGATAATAGATATTATTATAGATTATAGATTAAGAAAATTATCATATGATATATAGAATAAGTATAAGTATAATATGAACAAAGTATTAAAAAGAAATAATTGGAATAAAGTAGCGTTTATAAACACGGTAGTGGGTTCGTTAATTATATTGATATTATAGTATAAATGTCTATAAATACTATAATAATATTATTGTTGTATCGTTATAGAATTTTTTTTTTGTAGGTATATTTTGTAGCGTTGTGGCGGTGCCATCGAAAATCGTATGTAATAATATTATGATGTTATTTCTCCCCTCCCCTATTTATTGCTGCGGTTTAATCGTAACTCTCGGATTCCTGTTGGACCAGTTTGAACCTTCGTGGGCTTTTGACGCTGATCGACCCGCAATGATTATTGTTCAATATCAGTCCTCTTTTCGACAGGTATTTTTTTATGTAACGGCATACTAATTTCTGGGGTCTCTGCTGCCATTCATCCAATACCTCTTTGGGATAGTGGATCTGTAAACAGAGATAATTCGTTGTTTTTTTCATACTATTATAATATAAGTACCTATATAGATTGTAGGTACTATTACATTGTCATATAGTGGCTATAGAGACAGGCCCGGATAGGCTGGCGAGTTATCGAGTTAAATTCGGTGGGCCGCATACAATTTGGGCTGGCTTAGTAATATATGATCGAAAATATTAGAGTAATATATTATAACTTTGAACAATAAAATATGAACACAGCCAACAATTCACGGTTTATAACTTTTTGAATAGAAACCTTGTTTCAATCGGGAAATGTTAAGAGATTTTTTTGTTATATTTTGAATTTAATCGATGAAAAATTGACCATTTTTTTAATTTTCCAAACGGTTTTCATAATAATTAGAAAAAACCGGAAAAATACAAAAAAAAAATGTACGGAGTAATATTTCATTATTTTAAATTTGTATACTAATACAATATTGCTCCAATAGAAAAATGGCAAATACATCTAATCGGTGAATAAGAAGTCGTTTTTTGATTTTCCGTGTAGTTTTCTTAATAATTGGGCAATATAGGGAAGAAAAGCAGAAAGAACGGGGAAATTTAAAGAAATATAATGATTTCATTATTTTAAATTTCTTATAATTCAATTAAAAATATTCGTGAAGACTTGAAATTTTGATAAAAACTTATATTTGCTTTTCTGGACGTAAAAAAATGTTGACCGTTTTTGAACTATTTACAAGCCTTATACGTATATTTAGGAGTTTTTTTTATGTAGTTTTTATATGGATATAATTGTTTACCCAAAAAGAAATGCTTGAACATTTAACACGAGATTCATTATAAGTTGGTTTTAATAGTAAAAAAAAAGTTGAGTGTTATGCAGTAGTATTTTTTTTATAATCGTTTTAAACTAAAATTTTGGCTTTTCAAATTGTATATAACCAAACTTCGCTTAGAATCGTTTTTATATTCAAAAAGATGTAGAAGAGAAGTAACTCACAGACACATATACAAATAAATAAAAATTTAACAGTATGGTTATAAAAATATTTGTGTGTGGTTAAAAATGAAATGGCCCATTAACCTTTTAGGGCCGGTTAAAATCTTAAAACTCGGTGGGCCGATACCTTTGCTATCCGGCGCAACACAGTGACGTAATTGGCGAAGTTTACTTTTTTACTTTTACTATACTTTTTTAATTTTAATTTTTCTAACACCCCTCCATCCACCACACACACGCGTACACAGAGAGACATACATACGTACACGCATAAATACAAACATTTATATTGATATTAAATAATGACGAATAACGATTTGCGTATAGCGTACTTGACATTAGACACTATAATACACAATACGGGTTCATGTTCACGAGAACAATACTTGTTCATCAAGGAATTTCAATACTTAGAAAATATTATATAATGTATTATTGTGTAACGTGTTTAGAATTAATAATTGAAAAATTAGATAATTTCATCGGTGATAACCGATCCGAAAATTATACACACGAGTTGGGTTAAGTGAGAGCAACTCTTCATCACTACGGACAGTGACGATCTATGATCTAAAATAAAATATGCTCGACAAATGTAAATATTACATTTTTTAAAACTATTATTGTTATTATTATCTTCATTTTTTTAGGGTTGGTTAGGTATACCTGATCGCCTTTGAGTCTATCAAGCAGAGTGACGCAAACCACTGCTGCTTTAATTCCCGCGTGGTGTGTGAGCGCGGCAAAAGCCAATGATTCCATTTCGATGTTCCTTACGCCACTCGATTTTAGTTTTTCCAAATATTCCATTTTTTCTTCCTCCGTGAAGTCGCAAAATGCCCCGTCCATACGGCCTTGACCTATGCATATATACATACATAAAGATATATCATTTAATTAATTTTCGTTTGTTGTTGTTTTTTTTTTTTTAAGGCCCACTATAATAAATAAAGTTCAACAATATTACACAAAAAAATTTTACGATTTCATGTACAATATATCGAGTATAGTTTTAATAATAAACGGTCCGTTTAACTACCCCTATCGATCGAACGATAAAATGACCTATAATGTTAGGTAATAAATTATCGTTGTTATTACTATATTTTCATGTTTTTGTCAATTTTGTTAAGTTGTAAATCATATTAAAGTTGGTGAGCTTATACAAATATAATATTTTTTCTTTTGGCATTATCTAATAATAAGGAACGTCCGATGAAAACTCCTTATGAGTCATTCAATAAAAATAAGACCATATTCGAGAGAAATAAATTTGACGAAAGCGAATATTGGTAATTGTCCTATAATGTAGTGTTATATTTACTTATAATATTACTATAAGTATATTATTGTATAGTACTGTCTAAAATGTTAATGATATGATAATTAGGTAGAATAACTCGTTTAAATACAAATAATAATTGTAGATAATAATATTGCAAGACTATTGTTTACTTTTACTGAAATATATTATTGAACTAATCGCTTAAGTTTATTATACACTGCATTCTACACTACATCTATGCTATTTGTACACACATTCATTTTCATAATTTATTTATTTTATGCTATTTTTATAGTATTTTTTTGTCTCGCATTTTACATTTCAATTGTATTGAAGTTTTTTTAAATTTTATTTATGTACTTAACCAGAAGATAACTTAGGTCGAAACTAGTAGTTATCGTTATTATAATTTTTGGTTGAATTAATAATTCTATATTTTTTTAATGTGTTGACGAAGTATAAAATTTACCATTATCAAACACTTTTTATTTGGTACCTAATTGAATACTTTCTTATAATAATTAAATGATATTTCATTATACACTTCTTTATTACTTATGATACTGAGTATAAATAAACTAAAAGGTTAAGGGTTGGGTTCAATTGCATATATTGTTTGAAGCCTATCAAAGCATTATAATAGCTAATAATATAAATATTATATCTATGTTTTACTGTATTATATTACGTTACAAGTTAGGTATACTATTGCTTCAGACTAAGGATAAGTTAAGGATAAGTAAAACAGAGTATGAGTTTGGAGAAAAAGCGCATGGCAGCTAACAACAATAAGTGGTTATAGGCTAGTTTGAAAGTTTTAAGTGCTTAAGCTCTTCAGTACAAAGAATCGGTAGGTTTCATGAGGATGTGAAACATAGAATTAAATGTGATTGCATAAAGTGGATAGAAGTGTCAAGTGTGTTATGTGACTAGAGAATTCCAATGAGATTTAAAGTTATAAGTTCTACAAAAGTGTATTGTGACTATGTTGTATTGTTTGGAGTGTTTGACGGGTAGACAGACAAATAGAATAAAGATTAGATGCTTAGGTGGATGAATAGAGTGACGAAAGCAGACACGATAAAGGACGAATACATATAATTGATAGGTTAGGTGTGGCTTCAATAGTAGACAAAATAACAGAAAAAGACTGAGATTATTTAAGGATGCCATAAAGAAAAAGGAATTTAAATTAAAATAAACGTAGGAGGAAAGAAGAGGAGAGAAAAACCGAAAAAGAGGTGGTTGGGTATAGTTGAAAATACGAGATGGGAGATCGGATCAAGTGGAAGTTTTGAACGATGGTGACTGGTCTCGAATACATTTTTGTTAGGAATGGTTTATCGTTGCGTAAAGATAAAAATTAAACTCCCCACTAAATCCTACCTACTCAATTTTTCACCAACAACAGTGGCCCATCCACTGTGCTAAGTATGTCAGTCCTTTTTAAAATTTGTTTTAATTTAATGGTAGATTATAATGATTTTAATACAACACATTATGAATAAAATAAAATAAAAGTATAAGTATGTATTATTTAAAATAGGGGTACACCATATTATAATATTACTATTTGCGTTCAAAAACTAATTAATATCATACCTACATGTATATTGTATAATGTATGAGTTAATATATATTGTTAAAAAGACGGGAAAAAAGTTGAAAGGTAACATATAGAGAATAATTTAGTGTATATCTGGACGCAGAGATTATTAATTTCTAACGAAAAACGATTCTGAGTGGAGTTTAGTTTTATTTATTTCGAAATATTTCCGATTTTCGTCAACATTTTACATTCTAATTCTTATATAAAAAAAAATATTACATTATATTCAATATTTTTGAACACTAAGTACAACTATTTAAAATTTTAAGCATTCCTGTTTGGTCTAACAATTTTATCCACAGAATACCTACCAAATAAAGATTACGTAAAAACTCGCAAAATTAAAATGTCTATAAATAGCTCAAAAATAACTAAAACATTATTGAAAATTTTACCATGTAGAAAAGACAAATATAAGTTTTCTGTCAAAATTTAAAATGTCTGTCAACAGTTTTAATTAAATTGCAACAAAAAAAGCTGTCCTAGGATAATGGGGACGGGTACAGCAACTGTTTTAAGTATAATTTAATGTTTATCTGTAAACAATCATTTTGTATACATTTTCAATAAATAATAGGTATATTAAATTCAATTTTTATTATAATATTTATTTTTAAATGTTTTAATGCTTTTTGTATTTTGTATTTTTTTATTATACAATTAACAAACAATATACGAGTATATTATCATGTAAGTAATTGTCAATTTATTATCCGCAAAGGATTTCATTTTTGAAAATAACATATTTTAATATTATACAATTTATGTTGAAAATTTTGTTTTTGGCTCTCCTGACAATTTGAAAATCGGTGATTAAGCCTTTCTACCTAACGAAATCTGATAAAGATAACCATTACAAAAAATCACAAAATTAGTATATATTCTCAAATACCCAATATGGCTTAATATGGTATACAGGCTTCTTGCATAGGTAACCTGAAAAATGGTCTGGATATGTTTATGTATAACTATTGAAAAGAACACTACAATACAAACTGTTCGCGGTCCTAAGAGTAATATTATTCATTATCCACTATAATCAGTCACCTTTCGTAAATAACTCTGCAGTCTGACAACTCAATACACGAGACTAAAACATTAACGGCAAAGAGATCAACTGCAAGCCATCACTTTTTACTATATTTTAATAAATGTATAATACAAATAACTGTTGAGTAGCATCATTATTAATTACTTCCCCATCTCTGTCATTTATGTAATTATTATTACACTGTTCGCTTGCTGTTTAGTATTAAATACAATATTAATAGGCTTAAAGATTTATAACTCTAAAAAACATGGAAATATGCTTTAAAAAACAACCACATATGCATTAAATTATGCTTTTAAAGGTTTTTTTTTATTAAAATTGTATAATATAAAAACTTGACTCTTATTAATGTTATTATTTTAGATTTTGAGTGGAGCGAATTAGCTTACGGTTTTTCAAAGATGTTTACTTTTTATTTTTTTAGCTACGCGCAACTTTTCTACTAGACGACTTGCTCAGATTTTTAAGTGTAGCACTTTTTCTGAAAAGAAATCGGTGTGGGGAGGTACTTTAAGGAGGTTATTTTTCGATTTTCTCTGGAGTTTTCTCATCAAATTTGAAAAACTTTAAAAACCGAGAAATTATAAGAAATGTAAATATTACTTAAAACATATATTTAGTCAAAATTGAAATTATATCTGAAATTTGAACTCGATACCATTGCACTAATACAATAAATGTTGTCTTTATATACTCTATGGACAAAAATGTATAAGGTTGGTCAAAACGTATCTATGGTATCTATGGTAATAAATAACGGCACATGATTGCAAATAAAATCTTTAAAAACTGTCTGCTTGAGTGTATGACTCTTACTGTCTGTGGAGCTGGGGAAACGTTCTTACCAATGATAACAACCAATCTACCATTACAGTTTAAGTGTCTCCAATTTCGTGTGAAACTATGTTTTTCAATGACCATCAATAAGGCACAAGGTCAAACATTATATGTTGCTGGTTTAGAGTTTAGACCTAACCGTCCAATGTTTTTACCGAAGGCGGGCTATTCACTTTCCACCTATTTGTTTTTATTCATTACTAACACGGTAAAAACCATAAAGAAATATATAATAATAAAAACTGGTACAGGCAAGGCCATGCAGGACAGCTAGTATGACATATTACATTGTTGACAAAGCATCATTATCAACTGAACTCCGCTCAAAATTATTTTTTAAGCAACGGTTTATCATTTCTTACAGGTATACATTAAATTACTTATAACAATGGCTGCACCCGTCCCCATTATCCTAGGATGTCTTTTTAGATTCTGATTGTAACGAAGAATATATTGGTTTTATAAGATATTTATTTTTTTTTTTTTCAATATTAATGGTATTAATTTAAAAAATGTTGTAAACATCTTTTCGTGATGAATAATTTGAGATATTGATCAAACTATTTTACGATAATTTATTCGACTATACTATATCAATGCGTATGAATTTGAATAATGTTTATTAAAAAAAAACGTGGTTAACAATACGGTAAGATACGTGTATATGTCTTTTTATATCACTTAAAAGCTATATAACACTGTTAAAATATGCTTTAAAAAGTAAAATAAAATTTAGGGTTTAGATTCTTTACATAATGAATAGTATTTATGTTTAACTCTGATATTTTTTTAATCTTTCAAAAATAATATGCAAATGCTAGAAATTCCTAACCATAAATATTAACTGTTTATTGACTAGATGTTGTACAAATGTATTAAAATGTATTTATGCCATTATTATTTGTTGATTATACCAAAGATGAGAATAAACAAATTCTCAAACAAGGCCTTGATAGAAAAAGTATAGGTACCTATTGGTTTATTCTTGTATTGCAGTTTAATAAAACTGTATTATTATGTATCTACGTAAAATTATAAGCAGTGTACATTTTTGTTATTTTCTTCTCCATTTCACAAAAACGGATTTAAAGCTATTAGGCGTGATAATCTCACGAATATATAAATATAAGAAGGAAAAACCACGTAAATGAAAAAAATGTTCACGGCCTCATATTATAACAATATTTTTTTTAAACATAACATGCAAGAGGTTTTGCAGATTTTTAACAAATATCCGGAAATTTCTAGATTTCATTGAATCGAAAATCATATATTATAGAAATATATTCGATATCCATCGATTTTCGGTAATCCTAAATGATGTATACGATTATGTACCTTCATAAAAATCACTGGTGCATACAGTCTTGCCGATCACAGTAGGATACGGGTCATCCGGTTCTGCAAGCGACTTTAATTCCCACTGCAATTTTCTGTCCAACACCGAACTTCTTTTCACAGTCTTGCCCAGAATTTGCTGTGTACAAATAAGAATAAATATTATTATTCCGTCTATACTATATAGTATATAGTATATACGTTATTAAATGAATAAGTCACGGTTTTTGACCGCAACGACCCGGTATTAAATAATAACTCGTTTTAAATAATACAATATCAATTTATAGACGACTCATGATGTATACATAAATATAACTATAATAAAAGATTTCAGTTAAATTTCACCTACTAATTCTAAGTGGGGTTGAAGAGAGCCATCTACCGCCTCGTCGGAAATGATAACTGTACCGCCTTCCAGCCCGATACCTCCGCTGGTGCCTATCCTAAAAAATACGGGATCCACGACTTTGGCGTGAAACATGAGTTTGATGATTTCGTGCAAAAGAATACCCACAGATGGCATGCCCATTCCATGCTGAAAACCAAAAGTTGTCCGCGTATACAAAATACGATCAATATCGTCAAATGAAAGAGCCAACAATACGATAATTATTATCATAAAGGGTTTGCAAGATACCGATATTTTCTTTGTTTGTCTAAAATATTTGTTAGTGTTATGGCGCATATATGCTATAGTAATTCAGAAAAATTATTTGAATAATTCATTGATTTACTTTTTAGATTCTGAGCGAACGAGAAATGAATTTGTTATATAATGATGTTTTTTTTTTATACAGTAAACAAAAATTCTACGAGAAAACTTATTTTGATTTCCAAGTGTAGCACTTTTTCTGAAATAAAATTTTCCTGGAATAGTACTTGAAAGAAGTCATATTTTAATTTTCTTAACAGTTTTCAAAATAATTGGGAAAATACGTAGGAAAAATGGGAAAGTGTACGAAAATAACGCTTTTATTATTTTTAATTTTGTTTTTTTGTTGTAATTCAGTTCAAAAAGTTCGTAGAGACTTGAAGCTAAGCTAAAAATCCTATATTTTAATGCTTTTTCTAGATTTGTTAATATTTATTCGGTAGGTACTTTGTGATAAAATTGTTAGACCAAACAGAAGTATTGAATATTTAACAAGAGATTTATTATAAGTTGTAATTAGTGGTCAACAAATAAAAGTTGAGTTTAATGTAGTATTTTTTTTTTATTCGAATTTTTGTATTGAATTTCAACGAAAATCGTAAATATTATGGCCTTTTAAAACATGTATAATCGAATTTCACTCAAAATCGTTTTTCGTTACCAATGATTAATCATTGCATACCAAAAATATATTAAATCCCCTCTATATCCCATCTCTTTAACTTCTCACCAACAACAGTGGCCTATCGATCGTATGAAGTATATCAATCTTTTTATAAATTGTCATATCAGATGTTTGGATATTAAATATAGGACTTTGGAAAAGTATCGCGGCCAATCTTATCTTGTACCTACTACATACCTACACTTTACGTTGAATTTTAATCTTCTTTCGAAGCTTTTGTTCGTGTTTTACAACATTATTTGAACCGATTGAAAGAAAAGTTGATCTAAATTGTTGTGCCGATTATACCGTATACGTTAGACAAAGAAATAAAAAATTGGTATTTAATCACCTCATTAATATTTATTATTACAAAAATACAAATTACTTATACTAGTTAATATATAATACATAAATTATTAATTATATTATACTCACGCTAATACATAGAACGGGGCCAACTTTATACATCGAATATCTATACGAAAATCTACTGATGTCTTGCAATGTTGTGCCCGTTGGTATTTTGTACGATATTTCTTCCATGAGTTTATAAGCGAATTGTTCCATACGCTTCGGTGTACCACCCATACATACAAACTATATGAAAAGAATACTAAGTAGGTGCGTGGTTTAAATTTAATTTAGCAAAAATCTAATAATAATATTTCATAAAATAATAAAGTGAAAACAAAATTATTAAAATGGTTAATACTCGTAAATAAATATATAAATAAAAAATGTATATATATAAAAAAAAAAAAAATGTAAAACGCGACTGAATATTGAAAATAAAATAATATTTCACGTCTGCATTATTATAATTTATAATATTTTTAAATGATGTAAATTCAAATGTATAGGTTAAATTTCCGGAAGTATAGTTAAAATTACTACATTATTTAAGTTGTTTACTCTATTTAATACCTACTAACACAGGAATGTATTTTTGTAGAAATAGGTTTAATATTCTTAAAAAATAAAAAATAAATATTTTTGTTTTTTCCAGAGTACTTTGAATAACAGATTAAATTTAGATTTGCATTGTATACGGTGTAATTATTGTTGAATTTCCACCCAAAATAGGAGATTATTGCACTGTATTACGTCAGTTATATATAATATACAGGGTAATTCACTAAGCGTGAGAACGCTTAAAAAAAATGGAATGAGGACTCCATTTTTTTTTTGTTTAATTTTGCGTGTATTAAAATTATGATTTTTGGAATTTTTAAGTGTAATTAAAACCTATATTTTTGAAAACTTAGATTTTTCACCACATTTAAGGAGTATACTGTGTATTCGTTTTAAACAAAGTTAGTAAATTGTAAAATAGTCCTGCTATACTCTGTAAAGAGATAAATCTCTTTCCCGGAACTTTTGAACACTCTTAGAGGCTCGCTCTAGACCTAATTCGCTCAAACCTGTGAATTAGATTTTTTGTAGGCATATTGAAGCGATACAATTTCGGTTGAGTTTCAATATGAATTTCACTATTTTGTTTCGGGAACAGTAACTCCGTCATAGCTGCTCAAGGGTATTTTTCTGCTTAATGAACATAGGTATTAGGCATAGGTATATTATGTATTCAAACGTCAATATGGTTTAATGTATTAAAAATTTCAAACTTGAATATATAAAAACAAGTTAAATAAAAGGTAGGTAGTTACATTTAAAAAAAACCTTAGGTAGTATAATTTATGTTATATAACTTTACTTTAACATCACCGAACATAGCTCTTAGATCGTGAGAACCGCTCCCTAAGGCCAAGTGGTATAATATATCTTGATCCATGAGATCTAGATGTGAGTTTCGAATCAAAACTGTGCTCACATCTTCGTACCTGCAAAATTATATTGAAAATAATATAAATATCAATACTTAAATGTATAGCTCATGAATAATATTTAAGTAGCATACAAAAGGTGGTAATATAGGTTTAATTTTCTATTATAAGAATTTCGCTGAAATATATATATTCTCCCCCACTCATTTGACCGAAATAAGTGTAAATAATAGTACTAAACGTAAAAATATATATTCAATACAAATCACGTGTTAGAATAATACGATAACAAAGAATGTTTAATGTTTATAATATTATAGTCCTGTGACCACAAAGTGCTTATATTCATCATAATCTCTCTTAAAAATGTCCAGTCTAACAATTTTGTTTCCAAAAGCATCTATCAACTCACAATAGTTTCGCGATATTTAAAATGTGTGTAAAAGATTTTACATCACTGCAACAATGTATTTTTGAAAACTGGTATATTACAATATCTTAAAAAAATATGCGAGGATTCAAGCACCAGAATTGTATCCTTAGATCAACACGTTGACCGTTATTAATATCCTATAGCAAATAACATATAATTTTTATATTATCTCGAGAATAAGCAAAATAAATAAAACAGAAGAAAAGCACGCATTAAACACGTGCGAGGTTATCGAGTATAGTTATGTTTCCATTGAACTTACGCATATAATATATATATTTTAGAATACAGTTTTGATCGACTGGCTTGGACAACACATAATTAATATAGCGATGGTTTTAAAAAATAAAATCGATATCGTATTCAAAATACGTTTATAACTAAAGTTTTATAGATAAGAATTTTTCAAAGCCTACGTATTTAAATTAGAACAAACTAATAAAAATGATTATTGGTGTGTTTTGGCGTTTTAAACATTTTAGTTATTAAGTTTACAGTTATATATTCCAATTAGCAGACGGTTACTGAATCGACAAAATATAAATTTGTAAATTTCTTAGCTGAACTATTTTGGAACACTATCATAATCAAGAAATAAAATATTAAAATACTGGAATTATAATATTATATTAGTTTTACAACGATGTTTATTATTATTTTATTTTTTTTATATCTTTGAACAACTTTTTTATCGAAAATTTTGCTTCTATTTTGAAGTGTAGCATCTTTTCTGAAAGAAAATTTTCCTGGGGTGATACATTAAGCACTTTCATTTTTAGATTTTCTTAGGAGTTTTTGTAATAAATGGGAAGAAACAGGGAAAAACGGGAAAATTTAAGAAAAGTATTTTCGATATTTTTAATATTACGGCCTTTCGAAACATGTCTAACCAAACTCCACTCAGTATCGTTTTTCGTTAACAATGATTAATCTTTGTGCACAAATATACATTAAATTTCCACTTTACTTTCCCAACTTCTTACCTACAACAGTGACCCCCCCCCATCATGCGAAGTATGTCTGTTTGTTTTTTCTCGTTATGTTTTAGATTCTGAGTGGAGCGAAGAAGCTTATGGTTTTACAAAGATGTTTAACTGTGCGTGACTTTTCTACGAGAAGACTTTCCCAGATTTTTAAGTGTGCACTTTAACTGAAAGGAAATCAGTGTGAGGAGGTACTTTAGTTGGGTAATTTTTCGATTTTTTTTTCTCATCAAATTTGAAAAACCGAAAAAAAAACAGAGAAAAACGGGGAAATGTAAGGAATGTAGGTATTAGTAAAAATATATTACGGCTTTCTTTTTTTCTGTGCACAATTTTTCTACCAACAATTTCTCTCCAACTTAGAATGATAGCAATGTTTCTAAAAGGAAATTTCACTAGGGAGGTTCTTAAGGATGGTTATTTTTCGATTTTCCTAGGAGTTATTCAGGCAAATGTGAAAAACCAGAAAAAAAAATGGGAAAACAGGGGAAAATGTAGGAAAACTTGGAAAATCGGTATAACATTAAACAAATATTATTGAAGAAAATATAGAAAGCCTATTTAATTATTTTACTATAATATAACATATATATATTTGAAAAGCATCACTATCAACTGAACCCCGCTCAGAATCGTTTTTTCATAAGCAATGGTTTATCGTTGCTTACTGGTATACGTTAAATTACCTATATCAGTGGCTGCACTCGTCCCCATTCTAGGACGTTTCTTTCATATTAATATTATAATTCTTCTTTTTCGCTTTTATTCCAATTATTTGGAGTTGACCACCTTCGTCCTAAACTTTCACTTGACCCGATCCCACACATCAATCTCGCATGCACCCACCGTCCTCATATCATTGTCAATTGCATCCAATCATTTATTTTTCGGTCTTAAACTCACCTTTTCCCCTAATGGATATTTTAATTAAAATTCTTACTGCTTCTGATTTTTCTCTCCTCGTGACATGTCCAAACCATCTCAGTCTGTTTTCTTCTATTTTGTCTACTATTAAAGCCATAAGTTATCTCTTATGTACTCATCCCTTATTCTATCTTCTCTTGTCACTTCACTTCTCTGCCTAAACATTCTCATTTCCGCTACACTCATTCTCTGTTCTGTTTTACTGTCTACCGTTTAATACGCCGAACCATACAACATGGTTGGTCTCACCACATTTTTGTAGAACTTATCTTTAAGACTCATTGAATTTCATCACCGTTTATTAGCATTAGTCGTCTTGTCCTATTCCTCCAGACTCATATTATATATACTCTGTTTTATTTCTACTTATGTTTAGTAAAACTTTCTTTTAATTTATACGTTGTATTCTTCAAACTTATTGTTAGCTTCTTTCAAATTTTTTCCTATAAAAAAAATAATGTGAAAACGCATGCACCATGGTATCTCGCCTTGCATTTTCTTCATAACTTTGTAATTAATATTTTAACTTTTATATTATTATTATTATTTTATCTGTATTACATATTAATGATGATGATTTTTTTTTCAATATTATAGTAATGATAAAACTTGTCATCTGAAAAATCTAACTAAATGATAGATTAGATCTTATAGTTACTATATTAAGGTAGTATTTCAGAATGAACTTTTTTTCCGATAACTAAGTCTAAGAATAGATTATAAATTACCTACAATATGATTTCCAACATTTTACAATTTATTTGATTCTTTACAACAAGTTTCACCTTGCCTAAAAATTTTTATTGATATAGGTAATCGATGAAATGAAGAGTATTTTCCATTATAACATTTGTAATTACAATTGTCAACTTAGTAGAAATATTAGTATTATAAAAACTAAAAACGGCAACACGCCTGTCGTCTTTCATTGAGAACAGGGAGGAAAAAAAATTGTTTTTATTGTATACAAACCAAACCAAACATCTAATTTCGTTTTCCATTAAAATTACCGTTTTCGCGATTATCGACACGACCGTTTTCAGTCTCGAATAAAAATCGAATTTTGCAAATTAAATTTCAAGAACCCTTACACAACGTTTATTATTATTATTTTTTTATTATTGATGTAATTTCTAATATAAGATTTTGATTAAATAAGATCACGAAACATTTTTTTTCCAAAGCCAAACTTATATGGAAAATATAAAAATATTTTGCTGTAAAAAATAAACACACTCAATGTTGTTTTTCATAATACGATAAGATGATGTATATTTGCCAAGGTATATAACGATTGCAGTCAAAATCACAAATCACCTAGCTTTCTGCGCAGTACCCGGGTTAGATTAATTGGGCAGAAAAGGAATGTTATTATAAAGATTAAAGGTTTCCAAAACATTTAATTCATCCATAATAAAAAATATAATTCATTTTAAGCCCTTTTTTTAAACGGTAACGATCTTGTTGTTTGTCAAAAATAATAATAATAAAAGTAAAAAAAAATAGAGGTAAGATAATGGGGACGGGTACAGCCACTGGTGTAGGTGGAAAGTTGAGAAGGTAGGATACAAACGGAATTTAATGTATTACAGATATACATTAAATTTACGAAAAAACGATTCTGAGCGGAGTTCAGTTGATAGTGATGCTTCGCCAACATAATATGCCATATTATAGTAAAATAATTAATTAGTCTATGTATATTCATATCAAATTTATTTTAACTAACACTCCATATATTTATGGACTTTTTAATATAGGTTCCGATATAAATAATAAAAATAAGAAGTGGTTTTAACTCCAAAAATAAAGGTGACAAAAAATAACATAAATATACAAATGTGGTGTAGCTATTGTTTCTTAAATGTTCTAGAAAACCAATTCCGGAAAAGTTAATACTTTCCGAGAGTGCACCCACTTAAAATGGATCACCTGGTATGGTGGTATTATTATACTAATATTTATGAGAGGAGTCAATGGGGTCTGGATTCCCCTTCCCCATTAATATCTAAATATCTAATATACTTATCTCTATATTCTGTGCTAATATAATTAGGTATTACCATATTAATATTTTTTTAAGTAATCACGAAAAAAAAAAATGTTATCAAATTATTTATACACTGGCGTATGGTGGCCACTTGCCAGTTTGAAATTTAAACAAAACTAGTTATTAGCTTTAATAATTTTCGTTTATCAGTTTGTCACTACTTAATTTTGATTATTTTTGTTGTTGATTTGGTACTGACAGACGCATGCTCTCTCGACAGTCGACTCTAGTTTGTTTTTAGAATTTTTGAATTTAACATTTATAATATAATGGAGTAATCTTTCAATTATTCTGGAATTAAATAGTATAGAACTTTTAATTTTAATTTTACTATTATGTAGACGAGGCTAAATGGACTAGCAATAATATATATTCATCGAGACATACACTAATAATACGCTACTGGATGTAAACACTTGGAAGCTTTTTAGATTCTGAGCGGAAGGAGGAATCAATTGGTTTTACTAATATGTGTGCTCATTTTATTATTTTCTGTCTGTAAATAATTTTTCGAAAAAATATCTTGTACCGGTGTATAGTGTAACACTTTTTTTGAAAAGAAATTTTATCTAGTTAGTGCATTTAAAGTGGTCAACTTTTGATTTTTCACAGGGTTTTCAAAATAATTGGGAAAAACCGGATAGAAAATTATTAGGAAATACGGTAGATATTTACGGTAGGCCGCGTTGCGGCGTTATCGATTTCATTGTTTTTAATTTTTGAAAACGATGTTTTCTACCAGAAATATTATTTTACTCAAAAAATTCTCAGAGACCTTTAATGTTGAAATTTGAATATAAATGCACACGACGAAAGTAGATTTTTTTTAAAATTTCAATTAGTTTTTATAATAATTGGGAAAACCCGGAGAAAACATGGAAAGAATCGGAAAATTAACAAAAATAATTTTTTTATTATTTAAACTTGGTTTTTTTGTTGTAATCAAGTTAAAATATTTGTAGAGATTTTAAATTTTGACAGAAAATTTACATTTGCTTTATCTAGACGTGGTAAAATTTTCAAATCATTTAAGCTGTTTTTGAGCTATTTATAGATATTTTTATTTTGCTAGATTTTATATAATTTTTATTTGGTAGATACTCTGTGGATAAAATGTTTAAACTAGATAGATGTGCTTGAACATTTTTTTAAGATTTTCATTACAAGCTGTACTTATTGGTCAAAAAAAATAGTGTAATGTAGAATTTCTTTTTTTTTTATTAGAGTTTTAAAAACAAATCTAGACGAAAATCGTAAATCTTACGGACTTTTAAAACATGTACATATAACCCTAAACGAACTTCGCTCCCAATCGTTCGTTAGCAATAGTTTATCATAGCGTATAGGTATAAATTTAATAACTTTATGTATCCTACTTTTCTGACTTCCCACCTACAGCAGTGGCTACACCCGTCCCTAGTATCAGCTCTTTTTTACTTTACCGAAATTTTATGACAGATTTACTGAAAACACGAATAATGACGACTATTGATTTTTTTTATAAATATAATATTAATTACTGATTTTTTTTTAGATTGACCTCCTCGAAAAAATACAATCTACCTTAAATTTTTAATTTTTAATTTTCATAAATTATAGACACATTTGGATTACTTTTTAATAATATACTCATAGACACAAAACAAAAAATAAATAAATAAACCGTCTTAATATTATACAAACTAAAACGTAAGCTTCTTCTCGTATCTATATTTATTATAAAAGGTACTTTAAAAACAAATATTTGAATCTCACCAAAATATAATATCAATTTATAATAGTTATCTTTCTGCTATTGTTATATTTATGCGTAGAATTCGTATATTATGTTTAACTTAATCTTAACTTTAACCGATCCAACACCATTAGCCATATTTTAATAAATAAATAAACATACTTACTAATCAGGTAAATGTTAATAAACCTAGTTAATACAAATTTTATCGACATATGTATTAATTAATTATCAATAATTGATGATAATATTATTTGAGTCGGTGATGTAGATTTAGTATAAATTTAAAGTATTGGTAGTATAATTCGAATTTTTAAAATTCGAAATGTTTACCTACTTATACAAATTGAACAGAGATAAACTTTAATAAAACTGAAATAATATTATGGTCGTAAATAATAATAACAATAATAATATGTTATTATTGGATTCTCATATAACCCGTACATACTTTATTCGTAACATAGGTTAACTACAAGTATAATAAAAGTATAAATTAAACGTTTTCAATTTGTTATATTAAAGCATATACCAATAAATTAATCAATAAATTGATTAATTAATACTAAACCCTTTTTCAAAAATTATTAAAATCCATATTTTATTTGATTAATCAAATGTTATTTTACTATAAGAAATTCTATACAAAATCGTATTTGTTTACAGGTACCTCATTAACGGTTAAGAGAACCTAGTGCCGATTTTTTAAATTTTCTCCCATTTTGTAAAATTTTGAAATTTTAATGACGATCAACTAAAGACTTTTCTACTAGGCACTAATCTACTGCCTGAAACCCATTTAGGGGAAAGGCGCACGGTCGTTTTTATAGACGAAAATAATTGCGATAATAGGGATAATTCATTGTCAGCATAATATAATTATTTCCTACCATTTTTTGATTTTTTGTTAATCTATGGACAACAGCATTTATCAGACCACATTGAACTCCGATTTATTATTTGATTTAAAATAATGGTATTAAAAATTTGGTAAATAAAATTTAAAATTGACCTTTTTAAACAAGTATATTATAAAGTTTAAAATGAAAATATTGAAAAACATATTCAATGAGACCTTCTTTCAATACAAAAATAATCATCAAAAATCGACCATTCTTCATGGATGAAAGTTTTCCCGAAAGGCATGTTCTTGAGCCATGAAAAGGCTTAACACCGGGCTCCTTAAGTAAAAATTTAACTGAGCTTGTGAGCAATTATCGTATTATTTTATTTTATTAGAGTCTTAGCGCAACAAGGAGCTTGACATTAATGATTTCATAAACGATTGTTTTCGATTTTGTTTTTTTATTACAATATAGTTAAAAATAATCGTTTTGACCTAAAATTTTCAAAGAATCTTTTTTTTTGACATTTGATATTTAGTTTTATATGTGGATAAAATCGTTCGGCTAAAAAGAAATGCTTGAAAGTTCAACACGAGTTTTGTTATAATTTATACTGAATTGTCGAAAAAAAATGCTAGTGTAGTATTTTTTTTTATAAGCGTTTTAAAGTTCAAATATTTACCAAAATTGTAAAAATTACAGCTTTTCTCTATATATGTTTAACAGAATTTCCCTCTGAATTTTATTTCGTCAACAATGATTTATTGTTGTGTAGTGCGTATAGATATAAGTTAAATAAATTTAATTATTCTACCTTCCCAACTTTTCACCTATAACAGTGACACACCTATTAGCAGTATAAACTCTTTTTGTATTCGTATTATTTTTGAAATTTACAAATTGACTCACAAATATAAAAATACACTTAGTGGCTTCATGTACGTATTATAGCAAAATGGTAAATCGTTTTGAGAAAATAATATATTATTGTATATGTCATATTGAAAAATATAAACAATATCCTAACAAATTGCATTCATTCATGGACTGCGCTGCAGTGACGTTTTGAAGACTATAATGATGGTTTGGCATTTATGTGTAAGTGTGATGTCATTATATTAAACGTATTAGTGGAAAAAAATACCTTTACGGGTTTATTGATAATCACGTGTATATTCATTCGTTTTGTACCATTGAAATATACAACGTTCTAGGATCGGAGTTAAGTCCATATACATGGATGGGTTAAACCCCCACCCCCAAAATTTTAAAGTAGGTATATATTTATAATATAATAAAGACTAACTACAAGTTCATGTGAAGGGTACTGAGAAAAAACCAGAAAAGTCATTTTTTTTTCAAAATGGCGATATCGGTATCAAATAATTTGTATTGATGTGCCGTATTTTTTATACGATCGAAACGGCGACAAATCCAGATAAGTCGAAAGTAATGCCAGAAGTTTAGGCCTACAGGAAAAAAAAACAGACAGTTAATTTATAACCAGGTAAGTGTTGGGTTAATACACGGCTATAGCTTTGGTTAATAATATAATATGGTATTATTATGTTGTGGGTACTGCAATTTAAAGTTAACATTAAACTTAATTCAAACTTATTACTTCGTAAAAAAAAATGTTACATTTTTAAATAAGAACACGTTTTTCTCAGTTTGAAAAAAATTGACTTTTTTGGTTTTTTTTCTGTACCCTTCATGTATTAAAATATTTTAACCCTCCACCCCCCGAAAATTGATCCTGAATACATGCCTGGGTGGAGTATTCCTTTACGAAAAATATTTATACAAATTTTTAGAAGTTCCTACGTAAATATATACATTGACTCGCCACCGAATTATATATGCAGTAAAACTTCTTCATAATGGTCATCGAACGGACCGGAAATAATGATCGTTTTTTAAAAATAGTTATAGGTAGTTATTTATCTTGTGGAGGTGACCGTTAACAGAAGTGCAATTCTTCCAAATGACCGCTATATTGAATTTATACACATTTAAAAAGAAACCAAATAGGTACATAATAATATGTAAGAGTATTAAAAAATGTGTTTATGACACGTGCAATATTAAAGTGACATTGACTATGTACAATAAAAAATGAAAAAATTGTTGCATATAGAATTTAATAATGTGTCAAAATTTAAAAAAAATTGAGTAATATTAGCTTGTTTTTAATTTTTATTGTTTAAACAAATTTTTTCAAACAAATATATTTAAAAAACCAGACATACTTTGCACGATAGGTGTGCCACTGTTGTATGTGAGGAGTTGGGAAGGTAGAAGGGAAATTTAATGAACACAACGATTAATCATTGCTAACGAAAAACAATTCTGAGTGGAGTTCGGTTAAATATGTTTTAAAAGGTCTTATATTTACGATTTTCGTTAAAATTTGATATTAAAATTCGTATAAAAAAAAATACTCTCCTAATTTCAACTGTTTCTCATTAACTACTAAGTACTACTAATAATGAACCTCCTGTTAAATTTGCAATAATTTCTGCTAAATTATTATATAGTATTACCAATAATCTATATATTATACATATTATGCATATTTATCTTAACATCTTGACTTTTTATTTTCGAGATTATTTTTATTGTGCTGCCGTTGCTGTCAAGATTATCGGGATTTTTTCAATGGGATATATATATATAAAAATAAAAATTTTAAAAATATTCGCGTATTGTATATCTATTACCTACCATCATTTAAATTGTACTCCTACTATAATTATTGTTCGAGTAAGTGACTGATGTATAACAATTCCTGTACATATATATTATAGTCTTAAGTTACAAAAATATTGTGATACAACTTTTCATTTGCCAAAAAAGTACGAATAAGTTTCTTTTATAATAAGTGTATTATTTACTGACTATAAAGAAGGGGACCGCCGCCGCGGAGATACGTAGAAATTTCAAGAATATAATGAGCACAAAGTTAATTAAAACAATATTGCCAAAAGTCAAAAGGATTATTTAAGTCTACCGTAAAATAATAATCAACTCGACAATAATAAATGTGTAATTCAACACGCCAATGGTGAACGGGTTATGTTCTTCATTGTTACAGTGCACGACAAAAAGATAAAGGCACCTGAATATATTTATTTATAATATACTATATACCACACAATTCTATACAAATTATGCATACATTTAAATGAATACTTTATCTCATATATTATTTTAATTTTATTATACATTTTATAATTTTCTAAAACTATAATAATAATAATAATAATAATAAAATAATTTTAATAGACAATTTTCGCGACAAAATTATAAAGGTAAATATATACCAACAAATATATAAACAAACTATTCGATATTACAACATATATTATATGTATTAATGTTTATAAACATAGTTTTAATATATTAATATTTAGTGAAACCTCCATTATCACGAATAGTGACAAAAATTCGGAATTGTGTCATAAAGCTTTTTTATAACATCTTGGGAAATTAGTGCCCAAGCATCTACAATAGATTGTTTCAACCCACCAACTGAAAAATATTGTTTAGCATCTTTATAAACTTCTAATTTCTTTGGCGTGTAGTCCCCAAACATTTTCAATAATATTTAGATCAGGAAATCGTGCAGGCCAATCTAGTATTGATAAAAAATTTGTTTCAAACCATAATTTTATGATTCGAGCAGTATGGATTGGCGCATTATACTGATGAAATATAAAATTTCTTCCTGCTATTTACCGAAAACATGACTTTTGGGTGTTAAGGAGATCTCTATACTTCAAAACATTTATTCTACCATCTAAAAAACAACTTCACTTCTTTCTTTATAACTAATTGCACACCAAATCATTACAGATCCTCCTCCCATTTGACGTCGTGACATTATACGTTCATCTATTCTTAAATCGTAGTAATACGAAAATCCATCAGGTCCATCCAAATTAAATTTTTATTCACCTGAAAAAATTACTTTGCTCCATTTTTTTGACCAATTAATTTTGTTTCTTTAAAAGTTCAATCTAGCATTTTTATTACGTCCGTTTAATGGTGGTTTTAGAAATAGTTTTTTTTCGAATGAGTGTTGGCGTGCATTTTAATTGTCTTTGTATATTACGAATACCAATTTTCACACCATATTGATTGAGAATACCACGTGCAGACAAAACAGAATTCGATGCAACTCTTAAAATTGCTCTTTTTTCACGATCAGTTAATAATTGCGCGGTCGACATGTAGACTTCTTGGAATTGTAATTTTGGCCAAGTTTTACAAAATTATATATAACCGTTGAACTCCTCTAGTCTACGCGCTATTTCACGATTTGAAAGACCGCATTCCTTAAATGCCGTAATTTTTCCTCGTTCTTCATTTGATAATGGCTTTGCTCTTCCCATGGTAAATTATTTAATAATTAATAACAATGCTATGCAAATTATGTTAATACAGTATATAATTTTAGGTTGTATAAAGTATAGTAGAAGTATTACATAAGTTAACTTGATCATACAATCCCTAAATACCCAACGAAACTGGCTACCTTTATGATTATGTCACAACAAAACCTAATAAATTCATCAATAAATTTTTATTTATAAGTTTATAATCAAGAAAATAAGATAAAATTGAAATCATTTCGGTATAACCTGAAGTTTGCCAGCATATAGAATCTATAAATTATATTTGTTTTAATAATAATTAGTTCCATACCATATGTATACAATTATATTTGATAAAATGTACCTTACCTTTTTGTCGTGCACTGTACTTGTTACGAATATATACACAAAGTATTTTTACTTTGAGATTTCAGATCTCTCTGAGGTTTTTCACAGTGAATATTAATTGTAATAACATAATATGTAAAAACACGAAATTGAAAAAGTTGTCTGACCTTTCCCTAGTGTTTTTTCTCCTATGGCAGATACCCAAATTTTAGTGTTTCTTTTTCTTGAAAATTTAACAGTAGATTTTATTTTGTGTCGTACTTTGCGGTCACAAAAAGTTGAGTGTAACCTAATGTACAATTTTTTTTATACAAATATTTAAAGCAAATTCTGACGAAAATCGTAAAAATTACGACGTTTAAGAACACGTATAACCGAACTCGACTCAGAATCGTTTTTCGTTGGTAATATGATTAATTGTTGCGTAAAAAATACTTTAAATTCTCCTCTATATCCTACCTTCCCAAATTCTTACCTACTACAGTCGCCCACCCTATCGAGCGAAATATATCCGTCTTCTTTCGTTATTCGGGTGGTGGATTAGTAAAAATATTCTCAACGAAAAATCGGAGACCAACGAACACAAAACGGGCGAAAATCGAGCTCGGTGCATACGATGGGAGGCACGCGCGTGTCAATGACCGGATGATCGGCGCTTTTATGCAGTGGGGTGTTGGACATTATATACAGGGTGATACATTAACCAAGGACCACCGATTATATATCTACACACGTAGATTTCGAGTATAAAATGCAAATTTTGGTTTTTTCAAGTCATTACAATAATAGATCGTTTAAAATTATCTTATTAACTGCATTACTTACAAAACGGTTCCCTCATTAATCATTGCACATATTATAATAATTATCTACTATTTAATATAAAATAATATTTATGTAACATCGATACATAACTATTGATTTTTGACGAAATACCAACCCACTTCATATAAGTACCCACTTATATAGGTACGTATACTCAGATTAAGAGATTCAGATCGAAGAATAATTTTTTTTTTTTTATATAATATGTACTTACCTATACCCGTCTGAAAAAAATCAAATTTACTCGTGTTCTTCGTGCCTTCCTATATGGCTATATAGATACTATATAGATCATCGCTGCGAGTTTATTGTAAATGTATACGAACACATTTAAAAAAAAAAAACATCACCCTATATCATATTGTTGTCGTGCATAACAATGTCGGGACACAATAATACAGTGTATAATACAGTTTTCTGTGTGTTCGTCGGTTAGAAACAAGAGCCGTTGTTGCAGACGCCGCATTAGAATGAAAACGATACCTGCTCGTAAGAATAATAATATCGTTATGCGTTCGCGACTTTTATTCAAAATAAAAACTAAAGGTACATCTACTCGTATAAAATATATAATATTAACCTTAGTTATCGTATTAAAAATCGTCAAATGTGTGCAGACTTACTCGTCGTTTTCCTCCTGAAAGAATGACATTTTTCGCACGATCGGATAGACACGGACAGACTATACGTGCGTTGTTTTTCCCCCAATATTCGCTCTTCGAGATATCGCGTACAATGGCACTCGGAATGGTGGTGTATTTTTTTCCGCCTCTGTACAATGTTTTTCCTTTCTGTTCTTTGCTCTCGTTTCGCGGCGGACGTCGGAGGAAGCTTTTGTCTGCGGTGTGACGGCAAAAACAATATTTATTAAGACGACACACGGGCAAAAAAAAAAAAAAAAAAATGTTTCACGCTATTCACAAATATCAACAGTTGCGCGCCTACGCTATTTCCAACGAACACTACCGGTAGGACGCGCGAGTGCAGTGCGTTTTGACGGCGGCGACGGTGCAATCGGAGGCGCATGCCCACGACGACCCCGACGGCGGCGGTCTTTTTACGAGTATCCCGCCGCCGCCACCGCTGCCGCCGCCGACCGATCAATGCGAATCACAATAACCGTGCGTGCGCCTCCTATTATATAATTATATATATATATATATTTTTTTCACTAACTCTTTTTCGACGTACATCACCTGGGATCGTGTCGATAAATAAACGAAAATAATAATAATAATTACATTTTTATTATTATTATTATTATTATTGTTGTTATTATTATATTATTGCAAAAACGAGGAAGAAAAACGGTTTTAGAGAATACGTACAATGTTTACTTATTATCGGTTTATTATAATGAATATATGAAGTATAATATATACATACAGATACAGATATAAATAATTACGAAGAAAAACTTGGTCCGGAAAAATCAGCATTTTTTCAGGGTGCGGTGAATAATTCGGAACGTTTTTTTTTTACTATCCGACCAATTGTTTTCTGAGAAATAAAAGCAACCTGAGAGGTGAACTGTTGACAATTTTCAAACATATTTCAAGGAAAGTATGACCGCCACGGTCATACTTCGTCGCACCAAAAAAAAAAAAAAAAACACAGAAAAATCGCCCGGTTTTTTTCTTTTAAATTTAGTTTTTAGAAATGAAGTACGCGTTTTCAAAATAATAATGTAGAAGACAATATCAAAGCGAATCTACAAACATATGAAACAATTTCAAGGGGTAGAGGGTGATTGTTAAATACCTTACTTTAAAACCATTAACAACACCAGAAAAAAACCATAGAACTTTGAATTTTAAAATTATTTTCAATTTTAATCATAATATGAATATGGTTGTTAACTTTTCCCAGACGCATGTTTTTCCTAGACACACGTCTCGAGAGCTACCGATTAGATTGATTATCGGGCTATTCGTTTTATTTATAGACAGATAAGATAATCTTCTATACATATAAAATCCAAATACCGCTGACTGACTGATCGCTGTATCTCAAAAACTACGTAACGTGCGGACTTGAAATTTGGAATATAGGTTCTTCTCATATTTTCACCGTGCACCAAGGAGGGATTTTCAAAAATGTTGCGTTTTAGTGGAGTAATTAACAATTATAATTGTTCACCGCACATAAGTATTGTGCGGCACGGCGGCCCGCGGGTCTCCAGCTACCTGCAACCTATCCTTTTTGTTCGTCGTCGTGTAGATGAGAATAATTGTTCCGAAAAGTTTATCGATAAAAATAATCTCATGCATCGCGCGTACACCAATACTCCTGTTTTATTAGGTTAATATATATATTATCGATAATTATGAATTTAAGACGATAAATGGTAATACATGGCGTTGTCTAATTTGTCACGAATTTGTTTCCGGGCAACGCCGGGTAATTCAGCTAGTATTGTATAATATTGCTTTAGTAAAATTATAGTTAGACATTTCGAATAACCACACAGTTTTGCTAAATACAGTATCTATATTCATGTAAAACTCACACATAAGTAATAGCATAACAATCCCCTTGGTGTGCGGATTATGCATAACATATGTTTAACTATCGAAAAGAACTCTAAATTGGAAAACCGAATCGTTGTTGTATAATATGCGTATATTAGTATGTTTATTTTTATATTTTCTTTTTCCCAATGATAGTTTTATCACTAATGTCAAATTTAATGAAAAACCATTATAAACGAAGCGTTTGCTAACGGATTCTCTTACAGTTCTCGTGTGCTACAATGCCCTGGAGTATAATGTAATCATATTACTATAGTGGAAACAATATTATATAGGTATTATTAATTTTTATGTGATTCCCGTGAAGTCAGTCCGCTCAATTCTGATTTCACCATCTTTCTTAAATTGGCAATACACATATGTTCAAAAAAAAAACTTGAAAAATTAGATTTGTTCCACACAATTTTCCTCAAAATCTGTTGTTAAAATTCCTTTATAAAAACAAATACTATATTTAGCTTAATTTTTTTTTTTTTGATCACGAATTACGACTTTAAATGAACCTCCTATTAAATTTTCAAGCATTCCTGTTTAATTTAACAATTTTACCACAGAGTACGTACCGAATAAAAAATCCTACAGAACTTGCAAACTGAAAATGACTATTAAATAGCTCAAAAATGGCTAAAATAGTTTAAAAATTTAAAAAAAAGGCAAATATAAGTTTTTGTGTCTGAATTTTAAGTTTTTACGAATATTTTTAATTGAATTATATTTAAAACAACAAATTTTAACAAAGTATAATAATTTTCGTAAATTGCCTTGTTTTTTAAACGTATTTTTTCGGTTTTGCTCAATCATTACAAAAAATATTAAGAAAATCAATAAACGAATTACTTACTTACAAACTATTTCAAAATACAACAAAAAGATCTTTTGTGGTTTTTCTATTAGAGCAATATTTATGGTAGAAAACATGAGACGTACAATTTTTAATTAGGTTATGTATAATTGCTGCACCATAATTTGAAAAAAAATTGTATTTGTTGGTTTTTCCAACTATTATGAAAAATACTTTGATATCAAAAAACAATTTTCTTTGTCAGTTTATATACATAATATTCAGTCAGTTATATATATATTATTATGTATTGGTATCAAATTGAAATTTGTTTTCATGTTTTACAAATTATATTAATATATAAATATTTTGTCTAATTTCATAATAATTTTAATATTATTATTCATTTTAATTTGTACCTATTTAATCATTAAAAAATTTATATTTATATTTCGTACCAAAACAATTTTCAAAAAAATTATATTTTATAAAGGTTGTATATTTAGGTATATGTTATATTATAATGAATACAATTTTTATCGGTTGTCTAAAAGAAGTTATTTATTGTAAAAGTAAAATAAAATAACCAGGCTTATGTTTACAGAAATGTCAAAAAATAAAACATGTTTTTGTCCATTGAATATTATTGTGCCAGGGGCCTTAATCATAAATCAGACCGACACTGGTAGTATAAAATTCGATTGGTGTTAAATTTCTAATGTAGAATACCAGTTTCATAGTAATTTTATTAATGATCGTATGCATATTTTATACATTAGGTGTATGGATTTTTATCGAGAAATAGACAATTAGGTTTAATTTATATAAAGAAATACTCCATCTATTTGTGGCATTTTTAATTTAAGTTTTCATTTGGTTGGTATTACCACAGAATATTTCTTAAATGCTGTAAAAAATCTAAGTATTTATACTTATAAATATCGGCTTTAACCACTTAAAAAATCCAAAAATCAGAATTTGAATAAATGCAAAATTTAACCAAAAAAATAGAGTGAGCACGCTTAGGGAATCATTCTGTAGATACTCAGGGAAGGGATTGGCTGTTTTATAGGTTAAGCACAGACTCCGATTCGTGTAGTGGATACTTTACAAGGTCTGACCAATAAGTAATGAGACTGTTTTTTTTGCTACGCTTGTGGTAACACTGCGAATCTGAAACTTCGTTCGGTTAATCTCTCATCTCTCCTCTATCGATACACGTGCTCGCGATTTTCATACAATAATTAGTTTTCCAGTTGTGTTATGTTTTCGACAACGTGTTTGTAAGGCGTGTCACAAATATGGAACAACGTAATATAAATTTTGCGTTAAACTCGGTGATTCCGTTATGGAAACGTACGATAAATTGGTGAAAGTGTTCGGTGATGAAGCCCTGAGTCGTGCTCAGGTGTTTCGATGGCATAAAAATTTTAAAAATGGTCGTGAAAGCGTCGGGGATGAACCGCGAATTGGGAGACCGGTTGAAGCTCGAACTGACAACAATGTTCAGCGTGTGCGCACTCTCGTGCATCAAGATCGGCGTTTAACCGTGCGAATGTTGGCTGATGAACTTAATTTGAAACGAGAAACCGTCAGAAAAATGTTAACTGATGATTTGTCCATGAAAAAGCTGTGTGCAAAGATGGTACCTTCATCATGACAATGCTCCATGCCATCGTGCCTTCAGCGTGTCGCGATTTTTGACCTCTAAGAACATTGCAGTGTTGCCACAAGCGCCCTATTCGCCGGATATGTCACCCTGCGACTTCTTTTTGTTCCCTCAAACAAAATTGGCCGTGAAAGAAACGCATTTTGAGTCCATAACTGACATCCAGAACGCCGTGACGAGGGTACTTCAGGACATTCCAGTCGAAGCCTTCCAGAAATGTTATGAGAGCTGGAAAAAACGTTGGAACCAGTGTATAGGGGTGGGAGGGGAGTACTTTGAAGGGGATCTCATCGATGTATCTTAATATTTAAATATAACATATTTTATTGAATTAGTATCATTACTTATTGGTTAGACCCCGTAAATGTGTAACTTTTGTTTTTTGATTATTTTTATATTTTTATATTTTTACATTTTTTGGGTCAAAGGGCATTTAAATACTTTTAAATTTGTTTTATTTTTATTATGTTATTTGTATATTTCATGCGTAAGTATTAAAATTTAGAATTTTAAATAAGTAAAGTCGATATGCTTCTATATTATAACATTTTTCAAAATTTAACTATACCTATGTGTAAGTAATTGGATTACTTATATATTTTATACTATCGGGGGTAATAATATTATTGCAACTTAATATTTTACGGGCTATACATATATTTTTGTCATTGCTATATATTTTAACGGTGACATTTTGTCGGTGATTCATGCGATAACGAGAAAGTGTCCCACAACAGTAATGATAATATATAAATATATACCGCTGTGTTTATGATGTTATTATGTTTCATATTATATTTTACGAGCGTGGTGTATTTGTTGCAAAATAAAACAAAAAACCCGATACATTCCTCATTCTATTTAGAATCTAAGAAATAAACATATCATAGTTTTTATTTAGTTTAGGATTCGCCACTTCAATCTTTCAATCACATTTTCGTACCATACGGCTTGATAATAAAAATGAAAATAATTTAAAATATCGTTGTTAGTAGGTATATACCTACTTGTATAATCACAAATTTGTATTAAATTTGATATTGGTTTTGTTTTTTTTCTAGACCTAATGGTCTGCTTTTAATATTAAGTAGATGTTTATAATTTAATAAATAGTGGAAAATTAATCAAACACAAAATGACAATATTTAGTCTATTTCTATTAAACTCGAAAAAGCCAAAGATGTGCAATTACCTATATCCTAATTTTGCAAATTTCAATTTTACTCATTTATAAGGTACCTATATATTTACTTTTAATAAAAACATAAAAATAAGTTTGTTTTTATACGTTTATTATTGTATATTGTAATGCACGGCATGTATTTTACTTCAAGTTCAAATTTCAATGAAGTTTTATAGAATAATCATTTTTGTTTTCGAGTTAAGCGCACAATTCTACAGAACAAATTCGTCGTATGCTTGGTTTTTCGTAAAGAAAAATTAATTTGATCCTATACCTACACTAAGTATATCAATGGAAATTATTTTTAAAAATACCAACGTAATCGAGGACCACTTAGACTGAATGGTGGATCAACTTTTTCAATATATGTTTGTGTGTAGATTACATATTTTGATTGAAGAGAAACATTTTTTTTATATAATTAATTATTTGTATGAGTATATGAGTAAATAAACAATAAAAGTAATATGATTCTCTGAATAACTACCAATTATAATTTAACGATTAGTTTTGATGTCCTCATACACGTCTGGAATATATTTTATTTATATAAGTCTTTTAGCGTGAGTATTCTGGTAGACAATTTTCTCTCTTTATGTACTTTTAAAATACACAATTATAATTTCCAAAAATCATATTTAAAAAAAAAATGTACTGTGTAAAGAAAAAAAGAGTGATTCATCGGGCCAACATGAATTTTCATGTCTAAATTACCCTTATTATATGTACATTAATATATATATATATATAAGTATAGCCATTTAATCGGTACCCTAAAGTTGCTTAATGGAAATTAACGATCTAAGAGTGTTTAATATTAATATAAAAAATATAAATCTTGTGGACTAAGTGAGCTGCAACCATACAAATAAGTAATCAAAATGTAATTTAAATAAAGTAATGTATTTATATTACCCACTTACTCAGATTTGTATAAGAAAATAATTTTTATAATAAAAACGGAACACTATAATATTGTATATAAACTTGCAAATAGTGAAAATTTAAATTTAACTACCTACTTCAAAATATAGACGTTTTATCGTTTTCAATATTTTCTTGCTAAAAGGTTTACACAATAAAAGAAAATAGTGTTATTTTCTTATTGCTTTCCCAGTTCATTATCAAAAAGCTTTACATATTTACTTAAATCATTTTCAAAATTTCAGTATTATTTGTACGTTTTAACTATTTCCCACTCAGTTGTATGCAAAATTGTCCGCGAAAACTTGGTTTTGAGATACACACTTATATTTTGAACATTCAAACAAATTCAGTCTTAATTTTAGATTATTATAAATTAAAATTAATAAAAATAATAATAATAAAATAAATTAATTTAAAACATTACATTTATGCGAAAAGTATACTACATTAGATATAATATAGTTATCACACTGAAACTTTGAAACCATTTTATACAAATACTCGTAATACGTAAATACGTAATTTAATTTAACTTATTAAAACTGATGTTAATTTGTCAGTTAATTAAATTTACGTAATGGAATAAGAAGTTGATATTTTATACATTCGAAGATGTTAATAATAATTGAAAATCCATGAAAATATAGTTTATGATTTATTTTTACAAATTCTGTTAGTTCATTACTTACTTGAATATTAATTGAAAAATATACTACTAATTTTTGTTTGTCACGTCTAAAGAGTATTATAAAATAATATACTATGATATAATATATGTTTTAAATATTTTTTAGTACTTTACTAAAATAATAAAAGTTCTGAGCTTAGCCCATTATATCTTTTTTTAAAAAACTATACATTTGATTACCTACCAAAACTGTGATTCATATCTTTGAGAGGTTATTATATACTGTTTTCATTAACTATATTTTTAATTTATTCGTTGTTTTATTTTATAAATCTATAATGTCAAAAAATAATAATAATATCTTGCAAGAAAAGTGTTCATAATATGTTTAAAACAAAAACGAAATATTATAATAATATATTAACGTTATTGATTAAAGTATAATTATATATAATATATTTTTGACAGTGAGTACTTTGTTTGCAATATAGTTATATAATATTGTCATTATACAAGTATTTTTTTAATGGTATAAATATTTTAAGTGACAAAAGTGTCTCTAACAAGCAATTTTTCTATATATTTTATTATTCAATACGCAAGCCCTTTTATTAGTCGATTTTTCTGATAGGTAGGTACTTTACTTCATCAATATTCAATGTATAGTACCACGAAAGACTCTAATAGAATCTATTTATTTTACTGTATACTGTATAGGTAATGTATATTATAAAATTATTAACAGTTTATATTATTGTGTCAAATATAAGTACTTACAACATAATATTTTAATCGTAGTTATTGTTTCCATTATAATAAATTTAAAAATATTTTATATAGATATATTATTATTTATTTGTATGATATTCCATCAACTAAATTTAATACTATAAAACATTTAAGAAGTCTAGTAGGTAGGACCCTACTTGTAATGATCATAATAATACAATAACCATTCATTATTATAATTTTATGACGGTAACACAACACCACAATATAATATTTATTTATGCTTTGTGAATCTTCGTATAATATATTATTATATGTATCTATAAACAAACACAAGACATACAACGAAAATTTATGGGAGGTCAGGTTAGGTTAGGATAGGGAGTCCAAAATTCTCCGGAATGTAATTATCCGGACTGATAAAAACCCGGAATTTAAAATCTGGAATGTAAAACTTCGGAAAGTAATATTTCGTAATGTTAATTCATAGAACGAAAATCTGGAATATAATAAGTCCATAACGTATTATTCCGGATGATAATTTTCCAGATCGCAATAATTGGCAACATAAAAACACGGACTGTAACATTTTAGAGTATAGAATTCCGGAATTAAGTTGAAACCAATGGTTACTAAATATTTCAAATCGAGAACGTCGTTTCACATTTTAAAAACTTTTTCCCCTACCTATTTCACGACTCGTTTTCGTATAAATAGAAAACGCAGACCCTTCCCGACTATTTTACTCATGTTCCCGTTTCGAATTTAGTAAACAAAATTAAAAATAATACAAACATTATTTTCGTTCATAATCTTCCCGTTCTTTCTACTTTTTTCCCCCGGTTTTCCACGATTACTATTAAAACGAAAGATAAGATAATAGGGACGAGTATAGCCACTGGCATAGGTAAGAAGTTGAGAAGGTAGGATACAGACGGGAATTTAATGTACATCGGTAAGCAACGATAAACCATTGCTAACGAAATACGATTCTGAGTGGAGTTCAATTGATAGTGATGCTTTGTCAACAATATGTATGTCATATTATTGTAAAATAATTAAATAGGCTCTATATATTTTCTTTAATAATATTTGTTTAATGTTGTACCAATTTTCCCAGTTTTAAAATTTATCGTCGTTCCAATTTTATAAACTATAGACTAATCAGCCTAATGTTTAAAAAAATAATAAACTCCTTTGTGAAACCACAAGCTTCTTCGCTCCACTCAGAATCTAAAATGTTTAGGAAAACAAAAATCCTAAAAATACATACCTACTCCCGAAAGAATCAGCAATTTATTAGAACAATAATAACGTCCAATTATTATGTTTTTCCAACATTTTTTACTTTTGAAAAAAAACTTTAAAAGAGACTCCCAAAACCCTTTTCAAATTTGAATGCAGTTCATTATCCACATAATATGACATCATATTTTATACCTAAGTACCGCCAGAAAGGAAACGCATTTATGTACGTTTTACACTTTGCTGTTGAATTGAATAAATACATATACCAGACAATAGCAAAGATTATTGAAGCAGTCATTCAAAAATGTAAATTTGTAAAAAATGATGAATCTACTCTTATATAACATAACATTCGTCGTAAACCTAATTCTTTACGCCACACCGATAACAACAAAACTCATATTGTTATAAACTGATGATATTTGCTAACTAAAAAATAAATTATAGCTGCTGTTGGTGGAAAATACATTATTGAAAATTGAGCCAATAATGTGACCAATAAAATCGTCTCATGCATATTTTAAAAGGCAATAATATTTTCGATTTCAGTCAGTATTTGGTGTTTGATATTTAAACTTTGATTACAAAGTACGACTTATAATGAACCTCTTGTTAAATGTCTATAAAAAGCTCTAAAATAACTAAAATATTTTTAAAATTTTAACATGCCTAGAAAAGGAAAATATGATTTTTTTGTCCAAATTTCAAATCTCTACGAATATGAACTGAAGAACAACAAAAACAAAATTGAAAATAACACATTTTATACATTTGCCCGTTTTCCTACGGTTATCCCGGTTTTCTCAATAATTATGAAAACCCATTGGGAAATTGAAAAAAATAACTACCTATAGTACCAGCCAAATAAAATGTATTTTCAAAATATCAGCCACACTTGAATTTCGGAGTAAGATTTCTGGTAGAAAAGTTGTTCACTGATAAAAAAATAAAATAAGTAAATAAATAAACATCATTGTGAAACCAACACATACCTCACTCTGCTCAGAATCTAAAATATAAATTAGTAATACATTTTTATTTAATCAGTTTACATATAAAATTAGATTAATAGTGCATCGCGTTTTAGGTGGTGGTATTATAGAACATGAACCCTTCAAACCCCAGTATTATAAAAATTATAAATTATTTACATATTACATTATACTTATTCGTATCTAATATAACATATAATAATTTTTGTATATGTAACCTTATATATATATATAACCTACTAGAGGTGAAATTCTCCAATTCATAAAATAGACAAAGCATTGGTAATAATGTATCCATTTAATGAATTGACCAAAACTAGTACTGTATAAATACTTACAACATAAATGTTAACATTATAATATTTTTAATAAGTTATTAAATATTTGTGTTCGTATATTTTTTTTAAATTAATTAAATAATAATAATACCTATCTAGGTATAATAATTTATAAAAAACAAGTAAAAATAACAATTTTTATCTATACAATGTATTAATGTTCATTATTATTACATGTTCGTCCATCGTGATACATAGAATTACATTGAAGTAAATTTTTGCCACATATACATCGTTGTTTATGCTGCTTATAATATAAGGTTATGATAATTAATATTGTAGCAGTTTAAAGATAAGATTATGAAATCAATAGTATAATTACAATTGGTACATATACGTCACTTCGTGTTATAAAACCTGTTATTCTTTATTGACAAAATCTGTTTTGTCAAATAATGTTTTATTGAGTCGTATTTCTCAGATTACCATTTGCCAGTTCATTATTGATGAAATTGACAGCATATTTTTGAAGTCCATTTTATGAAACGGAAAAGTTTTCTTTTCAACATTCTATGAGTTTGGCAACTCACTTGGCTTTTTTCATGGAATAAACAAAAAAATTGCCTTTTTCATGAATTTGAAAATTTCATTTATAGGTTGTAACATATATGTTACATATTTATTAAAAATATCGAATTATATTTATAAATATTTTAATTATTTTAATAAAATTAATAATTATAAATAGCTATAATACGACACGTATTTCGATTTCTAAAACGCAATTGCTAGGAGTTTTATAATCACGATTGCTTGCGTGTTTTATATTTCTCTCTCGTAAAATCTATAATTCTGAAATATGGTTCAATAATCTGGTGCCACCATCAAGAGTGTTTTATAAAAAAATTGTGACGAATCCAAAATCGATTTTTGCATATCCTAACTTATAAAACAAACAATAATGAATTATCCTTGCAATCTTTAGTTTTAAAGTTTAATATCGAGGAATCTGGAACTCGGAAGGTAATTTAATGACTTACACTGAATTTATAATTTATTCAATTTCAAAAATGATTGCCATTAAATATCTATACTTGCATTAATGAATATAAATGTTTCAAACATAAGATCCACGACCTTATTCTATGTACAATGTACTTACTATTGCAAACGAAATTATTGTATATTCGCACAGGTTAATCTAGTGTGAACTCTAAGTAATAAATTTAATAATTTTAATTTTTTCTTTAAATTCTCTTGGATTGATAAACATTGTTTGGAAAATAGGTATATTCTGTATTCCTTAGTTCTATTATTGTCTCGAATGTTTACTTTATAGTTCATAGCGCTAAATATTGTCTTACTTGCCCTATTTTGGTACTTCTTGTTACTTGTCTCTATTATGTATAATGAAATAACTTGCCCATTGTATTTATGTACTCCTGTTTATTATTTCTATACTTTATGCCTACCGGGCGTTTTTAAATAATAATAATAATAATATTATGTATTTGTAATATTTTTATTAAAAAATATTTAACCATTTTTTAAATTTGTATTATTCAGTTCGAAATTTAGTGCTGAATAGTCACCATGGAAACTGTGTTGTCTAAAATTATGTATTACTATTCGATTTAAGTGACTCATACATCACACTGACTCATTGTACTTAGTGCAATGTAGAGTAGCAGAGAAAAGCTCGTTTTATGTAGGTATTTAATAAAAATAATGTGTCGGACTTCAAAAAAATAAATTCAGACTGAGAATCAATACATTCATCTACTACTAAAGAGTGATTAATTTAGAGGAACTTCTTAAAAAAATAAAATTGTGATCTTTATTATCACACAAAAGAATCATTATTTTACTTTATTTTTCAAATATTATTTCTTTCAAATGTTGGCCGTAACTGTGGCTAAGATGGTCCATTCGATGACGCGTTCGAGAATTTCTTGTGCTATTTAGCCAATAACACGAGTAATGTTGGCTTCCGACTCCTTCATCGTAACTGATTTATCCATGTAAACTTTGGACTTTACGTAGATCCAAAAATGTTTGAGCTATTTGTAAACATAATAATTTTACTAGTTTTAGATTTTGTGTGGAGCAAAAGAGCTTATGGTTTTACAAAGATGTTTATTTTTTTTTTTTTATCTGTTAACAACTTTTTTACCAGCAATTTTGCTCCAATTTATAATGATAGCAATATTTTTAAAAGGAACTTTGACTGGGAAGGTAATTTGAGGAGGTAATTTTTCGATTTTCCTAAAGTTTTCCAGGCAAATGTGAAAAACCGGGATAAAACATTTGAAAACCGGGAAAACGTAGGGAAACTGGAAAAATTGAACAACATTAAATAAATTTTATTAAAGAAAATAATATTGTTTTTATTGTATTCTTTTTTAATAATTTTGTTATAATATGACATATATATTGTTAAAAAAACATCACTATCAACTGAACTCCACTTAGAACTCATTTTTTCGTAAGCAATAGTTTGCCGTTACTTACAGATATACATTTAATTCCCTTATTTATACTAACTTCCCAACTTCTCTCCTACAACAGTGACTCATCCATTTTGTGAAGTATATCCATCTTTTGTTTTTATTTAGAAAATGTACAATACAATCTATTTATAATGTACATTTATATATATATTTATAATATACATTTATATATATATATATATATATATATATATATATATATATATATATATATATATATATATAATGATACAATAAGCATAATGAATGTTATATGAGTATAGCTTGAAGGTTATGAATGAATGTTAAATTTCAATAATCAATTATTAATTCTTACGTGTTAGCTATGTATAATGTACTAACGAAATATTGGCGTAATAATATTGGGAGGATAACAATTGTTTCATATTATTAATATACTAAATAATTACTACATTTTTGACATATATTAGACGTCATGTACCTAATAATAATATACCTAATGAATATCAATTTGTTAACAGGACTAATCATTTTTTTATTAATTCATGGTTAATATATTTTTATTTGTTATGATATACGTTTTATTATTCAATTAACTGTTTAATCAGTATTTTTTTATACGAAATTTATCGGCAATCTAATTAGATAACACCTACTATAGTAATATAATGTTGTTGAATAATGTTATTATTATTTATAATGTATTTTGTTGTTTATTTTGCTTGAAATATTTCTACCTATATATATATTAATGTGTTTTTATATTACAATCAAAAACTATTTATTTAAACAAAATTATTATAACTTTGTTAGATGCCAATATTTTATACTATAGCCTATGTGAATACGAAATGGTGTGATGCGTGTATTTTTGAAAACTGCAGTTTATCGATTCGGTTTAGGGGAAAAACTCGGCGCGTGGTTAGAATGCGACACCCTCCCCCTTCGGATAGGAACTACGTCACCAGTCACCATCACCAGCCTGTACAGGCTGTACATTATCGATAAACGTACAAAAGGGCGGTTTTATATTTTCCTTAGATATTTTTAAAGACTGTACTTTCAGCTATACTAATAACTAACACTGGCATGTTGAAAAATGTTTATTTGTTGTTTTTTGTGAAGTATAATTTTAAAATGTTTTATTTATTTTCACTATACGTATTACCATAGGAAGTACTATTATAGTATTATACAGTTCTAAAAATGTATTTCAAAATCCAATTCTAAATAACCATTATAGTGATGGATTACGCATTCATCCGCAAACACTTAGTTAATAATTTCTCGCCAAAACGATTTAATTCTTATAAACTACACTAGTTTATGTGTGTTTGGTAACATCAAGCACACTAATAATAATAGTAATTTATATGACAATATTTAGTACTTGTGTGTATTCGTTGCCATTTATTTTTGTCTTATATTCACGTGTAAAACCAATACGATTTATACAGACCATTTTCAACCGCAGGATTAATATTATATTATTTATATTCTCAACATGGCATGGCGTGGCGCCGAGAAAACTATTAAAATGGTTTCAAAAATGATCGAAGTTAGTGGGTTCAATAATACGATGATACCGAGAAGACTAATCTGGTGCGGTCTATAACTCTATATTGTAATAGTTTCATTAAACATCTCAACTTAATGACTTCTGATTGAAAGTTGATTTTTTCTGTGATAGCTGCCCTAGCCACATTACCAAAATATATATTTTTGTAATATGAGTCACACTATGTATTATACACTTTGTACACTTTTAAGTAGAGTGTAATTTTCGACCTTCAAAATCTTCTTTGGTCGGTCAATTGACTAAATTTGGTTTCTTAAAATTGTAAAATTCAGTCAAAATCAAATTTTGAGATTCTGAATGAAGCGAGTAATATGTGTGCCTTTTAGATTCGGAGCGTAGTGAAGGATTTTCCTTCAGAAATGCTTAAAAATTGTACAAGAGTTTCATTTTAAGTTTTAATAAGTGGTGAAAAAAAATTAGTGTAATGTAGTATTTTTTATTTTTTTATAAGAGTTTTAAAATCAAATTTTGACAAAAATCATAAATATTACGACTTTTCAAAATACGTATAACCGAATTTTGCTCCTATACATATACTATCACTTGTATAAAATATCTATAAATATATTCACGGCACGGATACATGCTGTGTAAGTGTTATACTTAGATTATACAGGTATTAAAAGTTGTTAAGGCTCGCAAGTGTTGGCATTTCACTTAGGGTAAAGTACCGCTGTCGTGATTTCTACCCCAGGGGTAGTATAAATGTATAATAATACCTATTGTGTCATTTTAATTAGAGATTGATTATGGTTAGTGTTTAGTATTAGTAGGATGGTACCTGAATATAAGGATTATGTAAATTTTCTCAAACATTCCTATTATCCTATTGTACATTATGATACCTATTATATGAAACCACTGCTACAGGGTTGATAAAAAATATTTTTGAATACTTTTATTGTTTGTTTAAAATGTTTTTTTTTTTACATAAACGGTTTTAAATAGTTTTTTCAATTATTGTTAACAACATTATAAGCTTCGTTTTAAAAGTTGTGTATCTATACAGTATACAGTATACGTATACAAATTAAAATTTTCTAAAATATATGTGAAATGTTAAGCTTTCGTTATCGTTATAAAAGAGCTTTTACGTCCCATGCAAATAAATAGACTGTGCTATGTACAAAGACTGAAAGTTCTGACACGTTCAATAAGGATATACCTAAAGTAGATAATAATAAGTAGAGCGCGGATTTATATTCTCTTAAAATAGCCAAAATATAATGCTTAAATTCTCTTAAAATTTTGAATAAATGCTTGTAATATATTCTAAAAATATTATTAAAATATGCAAAAATATATTTTTATATCAATATATACTTTTAACATCAAAATATGTATTTATATGTAAAACAAATTTAATAAATAATAATTAACAAAATTAATAACATTATTAAAATAATAATACAATTTTTTTTAGATCGTTATTTTATTATACTAAAACTTGTAAATCAAAGCACAACAGTCATAAAACATAAAAAAAAAATTTTTTAATTTTATTATACTTCGAATACAAAACAATAACTCATTATCACTGGAGGAAAACATGTAATAATAGATGTGGTAACAAATTATTATCAATTATTCGAGCCATAGGTAGTTTATTGTCTGTAAAATAATATCAAAAATAAACTAGATATCAAATATTTGACTAACAGGATATGTATCAATGTTATTTACCATATTCGTATTATGATAAACAGAAAAATAATAATTTTCGCACTTCATTATCATTTGTCAATTATCACATCGTTGTAGCATCGAAAACTATTGTACGACGAACTCATTAATAAATTAATGTAAAATAGAAAAATTGATCGCAGTGGTTGAGATGTACATAATTTTTTAATTCCTGGAAATATTTCAATTCGTAAATTTTTAATTAATCAAATATGCAAAAAAAATGAATTTATATGACTATATTCTCTTAACATCAAAATATGCACTTATATGCAAATAAAATTTTGTATTCAGATTTTTTGTACTGTTAATCGTTGACATATCTCACTCTCATGATTGTGCATACATTCATTGAAAACATGTTTTTACATAGAAATCCACGCTTTAATAATAAGTATCCTAGACGACTATTAATTTATAAATGGAAATTGCAACGGTTTCAAAATTTAATTTCATAAAATGTTACATTTAAATATCATGCATGTAAAATAAAAATCCGCAATGTAGGCGGAAATTGTCTCCAGTCTCTCGGTTAATGTCGTTTTATAGAAAGTTTTAATAATGTTAGAGGCATGATGTATTGTATATACACCGAGTGAATAAAAAACACATTGTACTGACATATTTTTTTTTTTTCGGATTTTTTCTCTTTTCTCCTTTTATTCAACATTTTTTATTGCATTCCACGACCTTGTATGTAAGCGCACAAATATAAAACGTATATTTTAGCGTATAGGGTATGTTGTATGTATATGTTTGCTTACGAAGCGAATATTTGTGTTTACTTAACGTATAATAATAATTGGAATACCGTGAATACCATCGTGATGTGCATTGATTTGAGCTGGGTCAGTCGTCGTTGTCGTGGGTGTGGTTATATGTATAAGGGATGCACTGTTAATATAAAACAATGGTTCCCAATCCACTGGAGCGAAATTCATTTTTAGCAGAGTTTTCATTTGGAAAACATTTATAATATGCCGACCATTCAAAGTTCAGGAAAATATTGTCGTATTAATATATATTAATTACAGCTCGGATTCCAATATAATTTTGTTTTTTTTTGGTTACATTCCAAGTATATCCTTATTATAATAATATGTATTATGACATAATACATATTATTATAATGAAACTTTTATTTAACATTTTTTAACTAAGCAGTTTTAACTAAAACATCCTTATCAAAACAATACCACTTTGTTTATGTGTTCTTTGCTGAAACAGGTCTATATAGTAAAGTCGAAAAAGCTGTGCGGTTCCGTTACTTATGTCGGAAGGTTTCCCGTGTGTCTAAAATTTTAGGAACCGTTGGTATTTATAGGCTACATGTACGTTTTTGTGTATGTGTGTCTGTAGCTTGCGTATGCGCGTGTGTACACAACTTCCGGTACGTCTCCGCGAAACTGTATACAGGCGAGTTCCGTATCGCTGTAGGGCGGGTCCTGTCTTATCCGCGGACATTTAAATTTCAAAATACCCCCGGAGTTTGTATAATATACGCCGACTGCCATCATCACGTATTCAACACCGAAGCAATGATGCTTTTGTTTTATCGTTCGCTTCCGACGGTCCTTTCTCCGACAATTTACAATATTATTATTTATTTCCGTAATATTATTCGTTTTGCATAATATAATATTATCGGATGTTCGTCAATTGCGCTTATTTCGAGACTATATTGTGTACATCTATTGCGCCGGTAAAAATAGGTTTACTAAAAAAGTTTACTTCTATTGTGGCGGTATGAAAAAAGTATAGTAAAAAGGTATACATTAGTTGCGTCGAAACATTAATAATAATTGAAATAATTAGAAATGTTTTAGTTAATTTTTAGCATAATTTGTGTAATTTATAATAAAAAAAATGTATAATGTTGGTAAATAATTTGTTCCTTACAACGTTCACTTAAAATTACTTCCATTATTATTACTAATTAATTAATAATTATTATTATAAAATCACTTCAAAGAATACATCACGACGATTATATTATGTAACACTTGGAACAACATTACGGATTTATATACTAAACGAATAATATATAATTCATACCAAATTTTATTCTAATATTTATATCCTTAAGAATTACTCCCCAGCACAAGCTCTGCTTACCGGGGATGCTGCAGTATTCATAAAGGCAATTTTGATGTAATAACTTGTTGATGTAGCAATAAAACTATTATTATTGTTATATTTGTCTACATATAATAAATCAATTGTATATAAAATTATTCTTGGCGATGTTAGATTAAAACATGGATTATCGATCGGCAAAATTTACTTATAACAATTTTTTACATTCGAATGGCGATCGGTGAAGTTGACGTATAACTTTTTTCTATCCTATAATTTTTCTTCTCTTACCTGCGATTTCCGACGCAATTGACACATGCCTAATATTATCCCAGTTGTGTGGGGTTTTACTAATTGTCTGGGATTTAGTATATAATAAATTGTAAAAAAATGAGCTGATACTGGGGACAGGTGCGGCCACCGATGCAGGTGAGTAGTTGGGAAGGTGATATATATATAATGTTATTTAATTTATACAAGTAAACAACGATAAACCGCGTTACGATTCAGAGCGAACTTCAATTATACATGTTTTGTATTAACTTGTTTCATTAAAATTTAATTTTAAAACTCTTACAAAAGGAAAAAGAAAACATACTACATGACACACAATTTTATTTGTTGACCACTTAGAACGACTTAAAATGAAACTCCTATCAAATTTTCAAGAATTTCTTTTAAGTCTAACAATTTATCTACAGAGTACCTACCAAATAAAAATTACGTAAAAATCTTACGAAATTAAAATGTCTACAAATAGCTTAAAAATTGATCACATATTCTGAAAGTTTTACCACGTCTAGAAAAAGTAAATATATGTTTTCTGTAAACATTTTAAATTTTTACGAATATTTTTAACTGAATTTTATATTAAAAACAACAAAAAATAAAACAATTACTGTTGTAAATTTTCGCTTAAATTTTAGTATAAATAGGAAAATGAATTTTAAGATCAATGATTAAATAAACACTCATAGTTGTAGTATTTTTATGCCAATATGAGGGGTATAACCTTTCACTTCTTAGGCACGCTTCTGTCACCAGCGTAGTAGAGATTTATATACCAAGGAAAATGTTTCAAAAAATAGAGTGGTACACCGTTTAAATATATTTTTTCTTTCAACCAAAACTGTATTTTTACTTAATATAGGTTTGTATAGTAATATTTTAATGTATATCCGGAAGAAAATTTTCAGCTGCAATACGCTTTCGTAAACGCGGTGGCACACAGAAATTTCATGGGCGACCGTAATTGTTTTTTTACGCTACTGCTGATCCTTTGTAAACGCTTTTTACATGGATATACTATCTAATATTATTTTATTATAATGCATCACCATTATAATAATATTATACGGAGCGCCACAAAGATTTTGATATTTAACAGCATCCGGGAGAAGGATTATAAGATTTTCCGCCTTTGGGCTGTTTTCTTTACGCACGCTACTATAGGTACATTAATATTATCCCGTATCATCTGACACCGTCTCTTTCATTCTCTCTCTTCTCTCTCTCTTTCAAGGATTCTCCCAACTTAGATAAGAGTTATAGTACGAACTAAACTTTACTATGTTACAATCATTTTATACACTAAAATAACATCATTATGCATATTATTATTATTGCAGTAATCAAAATTTTTAAAATTCGTAAGTTAATTATAAACATTTTTTCATATTTTACTATTTAATTATATTATCTATTTGACACTATTTTTTTAATTTGTAATACAGAAATAATGTTTATAATAGTACAGTAGTACTAGTAGCTTTTAGATTTTTGGAAAATATAACATAGGATTTAAAAAATTACCCAATATTGACTTACCAAACTAATCAGTTAATATTGTTTTACATATGTGAACAGGTTGGTCAAAAACCTCCGAAGTCGATAAATATATTAATTTTATTTGTATACTATTATGCAAATACCGCGAAAATTTAATAGCAATTATGATAGCACTTTTTTTTAAAAGGAAATGGAGAGGTGCTTTAGGGAGGTAATTTTTTGATTTTCTCAGGAGTTTTACCAATAAATAAGAAAACCGGGAAAAACGAAGGAAAAACGAGAAAATAGGTACAATATTAAACAAATATTTTTAAAGAAAATATAGGCTGTCCCAGGAAGATATATCCCTTGAATACCTCTGGAGATAATAAAAATAATCAAATTTGTTTTTTTTATAGCACTTACAGGGATGAAGACTACAAATATTTATATTTGTATTAAATCGCGCAAGGCGGTTAGGTTTTTCCCTAAGCGTAACATCGGTTTTCACATGGATTAGTCAAATTTAAAACGGCTGTTACTTAGAATCTTAATTATCTTAAAATTTTCTGAAAATAAAATAAAGTTATTTATTTTAATAAAATAAATAAGCATTACCGATTTCATTGTTTTTATTTTTGCAACTTATGGTTTCTATTTGAAATATTGCTTCAATCAAAAAATATCAAGCGATTGATTTTGTTCCTATTAGTATATAGCCACTGTTAATGAAAGTCATTTTTTGATATTTAATGTATTTTTCATAATAGTTGGGAAAAACCAATTTTTAAGCTTGCCGTTTTTTACCAGAAATACTGCTCCAATAGAAAAACAACATGAGGTCATTTTTGTTTAAATTTTTTTCTGGTTGGTGACTATAGTCACGACTTTTTTTATAAGAAAGTCGTTTCTTGGTTTTTTTTTTTCAAACAATTTTGGGCATTTTTTTACTAATTATAAGTTTTATTAACTTTTTGAACCTAACGCTTAGAGAAGATAATTTAGGTGGTCATTTACAGTACCAGTGGTGGTACTGTACAGTGGTCGTACATACTACGAATGTGGGTGGTATGACCATGACTAAAAAGAAGCGGTAATTCAGGTAAAAACAGTAGCACCGTTTTAGTAAACAATTCGTAAATTAATATGTTTTGGTGTAATAATTTGTATTAAATAATTGCTTAACCTAGTAGGGTTTAATATCATTTTTCGTTAGCAATAGTTTATTGTTGCGTATAGACATGAATTAAATAACTTTTTGTGACACATTCATCAGCAATATCACCATTTTTTTTTTTTTGAGGATTTTGCGTTTTTTTTAGCTATTGTTGTGTATTTTTTGTAAAACAAAAACTTTATTTATCATAATTTAAAAAAAAAAAAAACCGTTTAAGTTAAAATGCAAATTTTTATTTTAATTAAAATACTTACATAATCATAAAATATGTAAAAGAAAAAAAATATTTCAGTCAACTTTTTCGGTTACTTCATTATTGTGTACATTATTTTAGTAGGTACCTACGACCTAGGTGTTACGTTCTATAAGTAATAGATGATAATATAAAGAGAAATAAAGGTATACATAAATTACACATATTTTGTTATTAAAAAAAAAACCGTTTTACAACGAAATAACTCTCATGAAGGCCATTTAGTTAAGGTAGGGAGCTAATAAGAATCCAAAACTTTTACTTTTGATAAATTAGTATAATTTATTCAATTCGCCACAATAATTTTAAAATTATAAAAAATAAAAATATAAGCGGATTCACATTATACCACAGAGGTATCATTACTTTTAGATTCTGAACACAGTAAGGGATCAATTGGTTTTATTATGATATTGTGAGGTTTTTTTTTTTAGATTCTGATTCTGATTCAGATTGTGGCAATTGTTCATTGATTTAGAAAAAAGCGTATGATAGCATACACAGGGGCAGCTTGTACAGAATAATGCTTGAATTCGGCTTTTCCCAAAAACTAATATAACTAACGAAGATGTGCATGGAATCTTCCATATCTACCATATCATATCTTCCATTTCATATTCCGTATCTACGCAATATCAAGTGGGGATGTACAATACAATATCGTCACCATATTACTAGCTAAAATACGTTATTTTATTTTTTAAATCTGATATGAAAATACAATAGATAATAAAATACAAAAAAACGAAATCTTGGTTCTGCTGTCACCGTCGGATATTGAACCTGAGACCCTAATTAACTTAACCTAATTGATCAATGCCTCATTCACTATAGTATATAACTAATTGTTGAAGGGACTTGGTTTTGTGACAATATAAGTCATTAAATCAATTTAAAAATATTGTAATCCTATATAGTGAAGTCTCGAAATTGCAGCATTTTTGGGAACGGGGACTTTAACCTCCTCTGATTAGTGGACACTAGTGCAATAGTCAGGGGACACAGGGGGGGTGGTATATGGGTATAGCGTCGTCTTAATAGCGAACCGATATACCTACTACATTACGCCTTACAATTTAATTCGTATTGTTTTACATGTATTTTTTGATGGATTTCAATAAATTGTATATACCGCTAATCAATAAAAATAAAAACAATTAATGTCACGTCATAATATTTAATATTATAATCACATTTAATATTGATTATGAGTCTATGTTATCAATGATTATCATTTTCTTCTAACAAGATAAATTACATTTTACAATATTTTATATTTTTAGTATTTTTACATTTAGGTATTTGATAAATAGCAAACAGAGTTTTATAAACATAATGAAATACTCTGTAAACCTTCAATATGTATAAAATAAAAGGTATACTATCACCCGGGTAACCAAAACCAATAAACACGTTTCTGGGAACTATTATTATATAGGGTTGTAAAGTATTACTCTATCAATGCGAATTAGTATAAATCTACCAACTAAGTAGAAAGTATGTCTATACGTTTATTTCACTTTTGCAATATAATAATATAGATACTTACATTAGCACAAATAAGTTTATTATAGGTAAGACTCGATTTAACTAATATTGCAAGTCTCCCTGTCGAAGTATCAAACCAGATATTCTAGTTTTATATTATTTATGGGAATTATATTGAACTATATTCTATCTATACGTATAGTTGATGAAATGCATTAAGAGATAACAGGTATATATTTGATGATTAAATCACAGGTCAGTAATGTAAATTAATATTTATTATATTAATTAAATAATATTTTAATTATTTTATTAATTATTAAAAGTTTTAAGTTATGGGCACAGCGAGACATGTAAGTATTGGTTTAACTATTAATTGTTTACTATTGTATTGGCTAAGTAAACAATTTAATACAAGTTCGAGTTGTACTAAGACTTAAAACTCAGTTTTTAAAAGCAGTTATTCTCCAGATACCTACGTCAAATAAACTTCAGAATAAAGTGAAAAGTGTTTTTCAATTTACCTAATTATTCTGTTTTCCAGATACCTAACCTAGCTATTTGACGAATAAATTTATTGGGAGGATATTTAAACTGATGAGGGGTAGAAATTGTACATTGTGGAACAAATTACGTATAGATCTATTTGATTATAATTGGTCAAAATTGATAAGGAACTGTTCGGTGATGATACACTACACATATGTTTTTAGTGCTCAAGTGCTTGACATCTAGACTGGCCTTAACCAATAATTATTACACTACGCCTTGCCTATATGGATTAGCCATCACGGTCTTAGGATAATAGGATGGAAGGTGTAGGAGCGAGTAGCAGGTTTTAAAAGTGGTAGGTCAAACATACAGCAGTGATGTGGTCTCGTATACTCTATAATCTCATTAATGTTACTATTGGACTTCTATTCGTGTACAATATACAATAATAGGGCAGGGAGCAACTGTTCAAAAACGATAAGTATAAATAATAACAGACCGAAAGCGTAATTTCTATAGGTACTAGTATATAAACTGTAGCCTGTATATTTTAAATTTGAAATATTTTAATACTAAATACTACTACTATATTTAATTGTAATATTGCTTAATGATTTAAGCCTTTGGCTGTAAACGAAATAAATGGAAGAAATTAATCGAAAATAAACTCGATTTGTGATGCAAAACAACGTCGCATAGTATTTTATTTCGTGTGTTCTGTGTGCAATTTTTTAATATCTTTTTCTTCTTCTTTAAGATTTTACAGCACATTCAGGGCCTTTACTGCTTCAAATATTTTCTGCCACCTTTCTCTATCTTCACTCTCGTTTAGTCTTGATCCTGGTGCACAATTTTGTAGGTTTGATTTGACTGTATCCATTCACCTTTACCTAGGTTGTTTTCTAGGTTTTTTTTTTCCATTTATTGTTTCTGTCATTACTTTTTAATTTGTTAATATGCGATCTGTTTAGATTTCCAAAAAAGGCTTTAAGAGTCATAAATCACTAAACCACTACCAAATGTATAACTGCTTTGAACAGTTTTATTATAAAAGACTTTGTACATAACGACTTTTTTACTTACAAACTAGACCAAATTTTCTTTCAGAAAGTATACAATTCTTGAAATTTGGACTAAGATTTCTGGGATGAAAATATAATTATTATTATGAAATATTATTTCTGGAAAAAAACATTTTGTATACATATATAGTACATTAGATGTTTTAAAATAGGTTAATGTTGTTAAATTTATACTTTTTTGTTTATGAAAACCGATTTTGTGCTATTAGTTTTAACATTAAAGTGTATTTGTTTACTATTAAACCTAAAGATAAGAATACTGTCTAATTGTGTACGTTAGTTTTTTTCGATATTTTAATTTTCAAGTGAGTTATGAATATGTAAAGTATTACAATTTTAAAATCATTCATTCCCGCTTAAAAATTAAAAATCACACTGTTTAAAGATAACATTAACCTGTTAACATGTTTACAACATTAACCGATTTCACAACATTTACTGTAACATATACAAATTTAAAACAATGAAAATGGAAACATCGCGGCTCGCTGTAAATATTTTTCTTTAAATCCATAAATTATTACATGAGTTAGTACGATTTTAAAGTCTCAATAATGGGGAACCTGATTTAATTAAATTTTTTTTTATCAGTTTTGTGATAACAGACCTTATCACGTTATGGTCAAGGTGGATTAATTGTGGTCGTGACGAGTGTCTAGAGACAGCCTACTAGCAAATTCCTTATCAATTATAATATAACATTTTATATCAAATATCCTGCAAACGAATTTGTGTATAATATTTTATTCTCATGTACATGTTACAACTATATAATAAAAAAATATGTGTAAACATATTCATGCAGTGAAAATTAATATTTCAGATGATAATGATATTAAGGCCAAAAATGATAATACTAACCCAATGGATACAGATGAAATTTGTATGAAAATGTCTGATATGCAGCAATTTATCTACAGTTAGCATTGCAAACAAACTTCAGTAGTTGCATAGCATGTTTGTGACACAAGTAGATAAATTAAATTATGAACAGCTACATAAAATTAATACATCCTTAGACTTAAATTTAAAAATGCTATATGAACAAGAATCTAACGTTCATGTTTCATCAAATGAAAATAAAAAGACAATATAAATGTTAAAAACCAGTTGCGATCTTTTCAAAACTTTCAGAAAACTTCGTTTAAAAATACCAGAAGAACAATGATTAAATAAAACAACATTAACCGTCAGAAAACAAATACTAGATGAATTTAATGATAAAGATGCATCATAACATAAATTATGTTATTTACGTTATGCTACCGTACATTTACATACTTGTTATTATTATTATTTTTTGTAAGTTTGTAGAAAATTCTGTGGTTTGTATGTTTATGTTGATAACATTTTGTCATGTATAATGTTAGGTTATTTGATAAGAAATATTACAATTATAATTGATCAGGAATTTGCTCGTGGGCAAGCTGTCTCTAGACGCTCGTGTGGTTGTGGTACAACATTTTTATCAAACATTACAGTTCTACTACGGTTACCGAGATTGCGCTGGTTATTTGTTTTATCAATATTTTGGCTTCTTATCAAATCGATTTTTGTAATCATATGTTTTCTGAATGTCTTTCTCTCATTTCACGTTTTTCTTCAAATTTGTTAGTCAATGAAAAAAAGTCAACATTATTATATTTTTTGTTTATTGTTATCTAAATAACGTGACGTACGTATATCTTTTGTAATACAAATACCTTGGTATTTTTTTTTTTCGATTTTTACTGTTAATATTATTTCTAGGCACAATTCATTATTTATCATTGATTGTCAAGTAACAGTCGATACAATGTGAGTTATAAAATCCACAAATATAATTGAGAAATGGCAATAAATCAGAACCAGCCGCTGTCAGAAAAGTATGGTATCCCTTTAAATCACTTAGACTTCAGTTATTTGAAAGAGTGTGAAGATCCCAAGGAATTAAAACACATCATTAAAATATTGGAGTGAGTTTTTACATTAACGAATTAACTACACATTTGTTAGGTTAATGTTTGTTTGGTCCATTTTTTTTTGAAAACCATGATATTTATTTTTAAATTTTCTATTTAGTATTCTTAAAATAATTGATCAAATTTGATTTGAAATTGTTTTACTTGTAACACTCGTAAAACATAACATTGTATAACATGTAAACAAAAATGCCAGTTGTCATATTTAATTTTTTAATTTAATTACTTATTTGTTGGATAATTATTTTGTTATACTTAAAGTACCTAGAATGTGTTACATACGATTAATATAATATTTTATTACATTAAAAGCTAAATAGTTTTTTTTACTGATCTTAAAATATTTATATTTATCTTCGTGTTTCTTAATAGGTACCAAGTTGGTATACTTTTATTTTAGCATAAAATATTTGATCAAATAATTAACCCTTGTATTGTTGTGTGTTATGTTTGTTCCTACATTTCATTGCTATGATTACAAAAATCACAGTTCATTAATATAAAAAAATAAAAAATTTTATTTGAGTCATTTGAAACCTTGATTAGAGTAGCTCAGAGAATATGTTTTTCTTTTGTTATTTTATATTATATATTATATGAGATTTTATTTTGTGCTTATAGGTAGCTATACCTACTTATAGGCAATATATGTTTAATGTTTATTTGACTGATAAAGGTATGTCTAATTTTAGATCTGGAGAAGAGGGGAATTATCCTCCTTTGTTGTCAGCAGCTGAAGAACGTTTGCGTGAAATTAAACCTGATGCATCAATATTAAACAGAAAACTATGTTTCGCAAAAAAGTCTTCTGATTTTTCTAATAGTAAAGATTACAATGATGTGTTTGGTGATATAAATGTTAGTGTACATATTTAAATATACCTAAAAATTATTAAACTTTAATATAATGGTTACCTAAATGTAAAGAAAAACATAGTTTAGGTTTTTGTCTTTATAAATTAACAGTAGCTATAAAGTGAGACAGTAACCATTGGGGGGAAAATTGAGAAGGTCGTCATCAAGGTAATGGCCAGGTACAATGTAAAATAATCAATTTGATATACAGTATTGTTCATTTTTTTAAAACAATTTATTTTATTGAAATAGTTAATAAACCAAGTATCAACTTTTTAAATAGCCAAATTATTCCTTAAGAGCCTTTAAAACTTTTTAAATTTTATAATTATTATTCTACCTGGATGCAGATAATGGCTTTGAGAGAACAGCTTTGATAAAGGTAAATCTACAATAAGTTATCAATACGCTCGAGGAATTGAGTTTTAAGAAGGTCTACAGTATTTTTTGTTTGAAATAATGGTGGTTTTGATGAGGATGTGAAGCATAGGATTAAGGGTAGTTGGATAAAATGGAGAGAAGCCTACAGTGTTTTATGTAATAAGAGTCATTTAATGAGTCTTAAAGTTAAAAGTTCTACAAAAGTATGTTGAGGAATCTAAAGTAGTAAGATTTCTAATGAAAATAAAGATAAGAGAAAAACCGAAAAAAAAGGTAGTTGAATGCAATTAAGTATGAGAGGTGGGAGATCGAGTCTAGTGGACATTTATTTCAAGGGTAGCCGATTCTAAACAGTTAAAACAAAGGAAAAAAATGATTGTACCTTTTAAAAAATGTAATATAAAATATTCCGATATTGAATAATTGGCTGTACATTTTTTAAACCATATTTGATATTAAATCAACTATATGTTTATTTATTTTTAATTACATGGGCAATTGTTCTTTAGTATACATATATAATTTATACAAAATTTAATAAATCATGTTAATTGGACAATATAATATAATATTAAGTTATCAAATAAAATATAAATTAACTTAATTAGTTACCATAGGTGGGGCCAATATTAGCACACGCCATTAGGCACCTAATAGGCTCGTTTTTTAAAAAATGTGTAGAGAAATGAGGGATATAGAAGGAAATTGTGGTTTTTGTCGCCCGCTGGGGTACCAATATCCAATAGACTACTTATAAATTAAATTCCAGCAGTGTGCTTACGTTTAGCTAGGGAGAAAAGGCCAAGCAAGTTAGCTACAGAGGCATAGTCGCATAAAGGACAATGTATTTCGAGTATGAAGTATATATTAACATTTATGTAAAAATAAAAAAAAAAGATATGTGACAGTGTTTAATTTGTTCGTAATTGCTTGATATGTCAATTAAAAAAAAAAAAAATCACTATGCACTGTTAAGAAATTAAATTATTTTACAGAACAATTTTTTTTTTTGATTTTGTCTTCATATTCTTCATATATTATTTTAATTGTAAATTATAATTAATAAACATTACATTTTTTTTTTTTTTTTTTTTTTTAGAAATGGATAAAACAGTCCCAACAACAGGAGAAAGATTCAAAACTTGAGAAGCAAAATTTAACAGATTCTATGAATGATCATGATAAGCAACCAGTTCGAGATTTTGTTGATTTGACATTAGCTGAGGAAGATGAAGGAAAAGTAATATTTTCAAGTAGAAAGTATTTTGGAAATAATTTATTTTAATGTAATTTAAATTTCTTTTTAATAATTTTAAGCCTACAAGAAATTTATCTATACCTAGAATACATAATCTTCATAATGAACCCTTGGAAGCTTCATATTCTAAGTGGGATAAGTATGATCCTGATGTCGAATTGATGAAATTGGAAAACAAAGCAAAAACTGATAAATTACAAGCAGATATAAAGGAAAATTTAAATTCAAATTTATCATTTGAATTGAATGATACGTTGAGCATCCAAGATAGGGTTAAATCTTTAGTAAATAAAAGTAAGTTTAAATGATATTTTTAAAAAAAAATTGAAAAGTATTTACTAATATTTAATCGATTTTAATTTAATTATAAAACAAATCATGTATTTTTTGATTACAATTGTATTTTTGATTACTCATAGTAGTGTTTTATTAAACAACATACAGTAGTATAATTACTTTAAGCGACTTGAGTAATCTAAAATTAGTTTTAAATTGACTAATAATTGAATTCAACTTCTTAACAAAAGTAATTTTTTTTTTATAGCATTTCGTACATTATATTGGTAAATTGTTTTAAATTAATTGTCCGTACATTGTCTTGTTTGTCTTTTTCATACACACCAAATTAAGTAATAAGTATTCATTATTCTGCTGATTTCTTGATAAACTAAAATTTAAATTTCCATTTCTTCATTTCAAATTAAAATCTCTATAATGATACTACAGTTGTGATGATTTTAGAAGTGGAGTTGTTAATATTATTTTCTACATTGTTTTAATTGATAAATATGAAATAACACCTAACTTTTTAGAATTTATATTATATAGATAACTCAAATTATTATTTCATTATAATTATTTATTTTTATATTAATTTAATATAAAAATGAATACTATAAGATAACACTAAATTATATTGCTAACTGGAGTTGGCCTTTTGTTCATTGTCTTTGTTTGATGAGTAATATTTCCTTGGATTTTTATATATTTTTTTTTTTGAGATTTTTTATATATATCGACACATTGTTTGATATCATAAATAGTATTTAAATTTATACACTTAAATAATTTAAAATATATATATATATATGGCAATCATTCAGCTATCTTAAATTTGTTAAATATTTCATAAAAATAAACGCTTAAACTTTTTTTAGATGCCAATTTTAGACCTCAAGATTTGGCCAAACGAGAAAAGGAACTAGGAAATGAATGTTTTAAGTCAAATGATTATGAAGAAGCTCTCCGTCATTACAATACTAGTATTGAAATCCATCCAACACCTGAAGCAAAAAACAATAGGGCCATGTCGTGTAAGCATAATTTATCATTATTACACTTACAGTTTTCAGATTTTATTATTATTATTACTCACTATTATTTACATAAAAAATTTGTCACCAAACTATAAATTGCATATTTGACATATTATATAATTACACTAATAATTATAATTTTATTTTTAAATGTTGATATGCAGAACTATTAAAGATATTACTCGTGTTTGTATGCATTAATTAAAAGTAACTAAACATAATATTCTCTTATTTGTAAAAAAAATATAGTCAATTGATGACAGTAATTTTAAAATTAAAATATAAATATATAAATATTAAGTAGTAAATAATTAAATGAATAAGATAATTATTGTAGCTATACAAACTAAGATTGTATTATCATATAATGGATTACCACACTATCTCGACCGCAGTATACATTTTTCATCATCAGATCTATCAAGAAATCTGGCATGTACGATTTTAATGTGTGTACTTAATGAAATGCATTAGTTAGAGTAGTTAGCTATTATATGCTTTACATTGTACTCACGTACACTTTAGACACCTTGACCGATAGCTTGTATTTATTAACAATAGAAAGTCTGCCTTATAATATTACATTGATTATATAGGTAATATAAGTGACGTATTTTTTTGTTAATTTTATAATAGAAGTATACATAAATTAAATTCAGAGAATATTTTTTGTAATAATAACTAATACCTCATTTAAAACTGTTTGAATAAAAATAAACCATATTATGGTAGGTAATATTATGCAAGTAATAAATATTAAATTAAATTAATAAAATATTTGCAATTATTTTAAAATAGATTATAAATACATCTAAAAAATATTATTGTATAAATTTTAAAATAATACTGCAAATCTGTGAGTAGTATTATAGATAAAGTTTTTATTATAATCAGTTTTTTCAAAAAGTTATCATCAGAACAAAATATAACAATAATTTTTTTATACTTCTCCTTTGCTTTCATCTCAATTATTTGAAATTAGCTACCTTTATTATATATTTTCAATTTCCCACTTCGCATGTACTAGTTATCTTTATAACATTCTCAATTATATTCAATTTCCTCTTTTCAATTTTTTTCTCCATTTGCTACTATATTTATTTTCATTACAATTCTTACTGTTTTAGATTCCTCTCCTTGAAACATACCCAAACCATTCCAGCCTATGTTGTCTACTATTGAAACTGCACCTAAGCTCTTATTTATTCATCTCTTATCCTATCTTCTTTCATTAGTCCACTTATCTACTTTAGTATTTTCATTTCTGCTACATTTATTCTCTATTATATTTTTCTGTCTATTGTCTAACACTCTGAACCATACAACATAGTCAGTCAAATACTTTTTTGTAAAACTTTAAGTGTCATTGGACTTCACTTGTCACATAAATTACCTGACAATTTTCTTCACTTTATCTAATCACACTTAATCCTATGCTTTACATCCTCGCGAAAGCCACCATTCTTTTGTACAGAATATCCTAGATAAACATTTTTTTTAAATTTTTATTTTATAAGTCTGTTTTTTTTTGTGATTGGTATACTTTAAAATTTAAAAACTTTTTTCTTCATGTTTGAAGTCAATTTTAGTTGTATTATTTTTTTTTTTATCTGTTTGAAATTATAAATGAGATTTCCATATAGTATTTATATTATATTTAAAATATAATATTATGTTAAGTACTTTTAATTGATTAGTATTTCAAATAATTCAAATTTTCATTTCTTATTGCTTATTACTTTATAATTTTAGTTATAAAACTAAACAAATTTGAAGAAGCATTAGATGATTTGAGAGAAGTAATCGAGAGTGATCCAAGAAATATAAAAGCACATTTTAGAAGAGGATCATGTTTTAAAGCTATATCTATGTACTGCTTGGTAAGTATCATGACATAGTAACTAGTAACATTATTGAGAAGGAGTAATTTTGAATTGTTTTATGATAGGCATTACGATCATTTGAAGTCACATTAAAATATGATTGCAACAATGCGAAAGCTCTTATTTTGGTCAAAGAATTAAAGCATTTAATATCAAACATACCTTCCAAAAAATTAATTAGGTAAAAACCAGATAATAAATTGAAAAAATCTCATGTATTTATGTTTAAACTAATTTTATTTATAGAGTTCGTGAAATAACTAGACATTATGATGAAACTGTATGGGATATAGAAGACCCATTCCGTGTATCTTATCCTGAACTTTCTGAGTTGAAAAAAGAAAGGGTTGAATATTTATATGAAGCAGATTCCTTTGGTTGTTTGACAGAGTGTGTTTGTCATTTGTGTCCTTGGCATGAGTGGCAACAACGTAAGAAAAAATTGACCAGCCGCCACAGAACGTTTAAAAATGATGGACAAAGAAAACGTTGGGAATTCTTAACATCGAATAATTTGCCCATATTGGTTTCTAATTCTGTATTACCAGATTTGAAAAGACCAAAACGATTAAACGTCATTGAAATAAACTCTGCCAAAATGAATGGACATGGCCATACAAATACAACGGTTTGATTTTGTTGTTTAACTTGGAATTGTAGTTATGTTATTATTGTGTGTGATTGGAATACAATTGTAAATTAGTGTACAAATTTAAAAAGCCAACATAAATCAAACTTTATTTTGTATATGTTATAATGGATATATAGATAATTTTTTAATGCTGGATAGTTTATATCATTATTTTTTAATTTAACATATTTAATGGGGGAAGGGATGATCTCTCTTTAGCCTGGCTTGGATATGCTACTGCCGGAATACACTGGTATATTAAAAAATATAGCAAATTTCAACTATTATATTCATATTTCATATTAAATAACTTACCAATTATACTTTTCTATTGCTACAAAACTAAACTAATTAGAAGATTAAACATTTAGGCCCCTAACTTATTATCTACTGGTCGGTTCGAAAAAAGATTTCAATATCTAAAATCATGTCCTTGACAATGTGGATTGTTTTGCAAAAACAAAAAAAAATGTGTTAAAATCGGTCGAGTAGTTTTTCAGTTTCAGATGAACTCTACCAGGTGTACCGGTATAAAGTGAGCGTTAGGATACAATTGTGTCGGTAGGGATTATTTGTTGTGAACGGGTTTTAATTTGTTTTTTGTTTTGTTAGCATGACATCTGTCAAACATATTCAATAACCTTCCAGTCATTGAACAAACAACATCATATTTTTTCATTGTGTTGAAAATGTCAAATTTTGTACCGGAAAGATGTGCGGAAAGCATTAATTTTTTGTTTCCATTTGAAGGAAAGTGCTGCAAAGTTGCATCAAATGCTTGTCGAGACATATGGTGATCATGCTCTATCAGAAGTAAAATGCAAAAGATGGTTTCAACTGTTCAGAGATAATGATTTTGATATGAGAAATGAAGAACGTGGAAGACCATCAAAAAAGTTTGAAGACGCCAAACTGCAAGCAATATTGGATGAAGATGATACTTTGAGTCAAAAGCAAATGGCAGAAATGTTAAATGTTGCACATCAAACAATTTCTGACCATTTGAAGGCTATGGGAAAGATCCAAAAGTGTGGAAAATGAGTGCTACATGAATTGAATGGAAGACAAATGGAAAACCAAAAAAACACTTGTGAAATTTTGCTTCAAAGACATGGAAGAAAATCAGTTTTGCATCGAATTGTCACTGGCGATGAAAAATAGATTTATTTTAAAAATCCTAAACGGAGAAAATCATGGGTTAATCCTGGACAATCATCATCATCAACATCAACTGCAAAACCAGATTGATTCGGCAAGAAGGCAATGCTCTGTGTTTAGTGGGATCAGAAAAGTGCGGTGTATCTAAAACCTGGTGAAACTGTTAATTCTAATCGCTACAGACAACAAATGATCAATTTGAACCATGCATTGATCGAAAAACGACCAGAATGGTCCAGAAGACACGGCAAAGTAATTTTGTTACGCGAAAATTCACCTCCACACAAAGCAAAACCAGTTCAGGAAACAATTAAAGCACTTGGCTGGGAGCTGCTACCCACCCGCCGTATTCACTGGAATTGGCCCCTTCCGACTACCATTTGTTTTCATTGATGGGACACGTATTGGCTTAGCAGCACTTCGATTTCTACGCAGAAGTTGAAAATTGGGTGTCTGATTGTTTTGCTTCAAAAGACGAACGTTTCTATTGGCATAGTATCCACAAATTGCTAGAAAGGTGGTCAAAATGTGTAGAAAGCATTGGTCAATACTTCGAATAATTTTTTTTTACTTTCCTATTCAAATTTACTGTTTCATTTCAAAACGATCATTTCATACTGGTACACCTGGTATAAGTATACACTCGCTAAGTTATTTGTACATTTAACTGAAAAAAAAAATTGAACTTTTTTTTAAACTTCCATTCTATTCATTTTGTAGGGAATAAATTTTAAAAATGCATTGGGAGTTTGCAATTTTAAAAAATCCCTTTTTGGTGCTCGTCTATTTTGTATAAAGAACCTCTGTGCAAAATTTCAAGTTTCTAGACCTAGCAGTTTAGACTACACTGATGCCTCAGTTTATCCTTTTATATATTATTACGTTAATATGATCTTGTGTACAAATTCTCCATCTATATCATTTACAAGCATAGACAAATTAAATTCTAAGCTTTCTAAAAATGAAAATAATTGATTTTGTTACTTTTATTAATATCAAAATAAAAGATACTGGTTTTACTTATCATTACATTTCCTACATACATATATATATATATATATAAATAACATTAGTATTTATAATTTTATTTCTCTTTTAAAGTTATTTTTAATGTTGATTTCAGGTGAAACTTCATAATGGATTCAATGGAATTGATAAATCTCCATGTAAAGAGTGTGACAATGATGACATGATGTTAGGTATCAAACCCGTATCTAATGTTTATGAGTTTTTACAATGCTGGAAAACAGCTAGTCAAAAAAACAATTATGAACTTTATCAACAACTTTTGCGGAGTATTAAACCAAAAGATTTACCTAAGGGTAAGTAATTAGATAATTATGAATTATAATTTATGATTTGTATGTGTTAATAGAAAAATTAAATTCCGTTAGGATAAATATTTTTAAAATGAAAAATGTCATTGAACAAATTAAAAAAAAAAAGAAAAATGTAAAGCTATGTTGTGTACATCATGTAAACTATGATGGTGTTAATATGGTTATTTTTTTTTATCTAATCTAACTATTATTTTTCTTTAAAAATATATTATCCTACCATCCTTTCAAATCTATTCCAACAACAAGCATAATAAACAGTATTTATTTTATCCAAAAATAACATTTCACTAATATATTTATTAAATTAAAAAGAAATTGAAATTTAGACCAACAGTTGTCTATCTTTTAATAAATTTGTAGCTATTTTATGTAAACTTTAATTTAGTTATTAGTACAAATTTGGATGAAGAAATCATGTCAAAATTTTTGGAAACCCTGAATCAGAAGTTTAATCCTGATACCGAATTAGATCTTATTGTAGAGTACTTAACAGCCATGACCAAAGTGAATCGGTTCAGCTTAATTGTTGGGATGCTAGACAACAAAGTTAAAGAAGGTAAAATATCTATTTCTATTGTAGTATAATATATATTAAAAATTATAATAACTGTTTATTACAACTATTGTTGTTTTTTTACCAAATAAAGTTTAGGAACCAACATTTTTGCTCAGTTCAATTCAATTATATATTATTTATTTTTTCATCTTTTAATTTGTCCATTAAATATTAATAATCTGAAAAATCTAAAAATCAAAATAATATATGAATCTGAAACTAATTCTAACATTTAAACATTACCTTAAGTTTTAACATCTATGATAAATTACTTATATTAGCAAATTTATTATATTTTCTGATATTTTGATGCACAAAAATAATATCTGTTTATGACAGTGTAATATTTATTTTTTTTATATGGAAACATTTATGAATGTAGTTATGCAAAATAACAATTTAATATATTAACACAAATTTTCTTTTCTCTGTTAATCGGGTTTTCACTGAAGTTTTCACATAAATGTCAATATTTTGTTTTGTTTTTTTTTAACCCCCTGGATTAATATTTAAATGATCCAAAGGCCAATTGTAATAAAATAAAATTATAACGTTTGGCTAAATTTAAATTATTTTTTAATTTCAGGTATTCAACCACTGTTGAAACGTGTTCACCACTATACGAATAGTAGATTATTTATGGCATTATTATAATTTTATCAATACATTTGACTAAAGTTAAGTTCATAATGAAAAAGAGTAATAAAATTGTTGTATTTTTTTTTAACATCGATTTATTGTTTTTATTGCGTTATTTTTGATGTCCAAAAAATTACAAAAAATTACAAAAAAAAAAAAAAAAAAAAAGTTATGTAATAAAATAAGTACTTTCAATGTAAACAAAACTATACGAGTCTGATTAATATACCTATCATTTTTTTTTTTAACAATTTAAAATAAAATAAATGTTTAATGTTATTAACAATTGTGGAAAGTTACTTAATAATGATAAATAAATAAATAATTGTGTATTATCAATCTTTATGTACTGGTCAATCTTAATGTATTTATGTTGATATTTTGATGATATACATTCATTGTATTTATACGTATTTTATTTTTTAATACCCATAGGTGTATCTGGTACAGTGGAATGATGAACACTTATTTGAAAGGCCTCTGAGATTTTTAGAGGACATAGAGGTGTGTATCTAATTTATATTTGATACAATAATTGAATAATTATAAAAATTAATATTATTTTGTATTCGCTATCACTATTCAGTGTTTACTTTTTAAACTCTATACAAGGTTTGAGTGAACCAACGTCAAAGCAATTCATGATGAGACTATATAAGAATTATTTTTGGTTGAGACAGTGCGAGTGAACGATTTTCATATTTTTGGGGGAATATTTATGAATGTATTTGGAAGAGGTTAAGCCAAAATTCCACTTAATTTATATATTAATACAGAAATATTTTATTTGATTTTTTTTATATTATATTGGTTTAAAAAAAAAAAAAAAAATTCACATTTCAAAGTCTTTATACTCTAAATACAATCACACTTTAATCTGTTATATAAATATTGATAGAAATTAAACAATAATTAATATTAGGCGGTCCTGACCACAGACATTACTACATTATTTGGTTATTAGTTCAATTTTCTTTCCATGCTTTTAAATCTAGTGGGAAATGTTCACAACTATATTGTTCCGTGAACCTGAAAACCAACAAATATTTTAAACATGTTTTATAATATTCGTCTAGTACTTATTTAGTGGCTGATTTAAGGGTTGTTCAAAGGAGTGGTAAATTTTATTAAACAAATTAATTTACTTGTCTAGCCTAATTTTTTGCATATTACAATCATATAACATTAACAGTAATACATTATGTTTATGAGTTTATGACAAACTTGTAACATGTAAAATTCTTTTGCCTGCAAATGTGTCTATCTTATTATCAGATCTCCGATTTTATAGCATTTACATTTATCAATCATTTAGGGATACAGATAAAAATAGGAGAGTGAGCTAAACCTTTGTTTTATGCACCAGGGATTCCAAATATGATTTTTTATGTTGCTAGTTTATGCATATTTGAAATATTAAAAATTTTTAATGAAATGTTTTGGTGTTACATTTTAATAATATAATGATTTTGTATTTTTCATAAATCTAGTATGTATTGAATGAAAAATAGTACAAAACATGGTAATTTAAACGAATTCATAAGGCCAACATCAAACTTGCAGAACTCCGCAATATCGAGAAACGTTATTTTAAATAAACCTAGACACCCAATCGCGGAATTTCGCGCTGAAAAAAAATCGCGCTGCATGTTGAAATGCAAATGGTTAAGTCGTCCATGCGGAAATATTTCACCGTAGAACACAACATAAATCCAAACTCATTATTTATTATTATTATCGATGTCACATTGTGCATTTTTCCATGTCATTTGATAAACTATGACAACCAACGTGGACGATATCATCATTTGACGTAGAATTTTTGATAAGTACAGTGGAGTTATAGAAAACCGGGTCAACATTAAACAAATATTATTAAAGAAAATATATAGGTAGAGGCCATTTAATTATTTTATTATAATATAGCGTACATATTGTTGACAAAGCATCAATATCAATTTAACTCTGCTCAGAATCGTTTTTTCGTTAGCAATGGTTTATTGTTGCTTACAGATAAACATTAAATTCCAGTCTGTATTCTACCTTCTCAACTTCTCACCTACACCAGTGGCTGCACTATTTATCGTTGTCTTACCTTTCTTTTTTTTTGCTTTTTTTTTAATGTTTTTATGGTATATTATAGCATATTATAGCACATATTTTAGTTATTTTTAGTGCTATAAAATCCGAGCCCTGCTTATTATTATTATACTGCAACCTTATGTAAACTATTATAGAATATAAGAATTACGTAGAAATAGACAAACCGGGGGGAGGGGGGAGAGATCACCTTGTTACTCCCCTTGTATCTGCCACTAAATTTAAAAGTTTATGGTAACGTTACTACAGCTGCATTGTACTTGCCTATTCGGTGCTATAAATATGTCTTCTGGCAAACTCTGTAGACCGGAAGTGGCGCATATCACGTTACCAAAAGTAATGCTTTTTAGCGTTTGTATTTGGTCTGAAAAATGACAAAAAAGTACAATTTATTTCAAAAACGATTTTTAATTTTTGTGTCCAAACTATAAAAACACGTGAATAAAAAATAAAAAAAATACTTATACGGTGAAACTAAAATGGAATTTGTTGAAAGTTTAATAAACTAACATAATATTGTTATTGTTTTGAGTAGATGAATATTAAAAAAGAAATAGTTGAAATAAAAATAGTTGAAACGCTATATGTAAAAAGTCTGAAATACCAGAAAAAACAAGACAAGTTTAAAATTGAGTTCATTGTTATACAATTCGAATTTTGAATATAAAAATACTGAGAAATAGCCGCAATGTCTTGAAATATAACCGTATTCCTCGTATATCATACGTTTATATGAGAATTGACAACATTTTTCTTGGTTTTCAAATGTTTATTTTTCACTGTATACAGTTGACGATACAATACATACCGGGCGTAAAACTCCCGGGTTGTCCGAGGACATCGTAAAAGAAACGATCTCCTGCCTTGTATCGGTAAAAACTGTTGGATATTATGCACTTGGCAGTCGGTCCGACCTTAGCGCCTTCTATCTGTTTTTCCAGCAAAGCGCCCACTATGAAGTCAATGTCGTCCACGCATGAGTACAGTTCTTTGAGTTTTTCCACGTCCTGTCGACCACAAATAACATGAAACAGTACGTAAGTAGTAAGTACCTTACTAATACTATAATATTACCACAGAGGATTTTTAACCATTGATTCTTTTATAGAAATATAAACTTTTTGTGTATTTTAAATGATTTACAGTGTTATAGTCATTCTCTTCCAATCAGCAGCCGTTGCACACTCGGTAGTATTTAAGGCATTGCTTATAAACAACTTCAACAACGGCAATGTTTAAAAAAATACAAATTTAGAGATTCAAAATTTACTTTCAAATAAATGTAGAAATCGTTCTATATTGTTATAATTCATTACCACAAGTATTTGTAAGTACCATTAAAACGTTTTCTATAAATATTCCAATTTACAAACTAATATTTGTGTATATAATTTAAAATTTTGGCAATTTATGATTTATTTATATGCATTTTATGTTTGCTGCGTAATTTTCATTTGGTAAATAATAATATATAGATATAATTGTTTTACCAAACCAGGGCTCATAACTTGCAGCTCTATAAAAGGTTGTTATAAGCGCAATCATTTTCTCTTAAAAACATGTAATATAAGCGCATACTATAAAAAACCGTTTCAGGATAACGGAGACGGGAGCAGTCGCTGTTATAGGTAGTTTAATGTCTACCTGTACCCACTTCTTCTTACGTTTTTTTCATGTTTTTCTCGGTTTTTCACATTTGCTGAGAAAACTTTTGGGAAAATCGAAAAATTAAATACCTTAAGTACCTTCCCAGTCAGACTTCCTCTCGAAAAAAATGTTATTATTAATCGGAGTAAAATTGCTGGTAGAATAGTTATCCACCGAAAAAAAAAATCGTAATATTTTACTAATATAATATTTCGTACATTTTTCCGTTTTTCCTCATTTTTTTTCGGTTTTTCCCGTTTGATGAAAAAACTCCTGAGAAAATCAAAAAATAATTGTTGACAAAGCATCACTATCAAATGAATTCTGTTCAGAATCGTATTTTCGAAAGTAATGGCTTATTTTTGCTTACATATATGTATTAAACATCCATCTGTATTCTACCTTTCCAACTTCCCACCTACAACAGTTGCTGCACCCATCTCCATTATCCTAGGGCAGCTTTTTAAGACTGATAGTATACATGTAAACGATATAAGCTTATTTGTGAACTGTTGAATGTTGATTATCAGATGCTGATAAAATTACCGTAAGTTTAGACTTTATTTTAGATAAAAAGAAGTCAGTCTTTACTACCTAGTGTACATAACTTTTATCTTTTACTGGTTAGCTACTCAAAATAGTATGGATACCATTGCCAACATGTATGTTTCCTTAAAATGAAAAAAGAGGTTTAAAATAAGAGTATAAAAAATAGGTACATTGTACAAAATATACCTACAATGTAATTTCTACCTAACTATCTACTCTTAAAATATCAATGTATATACTAATAAATACCAATAACGTACATTTTAACAAAAAAAATATTTATATTTTTATATTACAAAACTTTATAATATCCTACTTTCCCAAATTACCGCCTTCAACAGTGGCGAATCCATTAGTAGTATAACCTTTTTCTTTTTACTTTTTAAATGATCGTAATTATTTCAATGCCTACCTATATTTCATAATTTTAAATATTAATCGTCGGACACGCATTTTTACCTCATCGGCGATTAAATCGCCCAGATCGTCGAACGATTCCGCTTCCGGAATCCCGCAAACTAATCTCATTTTGTTGTACGGTGGCACGCCTGTGTCACGACCTCTCTGTATGTCGGCGGTCAGCAAATCTTGACCTTTTAATGTGGGCGTAAGTTGTTGGAACAAGTAGCTGGAAATCTATATATTTATATATTTAAAAAAAAAACTGGATATCTATTATTTTTTTGTTTGGTATAGGGATATTTTAACACGGTAAGTACGAGTGTTAAGATATCGCGATATTCACAATATAGATAGACCTAATCTACTATGTAGAATACCGGACCAAAAACAGAAATGTTTTAAAAACTGGAATATTTGTCTTGGATATAGAACTTATAGTTATGTGGAACCGTGTGGAATAATAATATTATTATTAGAAACCGGATTTAAATTCACTAAAAATCTTCGAAAAATGCTCTAAAAAAAAGAAGCTAAAAATGCTTTTAAAAAATGATGTATACATTTTTTAAATGTATTGTTTAATTGGGTAAAAAACAGAAAACTGAAAAATTGTACTTGTGACTGGCATTGATAGTATTGACTGACTTGATTATCAAGTCATATAATAGATTAAAATATTTACCAAGTATATGTATATATACTAAATATATATTTAACTGACGGTCGTATTATGTACAAAAATAATACTAAATATTATATTCTACTCGTGTATCGTACAAATATGCAATAAAACGAAAAAAAATTTAAAAATACAAAAAATGTAAAATAAAATTTTCACCTTTGAAGTCTCTGTTACGTAAATCAAATTATTTACCTACTTGGAAAACATTATCTAATATCAATCAAAAAAAGATGAATGTTGCATTGATATCCGGGCCCTAATTATTATGCTTATTGTATTTACATGAGGATTAAAAGATGGCTGTTCGGCACGAGTATTTTGGTTCACGAATCCGTACAAAAAACCGTCAAAATTGTCAGATATCGGCAGAAGTTCCGGTTTGTTCATCCAGTCAGTGAGCAATACTTGGCGATCGTCCTTCAAACTGCGATCAAAACAGCAAAAAGTATAAAACATATTAAATATATTAATAATATAAAAAATATTATCAGAAATATATAAAATAATATTATACTCGTATGATAATTATTATTATTATTATTATTATTATTATTACCCTCGTATATTTTGTGACAAAAAGCTAGAGTAATATATTATTTTAGATTCTAATTTCTAAGCGTAGGAATTAATATATTTATTTTATTTTGTTTATTTGGTGTAAATATGATAAAGAAAAAGCAGAAATACTTCGTTTTCATCTCTCGAAAGTCTTTCAACTTTCAACCCACCCCGACGTAGGAAATTACACATTCGCGGTAAGTATAGAGAACTCTCTAATTTCTCCCTTACCACTGTCCCTTGTACTTTAACCTTTTTCCCTAGGTGAAATTTAACATTTTATAACATTAATTCCTCTTAAAAAAAACTCGATTTAATCACCGCTGAAGTAGCTCGCGAACTCTCGAGGAAAGCGTTGATCCACCACATATTAAACTCTATACTAAGACTCTCCTTCTTTCCACTATAATGGAAAATATCGGTAATAATTTTAATTCCTAAGCTAGGTAAACCTCCGGATATAGTATCGTTCTATTGTCCAATTAGGCTTTTGCCCTTATTTGTCAAATTAACTGAAAAATTAATTCTTAAACGTATATCATCAATTATTAATGACAAAAAAATAATTTCTAACATCCAATTTGGTTTCCGAATTGGCTTCCAATTGTATGTTTAGTAGACTGTTGGTTATCCAACCGTGCGATAATCTGGTGCGTTAAGTAATCTGGCTATTTTTTCGTTATAATAACTATATAATTATTATCGTAAACGAAGTCCAAATGAACCGATTAGATATTTTATTTGTATTCAGCTAACGTCAGCGCGTGGAACGTGTATGTTGTGTATTGGTTAGTTATTGTGTTATATTAGCTTAATTCAGTATGTATGTATTGTCTATACGTTTTAATAAAATAAATTAAAGTTTTTCAATAAGTGAAAACGTGTTTTTATGCGGACTTACATTAATCCGGCGTTTTCGTTAATCCGGTAGTTCTTTGGTTTGATATCTGTTGGATCTACTATAAGCTAGAGTCTACTATAATACCTAGTCTTTTGAACCAACTTTTGCTAAGAATGTATTACCTGGTTTATTTGAGTTATTGAATATTGAACCAAATTTTCGTTCATTGTATTAGTATAAATTTGGGCATATGTCCAAATTTTTAATAAAATAAATAAATACAAATTCGGAGACTGGTGTGTAGTCGAGTGAAAGGTGAGTAATTTTTAGACCATAACTTGAGTAAGAAAGAACATGTTTTTCAATCCTTTCAATTTTCTACTAGTTTTTTTGACTACCTTATTATTTAATAAGGGATTTATAATCTAAATAGATTCATATTTTAAGATAGGTACTAATGAAGTGTATAACATTTCGAGGTAATTGACTTGGTCGAAATCTGATGTATTACGATGAATAAAACCTAGGGTACGTAAAGCTGAAGAAGTAATAATTAATTCAATATGATTATTAAAAGATAAATATGATACTAATTGAAATCCTAAGTCTTCCACCTGGTCTACATGAGGCATGCATTCATTATGAATTAAATAATCAAAAATGATCTTGTTAAATGAGATCATATCTATAAAATGATATGACTACATTATTTTAAGTTCAAGGAGAGTCAAACCGTTTCATACCAATCAACTAACTTGAATATGACATTTTGTAATATACCGTAAATCATCTTGAGTAATTAATTTATGGAAAATTATTGCATCATCCGCGAATAAGAAATAAGAGTATTCTACATGGCAACAATATTTTTGATATAGCTTTTATAAAAATGTTGAAGAAAAGTGGTGATAATTGTGCACCTTGTGGTATACCTGATGTATTAGTTTTACTATGATGTTGAAGAACTTTTCTACCAGACATCCTAGTCCAATCAGAAAATGATACAAGAGCTTTTTCGTAGTATTTCGAATTTATTTATATATCAGAAATCTTATTTCAAAATTCAAGGGTAACTTCTGAAAGAAAATTTTGTATATCTAATGCATGAAAAAGTTATTTTTTGATTTTGTATGTAATATTCTTAAAACCGGGAAAATGTACAGCAATAATGATTATATTTCATACTATCGCTTTTGTTGTTTTATTGTACATGTAATTTGGTTAAAAATAATTTAATTATACATTTGGTATTTTAAAATACATGCATATTTCGAATAAAACCGATTCAAAATATAATTTATATTTTCTTACTTTAGAGTCGATGGAATTTCCTGGTGAAGCGTTCGAAATGCACCGGAAGCAAACTCTAGGGATGTAGACGGATCCACCCGATCGTTGTAAATTGGCTGGTTATTTATAACGTTAAATTCCGTGCCTGTGGCATGTTATACAAAATTAATTGTTATATTAATAAAGGTGCGTATATTTTGGTTTTTTTTTACCCAGCAAAATCGGCAAGTATTGCGTGTACGTTATGTACTGGATGACGGCGATGACGAACCTTCGGGCTTCTTGATACAAGGTCTCGTCACACCAGTGCTGATTGAGACGGCTCAGGTGTGACGCGACAACGTTGTGAAATCTCAAAAACGCATTTTGGAAAAGTACGGTCACCAGGTTTTGATTACCTCTTGGGTCTCCTATGGAACAAAAACACGCGCCACGAACATAATAATATTTTCATATTGTTTGGCTATAGATGGAAATGTTAGATAATGTAACGGTTTCTATAATATCGATATCAATATTTTCGGAATAAAAACCAAACGCAGGTTCGCTCTCCTGTGTGCGGTAGTATTGTCTTACCCGTAAAATAACAGACGCTCGAGTTTTTCGACGTGCTGCATTTCAACGAGTCTCCACGGTTTAACTGCGGACAAAATTCCATGTGGTCGCTGTTGAATTCCGATCTCAATCGACCGGCCTCAAACGACCGCAAGTTCGCGGCTGTTTTATCGTCCATACCGTAGATTAGTGACCCGTCAATAAAATGTGTTGTACTGAGTATCTAAAAAAAAAAAAAAAACGATGTCGGGTCTTCTATAAATTTTGTTTGTATTGTGACAACGGGCTATAAATTAAAATATTTATATGTTAGATTCTGAGCGTAATGAGGAATGTATTGGTTTTATTATGAAGTGTATTCCTTTTAGTAGGGGGGAGGGGTTGAACTATTTATTTTATAACAGGATATAAATCAAAATAAATAATATTGTTTGCCGTATTAAGAAATTCAAACGATATGATTAATATTACGTAGAACACTACAAAAAAAAGAACTATAAAAATTTAAACTTTGTACAATCTTAATTCTGAATTAAATAGTCTGTGAAGTCGCCATATGTGGTTTTAATTCTAACCAACATAAAAGTTCAGAAATTCGAAAACCCGTTGTAGTGAATATTTTGGTGCTATTTTAGAAGTTTTAGTGTCATGTGGATAAACTACATGTATTTGATTCACCCACATCGTTTTATTTATTTCCCGTGAAAGAAATGACTTGTAAATTACTTGAAAATATTGGTATAGTTTTGAAATTTGTATCATGACATGGGTGGGTCAAGTTCATAGACGCCAATATTTTAGACTCACGTAAGTAGTAGGTTTTAATGGACAGCCTTGGGCAGCCGAAGTCGCAGCTCTGTTGAAATTGATGCACGTTTGACCCTGTTTGGAATAAACGGGATCGTTTTCAGGTACCGGAATGACTGCCTGACATTCGATTGGTACCGGGTTTTGGTTTTGTTGATCGCAACAACCTTCATCAGCTGAAAACGATACTCCCAACGCGTATTATTACAAGATTTCAATACAATTATAGTTTGAATTGGGGAAAAAGGACATAAAAAGTGCTAACAGTAATGCGGTTATCTACCTTAAGATTTATTCAGGGCTGGAAATAGTGGAAATTCAGAAATTTAGATTACCGAGTCGGAAATTTAATAATAGTTTAATTTAAAATTCGGCAAAACTAATAAATTTATATATTTCGGTAGGTATTTTATTATGAAATTATTGTCAAATTTATTTCTTGTCAAAAGACAAAAGAAAATAGGTATGGTGACATGTTTTTAGAAAAGAAGAGAGGACAACTCCCCTCAACCCATCAAACCACCGCATAATACACAAAGTAAAGATAACTAAAAATATTGATTTGTGTGTGTGAAGCTATTGCAAAAATAGCTGGTTTGTTACTTGAAGTGAAGGGTGCAAGTAGCGTTACATCGTGAGCGATAAATTGACCCCATTGCATGAATAGAACGTTGTTGTCGTTTTCGAGGAACCGAGACTGTTTGTCTAGGAACAATTTGATTTGAATCTCTCGGGCGTTCGGCAAAGGGCTGCCGTCCGCTTGCTTCCGGAACTGGTAATCTCCTGGGAAACGACAGGTATTTACAACGCACATGCTATATTACATACGTGTAATCGTGTAAAGTTGTTTTTAAAATTGTTATTTAAAAAAAAAAAAGAATTTTTCTCGATTTTAATTATGGAAATACGACGACGAATAACGAGTACAAAAAGTGTTAAAAAAAATAAATAATACTTTAAGTCACTGCGTTATTTTAAGTCCCGTATCAGGACTGTTCAGTAAAGGTACATTGTTTCTATTGAAAATCGAGATCGAAATCGAACCGATATTTAATAATAAAAAAATAAAAAATAATAAGTTCCGAAAATTAAAGTTTTTCCATACGTTAAAATCGCCAGCTTTTTAAAATATATATTTTAGTTTTAAGGTGGCCAAATTGCGAAATACCGTAAATTATAATCCGTACAATTTTTTATAATATGTTTTTAGTTCTTACACACTTGTAAAACTTACCATCGTAATAAGCGTCCAGTATCCGTAAATGCGGCGTGTTGGTGGCACCTAGCCACGGGATTCTTAAATTATTGCACGATCCGTCAATGGTTCGATACTTGTTTGTGACATTGCATTCAATAGTCGGAGCGCACATTTTGGCATATTCTTCGTACGTCCAAAGGTATTGTGCCTTCGACGAAGAAAAAGAAATCACGTTAATATTTTTACTTATGGAATTTGTTATTAAAATTATCCCACAGTCTACACGGAATACGCTATTCTGTGTCATTTTATTTGGGCGGCCATAATTTTCCATAATGTAATTATTCGTATTGGTAAATACTCATGAAAATATTTTAGAAACCATTGATATTTTCCCGGAATATTACGTTTAGAAATATTGCAGTCTGGAAAATGTTCCGGAATGTAATGTTCGGATATACAATTAGATTAGATATGACGATTAGAGATGAAATGAATAAACTTGAAAAGTTTATAAATATAACAAAAGATCATACAGCTAAAATTATTTTTGAAATACAATGCAAATATTCAAAATAAATTGTATGGGTTTTTGTCAAAATTTAAATTTTTGAAAACACAGGATCTATTTTAGGAAACCGATATTATTTACTGTCCCGACCGGAACTTGACAAATATCGGGACAGCGTGCTTCAAACCGGTAGTGTTCAAATCAGCATTCAAATCAGGATGAATAGTAACTATTCGCTATTCGTCAATCACCATAATATTATTTTTGTTTGTCTATGAAAAGTTTTTTTTTACAGTAAAACCTATAAATATAAATTCGTATCATTAGTTCGCAAGTTTACGAATTGCATATTTTTATTGGTTTGAGTGCATATTTTGACATAATATTGTTATATATTTTACACGTTTTGAAGAAAATCAAAGTATTATCACCGAAGTCCCAGTATGAAAATACAGATCGTGTAAAAACGGTGTAATGATGTCGTGTAGGTCGAAAACACAACAGTTTTAATATAGTCACGTCAAAGCTTGATGTTAAACACGGCGGATCTGACGGTTGTCATTTCGAATCGCAGTGCTTCGGAATTTTCGATGTAGAACCGACGTGTTTATTCATGCGGCGTAATATGACGCATAGAACGTAAAACAAAGTTTACAAATTTTACTTTTATGTTATTTACTGAATTAGTTTTAGTGTATATTAATTTTGTACATGCATTTTTTCGAAAATTGATAAGATAATTATTTTGTTTATGGCACATAAAGTTTGATTGCTGATTTGTTTGAATTCTCGCAATGTAAACCGAACTGTAGAAATTTAAAAACGTGTCAACATAAGTATGTCAATATAATTGACATATTTATTTAGCATTGTTTAACTAACCTTACTGAAAAATAAATAAAGTAAATAAATATAAAAATAAAATAAATAAATGAATCAATGCGTCGCCGGGAGTATTATGATAAGTGTGTTATACAACCGGTTTCGAATTAAAAATTCATCATTAGGTTTATCACAGTCAAAATGTAAAACACGACTAAATATATAACAAACTAAATGAAGGAATACATAGAAAAAAAAGTTATACAATCGGTCGTTTTACATAAAGTATAGAAATGGTTTATTTTAATAGGAGATATATAGAATTAATTATTATTAGACATAGATATGTTAAGAAATATAAATTATATTTGGTTATTATTTATTGAAAGTCGTTTAAAAAAAAATCAATTTACGTATCAAATGTACATCTGAAGCTGCAATCAAAGCCAAGAAAAGAGTAAAGACAATATGGTTGAACTCTGAAACTAAATTTTTATTCAGCAAAAAACACGTAATAGTAGGAGAGATTAATAATTTAGAAAAATTGTACCCTAAAATTTAAATCACTTACAGATTTCATAATTTAAAAATCACAGCCAACAAAAATTACTACATAAGAAAAATGAGAAATGGTAAAGAGTAAATGATAAAATTAATATTTTAGTAGCACAGAATACACAGAAATTACAACTTAAAAACTAGCATTCTTTTCAACCATGAGTTACTAATTTAACTTCCATAATTTTCAATAAAGCTGAAAATAATTAATTAAATAAAGGAAATGAATTTAATACATGTAAATCAAACATTAAACTTTCAATCAATTAAAAAACAATTAATACAATGTGAATCTGTTATAAATTTTATGCAATTTTAAAATCAAAATCAAACAAGATATAACTTAATAACATATCTATGTCTAATAATAATATCTCCTATTAAAATAAATTATTTCTATATTTTATGTAAAACGACCGATTGTATAATTTTTTTTTTCTATGTATTCTTTCATTTAATTTTTTATATTTAGTCATGTTTTACATTTTGACTGTGATAAATCTGATGATGAATTTTTAATTCGAAACCGGTCGTATAACACACTTATCACAATACTCCAGGTGACGCATTGATTAGTTAATTAATTTTAATTTTTGCATGTATATTTTTATTATTTATATATTTATTTATTTTATTTTTTAACCATTTTATTAAATTTTGTTTTTATTTTATTATTTTATTATGAAAAATACATAACGGATGGTGAACTGAAGCACGACACGATTGTTATACATGCAGTCTGCAAGCAAAACTATTTGGTTGAAATAACTGTTGTGTTTCAGTGATGGGGGCTTTAATTTTATATTTATAGAGAATACTGCACAAGAATTTAGATGAAACGAAAGAATATTATAATTTATATATTATACATATTAACGGCAAACCGGACATTATAATATATTTGTCTAGTTCGCCGTTTGCGATATTTCTCGTCTACGAAGATATTAAAAATTATCGGAAAACTTACCGGTACGGTGGACGAGAAAATAATTACAATGTAAAGCGCCAAACGAAATTTAGCCATGTTTATAGCGTTTCGACGACGACTCCTATAATAATAGCGTCGTTAGTTCAAATGCGATTTTTCTACTAATCTGGAGGGTTTTTGTGTGGGATATATACAGGTTTTTTTTTATTAACTTTTAGTATATTATTATACAGTTTTTCACTAAAATTGACTGAAAAAAAAAAGAAATGTTTCGACTGCGTTTAACACGTATTTTATTATCGTTTGAGTTGGGTGAGTGTTATTGGGAATTGCAATACATGTATAATAGTATCATAATATTCTAACCGTCTTTGATTTTTTGCAGACTGTCGATAAAAATATACATACAAAACTATGTGTCATGTCATGTCGTATTGACGGAATGTAAATACAGCTGAGCAAAAAAGTGTGTTTATCGATTATTTTTTTACCGGTTTTGAATACGATCCGTTGAATTAGCTCGTAGTAAATTATTTATAAGTTTATAATAAACATGTCGATTGTTTAAAAAAAAAAACAAAATTATATTTCTGTTTGGGAAATTGTGTCCGTCGTTTTCCGGTAGTATAATGTTATTGACAAGATGGGTTGTTGCTGTTATCGTGCAGACACAGTGTCAAAAATGATCTCTAATGATTCAACGTATGATGATACTTTAAACTCTGTAGTAAACTCTGTGAATCCTGCAACAAATATCAAAGTTACCTAAAATCTCATTGCTACATTGAAACTGTAAACTTATAAATTAAACCTATAAATTTAAAAAACCAACAAATATTTAAACAATTCAACTATAAAAATTAAGTTCGGGTTTAGGTTTGGTTTTTTAAAAATTTGAAAAAATAGTTTCGTTTCATAATTAACACAAAATTTCCGGTTCTATAATCGGTTATTTTCGGTCCAGTTACAGTCCCTGGTCGATGTACTTATTTCGATATTTTATATTCATGCATTTTTTGCATATCTTTAACCCGTTTTCAAAGAAAATCAATTGTCACCGAAGTGCCATATATGATATACATTACGGTGAAACACGGCGGATAAAAACCGTATTGAATGTCCGAAAACACGACATTGTTTAATATAATATGACATACTGACACATAACATAATATGTCAAAGTTTGATTTTAAACACGATGGGTCTGAAGGTTGTCATTCCGAATCGTGGTACGTGGGATTTTTCTTTGTATAAACCTAGGTATGTGTGTATTCGGGTAATTGTGTTGTTTAGCGTAAAATAAATTTAAAACAATTACTTTAATGGTTTTATCGATTAGTTTCAGTATTGACTAATTATGTGCATACGATTTTTGTCTTATGCATATCGTTTAACATCGTATGTTTTACGTATGTCTTATAACACCCATGAACTGAAGTGTATGCAATATCGGCAATTGAAATTAAACATTTTCTCTAGAATCACGATAAAAAATACGCAGTTACCTATATACACACTCAAAGAATACACACCTTAGACATGGCATAATAAGAATTTGCCCATGACAACCTGTTTAACTGAAAATATTTGTTTTTGCATCTATATATTGACAAGGTAATAATCGATAAATAAAAAAAAAAATTATTTCATCTTCGTAACGAAAGTACCCCCACCCGGTTTTTGTGGGTGATAGTGTAGCTATCGAAGAATGTAATAGATGTACCACATTAGAAATCTGCACGGGAGTATACTCAACAGCTTTCCAAAGTTTCATGGCGATCGGATAAACGGTTTAGGAAGACATATAAGAGACATACAGATAAATATTAATTTATATATATATAGAAACGACGCAAAAATTTACATGAAATGTCTACGAAAATATTAAAACTGCATTCCTGAATACTTACCGGTATAGCGGATAAGGAAACAACTGCAATATAAAGCACCAAATGAAAATCAGTATTATTGTTACATTGTCCCATAATTACAGCGTTTTGAAGACAGTGACTCCGAATATTATACACCGTTGTCAGTGTTTATATGCGAGTTTTCTACTCTGGAAGGTTTTTGTGTATGCGATTTATTTAGTTATCATTAAACTCACCGAAACAAAAATAATTGACTTGACTGAATGAGAAATATAAACATAATAACATAATAATAATAGTCTTTGGTTTTTGACTGGCTGTCGATAGAATTAATTATATTAAATAAAATTATATTGTGTACAATTTTATTTAAAGTTTTCACTAGTAAACTTTATCCGATAAAAGCATTTTTTCTGAAAGGCCAAGTTGTCTTGATTGTATTTTAAAAAGTCAATTATTGATTTTCGACGCCATTTTTTAAATAAAAGCACTTAAGTGAGTAAAAACATAGGAAAATGTAAAATTTCACGATTTCCTTATTTTATAAAAACATGCACGACGGTTTTTGCCAAAAAAAAAAAATTATTTAATTAAAAAATTACAAGATATTTTTTTTGTTGCTTTTTTGATTTACTTTCTTACGGTATCACTGCCAAAACTTTTGAGCCACTTTTGAGCTTTTAAGAATTTTTATTTTTGGAAGTTTTTTGCTGTAATTTGGTTTTAAATACACGTTAAGATTTGAAACTTAGTAATAATATTTATATTGGACCTTCCTAGACGGGGTAAAATTTCCAAAATCATCGAACTTTTTTTTAATAAGCGTTTTGAAATAGAATTTAAACGAAAATCGCAAAGAAAATTACTACAATTCAAATTATGTATTACGGAACTGCACTCGGAATCGTCTTTCGCCAAGCAATGGTTTATCGTTGCTTACAGATGTAAAAAAAATAATCTTATGTATTCTACCTTTGCAACTTCTTACCTACAACAGTGGCCGCTCCCATCATACATAAAATACGTGCTTAATTTTATTAGTAGATATTATAATAAAAAATAATATGTTTTTAATATTTTCATTATACTTAATTAAGAAGGTTTAATTTTGTTTTATTATACATTTTTATTATTTTAAAATGTTGTTTTCGTTGGTGGGGGTCCACAACTATGTATTGGCTCCTGGGCCCCTAAAGGTCTAAATTCGGGCTTGTACATATACAGACGAGAGTGGGTCTATTTCTTTTATTGTATACGGAGATAGTTTATTAGTTATGTTAGATATTTTCCTTAGAATCTGGGGAATAACATTGTTAATTTTGATCAACTCAGTGTCCTCGATATTTACTTCTTTCGAAATGGTGGAGAAACTAGTCCCGGATGTAGAGAAAAACGTTTCACCAGCATTATTATAACATTTTTAAATAATTTGGTTTATTTGGAAAAATATAATTCGCATACCATTCAGCGATAATAACGACATAATATTATAGTTTTATCTTATGGATTACCTACAGATGTACATTTTATGAATAATATTTGTATTACTATGGTATTTTTTAAGTTACTTTTTTCTTTCGTTTCAATATAAACTGTAAACATTACCGAGGCTCCTTTATCTTAATATTCGAAAAAACTATAACCAAAAATGTTTACGCTTAGCATCTAGTATGAGTATAAAATAATATTATATTATTCCTGTTTAAATATTGTTCAAAATAATTTGTTTACAAAGCTGAGTGTACATGAAAACGTAATAATTATAATAACGCTTTATTTTTTATATTTTACAGATAGCATAGCCAGGTTAGATAAGATGGTTAAAAAATTGTATATAAAAAAAAAAAAACAAGTATACAATTTAAACATCATAAGCATAACTTATGTTGGTATTATATTATAATATTATTTATCATATAAAAAAATATTAAAAATAGACAATAGTTGATAAATTATATGTACATTAAAAAAAAAAAAAACATATTATTTTAATAAAACTTAATTGCTGCAATGTTCTTCTTCCCACGGTTTGAAATCGATTTTATATTTTTCATCGCAGTCCCATTTCATAGAAGAATACCATCTAAAACAGTATGTTGTTTTCTTTATTAAATACTAATTCAAAATAATACGTCCAACATAAATATTATGTAATACAATAGCTTTGAAATACCAAAATTTTAACGTGAAAATATTTTTAACGGGTTAAAATATACAATTTAAGCAAAATGAGAATTTGTGCTAATGAAATATTCGTACAGACATTTACTTTCAGGGAATAAGGATTTTGTTATATCGAACCCACAGTCAACTCAATTACAGGCACATTTTTTTCAAATAAACAGTAAACAATATATTCATTATCCTAATAATTTCTGGACTAGATAAATATTTGGATGTCTAATGGGAATATCAACATTAAAAAATGTAATTGGTAAATATTATCAGTTACGTTTAAGTCTTAAAAATGTAGTTCAGCTAAATATATTTCAAGAAACTCCAATAACTAAACACATTTTATGTCCAACATTTTAATTAGTGTAAGTTTTTATTTTTGCAATAAAGTATTCAATTGCTTTGGCGACTAAATTTCAGCCTAAAATCAAGCGGATCTAAACTTAATTTTCAATATTTAATTTAAAGAATAGTTAATTTCAAGGCCAAGAGTTGAACTTAAAAATAGGGTTTGACACCACTGAATATTATAATCTTACCCATTATCGATTTTGGTGAAACTATTATTTTGCAAGTGATCTACGAGCGATGTAGCGCATATAACATGATCCAGACTAATCGATTTTATTACTTCGAGTTTATCTTAAAAAAATAAAAAAAAATGTATATAATTAATTGAAAACGAGTAATACATAATATTATATTTTTTTATTTATTATCATAGTTAATAATATTATTGTATTGCAGAAAGATCTACGATAAATAACCTTTGGAGAACTTTCCGGGGTGTTCTGCGTCGTTGTCGTAGAAAAATCGATCACCGGTTCGTGATCTACGGAAAAAGTCTCCTATGACACACCGAGAGGTTTTTCCGACCAAAGCGTCGTCCTCGGGCGTCTCTAATAGTGCACCCACCAAGAAGTCAATGTCGTTGACAGAGTCGTAAAGTTCTTCTAATTTATAAATGTCCTAGGAAAAAAAATAACTAGGTATCTCATATAATATGTGAATATGGTTATGAAAAAAACTGACGTCAGATTGTATGACGTCGGCCAAATCGTCGTATGAATAGGCGACGGACAGTCCGCACAGTTCTCTCATTTTGTTGTAAGGCGGTAGACCCGTGTCCCGTCCCCGTTGGATGTCGTACGACAGGAGATCCGTGCCAATCACCGAATTGTCCGGATGAAACATAAAATTAGAAATCTATGTAGGGAGACGTGATACAAATATGTTTTATAATTGATTATGAAATGTACGAGTAAACAATAATAATTACCAGATAATTGTATGAATGTTGACTGGAGCGGCCACCGGTGTACAGCATACCTCTAAGTAGATTATCGAAATTCGAGCTTTGTTCCTGTAGGAGATACGGCCGGTTCATCCAGTCCGTGACGTTTATCACCCGTACGGTAGTATAATTCGAATCGACCAGTCTAAAATGACAGATTTCATATTTCATGAGCGACAAAATCGACTTTATTAATTATGAGCAGTATTGTTGGTTTTTTGTTGGAACCCGTTTTATTTTTACGAGTTAGGTGGTTGGTCCAACGTCTAACTTCTATAAATGGACAGCCCAACGTGACTCAGAGACTTTAGGGTAGTCATACTCGTTATTCCGAAGAATATACCTACTGGTTTGGTTGGGTCACGTAATAAGGGTTAAAACAATTACAAATGATATACTATTTACCAAACTAGACACTTTGGGAGAAGAAATTGGTGGAAAGATGGAAGTAGAGATCGAAAAAAGTAAAAGACTAACTAAGCCAATTAGACATAGACAATTTTAACGAAGTAGCTCAGGATAGAGACAGATGGAGAAGTATTTGTTGTACAGCAATAAGCCTCTAAAAAACTGAAAAGAGAAAAAGATAGTGATTTATTTTGCCCTTTTCTGAGTACACGATCATACGATATACAGAGTGGTTTATTTAAGTTGGAACATTCGATATCTCGGAAAGTATATACCTTTTTATATTTTTTTTTTTTTTATTGAAACTAGTGAAAACTAGTAGAGTATTATTTTTTGGATGGTTAAAATTTAAAAGTGGAATATCTCATCAACAGACTGACGGAAACCAAAAATGTCAACACCAACAATTATTTTAACTAATACTCCATATATATTTACATAATTTTGAAAACCAAAAGTAGCTAGTCGTCTCACCTCCAAAAATTTGGGTGACAAAAATAATGTAAATTTTAGAGCAGCTATTGTTTTTTAAATTTTCAAAAAAAAAACAAAATGTAATTACTTTTCGAAATATTGAGTGTACCCACTTAAATAGATCATCCTGTAGTATATATTATAATATTATCACGATTTTATAGATCTCACCTTTGTTGGGCTGGTACGATATTGTGGAGCACGCGAAAAGCGCCGGCCGAAAACTCTTGTGACGTCGACGGGTTCACTGAAGGATCGTATTTACTGTCGACCAATATTATGTTTTCGGTGTAATTTTTGCCTGTACATAAAATCTTTTGAAATATTATCCAGTTAATTCGATGTTGACTTACATTAAAAATCTAACCTAAAATGATGGGTAAAAACTGCGTGTACGTAACGTGTTGGATGACCGCGCCGACGATTCTCCGGGATTCCTGGAACAACGTTTCGTCGGACAATGTGGAATTGGCGGATTTCAATTTGAACGCCACGTAATTGTGAAACCGCATGAACATGTTATGAAAAAGTGCCAATCCGAGATTCATATTTATCCGTGAATCTCCTACAGTATATAATAAACAAATATATACAATGACTTTTAAAATCGACCAAGCATGATGTATTATCGTGGTTTTTACCGGAATTGTAAAAATATTTATTGGCACCCGATGGTGACTCTTCGGAAGAATGCGGACAAAACTCTTGGCCGTCGTCCGCTGTAACTGATTTTAGAGTACCGTCGGTAAATGATCGCAGAGACGTCATGATGTAGTCATTGGAACCGTATATTTGGGACCCGTCGATAAAATGCGAAGCGTCGTCCATCTACGAAAATAACATAGTCAAGTTATCGATATGAATTGTTCATTTTCTTGAATGATATTATGTATAGCAGTCAGCAAGAAAAAAACGTAAATGTATTTCGTGTGAATACAAACTTACAAATGTCGACGGTTGCAAAGGACAACTGTAGTTATTAGATGTCATCGCCCGAGTAAATCGCATGCATGTTTTATTGTACTCGGAATATACGGGGTCATCCACCGGTATTTTTATCGTGGCTTCACATGATGGTAGATCCGGTCCATACAGACAACAATCTGAAATAAATCCAGTCAAACTGTGCCTGCGTCGTTCGATCATATTCGATAAAACGAATATTATTATTATTGTTAATATTGGTTATTCAGTAATACCTCTTCCGTCTGTATCGACCGCCAAATTAGAGACGTCGTGGGCGATAAACTGACCCCATTGCATTAGCAGCTGATTGTTTTTGTCGGGTATTTTTGATTGTTTGTTTAAGAACAACCGTATTTGGATTTCTCGAGCGCTCGGCAAAGGTTTGTTGTTTTCGGACGATACGCGTAATTTCGAGATTCCTTGAAAAAAAGTTCGATGAAAACTTTTTCAAATTTATTTGTATAGTGTAATTTCTGTAAACCTCTGTTTTTTTTTTTGTTGATAGACTAAACCGTTTATCACAATATAAAAAAAGCTTATCTTATAAAAATTAAAGATTAAAATAAAAAAAGCCATTATTACAGTTACAACATAATTTTAATCGGATTATCGTATTCTACTTTGATTATTCGTAGAAAGTACATTAAATTTTAACCTGTAATTAGATCTCAAGTCCATAAAGTTAGTAATCAAGTAGTACTGTAGCTAGACAAATGTTTGTTAAGGGGGGAGGGTTGCACTTAATTTTTTTTATCTAGTTTTTGTTAAGCTAGAATCCTTATCATTTGTTATTTTATGATTCCCTTATTCCCTTATCACTTATTATTTATACTCCCTTAGTTTTAAAACGTTAAGTTATAAAAAAGTTTTGAGCCTTGTGAGAGAATATATGAATCACTAATTGAAAAAAGAAGATATGTTCCTAAAACCAAATTTTATAGAAGGTAGATAAAACTGTCTATGCAAGATTTAAAAGGAGCTAGACGTAAATGAACAAATAGCGTTATTCACCTTTTCAAAAATTATTCATCTTAATATTTTCCTAAAATTAATATGAATGCATAATGAGACCCATTTTTAATTGTTGGATATGTTCCTTTTTTGCACTTAACCATTTTAAACACAGTGATGGTTTTAGAAGTAGGTTTTGTTTTTGCAATGAAAAATTTTTTTATTCTTTTAAGCAATTTGGAAATTAAATTATTAAGTTATTTATTTAATATTAAAATTTATTGTTTAAGTTACTAGTGAGTTGGTCACTCGTAAATTGTTCTTCAAAATCTGGAAACAGAATCTTGTGAAATGTAGGGCTTAAGACGTTTCAAATCATTTATTGTGGGAACATTGTGGGTGTATAACTGCATTTTGGATGCCTGTATAGTGTATATCCCTACAATTAATAGTACCAATACAATTATTTATGTTGATTTAGTTTGCAAAGAGATATATAATACTCATAACATTATTGTTAATATTTATTTTTTTAAATATAAATTATTGTTATAATTATATACATAATATTATTACCATTATTAATTTAAATATGAGATTATATTAAATATAAGAAGGCTGATTCTAGTGATGGGTGTGTCCCCAACTGCTTTAGAAGAGAAGGTAAAATATATGAGTAATTTAATTTCTGTTTGTATAGATGATTATGAACCCTCATAAACGAAAAAAAGATTTGAGCAAAGTATTATTAACGCATTTTCCCCTTGTGTCAAGGTAACCTAGAAATTAATACAAATTATACGAAAAATTACCAGTTTTTCTTATTTGTTAAGAAAAGTACAAGGAAAATCGAAAAATGATGTTATCAATGTACCAACTAGATCAACAATAAAAAAGTTTTTGATTCAAGCAATAATTCTAGTAGAAGAGTAGTTTACAAACAGAAAAAGGAATTGCATACATTATAGTAAAATATATATATAAAAACCAATATATTTCTTGTTACAACTAAGAACCTTAAAAGAGCTGATACTGGGTGTGAAGTAGACGGAGGGTTGTAGGTAAAGAATTCGGATGGTAGAATAAAGTTATTTAATTTATACCTGTACGAAATGATAAATCATTATTAAAAAAAAATTATTCTGAGCGAAGTTTAACTTAACATGTGTTTTAATATTCAGTTATTTTTATAATTTAACTATTTATTATTTAGTATTTAATTATTTATGAATTAACGAAGCATTTAGCACTAAATCCAAAATGCAACGAAAAAATTATCGCCTTTTTTTTATTAGGTCAAAATTCCTGGTAGAAAAGATTATTACAGATAGTAAAAAAAATAAAAATAACACACATCATTATAAAACAGTACATTTAGTTACATACAACTGTTTTAAACGTGTTTTGTTATTAACACAATTATTTGTTTTATTTTCAAAAAATTGTATAGAATGTTGGTCACACTATAACAATATAGACTAATAAAAGCAAATTGTGCATTTTATTTGCAAGTTATTCAACTCTGCAATGATAAAAAAAAACTGATACTGGGGATGGGTGTGCTATTGTTTTAGGTGGGAAGTTTGGAAGTTAGGATACATAAAGTTGTTTATATAAAGATTTATATCTCTAAGCGCTGATAAATAATTATTAACGAAAAACGATTTGGAGCGAAGTTCGGTTATACATGTTCTGAAAGGCCGCGATATTTACGGTTTTTATTTAAATTTAATATTTAAACTCTTATAAAAAAAATACTAAATTACACTAAAATTTGTTTTGACCACTAAGTATAATATAGTATAGAGTGAATTGATACACAGAAAAGTTTGTGACGACAGTAAAATAGGACTATAGTATATGTGTTCATACTGTGATAGTATTATGCCTACTACTACTCGTGAGATAGTAGCTATCAAACTATCATGTATGCATGATAGTGTGATAATAACATTTAGTAGCGTATCTGAAACTCATTTAAGGGAAAGGTTAACTGAAAAAAATATCGGTATTTCATTTGTTTAAAATATTCTATACATGTAGTTTACTTTTATTATGAAATGGTTTTACTATGAGATGTATGAATTTGTCTGTGTTTATGAACTACTTTTCTACCGGAAATCGTATTCTAATCAAGAAACAACAGGAGAGCTTTTTTGTAGAAGTTTGGATCTAGTTGATACTTTATATAGAGGTTTTATTTATTTTCTAAACAGTTTCACAGTAATTGGGAAAATCCAGAAAAAAACATAGGAAAAACGGGAAAGTTAATTTTTTTCTATTGTTGTAATTTTTTATTTAATAACGGCTTTTTCTAAACGAGTTAAAATTATTTTAAAAACATCCTGACGATCATTTACGTCATTAATCCATTATTATAGATCTCTCTCTCTCTCTCTCTCTCTCTATATATATATATATATACATATATATATATATTTATCATGATGGTTACTATTACGACAATATACTATCTATTTTCCTACTATCATCGTATAGACCAGTTTTATTATTATAGTATTATACATGTTATTACCGTCACTATAGTGCGCTTTGACAAGTCTGACAAATGGAGTGTTTGACGAACCCCAAATCGGATTGTTCAGATTGTTACAAGTCCCGTTAGCAGTTCTGTACTTGTTGCCAGAGTCGCAACGGACGATAGGTGCACAACGGACGAGATATTCGCTGGTTTCGAAACTAAAGTGACCGTCAACGATTGCAATCGGATGTAGTGACGACTGTTTGAAAAAAATTGACAAAATCGCATTAATTAGAGCCGCGACAGTAACATATCCAAATAGGTATAAAGAAAATAACTAGTATTTATTCCCGCCAGTTCTATAATATGCTTTACGATACGATCGAACTGTGAAATAATATTTACTCAAAACCAGTACTACCAGATCTAGAGATAAACACAATATTACAATCAAAATAAATACGAAGCATATTCATTTTATATCGAGGAGGAGAACATTATACATATGCGACGAAGCGTTTTTATGAGTTTTTCAGAATTTGTCTTAATTTAATTTTTTTTAAGCATTTGAAAAACGTAGAATAAATTTAAAGTTAAAAACATATATTTCGCAAACAACTTTACCAATGAAAAAAAAAGTTTCAAATATTTCTAAAATGTAGATTATATTATATAGACCTATGTTAAATATAATCGCGTAAAACTCGTTTTTAGTCTCATTTTATCCGTGAGTTTTGTGTTATCTTCATTGTAGTAACTCATATAATTAAAAAAAAAAAGCCAAACTGGTTTTTGATTTTTTTTTTATATTTATTATATTACTGCATGATGTATCGCAATGCTGGTATAGTGATTAAAAAATATAATCCAAAATTATACCTGTTTAAAATAATATAATGGTAAATGGATTGAAATCGGTGATTTTCTACCTTTGTCTCACAAATGCGCAATGTGTTGGAAAATATTTGATCAAAAATTGAAACATGACAATTGTTCATTTATACACTATTTTTTGTAAAATTGTTTTAGTATTTACAAGAATAAAATCAAAAAGCGAGAAAGTCGATCTCAAGTATTAGAATTGACGATATATATTGAAATTTATATTCAGAATTTTCATTGCTTCACTATAAGATCGATCTTTTTACCCAAGTCAGAAGAGAACTACGCCAAATTAAAAAAAAATCACTGCTTTCAATCCCCTTTAATGCTTTATATCTCCAGGACCGTAGCAACCAAATATTGCGCCTGATGTGAAACTTCAAAATGTGCCCTTACGATTTATAAATTATAATTTTAGCTTAAAGCTAAAAATGTTCAAAATAAGTGCTTTTTTTTGTTACATAATAATTTTGTAAACGCTTCTTTAAATTAATACTTTTTAAAATATAAATACATAATACATAAGCTACTAGTATTAATCATAAGTAACATAATCGTATTTATTATGTTAATATGCACATGACATTAATCACATTTAGATTCCAATTTGTCTAGCTTTTTCTCGGCGAAGTCTTCAATGAATTTGTTCTTATCTAATGTATTAATCAATGTAATATGTTCAATGGACAAAAATAGCTAAATCATAGTTAAAATATAATAATTATTCTAAACATTTACATCACACGTACAAGCGCGAATGTGCGGGTATAATTAATTCCATAATTTAATTTATGAATGAATAATTTTTTTTTACAAACACGTAAAATGTTAATATTGTAAATAGAATGCATTTTTATTATTACCAGAAATCCCATTTTATCATTTAACGATTCAATAATATTAATATATTAAACACATAATTTATTATTACACGAATAATAAACTTACAATAATTATACTATTAATTTATAAATCCAATAATATATAGTTCATACATATAAGTACATAAGACTGTATGGGTCCAACTACTACGTATTCAGCTAAGTTCAGGAGCCAGGAGGTCACGACAGATCGACGGTCAAAACACAAATAAAATATAGCAGTTAATCAATTTTTAACGTATTACCCGGTAAACACGACATGTGTATAGTGTATACATAAAAATATTCATGTATAATATACAATAAATTCGGATAATTTTGATGTAAAAAAAAACGGAATTGATATTCGTAATATTATATGTAATCGTTGTTATCTATTGTTTAATTTCAAGTAGCCTATATTATATACGTATATACATATTTATATGACTAGATTTATATTACAATATATATGTATAAGTGCATTGTTTACCGTTCCTAAGGTAAAATCAGTGCTCAATTATTTTATGGTTCAACTCTCCAGGTTTATTACCTGTACGGGTTGATCGCCGTCATTTGATCCAAGATCCGACCAAAGATCAACGGCGGATATCGCGAACGTGAAAATCAGTAATGTAAAAGCCAGGAAAAGAATCAAAATCCGACCTTGGTACGCGTCGTACACCGATTTCGAATGCCCGTCGTTGTTTTTGTTTAAAGAGAGGAGAACCCTAAAAAAAAAAAAAAAAAATAAATAAAAAAAATACCAATACATCTGTTTATATTTTGTAGATAAGTGCGCTTATCGCTAATCGTTGAAAAACAAAAACTCTTGTATACTTACGTCGATTCGTCGGTTTTGTTCCACGTTTCCAACGGAATATCGTTCACCATTACGAATTATTGTTGTTGTTACGTAACCATAACCATCCGAACAGCGATGTGTTAATTAACCGCGATGTTGCGTTTTCGGTTGCACTACACAATAATAAATAGCCGTGTGTTTTACAGCCTTATAATGGCGGTCCGGACGCAAAACGATGACCGAGCACCTGAGGTCGCCGGCAAACACTGATCGACTGATTAACTACAATATTCTTATTAAGCTCATAATCGCGGTATAATCGAGTATTGATTTTTAATTTTTTTATAGCCGTATATCGATAGATATTTTCGGTTATCGATATATTTCTATTAAAAATATTATATAATATAATATACATTAACGGTTATAATTATTATGTAATATACACATGCACATCGACATCATATTATAAATGCATACAGTGGTGTATTTACGGGGGGAGGGGTGAAAAGATTAGAGGTATACATCTCCTCACTTGATCTTTTTTGTATCTGTTATTAGTTATTACCTGCTACCTATTTTTAAATCCAAATTTCATTAATTTTCAGTCAGAAAAACACAAATTTTTGTGTGTCGGTACCTATATTAAAGTTAACATTTAAAAAAAAAAACCCCTGAAGATATACATTTAAGATTCCGAGTGAATCGTGGAATGTATATTTGTTTATATGAATATTAATGTGACGTTATTTTTTTAATATATCTATCATTTTAGATTCGGAGCGTAGCGATAGGGATCTATTGCTATTACTGTGGCCTCACAAAATATCTTTTAAATATCTTTTTTTAAATTTCAATATCCGTACAACTTAAACAGGTACGTCTTAGAGATGTTTATTTCTAACATACCAAGCTCCGAAAAATATAAAAGTGTTTATAAAATAACATTAAATTCGTTTTTAGTACTTCGTAACGTTTAGGGTTTGCCGAAACTTAATTTTTGTCGTAATAACTCTGTCCATATTTTAGTGACTTTTATAACTTCTAAATAAAATGAGATGTCTACTCGAAATGCACTCATCCTAAAAGTAGTTTATTATACTGCAAAAGGACACAAATCATTAGTGGCTCAATGAATGAATTTACGGAAAAACATACCTACGAAAATGTAAATACGAGTATATTATTGTTTCGTTAGGTTGATAATAATCACAAGTTTTGATAATTTCAGATCCCGATTAAAATGGCTTACTATATAATATTACACTGCTCAAAATTGTGCAATAAATATGTCATCAACATATTAATGTTTTTGCGTGCGAAACATCACAAATGCGTTACAAGTTACCGGTCACAAATTAATAGTGAATTATTTTGACAGGTTATAAATCCATAGCGAAGGGGGCAACAGAGATACTCATTTAAAACTTGTCCTATAACTAATTACTCCCGTTCAACGAAACTATTAAAAAGGTTTTAATACATTTTCTACTTAGTTTTATATATAAAATAAAAATAAAATTGAACAAAACTAAAATAGTGAAATTTAAAATTACACAATGCCTACTATTAAATTTAATATATTATTTGATAACATACTCGTTTCCAAATGTTTTTAAGGCGGTTCTTAGTGGTTATTGTTTAAAGGACAACATAAATGTTGTCCTTTATTAGCAATTTATAATCTCGCTACATTACTCTTTGTGTTAGTTGTAAATGATCATTAGTGTGAGTGCGGTTTAACGCGTGTACCGCCACCCGTCTAGTCATCGACATAACAGGCGTATTAATAATATTCTGGAGGCGATGAATAATAATTACTGATTGTTAGTCCTGGGTCGTCTCCGTCTATCCGATATGGTGACAAAATTCTGTGGTCGATTCGGAAACAGTGTGAAATGAAACGAATTTTAATATTTTGTAGACGCTTCCAAAGGGGGAAATAATCACCACGGTTACCATCAACGAATTTGTGAACATTCTCAGACGCGTAAAAGAGGACACATCTTGTCCTATAAATTGTCGTGTCTATTCAAACCGAGCGCGTTCTTTTTGGCTCGTATTTGTATATCTATATGACGTATTATACGCAGTGTGATGCGGGCGCGCGAAGAAGTGTTTATTCCGAAACGCACATACCATCAATCTCCTTCAGCAATGACCCGAAACAATTATTTAATTTTTGTTTTAATTGGTCGGCTACCGCGCGCGCGGGTTTGCGGTTATATCCGTGGCGAGAGGAAAACGGAATAATATATCGTGCAGTGCGTATGTGTGTGCGTGTGTTTGTATGTGTGTGTGTTTGTTACCAAAGGGATACCCTTACCCCGGTGCGGGGTCCCGTGTCCCGGGTGTTTCAGGTTGACAGGGCGCACTTGATCGATGACCATAACTCCGCGTCCTACAGAACTGCTGCTGCGCCCTCTCCTACCTACATATACATATATATATATATATATATGTATGTAATATATTATATCGTGTGAGCTTCTCCCTCCCCAATCCACCTCCCTTGTCTATACGCCCACGGACCCATTCCCTCCATACACACTCCACCCCGCAGGATCTCTTCATCGACCCACAGCTCCCACCCGTCTCTTCGTTGTCGTCATCGTTGTCGTCGTCGCAGCTTCCGGTCCCATATAGACCACTTCGGTCCTCGGATCCGAAACGATATTATATAATAATAATAATAATGATAGCATGTGCCGGTGATAGGTGCTATGCCCGTCGACGTTTTCGTGCGCGTTATATAGCCTCCGGGGAGAGGGAGGGGACTCTACGCACACGCACACGAGAATACTATATATTATATACAAGTATACCTACCACTGGTATTTCACATTTATGTAACGACATTACCGCAATAATTTCGTATATTGTTATTATTATTATACAGTGCGGTCATTCGATCGATTCCCTAGAGACCGCAGAGACGAAATAAAATAGCCTTCTAAGTTTTCGAAACCGCGCGGTGTTTGTTTCTCTGTCCGTGTGTCGTGTTCCGAACACGTACAACTGCACCCGTTTAACGCCACCGCCGCGTATCTGCCCATATAATATATATTATTGTCACTTTCTAGGTAGATTCAAATCAACATCCTCAACATTGTAACCACAGCAGTCAAAGGTATATAATATTTAAGATCCCGAAAATATTCGATAATTTAAACGATAAAAAGATGAAACGATTAGTTGTTTACGTACACCGATACACACACATAAAGCGCCAAGCATATTTTGTATACAGTACAGGTCCGTTTCAATGAACCTCTCCCCTCTCCCTCCTTACTTACAAAATGTGTATTTTTTGACGAAATCTAATATCCGTATAAACCGACGTTTAATTGTTTTACCATATTTTCTAATGTCCATAAAATATTATGGTGTTAATTTTAAACAGAAAAAACATGACATTTTTCTGAAAAAAAAAAAAAATGATAATAAAACACTAGAACACTAAATTATTATATATAAATACAAATCATTATGATATAATATTAATCATTTTGGATATTAGTGATGTATTTTAAATAATTTCAGCTTTTTCGCATTCATAATGTATTACAGCAGCATACCGTTAACGTATTTATAAAAGTAATACGAGATTGTTCAAGAGATCTTAAATTAAGTTAGGGCTAAGTTAGTTAAGCCTTGTTTTGATTACGAACGCTACACGAATAATTTTCATTTAATCTAATCTAACCTACCCCCTAATAGTATGGTATTGTGTCTTTTAGTCGGAAAAAGATAAACATATACATTTTTCCCTCTTCTTTTATTATTTATTAAGTATCATACGAAACAACTTCATAAATAAAATGAGTGTAAATATAAAAGTCATCATAAATAGCAATAATTCATACACAAATATAAATGTATGTGCAATACTATATTATGCGTGTATTTTCGTATTCGCGTAAGTATATCGATATAAATAAGTGTATATAGTGTATAAGTAGAACAAATAAAAAATACGATTTTACATAATAGATAATAATATACATTATTATGTATTATACTTAAAGAAATTGATGGACGTAAAAGATTGTTAATATTAATTAAATAAAGAAAATGGAGACTAACTGGATACACTTTAGGACATGAGCAGGAACTGCACCACAGAATCTTAAAAGGAAAAATTGAAGGCAAAAGAGGCAGAGGACGTCCTAGAGTAACAATAATCAATAAAGTTAAAATATAACGAATAATGATATCAATTGATATTACCAATAGGGTTAAGCTGATTTGTGTATGTTTTCAACATTGTAAAAAAAAGGTTTACCAATTTAATACCTCTACCGAGTCTTCAGATGATACCAGGAGGATGATATTTTGTGTGTAAATGGAATAAAGCGTTAATACGAGGATGCGCCTTTTGAGAATTTTGACTTCCAATCCCCTCATTTGCATAATCAAATTTCACATTTTTTTTATAAATAGTTTATATTTCTATACCTCCTAATAAAAAAAATATAAAAATCACGCTTTGCTATTCGTATGCCACTAGTGCGATTCTATTGTGTCAATTAAAATTATATATAATAACTGGACTTTAATATCCATTTATTATAAATAAATTCAAACAAACATGATGCAACGAGAATTATGGCTGTAGGTGGTGGTGTTTTTGATGACTGCCGTAATATATAGGCACACGACGAACGTTTGAAATAATATAATTGCCGTTCGGAATTTAAATAAAATATGTTATTTCCGCACGTGCTCCACAAAGTCGAAAAATCATTAATCTTGATTTTCGGTGAGATGCGTGTTATTCTTTTCATTTTTGACCGGTTCGACGATATTATTATTGATAGTGTTATCCGGATAAAAATACGTGCGGTGGTGCGCGTGTAAAATAATATAATACGATATTTTTGTAGAACGATGGTTACAGGTAACTACTATATACATAAGAATGTCGATCACACACCCACTCGTGAGACCACTGCTTCAGTATAAGGCCTCGGGGACGGCGTGTCAAAATACACGCATCGGGACGTCGTGTATATTTTGAAGGAGTTTCGCGACCGGGTATTAGCCGTATTATTATGATAGTCCGCGAGCAGAGGTGACTTTTTTTCCACTCTTCTCTTCTCTATCACTAAACACTATAATATGATCGTCTCCCGGCGCGCAAGAGTGCGGTGGGCCGCGTGTTTGCGTAAAAACAAGACTCCCCGGACGTCCCGCTGCGAAACGTCACGCGTCTCGGATGTCAGGTCCGTCCGGTCTAATAGACGTTATACATATATATAAAAAAAAAAACATTTATGTGTGTATACATATATACAGATATCTTTATACATATAATACTACTACTACACATACACACACACACACACACGCACAGACATATACAAACGTACACACACGCGCGCGCGTGCGCGACCGGCTATTATAATATTATAATACGCGCTGTCAAAAGTCTCACCCGGTATATGATATGTGCCGTCTAACAGGAGAGAGACACCTATTTATATATTATTATTCAATTATTATTGTTATTGTATTATATATATGTATGTGTGTGTGTATAAATATCGCAGTTTTTACTCCTCTTCTTTAAAACGATCCCGTCCGCCCATAGCATCGTATTATATTAAGGCGTTTTATTATATGCCCGATAAAATATTTACGTTACATTGACGGGTCTTTTTGTACCCTCGCGTCCTCCTACACGCCAGTGTGATAAAAATACGCGTCGTCAAAAATGGATAGTATGGGATTGCACAATATGCAGTATGCAGTATAATAGGTACCTATTTTCAGTCTCCTGTAATGGACATGTCCGGAGATCACACACGGTTTTTTTCTTTTATTTTTACTGCGAAACGGCTCCAGTTATGTAGGATTTTGTTGAGGAAGGAAGGGGGTACGTAATTTATTGGAAAATTTATTATGTTCTACCCGTATTTTTTCGGCAAAATATTTTGTAGGAACCGTTTTTTATTTTAACGTACTTTGCCAGAACCGTATTATGTCGGAAAGTACTTTGTCGGAATCGTATTTTATCGGAACTTTTCCGAAAAAATACTGTTCCGATGAATTATTTTTCCGAAAAAAAACTTTCCAACGATTTATTTTTCCGACAAAACGCCTTTCCAAAAAACCCATTTCCTACAAAATACAGTTCTGACAAAATACTTTCCAATAAATTATAGCCCTTAGAGGGATGTATTCAATTTGAAAATTATATAATACAATGGATTCCGCTTAATGTGGCCACCGGTTAATGTGGGCAGCCCCCTAATATGGGCATAATAGTCTGGTCCCGATTCTAATCATTTCGGTTAAAATGGGAAACCGTTTAATGTAGGCAAATATAACTGGTCCCAACGTGCCCACATTAAGCGGAATCCACTGTATTGTATTACCACGTGTAGACCATATAAAAAAAAGTCAGCTTATAATTTATATATTTTTATAAGTATAATTTACCATCGCTTTAGAATAATTTGATTTATCGTAGTTTCACGAGTTTGGTCGCTGAATATTTGGACATTTTTTATCCGTTTACACGTACACGTTTTCCTTAAATCGCTTTAATAAAATATTCCATTATTATTATAGTCTATACGCATTAGTATTTAGTGTTTGTATCTAGGTCGAAGTATATCCACGATTCTGCTATCGGAAGAACAGTTGATTATTACTATTAGGTTAGACTTAGGTAGGTAGGTACCGATTACTTATACTTGGTCGATTGACGACTATCTATACTTCAGTAGGGTGGTCCAATCTTATTGAGGCCAAAAATTAATTTTAGAAATTTAATTACAACATATTCTTATTTTTCATGAATTTTAGACACAGGTATAATGTGTATAAAAAAAAGTTTTCAGGGCATTAGCTATCTTTTTTGTATCGGTTTTACAGTGTTGTTTATTGTTATTATTATTTTTTGTCTATAGACAACTTTTTTACCAGCAATTTTGCTCCGATTTTCAATGATAGCATTTTTTCTGAAAGAAAATCCAACTCCTAATGTATCTCCTATTAATATGGTCATTTTTTGATTTTTCCCAATAAATGGGAAAAACGGGAAAATAGGTATAATATTAAACAAATATTATTAAAGAAAATATATAATGCATATTATGTAATTATTTTGCCATAATATATTATTGACAAAGCAACACTATCAACTTAACTCTGCTTAGAATCGTTTTTTCGTTAGCAATCGTTGATTACAGATATACATTAAATTGCTCATAACAGTAGCTGCATCCATCCCAATTATCCTTTATTTGATGATGATTATTATTATTATCGTTTACTTACTATTCAGATAATACTATATAATGGGATCAGAAAAACTATCGTGTGCTTAGGTACGTATTGATATAATCTTGGAGGGTCGCAACAATAATTATTAAATTGTGACGTAATATTATAGCTCACCCCTCTGCATTGCACAGTATCCGCTCATCATATGATTTCGGTAAATATTTACTCTTACGCGGAGCTCGCAGCTGCTGTTGAGTCAACTTTCACGTAATTTAAGCCACGTAAAACTATATATTTTTATTTGTCTTCATATAGACGAATTCAATGGACTCCTCGAATATTCAAGATTTGCGTTTGTATCTGGGTCCTGGTCACTTGGTGTCCATGCGTAATATTTTTCATTTATATGAATTTAACCTCGTATTTATACGATAAAAAAAAACTGAAAAACAAAAAAACTTCTAAATATGTCAGAATAAAACCATTAACTGGACAATACGTTTTTTTTAAATTTTTTTAATTCTGAACACAGTGAGGAATGTATTGGTTTAACAACGAGTTATTTTTTCTTTTCAGAAATATTACTTCTACATTCAAAGTGTAGCATCTTTTCTGGAAAATTATATCAAATACTAGTGCATCGGGAGATCGTTTTTTTTTTGGTTTTTCTCTTAGTCTTTTTAATAATCATGAAAAAAGTAGAAAAATTAAAGAGAAAAGAGAAAACTTACAGCAATAACGCTACAATTATTTTAGATTATGTTTTTTTGTTGTAATTCAGTTAAACATAATAGTAAAGAACAGATTTTATATTAGTCTTTTAATGACGTGGTCAAATTTTAAAAACATTCAGATTTTTGAGTTATTTATAGGTATTTAATATTTTAGTTTTTTTTTTTTTGATTTTCATTGATCAGTTATGTTTGACAATTTTACACGAAGTCCATCATAAGTTGTACTAAGTGATAACAAAAAAAAAAAACTGTAAATAAAATATTAAAATAGTAATAGGAAAAAAAGAGTTAATACTGGGGATGAGCGAGCCACTGTTGTAGGTGGGAAGTTAGGAAGGTAGGATATATGTAGTTATTTAATTTATATCTGTAAGCAGCGATAGACCATTGCTAATGAAAAACGATTCGCTGAAGCTCGTTATTATACATTTTTGAAAGACCTCAATATTTACGATTTTCTTCAAAAATTGATATTAAAACTCTTATAAAAAAAAATCACTTTATAAGTACATTATACTATTTTTATAAACTAAATTAGTTGTCCAATATCCAACAGCCTTCCCAAATTTTCACCTATAACATTATATGGCTTAACTATATTACCTTTTGTGCATTTTTGTTTTAACAAAAGAAAGTAAATACTTGCACATGGCAAACTTATCATGCACATTCTTCGGAACACTGAATCACGTACGCTCGCGACATATACTATAATATATTATAATATTATTATGACAAATACCGTGTCAGATACTAATCTGGCTGAATCCAACGGCGCAGAGCACTGCAGAATTCTTCATAAAAAGAATGTGTTTTAAAGCGGGGGATTCGTCCCAAGGGATGTGTATATAGGTACATACCTCAGTACCGTACATTAGTATGTATACCTACCCTTCACAAAACGATCTGCAAAACTGCCGGACAAGACCGTGTCGAAATGCATATGCATATACTTATACTTATACCTATATTATTCGAATTGTCGAGTTGTGCGCGCGCGTTTCGGTAAATCCCATGGGCCCCAATAAAATTCGACGGTCACGGTAAACGGCACGGCCGTGGCTGCACCCCACGACGACGGGCGAAAATCATTTTTATACCGCACAATATCGGTAGTTTATAATTTGTATACGTTGCGACGCAGAAATCCTATATATTAAACATATAGACTTTTAAAAATATAGTTATTATAATAATAATATGTACCTATTATTTTTATACATATATATTATAAATTATAATATGTCTCGACGAATAAATATATTACATATTATATACTTATACTTACTTTCTATTTGAAGCAATGAAAATGCATTTGTTTGGAAGTCATTTTCGGGTTACAGAAGTAAAACAGTTAATGTAATGAAAATATCTGTTTTACATACTATATGGTATAATATAATTATATTACTATATTAAATAGGCCTTTAGTTTTTGTGTTTATATCCGTACAAATATAGATATACCAGTATATATCAGTGGAATAACGAAAAACGCTAGAAGCATTCGAAATGTTGGGTTATAGGAGAATGTTGAAGATACGCTGGATGGACAGAATAATCAATAAAGAAGTACTTGAAAGAATATCAGAAGGAAAGCTATTGTGGAAAAGTATATTAAGAAATCGGAATGAATGAATAGGCTATATGATACGAAATGAGAGATTATTAAAGTTAATACAATTATAGAAGGAAACTTGGGAGGGAAAAATCATAGAGGAAGGTTAAGACTGCATGGAATACATCAAACAATTCATAAAGGACCAATGATGCGATTCATGAATACAGATTAAAAGGAAAGCGGATAATAGTGGAAGATGGCTACAAACCAATATATGGATTGAAACTATAGAGGGAGAGAGAGAGAGAGGAAGAGATAGATACGCAGCAATCATAAAAATAGTGCACTGAGATGTGAGAGGACGTAATACATGTATTTGCTATCTCTGTCTTACAAATGCACGTAAATAAAGTAAAAACAAAATTATTAAAATGGTTAATACTCGTAAATAAATATATAAATAAAAAAATTATGTATACAAAAATAAAATAAATAAATGAATGAATGCGTCGTTTGGAGTATCATGTTAAGTGTATTATAATGCCGATTTCGAATTAAAAATTCATCATCAGGTATAATCACAGTCAAAATGTAAAAAAATTGTACATTACTACATTTTTTTCATTCATCTACTGACTGCATGTTCTTGGAATCTACGTGAAGCAGTGGTGAGAGGGTAAAGGATACGTGAAACAAAATAGATTGGTAAATGCTGCCTTAGAATATGTAGGATTTCTGCTGGGTAGTACTTTATTTGAAACGTTTATCGACATTTAATTTTACTCAAACTACATATATAGAGGCGGATATATTATAGTATTATTGAGAACGGCGGAGTGAAATTTATTTGGCATCATGGTACAATATGGTCTTCAGAGCCGTAAGCAAAAAGATTATATATTAAACAGTCTACCGAATTAAACACGCGGTAAATTCGATTTGGTTCGACTAAAGAGACATACTCTAGTACTGTAGTTTTATATGATAAACAGGATATTATGCAGCTTTGATTGAACTATTTCCAAAAATGCGCGTTACGGAGTTTATATAGATACAAGAGTACGCGTGTAAATATAATAGCTGCAAGTTTTATAAATGGTTATATATACAAATATTATTGACGCCAAAGGGACGTGAAATATATTATATTGACTGTACGATTTACCGCGCGGTTTAAAGACAGGAGGCCAATTTGTCACGACGAAATGTGGGCTTATTGTATACATTAATTTATGACTTCGGGCCCGTCGTCGTCGGACCCCTTCGGTGCCGAATAACCGCTCTTAATTAAACCCCGTCCCGTCTATCATATATATAGCTTCAGGCTTTTGACGATGACTCTCCTATATATTATAAACTGCAGGGGTCGCGAGTTTAATTACTATGTATAGTATAACGCTACTATAGACGCGATAAACGGAAACACGATCCAGTGACATAGTCATTTTCCTATAATCCTCCGGCACACGCACTGTTACTTAACGCGTTCAATAAACGCGACTGAAACTGCAATTATTTTACTATTTGCACAACTATATAAATACACGAGTTTCAACATTTTAAAAACTTTTTTAAGGTTCGTTCTCATATAACATGGTATAATAAATACGCGAAGGCTGCAGTAATGCTGATAGCGTCATCAGACAATTGTATAATATCGGAAGGACCGTCTCGTATAGTAAAGTTATAATACACGGCGGTTATCTGTGGACACCCAATAAAAAGACTCCGGATAGCTATAAGACGGCTGTTATACTGTAATTTGTAAGTCTTGCTCTGTTGATACTATATTAGTTAAGTTAATATATACTGTTCGTTACCAATTGAATGATTATTTTTACGATTCTGTTATCTGTATGACACTGGGTACGATAAACATATCAATAGGGCTTAGATGTCCTACCCGGTTAGTAGATATCTCAAGTCTAGTTAGACTTAGTTTGTAAAGAATAAACTAATAACATGATCCAAGTATAATATTAATTGATATTAAAAAATAAATTTTTTTTAATATACTATTTATTATTATATTATATTATAATATTATGAAATAGTTAACAATTTATGCTACAAATGAAGAATATTTTATAAATTAAAATAATATAGTTGTTAGTTAGTAAAAATAAAATTAATTTACACCGCCGAGTTATTACTTGATTAATAATAATAATTTATGTTAAATACGAATATTTATTACATATTATACTAGTACCTCATATATTTAACATATTTATTCATATGGTCAGGTATAATTATAAAATATGTTACTAGCTGTCTCGTCTGGCGTTGGCCGTGCCAAATAAATGTGTATATAAAAACGATTTGCCTCTAAATGTCTTGTTTCAATCTCCGTCACTATTACTGCAGGTTGGGTCGTCTACCACTTCTACTGATCAGCCGATGTTTTCAATAGCTTAAAACTTTCTCCACGATATACTACGTATTATTAAAAAAAAAAAAATACATGACGATTGAATGAGTACAGTTTCGGAGATTACCCCGGAAATCAAAATTGCACTTTGTTTTATATGATATATATAAAAAAATTGGCCCTGGCAATGCCGGGTAGGATAGCTTATATATATATACATATGTATAATATACTAATATAATAATATAATAATGTGAATTTTTTAATATTTTTTTTTAATAATGATTCGTATAATTTTCTAATTTTGCTCACCGTTGCTTGTAACGCTTTTTTCTTCTGTGCTTCAGATGTAGATTGACTAATCGATTTCCGTTTGGGGAGCATAACTGTTTACAATGCAGTATTCGAAAAATCAAAGAAGATATATATATATATGTCTTATGTATGTTTTACGTATGTCTTATGTCACCTATATGAACTGAAGTGTAAACAATATTGATTTATTCTTCGGCAATTAAAATTAAACATTTTCTCTACAAATACGACAAAAAAATACGTAGTTACTTATAACACACTCACAGAATACATACCATAGACACAATAAGAAATTGCCCATAACAACTCAGTTAATAATATCTATTTTTACACCCGTTTATTACAAATAAGGTGACACATAAATAAAAACAAATTATTTCATCTTTGTACCTAAAGTACCTAAAACAAGTTTTTTTGCGGGCGATAGTGGAGCTATTGAAGGATTTTTATTGATGCACTATATCAGACATCTTTACGGAAGTATATTCAACAACTGCCCAAAGTTTCATGGCTATCGGATGAACAGTTTAGGAAGGCATAAGAAACATACAGACAAACATTAATTTATATATACATATATATATATATAGATAATTTAATCAATAAACATTATAAAAATGTTCTAAATTAATAACATCTATAAGGATATCTGGATATACATAGGTACGTATTGTAAATAAAAATTTTTTACAAAATGAATGTTGACAGAATTATTAGCATTTGAATAACAAGATAGTAAAGAGAGTTAAAACATTTTCTGTTCGAAACATGATATTGAAATTTATCCAACAAATCGTGGAATATAAATCCCCTGATTGCATAGGAAAATAATTTCTGGCACTATCACAAAAAAAAAAAAAAAACAAACGGGCATACTTTGTATAATGGATGGGCAATTGCTGTTGTAGGTGAGGAATTGGAAAGGTAGAGAAGAAATTTAATGTATGTATATGTGCGCAACGATTAACCTTTGCTAACGAAAAACGATTATGAGTGGAGTTCTGTTATACATGTTTTGAAAGGCCACGTAATATTTACGATTTGAAAATAATACATTTCGTCCCCTAAAGTATCACTCTAATCCATATTTTCAAAAAAGAATACTCACTTAAAATTCGGAGCAAAATGTTTAGAAAAAAAGTTGTTCAAAAGTAAAAAAAAAAAAAAAAGATTGTTGTAAAATCAATACATTCTTCGGCCCACTCAGAATCTAAAATAAATATTTGGATTAGGTATCGATAAATTTATATATTCGAAGAAATATATCAAAACCGGATTTAGAAAAAAATCAGGAGAGGAATGGAAGAACCTAACCTACCTGTGTTGACCCGACCTTGATTCTGCTCCATTATGGAAGTTATAGCGTGATGTTCACTGTGCGCACAAATTTAAATGAAAAACCACAACAGGTTTCGATAAAGTGTAGAGAAGATAACGGGAATATCTATAATCGAACTCAGTCAAATATCGACAGTATTGAATAATAAAAAAAAAAAAAAATGGGAAGACATTTTTTTTTCTCATATTTCACGCCCGAGATTTTTTTCACAAGGATTATTATTCCGATTATCATATGCCCATATAAACAATACATATAGCAACGGTATATTTAGGATTTTCAAAAGAGGGATACATTGAAGTTAAAAGCTATTTTACATTGTATAACGTGTGTAGCCAGGATAAATAAAAAGGATCCGTCTTTTATTTTTATATGTTTGTTATTTATAATTCAATATTCTGTCCTGAAATTATCATTGAAATCAAATCTCAAGATAAACCTGTATAGGTGAGTAATAATTAAAATATATTTATTATTTAATAATCTAACCTCCTATTTACACATTATGATTATAGGGGTGTGAATTAAGTTTCATTTAAGAAAAATAAATCCCTAGTTTTGCAGATTCTAAAATGTATACTTAAATGTTCACCAACTTTTTAATTTTTCTAACTCAAAAGTAAAGAAAGTCGAATTTAAAAATAGTGATACCTAGTCGTGAAAATAATACCTAGATGATAAAAAAGGTCAGAGGAGAGACATATCTCTGTAATCTCCCCCTTCCAAATAAGTCACTAAATATAACTTTATATTATGTTTAACAACCGAAAATGTTTCGTTCGCGCGTCTACAAATTGTTAAAAGGTTTTTTCCAAAAAATATGCATATAAAATATTATATTGTAATCGTGTACTCGCCTTTATAAAACACAATAGTTGTATAACCATTACACACTGCAGACTATACACGATTTTATATTGTATTATATACAAATCCGATTTTCCGTTTGGCGTAGGTATACCTGTGATATTATATAAAAACCGTTACGAACCGACTACGCGTATTATAATAATAATACCATAAAATGTGTTTCTTTTTATGTTTTTTTTTATATCCCCTCGTCAAAAAGTTTCTACACATACACACACATACACACTCACACTTGTGCTGCATTGACGACGGGCTCCGTTTTCAATAAAATGTATTATTATTTGATATAAAAGGTGTCGCCGGTGTGGGTGTTGTATGCATACGCCTCGCCGTCCTCGTAAAAGCCTATCGAAAAAAAATCAAAAATTCTACACAATGCCGCGGCTCTGAAATATAATAGTGACACGTTATACAGCGCGACGAAAACCGTCACCGGCGGCGCGACGACCGCTGGCGGACAAAAGACCCGGTGAAAAGTGGGTCATTGGCGGCGGCCGCGAATACATCACAATAACAATAACAACGACGACGACGACAATAGAACAATATTTTGTTGGTAGTGCGGTGTGTTGGGAGGGTTGTGGAGGGAGGGGTGCGTGACCGCTCATTGGTCCGGAAACGGCGGCCCGCGCACGATCGATCGCCCCGCGGCCATCCCCTCTGCGTCCCGGCCGGCTGTGATGCTGGGGCCCGTGGACCTAGCGAGGCGGACGGCCATTGGCCCGACGACCCGACGGGGTTGGCCGTCCCGCGGACGACGACTCCGCCTCCACGCGCCGGTTAAGTCGTATTGAGCTCGGCGCAGTTCTCGTCGCGGAGGAGAAGAAAGGTAACCGCGTTCGCCACGCGCAACCAGTAGTGGTTAGCGAGCGCGTGTATAGCGACATACAGTGCCCGCGTGTACCCATATCCAGTCGCAGCGACCGCGGTGTGTGTGTGTGTGTGTCAGTAACCGCTAAACCGCGACCGGTATACGATCGAGGTATAATATAAGTGTTCGAACGGTGTACATACATTTTAGCGCGCGTTTAATCGGGATGCGTTACGCCCGCGTGCGGACTATTTCGCGTTGAGCCGGTAAAGTTGTTTTGTTTTTCAGTTTTTCATCCGTATACATACTGCAAGTAGTTTTTTTTTCGTCCGATCGCATAAAGTTAAGAGTCAATAGCCGTCCGGTGGTAAACGCAGCACACGTAGCGGTGGTATGTACCGCCGCTATCGCCACTGCAGGACGACGAAGTGATGTTATCGATGAACAGGCCTATTATCTATCAAGTAATAATAGCAATAATATTTTAATTGATAATATATGTATAGGCAATCGAATCAATCAAATAATTATCTGATTTTAATCGATAGTGATACTTGATATAGGCCAAATCTATAGCTATAATATTATAGGCCTAAAAAGGGCAAACTTGTTTTTGGTGTAAACATGATAATGTATAGGGAAGTATAACATAAAATTTATATTTGCTTGTGTTACAGCGGCGTGTACCACTATACCACTAAAATTACGTGAAATATAATAAAAATCAATATCGAAATCAAAAATATTTATGTTATTTAAAATGACCAAACTGACTTAATCTCTTAATGTTATTGGTCAGCATATTATCGTAATTATTCCAGAAAGTGAATTCGACTCGTTTTAACCTTAAGTTCAAATATATATTATGAGTTTGTCGGAGAAGTTACATTCATAAAACATATTTTCTTATTTTCCAAAGAGTTCGTGATACAAATACGATATCCGTGACGTCTGGTTTTTATACACATAATATATATAATTAATATTTAATATAATATATACCTACACTATATAGGAAAATTTATTTCTATACGAAAAGCATAAACAAATTTATGGTTACAGGGGATAGGCCGGTTAGGGTTAATGTTAAAACATTATTATTATTCGGTTTTAAGAAGATAACGCGTGTTAACGCAATGAAATTTTAATCAGATTTTAATCATCACCATTTTGATCTTTTTCGTAATCGGTTTTATTACACGCAATAATACGTTGGGTTGACTATATACTTTTATTCTCGCCTTTCACATCTTCACATGTCGAAGTCTCCACGCTATCACTGTTTATTTGCATTTTTTTACTCTCTAAAATGAAAAAATAAAAACAAAATTATATTTAAACATTTTAGAAATCCAATTCTTTTTGAATTTAGTGGATATTTGATCGTAATTTGTACACTAATAATTTGTAATTTTAGAAAATAGAAAACTTATTGATTTTTGTAGTTTACCTATAATCACACGGCGTATTTTGTCCTGTTATGATGTTTGCAAACGACTAACTCTATAAAGTGCTTGTAATAATTAAATATGAATATTACCGAGAAATATTGTGGTTTGGATACGTTTATGTCACACGGCACGAAGTCAAACTATGTGAAAATTCCCTCGTGTAGACCCGTTTTAATAATTTTACTAATATATCGTTATTTATTTAAGAATATTATGTTTTAACGTAAAATAAATAAATAATCTTACATTCGTGTTTGCTTCGTATTGATAAGTATTATACCTACAATAAAACCTTTGCAATTTAATAATACGTTCAAAACCCCTCACGAGGAGAATCCAAACGGATACGGTACGTTTTTCTCGTCACTTGATAAATTCCCTTCGTCATTATTATAATATTTATATAATATAAGACAAACTGAGCACCCATCGGATTAATTTTGGGAAAGAAGACTCATTTAAAAATGGCAAAGTACGGTGGTGAATAAGTCCCGTAGGGAATATAAAATATGTCCATTAAACATTTTATATTATATCAAAAACCAAAATATAATACTATACGAGTACATACTTGTAGGGAGAAAAATTATTGCTATTATCATTATTATTTTGCAGCAGTGCCGCAGTGGTCAACCAAATCTGAGGGTGGTTATAGTAGGGGTATGCTACAATCTCTGAATTTTCGTTGGGGTACGTAATACCCCCAAACCTCTTCCCTTCAAATTCGAACACCAATAGATAAATTCAATATTAGTGTTATGCACACAAATTTTAAAATAAAGATCTGATACTGGAGATGGGTGTGCTACTGTTTTAGATAAGAATTTTCGAAAAGTTGTTCGAAAGTTGTTCGAAGTTGTTCAGAAAAAATAATCATACATCTTAGTAAAATCAATATTCGCTCCGCTCCGAATCTAAAAAAAAATATGTTCTTAAAGAGGCGGTTGAAAATCAAAAGTTGATATTTTTTAGGGTTAACGAAATAAGAGTAAAACGTTGAAAATATTGTATGTACTAAATATTATGATAGATATCATTAAAAGATTTTACTCGTAAATTAATAATGACTAATAAAACACTAAAATCCAAAATCATTTTCACTTAAAATTTGTATAGATAATAATAATAATCTCTGGATCATGATAAAAAAAAAAATCACCGTACGTTCAATGTACTCGTGATAATAAAATATAATAATAATTATTGACAAATTTAACCGTGCGTTAAAAATCCTTTATTGCTCTTTAGTCCGACTTTTCCTGGAATATGAATTCGTCCTTTGGTACCCACATTTGTATATAGATACCATAGCGATTAAAAGGGTTCAACGAAAATGTCTGTAATTTTCTGCTTACTTTTTAAAAGTTCCTTTTCCTCTATATGATTATGATGGGTTCATACCCATCTGCAAAGTTTTAAATTTACCTAGCCTTACTGTCCATAGGATATCTGCAAACTTATCATTTCTATCTAAACTTTTATCTAATTTAATCAACTGTCCTGCACTTCTTTCTCAAATAAATTTTAAAGTTTCATCTCGTAATACCAGATTTACTTGTCCCTTTGTAATTCCATTTTCCACTTAAAACTATATAATAAATTCTCCACTCTACCGTCTTATGCGTTTTGCTAATGAGGACCCCGCTTTTAACTATCGATAAATTTCAGCTGGGGTTTTTATTTATGTATTATCATATTTATATAAATCACATGATGTTTTTTGGGTCTCAGCCTGTACTTTTATGAAATAAAATAATTATATTCCCATTACTTTGTTATCGTAGTTGAATTTTTTCTCAATACATATATCATGAACTTCTGTTCTTTTTCACGCGTCATTAAACTTAATGAAAACTATAAATTATAAATATTATAGCTGAATTATCCAGTTATTGTCTGTGCTCAATCTTTTCTAAAACAGAAATCAACAAAATAAATTCAATTTAACGTGTTATCTCGTTCCACCATTACCCCAATCACAGTAAGTAAATTATTATAATTCGATAATTTGTCTTTTAACAAGGGTTATAGTTCCTTGTCTGTGACAACTAAATTAAATTCTATTTGTTTTTTTTTTATTCAATTCGTATCATCAATAAGTAACCCAGAAATCACAAAAAAAAAAAAAAATTAAATTTTTCATATTAAAATATCAAAAAGGGTGAGCCACCCCTTATAAATTAAATTTCGAGATAAAAGTAGACAGCGATTTCCCTCTCTTGGTTTGCATTTCAAGTGTGCAAAGTTCCGTCAAGATCAGAATAAAACAGTTAGTAGATTTATATGGCAGACAGATAGACGGACAGAATTTTAATTTTACATAAAATATTAAACATTATTTCTTTCGGTATACCTATTATCACAATATGTTTCATTAGAAAACACTTCTCGAGGTTTAATAAAAGCTAATGGTAATCAACTGTTAATATGATAGGTCTCGTTTATTAACTCGTTTGCAACGGAAGCTGCATCGACCATTCAGTATCGCAAAATAATTTTAGAAAATAAAACTATGTGTTGACCGCGTTATTATTCGATGTCCACCAATAATATTGCAGAATAGTCGTATTCAAACAGCTAGTTGATTTATTTCTGAGAATTCCCAAATCACTTGTGTAGAGTGTATTCGCCTATGTATAGGCTTTATTGCTATAAGATATCTATTATAGAAAATAGGGATGTGAAGCGTTCACGAGATCGGCCAGAACACATTACTAAATTTACTTCAGTTATTTTTTTTATGTACATTTTTTAATATTTTTGAATTCGAAAAGGTGGCATAGCCGATTTCATATTATATGCTTCACGCTGTAATCAAGTATGTTTTTTAATATTTTTCGTACTGCTTCACTTTATCAATCCAAGCACATATTTGGAATTTTACTTAGGAATTAAATGTAGGATAATTTATTTTTCTCTGAATAGTCTAATATCCTTCCATAATTAATTAATAAAGTATTATTTGCGAGAACAATTTTTCTACCAGTAATCTTGCTTTAGTTTTAATTAATGTGTCGGGAAAATCATTTTTTTGAATTTTGGTACTATTTTTAGTAATGGGGAAAACTGGAAACAAAAAAAAAAACAGGAAACCAGGAATATTTATGTTGTAATATAGTGAAAATAATCGTAGAGAACTGACATTTTCATCGAATACATGACTGCAAGTATTAGTATTTTCTATATGTCGTATATTTTTAAAAATATTCTCGCGTTATTTAAATCATTTATTTCAAATTTTAAAGTCTCTAAGCTTTTTCTGGTTCTTAATAATAAGTTACATTTAGTGAAAAAATTTAAGTTATGTCATATATTAGCACTTTATTGCTACATACTTATCCCGAACTTCGATCAGAATCGTTTTTCGTTTTGAACAGTACTTAAATAGACAAACTATGATGTGGGCATTGGGGGATAGGGGCAATTACTTATATCACCTGCCCTTCAAATACGTGTCTTCTTCGATCGGACATGCACTGAAAATTGTTTTAAATTGCTGTACTCGTATAATTACGTATATGATGCATTAGATAAAGAAAAGAAATATCTTTTCGAATCCTTTTAGTATTAATCAGGCCTTATAAATTCCTTGGTCCCAATTTAATAATTTAGTTTTGCGCCAAGCGAGTTTTCGCTTACTAGCAATGTACGTGGCCAAATGTAAGTAACATAATAAATAATTTACTCTGTGAAAAAAAAAACGAAAACTCCTATATTTTTTATAATGATAATATGCTTCTCCCTTTGAAACAAATCGAAAGTTCACTTCTTCCGACAGGCTTGTCTTACAACAAAACTTTTCTATTAAAAAAGTTTACCACTACGAAAAGTGTCGAAAAAACAATTTTTATTATTATTATTTTTATTATTTTTTTTTTTTGAAAGTCGAGATCAGAAACAGATAAAGTCTGACCGTGTAATAGTAATAGGCACTTTACGCGAAATTTGTCTCATCCGCGTGACAACGAAACAAATAAAAATCACACGCAGAATACACATCAATTTCAAAAAGAAAAAAAACGACATTGTGCGGTAATACGGTTACCAATATATAATGTATAGTTTACAACCGAATTCGTTTTGTGAAGCGTGAAAACTCTGACGTTTTTTTTTTTATCGGAGAATAATAGTATAGGGTGAATAATATATTAAGGGTAGACAAATTCGCGAAATAATCTGAAACTTATTTATTTTAGATACGGAGCGTATAGCTAGAGATCTATTGGTTTTATTACGATGCGTTTTTTTGTATTTTTTGTGTCTGTCAACAACTTTTCTGTCAAAAAAACTTGTTCCGAAGTATAGACCGTAGAATCTTTTCTGAAAGGTAATTTTGTCTAGTTGGTGCACTGAGGTGGTTATAATTACAGCACGCCAAGGCGTTACCGTGTTCTTTGTTTTTATTATGTTAACACGATGTTCTCCACCAGAAATATTGCTCTAATAGTTAAACGATAAAATATCTTTTTTTGTTACATTTTTAATCTAGTTGTTGAAAGGAAGAAAGTCGATATTTTGATTTTAGATTCTAAGTGTATCGAAGAATGCATTGGTTTTATTACGATGTTTAATTTTTTTAATTTTATTTTTTTATCCTATGTATAAAAATTCTACCAGAAATCTTCCTCAGATATATACGCGTGGCACCATAATCTGAAAGGGAATGTTTTCAAATGGTACTTTTGGGAGGCAATTTTTTGATTTTCCAAGCGGATTTCATAATATCTGGGGAAAACCAGGATAAAACGTAAGAAAAACGAGAAATTCACGAAAATAATGCTTATTTAATTATTTTATAAATAATTTATTATTTTTAAATTTTGTTATTCGTTGTAATTCAGTTAAACATATTTGTAGAAACTTGAAATTTGTACAGAAAACTTATATTTGGCTTTTCTAGACGCGGTAAAATTTCAAAATATTTGAGTAATTTTTAGGCTTTTTATAGGCATTTTAATGTTGAAAGTTTTGTACGTAATTTTTATTCGGTAGGTACTCTGTGGTAAAATTCTTAGATTTGAACAGAAATGCTTGAAAATGTATTAATAGGTTCATTAATTGTCTTAATTTGTAGTGAAAATAAAAAATTAATTTGATGTAGTATTTTTTTTTTTTATAAGAGAATTTTATTATCAAATTTCGTTTGAGTAAAACATTATGCGGAACAAATCTAATTTATCAATTTTTTTTTTTTTCAAACATATGTATATTGCCGATTTAAAAATGATGAAAGAGCCAGAATTAAGCGGGCTGATTAAGTTTCGAAATTATAGCTTTTTGAAGTTCTGATATTATGTGGATATTATATGTTATGTTAAATAATTCTATGTTATGAAAAAAATTGTTTGCATTTTTCCCCCTTTTATCTAAACAAGTAAAAACAAATCCATTTTGGGTGTATGTAGAGACCCAAGCTATCTCTCGCTCGGAATATTTTAATCACAAAATATCCTTTGGTTCTTTGAGAAAACTTTTCTACCAGCAATAAATATTGCTTTAATATTTCTTCGATTTAAAATAATAGCACTTTTTCTGAAAGGAAATCTGACTGGAAAAGTACTTCAGGGATGTAATTTTTCGATTTTCCCAAGAGTTTTCCTAGTAAATGTTAAAAAGCGAGAAAACTACAAAAAAACGGGATTATCGTTACAATATAAACAAATATTATAAAAGAAAATATATAATGCTTACATAATAATTTTACTATAATGTGACATATATATTGTTGACAGAGCATCACTATCAACTGAACTGCGATCAGAATAGGTTTTTTTTAAGAAATGGTTTAATATTAATTACAAATATACATTAAATTACCTATAACAATGGCTGCATCCGTCTCCATTATCCTAGGACGTCTTTTTTTTCTGTAATTTTATCAATAATTGGGAAAAATCGGAGAAAACGTAAAATGATAACTGACAAAATTTTTACGGTTATGTTTTCTACAAAATATTTTGTTCCAATAGAAAAATAACAACAGACCTTTTTTTGTTGAATTTTTAATTTCGTTGATGACCAAGAAAGTTTTTTTTTGATTTTCTTTGTAGTTTTTTTTAATAATTGAGTAAAACCGAAAAAAAATGCAGAAAGTACTGGAAAACTTTCAACCTTCAAAACATTATGTTTATTTTCAGTAGGTTTACGCTATCCTGGGTGACCGTTATTTCAGCCGATTTCTAACGAATAATGAGATAATAAACAAATCGTTTGATCGAACCTTTAAAAAAAATGTTGTATTCATATTAATACCCCACGAGTATATTAATTTATTTGCTCTGCCAATTTTTCGTAAGAAAAATGTTCAAAATGTTAATTGTTTGCAATTGTTATACACAACAAAGCAATGACGTTAGGAGCGAAAAAAAAATGAAATAAAAAAATTGTGTAATGCATATATTTTTTTAAGAGTTATAATATCAAATTTTTGACAAGAATCGTAAATATACACATATATAACAGAATTTCGCTCGTTTTTGATTGAAATAGGAAAATAGAACATAATATTTAAAATATTTTTTCCATTTGGATCGGATAATCATTTTCGTCGACAAAAAAAGTATAATCGATCGAACATCAAACCCATTGGTTTTTTTAAGTTTAATATAAAATTGTAAATTTTAGAAAAATTATATTGTATGAGTCCATTATGACATGTTGAAGTACATATGGAAATAGGATATAATATTGATATATTTTTGCAGGGAACATATTATTTGCCCATTAAGAGATGTCCGCTATACACAGGTGACCGTTAAGATAGGTTTCAAAGTAAAAACGTACTTACAAATTAATATCGTGTAGGCGTGTTAAATTTCTCTGTATATTATGTTCGAGACACGTTTTAATGGAAACCAAACTCTTTGGAAAACCTTACGTATGGTAGAAACAAATATTATTATTTCGGAGTTAAAAAAGATATCTCGATTACTACAGAGCCAGAATTAACAATGCATTTTGAAATGAACGAGATATTTTTATACCAGTCGAGTATTATGCAGTACTTAAGTACAAGTCGGTGACGCGAAAATTGAGGGTAGTTAATTACTTCAAACTCGAATGAAATAATATTCACCCTTTTTCGATCCCTTATAATGCGCGTCACTATAATATTATAATTTATCGATCGGCCGACGAAAATAATGTTTAAAATAAACGTGCATAAATTAACTGATTAAAACAAATTAAATCATTGTTGTCATCATTGTATTATATACCTATACCTATTTTTTAAAACGATATCGATAACACTTATCGTTGAAAAACACTGAACGAGACGAGTTTTTCCGAAGTTTATCGAATTAATAATATGCGTCGAAACCCGATGAATCGTAAAGACAAACAAATGTTCAACTAATATATTATAATTATTAATCTGCGTCGCTGGACCGGATTAAGAGTTTACCGGGTCTAGATAGCCTGGTAGTCCAATATTGGTCCTCACACTATGCAATAAATAACTATGGTAATGATCAATAACCCAATTTTACCTCTTTTTAAAAAAAAAAAAAATGAAACTAACGAAATAATTTATATATATATATATATTTTTTTTTTAAAACTAGAGGGCCTCAGACTTGAAATTAAAGATATAAATACTGTCCAAGTATTGTTACCGAATGAAATTATAACATTTTATACAAATATAATTTGTATACTTACAATTATTCAACAAACATTAAATTTAAAATATTATTTATTTGTTCTGAAATAATAAAAACCTTTTTCGGGACCATCGATATTGCAAATCCTGCAGTGCCCGAATTTAATCCGACCATGCTACAGTGATTCGGTATACCTATACTGTACACAGTCGGTATATTATGCGTTATTTACATTTACGTATATACTTATTATTTGATCGATTTCGAAAAAATTATTAAGATTTTTTCCGCGAGTGTTGTTTTAAAACAATTTAAATACGAAATTTTAAACATGCTTTCTTTTGATATCCGGTTAAAAAAAAACTATTTCGAATAGTTTGTTTATTAATATTATTTAATGGCTGTAATGAAGTGGTTTAAACAATTTTTGTTTATTTTAAGTGCTGTAAGTTCTGAACCCTGTAGAGTTATAAGTAAATATGGTCGGAAAAAAAGCGCGTTTAATGAATTGCGTCCGGGAAAAAAATGTCGCAATATCAGCGAATAGGTGAACTGCGTCCACGATTTGTTTACCGACTGGATGAATTATTGTGTATAATCTATATTGCAGTGTCTTCCGGCTCGAGATCTCCATGGACATTTCTTGCTACCACTTGAAAATTACATTTTGGATATGTATGGAACTTTTACACGAATAGATTTGTCTTGTGTTTCACGTTTTGTGTTTTTCATAAAAATTTGCCATTTTGGAGTTATAGGTCATTTACGAATAGAACGGATATTATATATTGTATTATGTAAAAAATATATTGGAAAAAAATAATAATAATAAATTGTCACTACTCACTTTGTTTCGGCAATGTTTTCCGATTCTTATATGTGTAGTGGTTTTTCTCAAACTCAAAATGATTTCCGCGTATAGAATAGTTTCGGACGAACAAGAATATTTATCGACTTTATAAATTACAAACTGGCGCCAAAAAGGTTGAAAACTGTACAACGCGTTTCGTAACGAATAACATTTGAACTGCAGCAGAAAATAGATTAGTAATAAACAGTTTGTTGCTCCTCAAGGGGCCGCCAATAAACAATTATATCACATGATGTGTTGTCGTCGTATTTCTTACATAGTAATAATTGATTCTGTTTTTAATAATCGCGTTTAAATGCAAGAGATAATTTTATCATTAAAATGTTGAGTATTTTCGATGGGTCGAAACAATTTTATCCACGCGAAATTAAAAAAAACCTCGACAATTACAAATGATTATAAATAATTTAAAAATTGCCAAAACGTTTTAAAAATTGTACAATGTCTGAGAAGGGATAATATAAGTTTTGGTGACATTTCAGGTCTATACGTTTATTTTTAACCGAATTACAACAAAAAACGAAATATTTTTTCTTATAGTTTCTTTTAGATTCGGAATGTAATGAGGGATATATTGGTTGTACTATGATATGTGCGTTTTTTAACATTTTTTTTTCTGGACACATTTTTTCGAAAAGAAATCTTGATCCTATGTATAAAATATATTACTTTTTCTAGATGTGGTAAAACTTTAAGATCATTTGAGCAATTATATTGAATTATTTATAGACATTTCAATTTTGAAAAGAAGTTCATTACATGTCGTAGGTGGCCAAAAAAAATAAAATACAAGGTTAGATAAGGCTCATGAGTGTAATGTAGTATTATCTTATTTTTTATAAGAGTTTTAAAGTCATATTTTTCGACGATAATCATAAATATTTTCAAAACATGTACAACCGAACTTCGCTTCAAATCTTGTTTCGTTTACAATAGTTTACCGTTGGTTACAGATATAAATTAAATAACTTTATGTATTCCACCTTTCCAACTACCCACCTACAACAGTGGCTGCACTTTTTAATTTATCCGATTCAAGCTCTGGGTGGTTGCAAGCCTGGTTTATAAGTATATTTCATGCGTTTTGTAACATTTTCGTGTTAACAACTGTTGTAAATAAATAAATATGTTTAACTATTGGATGAAAAATTTAAGCCAATAAAAATAGTTAGTATACCTAGTATAATATGTGTGGTACTGATAATTTTCAATGGCAAAAACGTGTCCGCATAAAATAAAATAAAATATTTTTGTAAGGGTTTTAGTGTTAAAACGCGAATTATGAAATTAGTAAAAATCCATATTTGTACGAGACAACTTTGTTGACGGTTTTTGAACTATTACTTTCCCTTACTGACTTTCTATGAACAATTTAAATTTACTAAAAGATATAAAATACGAGTTTTCGATTACAAATCGGATATTTATTGTAAAATTGTTGTAAAATACCGACAGGGACGTCTCGGAAATGTTGTCATCAATATTTTTTTTTCATGGGTGTTATATCTCTAAAATTATTACAAACGACACTATATTCTATTTTGTATGAACATGTTTTTCAAACATTAAACGGTGTCACTGGTAAGTTAATATTTGAAATATTTCAGTTTGTCCTTTATGTACTTTTTGTTTTTATTATTAATGTTGATTTTCGGGTTATATTGATAACAAGAGATTGATATAAGTAATGTGTCTCCATTCAGAATCGTTTTCCGTTTGCTTGTTACGTATACACGGTACAGTATATAAACCAAATTACCTTGTATACTTTACTTTGCCAACTACCCATCTACAACAGAGACATAACTACCCGTGATCAAATTTTTTAAAATAACTTTTGAAAATATTGTTTATTTGCAGACGACCAACATGGGCATGCACAACAACACGTGCGGCAGTGGAATAGTCGGTGGCGGTGGTGGTGGCGGTGGTGTCGGCGGCGGCAGTGACATGATGGCGTACACGTCACACACACCGGCCACGGTGGACGATTATTATGGAGGCGGCGGTGGCGGTGGACTGGTGGCCGACTACGACATGCCGCAATGTTTGGGTGGACGGCCACCGCTGGAACCCGCGTACGCGGCTGAGTGCGGCGTGTACTACGAAAAAAACGCGGCCGTGGTGACTGATTACAGGTCGTATTACGGTACGGGCTGTGACGGGACGTACGATCAGTTGACCGCGGCCGACGGCGGTTATAACCACCTTCACCATCATCATCATTCCGGCCACGGTCACGACCATCACAATCACCACCATCACAATCATCACCCGCAGTCGGCCGAAGCGGCCGTCATTATCACGTCGTCCGACGGACTGAGTTACACGAACTTGGACTGTAACGGCGTGGCAGCGGCCGTACACCTGCACGGCGTTCAAGATTACGGCGCGTACTCGGACGACGGTAGCGGTGGTTACAACGGTTACGGTGGTGGCCACCGGGAAGACAATAACGGCCGCAACGGTGGTGAATCCTATTGTGGTGGTAGTGGTGCGTCCGTGGATAACGCGTTTTTCAACATGCATCTAAACCACAACGATCAGGTCGTTCGTCAACCGGCACAGCAGCCGCGACCGCCGTCCGCCACGCAGCCACCACCACCGGTGCAATCATCAACGCAACCAACGGCCGCCACCGTGCAACAACAGACACCGACTTCTACGTCCGGCGATGACCGCGGCTGTCTTCGCGTCATCAAACAAGAGGTCACCTACGGTGGACAGGACACTTCTTCGCCGTACAACGATGACGCGTCCGCGTACCACGTTACGTTGGGCGGTGGCCAGCCGCAACAGCAACAGCACGCCCAGCACCAGCATCAGCAACAACAACACCATCACCATCACCACCATCACCAGCAGCAGCAGCAGCAGCAGCAGCAGCAGCAACAGCAACAACAGCAGCAGCATCACCACCATCACAATCAACACCAACCACAGCAACAACACTGCAGACAAAATGGTTCGGGCGCACAACAAAAACCCGGGCCCGTCTCCGTGGCCGCGTCAGCCGTCCAAACGGCCGTGCCCACTTACAAGTGGATGCAAGTCAAGCGAAACGTTCCTAAGCCAGCTGGTAAGTTCCTATACACTTTTTATTTAATCGGTGCGACTACTTAAACTTTCATGTACATCCTATTTTACGCGGAAAAAAAAAATCTTAATTTTGAAAATATTTACTGTGGTTTGCTTTTAAAACGCCCGAATTAATTTGTACGACGAGCTGTGTCACGACAAGGGAGTAAGTATGTTGTTTTCAGATTTCGAATTGGGCGAAATTATTGATTATCCACAAATTGTTTTATTATTATTATTGGTATGGTTTTATGTGTTTTATATTTTCGGGTATGTATATAGAAATCGTGTTTCAAAAGTTTACCATCCCCCGGTTTTCCGTTTATAAAAAATAACGGACACAGATGCCACTTTAGACAGGTTTTTTGTTGAGAAGTTAAATTATTAGAAGGTTTGCCACTTGTGAAAAATGCTTGTAAAACTTTGTAAAACTCGACTGTCGAAACCTCGAATTTTCACCGATTTACGATAGCGTTTTTGACTCACTACCACTGCTGTATAATATCAAGTGTATAACCGGTTGTCCAATCGAAATTGCCGTTTTAACAAAATTCACACCGGATTCGGATTTTTCTCACCGACGACGACGACGATTATTGATTGCCGGTTAGAGGCGCCGAATTTTTCGGAAGCCGACGGAAACCCAATAGATAATTATATTTTGACAACAAACCGTATACAAGGAATCATATGATTAATCGTATAGAACTACGATTGTGCACTTAACACCGGTAGTATAATACTGTAACGACGTCCGGAGAAGAGGGCCGACGGTGCTCAGTGGGCGTTTGTTAGAATACTATAACATATAATAATACAACAATATCGATAACCGTGTTTTCGGTAACCGTGTTCGAGTTATTAATTCGGGGAAGAAACCGACCGTGCGAAAAACTAATATAACATAATATTATTATCAGTATTAGAACTTTTCAATTATCATATAATCGGCAAATCGTATCAGTGGCGTAGCTGATTATTGAAGGATTTTTAATTGAGAGTGGTGCTAAATACGTTTTAGCCGGAGACACGGACGGAGAAAAAAAAGCAAAGAAGAGAAAGGTTTCGACCTTCCAGATAATTTAAAAAGATGTTTTCATCGATATGCATTTTAATGTAACACGCAAAAGACATTAATGAAAACAATATAAAATTACTTCTTTAATATAGTTAAATATAATTTTTCTATAATTTTTTTTTTTTAAGGAAAGTATAGCTATTAGAGGGGAGTACGTGTACGTAATACACAATTTATGTTGAGACACACACTAAATTCTTTTTTCAGTATTAAAATTATGTTTATTTTTTTTCTGTTAGCAACACAGACATTTTGCTTCGATTTTCAAGTGTAGTTTATTATACTTTAGCTACAGCTAGGGAGGTCATTTTTTGATTTTCTTAGAGGTTTTCATAATAAATGAGAAAAATCGTAAAAATCGTAGGATAAATGGGAAAATTTACGAAATGTATTAATTTCAAATCGCAAATATTACGGCTTTTCAAAACATGTATAAACGAATTCCGTTCAGAATCGTTTTTCATTAGCAATGATTAATCGTTGATTAATCTCCTACCCAGTTACGAATCCGCGTCATATTTTGAACCCGAATTTAAGGTTGAGCTATGATTTTAGACGCAATCGATATATCGGTCTTACTCGTCTTGAGGTGTCTAACGACCCATAGTATTAGTTTATTTTAGGTGTTATGTACGCGCATGATATATGTAAAACAAAGATCGGGGACCATATCCGTTTCGCGGCAGTAAATCGCCGGCTAAACACAAAAATAATACTAAAACGGACGGCCGAGTAATTCGATACTCGACTATATCCCATACGCTTCGTATCCTATCGTACATTATATAGGTGGGTATTGTTTTCCGAGGAAACGCGTTCAACTGTCACGCGATATTTACCGACAATGTATTTCCGTAAAATAGGTCCGAGAATGACAGGAGTTCCAAGGATAATCAACTTTGTGAAAACACAAAGAATCGAATGGTTTGGATACACGATGAGAAGATCAGACTCAGAGTACCTGAATGCGGCGGTCGAGTGGAAACCCACAGGGAAGAGACCACGAGGATGTCCAAAGAAGCGTTAGATAGATGGAATAAAGCAGAACTTAGAGAAATTAGGGATATTAAATTGGGGAAAAAAGTCCAAAATCGAGGGGAGTGTAAGGAGGTGTCGGTTGCGGCAAAAATTCTCGAAGAGTAGTGATGTCAGAGAAGAAGAATTATAATACAGCAAAATCTCTCTATAACGGACTTTCTATAAGACAGAATCTTACGATTTACAATTTGTTTTTCGCAATCATGTCCGTTCATCCGTTTCGACCGAATATATTTCTAATGCCTATTTAATATTTAATTTATAGACTGAACAATCCTGAGAATATATCAGATTGAACGTGTTATACCTCTTATGCTATTTAAACTTTTTAAATACCTAAACTTCAGTATGTGTCCAGACCTTGATTTGCTGGAGAAGGGGAGGGGTTAAAGCCATTTACAATAGTGGTTTCCAATCTTGTTTACTCAACGCCCCCTCCCTTGTAAATTTTTAAAAACCTCATCTTAAATTAGATTACACAGTTTAGATGACCTTTTTATTTCAATTAATTTTACAAAACAACTACATATATGTATATTATACACTACATGACTAAAATTAATTAATTTGTTTTCAATTTTATTGATTGTAAAATGTCATATTTATTTTAGCAACAAAATTCTCGTTATTTCATGAACACGATATTCTCCCCCGTACAGTATCTAAATCCTCTCCCCCGATTGGGAACTACTGGTTTAAAACAACGAAACTATTAATATAATATACAAATAGTGTATTGGATATTTTACCACAACCCAAGAAAAAGAGCATACTATACTACGGTTTTTTTTTGGGGGGGGGGAGAAGGAAATATCCCTATCCGCCCTGGATTCGTCATTCCTATACTTACGACGACCAGCTGATATATTTCCCTTTAAATTCCGCATCGCCTACGCGATAGTAATATTATTTCGTTCGTTCGAGACATATCGTTATTTAAACGATCCTGGTTGTATACAAGGTTGACGAACGTCTCGTCGGTTTACGAAAAAAAAAATACTACTTAGAATTCGATATACACACGAATCTTATCTAAAAATCGACGCGTAAAAAACTATTCGGCTATAAATACAGCCGATGGTATACGCGTTTTGGACGTCACATCGTGCGATTAGGTTCCTATTAAACTACAGACGTCCCATCGAAACATAATAAAAATAATAAAATTACTTAGTCGTTATTGTAAGACATAAGTAGGTACTTTATATCGATACCTGTGTATATACACCGAAGGACGTTTTTTTTTTCATTTTTTGTTCTCGCTCTTATTCTCTCTCTGTCAATCTCTCGCCAACTGTGTAGTTTTTTTCAAACACGGACACCTATATCCATGACATAGCACACCATTCAAATGTAAATTCGTATACATTTCGTTTTACCAACCTCCTCAACGACGACAATATCGTCGTCCTAGTGCATGCCTGAACCAAATTATATATATAATTTTTTTTTTTTTTGGAGAGGGGGGTTTCAATTAAATCATCCGTTAATTTATGCTCATTGAAATATATACAATGAACATGATTCCATACAATTTTTAAACCACTAAAATTAAAAAAAAAAAAAATTAGAAAATGTACAATTTATAATGAGCTCAATTTTATTTTCAGAAATTTTGAAAATTTGATCACGTCCATAAAAGGCCAATATAAGTTTTCTGTTCAATTCTCTACGAATATTAACTGAATTATAACAAGAAAGGCCGTAATATTAACAATTTTCGTCAATATTTGATATTAATGCATTAAGCTCGATTTTTTTGGCCACAAAGTACGACTGACCTCCTGTTAAATTTTCCAGCATTTTCGTTTGGTCAAACAATTTTATTCACAAAGTACCAACCAAAAAAAATTACGTACAAACTTGCAAAATTAAAATATCTATAAATAACTTAAAAATGTCTTAAATATTTTGAAAATGTTACCACGTTTAGAAAAGGCAAATATACATTTTATGTAGGAATTTCTAGCCCCTAAGATCATTTCGAATTGAATTACAAAAAAAACGACAAAATTTAAAACAATGAAAGAATTATTTCCGTAAATTTTCCTGTTCTTTTTACGTTTTTTTTTGGTTCTCCTCAATTATTAAAAAGGTACGAAGAAAATCTATAAATGATTTTATTATTTACCGACTAAATTAAAAATAGAACAAGAAAGTTCTGTTGTCGTTTTTCTATAGGAACAATATCGCTGGTAGAAAACATAAATCGTATAAATTTAAAATAACATATAGAGACGTTTTAAAATTTGTTTTTTGTTCACTAATTATAAGTAACCAGCAAGCCAGCTTTTTACTATTATTACTATTATTGTCAACAGGTAAATAATACAATACATGCATTTGACCTTGAAATTTTGTTATTTTTTAACTCTTACCATATTTTTATTATTGTAAAAATTATTTAATTCAATGTTTTTCGTACAATTTAGAATTGTGTAACATATGAAATAACATTATAATACGCATATAATATTTTATCCATACATTAATTTAAACATTTTTTTGTTGTTGGTATTAATCCGTCTCGGTCGGTCTTTTATCACGTTTGCCAATTGAATATTACCGTCGTCGTCGTGATGGTCATATAATTATACAGAATATCCTACAATGTATTTATTAGCATAAAGATAATCTGTAAATATTTATTTTTGTTTTTCAATTTTTTTTTTTTTTGAATCGAGTTTTGTACGAGGAACACATATGTGAAAAAAATAATTTTTATTTTAACCTATGAATTATTGAAAAAAATAACTTATTTTATCACTTTTCAAAATTGGCGTGAAAACAATTTATTTTTAATAGAATAATATGTTACGTGATAAGGAATCACAATCAGCACATTAAATCCTTATTTTTTATTGAATATGAATTGTTTTCACGTCTATTTCATATATATATTAAAGCCATTCACTATAATGAAGAAACTGTTGATCGGATATAAATTTCGGCTACATTAAAATTTTTAGAAAAATTATATATTTTACGAAATTACTATTTTGAACATTTTGATAAGTGAAAAAATATAAAGTTTTTTTCAGTGATTAATGGATGAAAATAAAAATTTAATTTTTGTTTACATATTGTGTCCCACTCACACAAAACTTGATTGCAAAAAGAAAAAATATATCGATAGAATTATTAACATGAGGATAATACTGTAGGACACCCTGTATGATATTTTGTTCGTTTCTATAAATTATATTTATTTGTCATAGTCATTACCGTGGGAACGTTTTTATTAACCCCATCGTCCTGCGGGTGTACATGATTATTATATAATAAACACGTATAAAACGCGTGCAGTCGTCATCTTCGTTTCCGAAATATAGGTATAAAAAACTCACGAACGCGTAGTTTTTTTTTTCTATGAAGCAGTTTTAATTAAATCGGGAAAAAAAAGTTTTATAGCCCAAGCTCATAAGCAGTAGGAGCTGTAACTACATATTTAAAAAAACAGTTTTAAAACAGTCCTGTATCTCACTTTATTTGTTAACATAATATGCATGTATATATTGTAAAATATACTATTATGTATATTCAATGATAAATTGGCTACATTAATATCCGATCCCTCACTTAATTTTATCGTGGTCATCTGTTTCATAGGATAATAAACCTATAATCATGCCAATACTAAATGTATATGCACCTCGCGCAAGACTCGTTATTACCGTATAAGAACTTAAATAATAAAATACAAAAGTTGATAACAATTAAATTAATTAGTGCATAAAAAATTTGAAAATAATCAGATCAAGTGTAAAATAAACATTTCGTAGATATAAATAATATAAAAGTTATTATTTTGGATTCGGGACTTATAACAATAATAAGGTCTTAAAATCCTCAAGTAGGTACTCGAAAAACCGTTTTTTGTTTAAATCACTATCAAAACTGTAAATAACCTCCTCTATGTAAAAAAAAAAAAATTAATATACTATGTTTACTGTATGACTTTACGACTTGGCTTTTCAAATTAATTGAAATCATAATATGGCATAATAACATCACTCTTCTTGATTTAATACCGAACAAAATTAATTAAAACAAATTGTTATACGTCACGTAGTCTATTCTCTTATAAAATTATTTTACTATAGTTATGAAAATATTTAAGTTTTAGTGGTAAACATTTAGGTTACTCACGATTCAGGAAGTCTTATAATAGATACTCTGCAGTATTTATGATAAAATATTTATGTTATCTACCGTCAGTGACGTAAATTAAGGAATTTCCGTTAATAGTCTATTCAATAGCGATATTTTCGGTTAAGTTATGCTTTATACGACTAGGAAATAACGTTTATGGCCATGTAGGAGCCTTAATAAGGCTGCAGCTGGGTATGGTATCGTAGGGCCACAAGGCTATACTACGTCTTTTTTATAAGAAAATGTAGAAATAATCGATGCGCTTGTAAAACAAAAAAAAAAAAAATTGTTATATAATTTGAAATTTTATAGCATAACCAATAGTGAAAATAAATAATAAAAATAATTATTACAAATACAATATGATGAAGGGTACAGGGGAAGAGCAAAAAAGTCAATTTTCAGTAAGTAGGTAAAGACGGATTTTAAATTAGGTATATTTTAATGTAATGATCGCTATTATTCGTATCTAACATAATTAAATTATGTTGATTATTACATTTTAAAATTAACTTTTAATTTAATCCAAACTTTTTACTTTGTTTCTTCCTTGTACCGTTCATATTTACCAAAAATGTTTAAATACTATTAATGTGATTACTGTCATAATGTTATAATGACGGGCATTGACATTATTTTAATCAATTTTAACACGCCTACGTCGTCGGTAAACGGTAAACTATGTTTAAACCTTTAAACCAGCGATATTCCCTAATTAGTTGTACAATTTTATGTCAACGCCTAGTCATCATCGACGATGACATCGTCATCTGGTATTAGGCATTAATGTTTGCTAGACATTGACATTATAGTCTAAATTACATCATTAACGGTAACATATAAGTAATTGTACAGTGTAAATTTTTTTTTTTTTTGATTTACATACGTACATAGAGGATGATTAGAACAGGTTTACAAGTATCATTTATACCCGTTTACTTTTATTGTTTTATTAAAATATAATAATATGCACATTTTTACCGAAAATGATACGAATAAATTTAATTAAACTTTGGTGGGAAACCACCTATGTCCACTATGTAGGTACTATAGGTACTCGTTTTGTGCAGTGAAGTAGGTACACTGCACGCGTGTGTATTTTTACAGAGTGTTGGGACGGTGGAAGTATATCTGTATATAGATATGTATATATCGCGTGACTTTTTTTTTATAACACAACTACATCCCTGTTTACCTGGTAATAAAATAGAGCCGACTAATGTGACGTCATATTATGCGATAACGATCCATATCAAGTACGATTGGTTCCAAATAAATACAAATGTGTACATAAATGGTTATGTTAAGTAACTTTAAAATTCTTATGTTCTAAGTTTTAAGAGTACATTAGAGCCTGCAAACATTTTTCTAATGGGGGAGGGGGAGCAGGATTCAATATTTTATACCTTAAAATTCGAAGAAAAAAAACGGATAGATTATTCGAATCGCAAAATTCGGTATCGGTACCAATAGAAATATTCCGGCCGTTCATGATCACACGACGGGATATTATCTATTCATAAAATATCGAGATGTTTTTTCCATCTCCTCCCCTCCCGAGACGTTTTCGCTCCCCCGCCGTATACTCGTCACGGTTGTATCTAACCTCTATATTCCATAGTATAAATACATATTATACCAAGGTATAATACTCGCCGCAGCTTGGAATTCCTGTGGCGCGGACGACTGACGTGAGCCGATTTTCACAGTGAAATGGCGTAATTTTACGGCGTCCAACAAACATGAATAATTATCGTACGTTGTCAAAACAATATTTTTGTTTGTTTGTTCGGTTTTTTTTTTTATTTATAATAAATAGATAGTACACTCGCCACCGGTTATAGGTAGGAAAAAAATATAATATGATGTATGCTACGTCTATTACGCAATGCATATAGTATTAATAAATGTATAATACTCTAATCGCAGCTCAAAGAACTTGGTCAGAATATTTTGACTTGTTTCTGTTGCAGCAGCTATATATATTTATACATATAGTGAAATAGATACATAACGTGTTTTCAGTGTAACTGACAAAATACGCTAAAAAACCTATGTAGCAATATATTTAGTTTTTGTTTTTTTATAAATAACTGTAATTTTTTTGTTCGACAATATTTTGGAAAAACAACAGGACACTGTTCTCGGAAATATTCCGATTTTTAAACTGAGTTATTTGTGTTTACATTTCAATTTCAACATGAACACCACAATTCGCGTTTTTTAGGTAACGTGATTTCGACCAGATGTCGGACCGAGGCTGTAAATTGGGGGCAATACCTTATGTTGAGAAAACACCCTCAAGAGACGGTTCGTATTATATTTTATATCACTTCAAACCTTAACACTGCTGTCGGTATAGGTTTATAAGTGCCATGGCCCGAATAAAATATATTCAACTATTTGAACATTCGAAAATATACACCTACGTAAGACCAACTACTATGAAAACTTAAAAAAAAACACGTTTAAGTATTTTTTTATTTTACATATTAATGCGTGCAGGCGTAACTCGCACGCAGTTGATGTATATATATATATATATTTTTAATAAGAAAGTCGTTGGCCAAGTCTCATTATTGTTGTAGTGCGGTTAAAGGGCGGGAGTGAGAAGGCCGTCGGATATGTAATATTTTAAAATAGTATAATATTATTCGAAAAAAAAAAAAAAAAATTAAATAATATTATTATACATGTTTTAATTATAAAAACCGCACAACAATCAAACGTCCGTCAATTAGTCCCTTATTTTATTTCGTGAATCGAAAACAAACGGATTAACAAAAAAACCCAAACACCTGCACGCCACCATATAAGGTCGTATAATATATGCTGCTCTTTTTAAAAAAATAATAATTTTGTGTTTCCACCCTCGTACGCGAGCTCTTGTAAAAAATATATATGTATATATGTAGAATAATAATATCATACGTAGTCATCGGACAGTATAATTACATAGGCCCTCTTATCACCACGCGAACGGATCAGATTGTGCTTTTCACGAACGGGGTGGCAGGGCTGGGTGGGGGAACCATATTACCTATTCCGGTGTAGTGGTACGGCGCACGCTATCCGACGGGTCCGATTAAGTTTCAAAAGCAGTCTGCGAGTGCGCGCGTTTATTATTATATATACACACAACTATAATTTTCTTGCGGCGTTATAATAATTGTATAAACTCTCGTGTGTCTTAAGTGATAACGGGATTTCGAAATCCTTACTTCACAGAGGGACTTGCGAATCGTATAATAATATAATATTCACCGCGGCACAATAAAATATACAGGTACCCGGGTATAGAAATCTCCGACTAGTATATTGTGTTACGGTCAAATACAATAATGTGTGTATGTGTGTGTGTTACTTTGAAACTTCGCACCGAAAAAGAAAGTGATCCATCTTGTACGTGTCGGAAAACCTCGAAAATGTCGGATAAGGCTGATACCGTGTATACAGCACGCAGCTGATATTATTATAGTAATAGGTACCTATATATAATATCTTTGCACGAGCAGCACAAGTCATGTGAACGCCACACCGCGAATATTATACGATATTATTATTATTATTATTATTATACTCGTACCGTGTAAAAATCCTTATTTTACGAATCTCGAATATCTTAAAAAGTACTCGGGCGGGGGGAGTGGAAGGACGTTTGAGATTATTATTAATTTACAGATTAGATATAGGTAAATAAATGTGGTCGAGTATATATACATAAAAATCTTTACTAAAGTGTCGGTGGTAAAACTAATTCAACACGTCTGCGCTGATTTGTTATTAAATTGCGCTGATTAGAAAACACAATTTAATAACATTTTTTTCCAATTCGGCAAATAATCTTTACTTCGTCAGTCTATATTATAGAAAAAATCAAAATGACTAGTTTGGATGTTATTTAAGCTCTATAAAAAAAAAAAAAATAACAAAACACCTTTGAGCAGCAGACCTCCGTCACTAGAGTCACATTTTTCCCCACCTATACATATATATATATCTATGAAATTCACTATCGGAAACCATCCGAAAAATATAATGATGGTTGGAGCGTGATTATTCTGGTCGAATAGTTGTTTACTGGCAGGAAAATAAGCACATGTCATAGTAAAAGCAATGCATTTTTTGCTTAATTTAAAAAAAATACAAGCATTGCTAAGAAAACACGAAAAATAATGTCGAATAAAACGCGTGACGAACAAATGTGCGTACATAATAATATTATACGTCTCGTGTTGTTTTAGGCCAGTTTCGAATGGTTTTCAAAAATCTCGAAACGTTTTATCGCCGCACGTATGTACAATAATTATTATTATGTGAACAAGTATTTATTTTTTCGGCGTTTTTCTTTATTTTCGATAAAATTGTATACCTCTCAACAGAGTATAGTCACGTTCGTTGATCGTGTTTTACCTATATTTGCGTCAAATCCAATCGGCACGACAATGCCGTGTATACCTATATATTATATTATTTATTTTACAACATGACGTATAGTGGTGTACTGGCCGGACAGATATATCCGGACAATATAAACACTGACGTCATAATATTGTATAATACCGCGCTCGGAACGGAATTCGGCGCGGTACGGATTCCCGCCCCTGCTGCAAACATGACGTTTCGAAAATTAATATTAATGCGTGTTATATTTTCGTACGGAATAAATAATGATTTTTTTTACCTATAATGTTCATGGATTGAGACCGTCAATCAGCTCTTAAAAAAAGTCGACGGAATTCCTCATATCGAACCGACTCATCAACCGATATTTCACAGACGCTTTAAGTTTCTACAGAATAGTTACAAAATAAAATTATGTAAAGCGTGTAGGTAATAGTAATGAGAGGAAAAACCAGTGTTTGGAAAATTTCTACTGAATAGGAATACACATTCCCACCTTTTTATTGCTGCGCTGAAAAAAAGTTATTTACTTCAATTCAACGGTACTTATTTTCACGATAAATGCATTCCATATTTACGTCGTCAAAATTTGAAATGTATTAAGAAAAAAAAAATTATTCACGCACTACCTTATGTTAGAATCTACTGTACCATGTACGGGTAGAAGATCAATAAATTTGCTGAATGAGTTTACCATTTTCCAAAAACGTCGTCGCGAGGAATTTCTTCATTTTTTCGTCATTCGGAAACGCGTAACATAGGCGCGTGCATGTTTAAACGGATCGCCAGCGCCCCCCCCCTTCTCCCCTAAGCATATTATATACGTTTACGTACCTACCCTTCTTCCACCGACCCGGCCTTGGAGGTTTGGGAGTGATGTCTACAGGGGGGAGGGTGGCAGCGGCACAGTGGCTGGGGGTACGGCCACGGGAAACTCGAGTCGACAGCCCCGTAAACGAGACCCTCGCGCCAACTTATTTATAATAACAATGTCATCGTCCACGGTGCGTGTGTACACTGTACACTCGTATTATATACGTACGTATAGGAGGGAAAAAGCGAGAAAGAAAAAAATAAAACGAGAAAGTAAGAGGAGTGGAGACGACGAGAACGGTATACCACGGTAGGTATGTATACCATTAACCAAATTGACTGCTGCGGACGGTCGTCGCCGCCGCCTTGCATAACTCGCCCTCTAAAATACATATTATTATACATCCGACAACCCCCGACCTGCGCCGACCGACCGCGCGCAAACAAGACTATAATATAAAGTCGCGAAAAGCCTCCCCGAGAGGGATCGGCCGTCGTCGTACTTACACATACATACACACACAATAAACAAACACATACTACAGGTATATAAAATATAGGGTGTGCTACGGGGATCTGACAAACGCAATAATGTATACTTTTGTTTAGTTCGATAATTTTAAGGTTATTTTCGTAAAACAATTGTAGAAAATGAACGATTCATCGTCATTATAGTAAACATATTTGTAACGCCAAAATTATGGTTCAAAATAAATTGTGTATAATACGGCTACCTGCTTAAAATTTTATAAAAAAAAAAACTGTTTTAAATATAACAATATAAGAATCACAGAGCAATACTCTAATAATACTATTCCGAAAAAAAAAAACTTACAAATACCGAACAGAAAAAAAAGTATTATTGCGTTCGTCAGATCTCCGTGTGACACCCTGTATACGTATTATACGTGTCGTAATATTCCAACACGAACTATAATATTATACTTATAATACATCGTATGCATGTATGTATGTATATATATATATATATATATGTGTGTGTGTGTGTGTGTGTGTGTGTGTGTGTGTAATGAACGTGCGATCCGATAACCGACAGCGAAGTGCTTTTAGCACCGAACAAACGCCGTCCTCGTTGCCGCAGAAAGCTAAACCGCGCGGAGAAAATAATATTATTTTACGTTTATTAAAATATTTTTGCCCCGATATTTTTCTTTCTCCTATTCGAAAACGTCGTTTTTGAAATATGTCGACCTGCACTACAATACGCATTTTAGATATTATTATTATGCGAACCCAGTATTACGTTTTGCACGACGATCTATTTTTGATTAAAATTACAAAACTTCCTTCCCTGGTTTACTGGCGGAAGGCCTCGAACAGTTTTTCCCCCCAAAAAAAAAGAAAAAAAAAAAAAGAGATTCTTCCAAATGGTAGCACACATTTTAGTTTCACCGGCGTGATCAACCCTGAAAAACTAAAATATAATGGTTATACTCGTAATAATGGTCGTATTGCCAAGAACCGTCAGTTTATGGATTTAGTTTATCACAAATACTATATACACTACACCAAGTAAATTAATGTAATTAATGGTATTATTTTGTGTACGGTTTTAAAGTGTTTGAACTAATTTTCAAATATTAAATATTTCATATTTTTGATAAAAGTTATGTACAGTGGTGCAATAACCGGGGTGAATGGCGATCCCTAACATCGGAAACCCAAGGCTAAAAGGTGGCCCCGTCATAGTTATAAACTGGGACAGTATTTTTAACGCAATAGATTCAAATAAAATCTACGATCGTTTAAAATTTTAAACACGGTGAATTGTGATGGGTACTGACCACGTACAGCGTGAAGTGCTTGTATTACATATCTCACATTACCAGTTACTATCGCATCAGTCGAACTCACATTTTTGAAGCTAACTTTAATTAAAAACTATTTAAGAAATTTAATGGGTTAAAATTATTTATCAAATATTGCTTTGTTAAACATCAAAAAAGAACAAGCTAATAATTATTAGATATGGATCAAAATATTTATCAGACTGATAAAGCTAAAGCAAGAATATAGTTAATTTACGAAGCTAAATAATTATACTTAAAATATTATTATATTTAACCGTCTAAATTTTAATTATAATTTAAAAGCTATAAGTTAATTAATATTTATAAAAAGTTATATTCAGTATTGTGAATATTATTAATACACATATAGGTACTAGATTTGTAAAATAAAATAATACTAATTATGCTAAAAATGATGATATTTATTGTAAGTACTTATTTGAACAATAAATTTAACCAGATTCGCAGAGAAGAACAAAAATATCGAATTTTAGTAATATTTATTAATAGTTGTTATATGTACACATAACAGTTTTTGTCAAATGGACTTTCATTTGGTTATTTTTTCATTTTTTCACGGACGATTTTTTTTTTTTTTAATTGTTTCTTTATAATTATTTATATTATACAATGGGTTTGTTGTTCAGTATTATGATTCATAATTATTATATATATATATATCAAATAACAATATATATCTAGCGCAGTTTAAAAATAAACGTTGTCGCTGTCATTATACATTATACGTTATAATATTGTTATGCGAATATAAGTCAATATTAATCAACATTCATAATTTTCGTAAAAAAATGTTGCATTATTCAAAATGATGATATTATGTCCAATTCCGCATGTATATAATAATATATTATTGTGATGTATAGTAAAACGGTTGCAACACACGCGTTAACGGTCGGCAATAATATTATTTTAATAATTTCTAACATTATTAAAAAATTAACAGCAACAATAACTTGTTTGGCAACTAAAATATTATAATATTACAGTATAATTTATCTACCGGTGACAGAATTACATCGACGAAAGACCAAAATATAACGAAACATATAATATAATGTTAATAAATAATCCTGTTTGAAAAACGAGTGTCGAGCGTTACAATACTCTTGTCGCTCTGTCTTGCGGCCGTCAAAGAATTTTAGATTTTATGTGCCGGAATAGGCACTCCGTGAGAACTCGCGGTTATTTATTTTTAATATCTGATATTGGATTAAAATCCGAAATTTAAAATGAATTTACAACATATATCTATATAATATGTAATATGCATACATTTCCGAGGGAGCTTTCTTCTATACTACTTTTGGCAGTGGCGTACACAGGAGTAGATGCTATATACCCCCCCCCCTATTGACTTAAAAATACGACAAATATGAGTGTTTATTCGGTAATTTTTTTTGATAATATGTATTTCAACTAAATTGCAAGGAAAAAGATTGATATATTTTGAATATAAATTGGTTTTATGGATTCGAAATTTAAATCGTCATTGTCGGGTTACGGCGCGTAACAGATGAATATGTTACGATTTATTAATGAATCATGTTTAATGCCCGGAACTTTATAATTATAGGCATTTGCATATTCGTATGGGAAGTACACATTATAATAATTTTAGTTTAACACAAATTCGTTTCATATTCACAATACTTCAGTTGATGGTTGATAATACATATTAGCAGTTACAGATTTAATTTGTTATTTTAACAAAAAAATTGCATATTTTTGCATTTTACCATAATTGTTCAGTTATTTAACACATTTTATTGTTATTTAACGTATAAAGTCCCTAGCTTTGGTCATAATTAGAGGTCAGATGTTAATGACTAAAATTTCATTAAAATATACATTTAAAAACATGTAATGTTTACATTTTATGTATTTAATATGTATGTAATATAAATATGTATGTATATGTATGTATAAATATATCTTAAAATGACGTATTAAATGTTTCTATTTTTCAATAAATATATGCAAAAGAAGGGTGATGTAAATTCAAAATGAAGAACTATATACTCATTTAAAGGTGTATTTAACCAGCTAAAAATATTGGATGATAATAAATATAATATTCAACATCAAAATACGTCATAAAGTCATAACTTCTAGAGACATGAAATTTACCGGTAAAGAAATTACATTTAATATAAATCAGTGAAATTTACATAAACTAACCTTAAGTTATGCAAATCGCCTACATTTTTCATTAGAAAGAATAATTATATTATAATAACTGCATATCCTGACTAAATGACTGGTTCATCATCGCCCAGCCCGAAACACTGGACGGATCGGGCTGAAATTTAGCGTACATATACAGCTATTTTGACCTAGGCATCCGCGAAGAAAAGATATTTTTGAAAATTAAACCCCTAAGGGCTAAAATAAGGGATTTTAGGTATTTTCGGTACGCATATCTAATTGTATATTTATTTATTTTTGTTTATTCATGGGTTACCTTGATGACATGGATGACAGTTTGGTTTTTACGGATAAGAAAACTATTGTTATTGTTATTATTATTACTTTTATTTACACTTGTATCAGCTAGTAATAACAGAGTATTGCTGGGTCAACTAGTATAAATATACAATACGAGTGTAAAATAATTATAAATAAAGAAAGAACGCCATGGAGTTTATAAATATACTGCTAATCTAAAAATAAATGAAACATATAAATAATAATAATAAATAAAATATATTTATATGTTCAAAAATGTCAAATACGAAAAATATATGCAAAATAAGTTTGCACATTTACAGTTTAGACTTCATGGATCCGAATTCATATCATAATTCTGGTATAATTCCGGTTGCGCTAAAAAAAATATGCAAAGTCATTAACATCAGATACCTAACTATTATATTTTCTATGTATCTAGTTCCGTTGAAAATTCTCGAGAACATCACAGACGGTCGGTCTATACGGTTACTTATGTTCAGGTTGCCTAAGGGCGTTTTCCCGGATGGATTTTCATCCTTATCAAAGACAATTGTATTATGCAATGGCCGTGTAACGATATTTTTTCCCGGACGGCACATGAATATTAATAATTAGGGCTCGGGACTTATAGCACTTTTCAGAAATTCACAAAAAAACGCTTAAAAACATCAATAAAGTTCTGAAAAAAGCACTTGGTAAAAACATTATTAGAAAAAAATGGTAGAATGGTTTAATGGTGCCGTGTCTAACAACTTGAAATTATTAAATACAAATTTCTAACATGACACAGATTACTAACAAAAAGTAATTTTGTTTTTAATAAAATTGTACGTATTATAAAAAAAAAAAACACGGTGTGATAATTTGTTTAGCGTTAGAAAATTGTATTTGATAAGTTAGAATCATTAGAAGGGGACCATTTAAACCCTTTTACCGGTTTTGCTTTTTTAAATATTTTTCATTTGACTTTTTTTAACGTTTTTAAGCGTTTTTTTTTCTTTTGTGGATTTTAAGCGCAATAAGTTCCGAACCCAATAATAATAATATTTAATGGAAAAAATGGAAATATTATGAGTAAAAAACCACGCGACCGGCGGCGGTCTGACAGACAAGTGGACTTATTTCGAACATTAGCCCGGTATAATATTATAACGCGACTCGCGTCGTGTGCAGCCCCCGTCCGAGTAGTTTTCTTATCGGCCGCTGCCATCTGACAGGCGTTCGGCGCTGGTGGCCGGCCTGTCAGGTGTGTATATAATAATAATAATAATAATAATAATAATAATAATAATAATACGTGTATATCCGTGCCTCGGATATTTTTCGCCCTACACACATAATAATAATATTATTATTATTACTACTTAATAATAATAATATTATTATTATTACTACTTACCTTACTTTACCGCGTGTTCGGGTGCCAACAATATTATAATACGACGCGAGCATACTCGGCTGGAACGGACGTCCAGGCGGTCGCGGCCGGCGGTTCGTTGCAGCAGGTAGCCGTCGGAGTCGGTCACGCGAACACGACAATCTTTTCGACGACGACGGCGAAAAAAAAATAAATACAAAATTAAAAACGTAATAACGTAATAGTGGAAAATTATTATTATTTTTTAAACCACTCGGATCGGCACGTAAAAAGTCGCGTAGGCTTTACAATGTTATAATATGTATGCCTGTATTTATTATTTATATTTTAATAGTACTTATATTACCTATAAAGAAATATGTATACATAAGTAATACTGAGGGGTTGTAAAAATGACGTCCGAAATCGTAAACGATAAGTTTAAATCGGATTAGAATAATAATTATTCGCGGAATAAACGAAAGACTTCCGGACGTCTTAATTTTTATTTTTTTGTCGAGATTCTGAATAAAACCCGTCGTACTACGGAGCAGTCGTTTAATGGATTATTATCCGGAATATTAACATAATATGAAATTATGATATTTACTCACGGTGGCGTCGTTTCAATATTTGCCGATTGACGATAAAATGAATTGTTTACCAAAACAAAATAAAAAAAAAATATTACTGTACCTATCGTTCTAATATCGCATTTCATTCAGTATAGGTATTTTAAATGTTTATAACTATATTAAAAGACATAGAGATTTTATTCGTAATTTTCTTAATAAATGGGAAAACCTATCAATTTTCGGTATAATTTTTTTTTGATTCCTGGGTTACCTTGGCAACAAGAGAAAAATAAAACTAATAATAGTACCTTGTACACAATCTTTCTTCATTAGCAATGGTTTATCGTTGCGAAAAGTTATACATTAGATTACTAGTGGTATTACTACATACCCGTCTTTCCGATTTCCCTCATCCAAATCCTCAAAACAATAGCACACCCATCAGCAGTATCAACCTTTTTTTTTAAATTTACCGTCAGCAGTTACAACTTTCATTTGTTACTTTAAAATCACACAAACAATGTGCGTATTTATGCATATCATCCTAATTCTTATCACGTATTTTTCTGTTTTTAATGCATTCATATATGTACATATTTTATTGTTTTTTAGCACATAAAGTTCCGAACCTTGATTGTAATATTAAAAGTATAAAAATGCGTTTATGTAGATGTACATACCTGACACGTTTATGCCGACCAAGCCCTGCAGATTATATACTACTTCCCGTCCTTTTTGTGTGTGCGTGCTCGTTTTTTTTTTGAAACGTACCCAAACGGCTTTAACGTCATAGTAATGATGTCAAATTATTATTATATTCTTATAAATATTATTATATACGCGTTCGCGCACTCGGTGTCCACGCGGAGGCCGACGCGTGTTATTTTTTTATTATTCCTTTTTTTTTTTGTCGTCATCATCGTCGTCGTATTACTAGTAGGTAATAATATTTATAATATAAACGAGGGACGAAAACGGTTATAAACGTTAAGTGGTACTCCGTGTAAATTAATCACGGTCCGTGTGATCGCCGAGCTCGCGCGTTTGTGTCGTTTAACACGTATAATATATTTTTATTTCTATCCCGATGACGACGCGAACGTGCAAACCAGTTTCGTGGAATAAAAAAAAAAAAAATCTCCAAACAACAAATGAATGGCTCGGCTAAACAGTCGACTTTCGATCGTCGTGTACGCGGATTTTGCGACGATAAAAATGCAAGAGAGGTTTTGGAACTTTTTAAAACCAAGACAATGGAATTTCGGAGTAATATTGGATATCACAGCGTAAAAAATTACAAAAAATGTACACAAATCTCCATGAAGGGACGACTGCTGTGAACTCTACGGCCGAGGATTTGCCACCTCGTGGTATTTTAATCGAAATATTTTCAATACAGAATTTTAAAAAAATGTCAAATGATCACTATACACACCGATTTTGAACAAAATCTATACTAAAGCACACAAAAATCCAAAATACGGAAAATTGGCTTGGTCCGTTGATATTTAAAAGCGGGAATGATGACTTTAAACTAGTGCATTGTTAATGAAAATAAAGCAAATCTCCGTCATTAGAGTCAAATTTTTTCCTACCTATTCGTGTTATAAAAATGCTCTTTGTAAAACAATAAACAACCGAATATACAATATAATATTATAATACAGATACTTACTATACAGCAATTATACAACTTCCATAATATAAATGTTGAAATTGAATATATATACGTGTAGTAGAAGTGAGGATAAAATCTCCAAAGGCACGTCATCCTTGATACTAATGTCATACATAAACGATATTTCACTCCCCTGACGACTTTATTCGGGGGATTTCTAGGGACCGTGTTAAAATATGAAAAAAATACCTTCTCCTGAAACTACAAGATAAAGTTCAATAATTCATATTTAAATTCAACCCAATCTTTAAAGTTTTAACACTTCAATCCAACTACAAAACAACTCTAGCTAATTTTCGAGTTTGAAGTAATTTGGTTTAAATGGAATTAACTGTCTAAAAGTAACGCGAAAAACATAAATATTATTTACATTATATAATATAACAGACATTGCATTATTTATTATTATTTATCATTATTGCAATTAGTTTCTATTACAGGAAAGAAATTCGGTAAAAAAAGAACAGAATAATCCCACCCTTGACCCAGAGATATTAGCATTCTTGGATTGTTTCAATCGATTCTGATTGGTTGATTTAAATTTATCACGCTGATGTTTTATTATACACACGTGAAAGTACCATAGTGCGTTGCGATTATGTTATCAATAAATACAATATTTTCATCAGGGTAATTCAACCATGTTCATTCGTTCTCTTTCAAATCTTAATTGAAAATAACTGTCGATATGTTTTGCAAAACCACATAAAGAAAGTTACGAAAAAAAGAAAAATCAGTCAAAAATATGTTTTCTAATCTTGGGTATTGAACTCGACAACAATGATTTATAATATATGAGATTCCGTCTTCGCTTCGTAAATGTATCGATATCTTAATTAAAAAATCAACACATTTCTGCACGCGCACGATTGAAACGGATAAATCACAAATTAATGAAGAATTGCTTCCTAGGCGTTGAAACGAATACCAAAATCCTCAGAATTGGTTTCGATCAAATGTGTGTTTTACTGGCAAACTGTGATCTACGAATCGTTGCTTGGTCTCACAAGATTTAGGATTACACTTGGAATATATTATCCTTAGTTAAGTAAGCAACGTTATCTTCCTACCATCTTGTTAGGATGTCTACGAAAAGGGTGAATTGACAAGTAAAGTTTGCAGGCGTAGCAAGCCCTACACCCGCACTTTGAACGCTTTCTGATCACGCATTCGTGGGTCTGTGTATCTAGACGTACCTATCTATCCAGACATAATAATGACATCGATTTAATGCGAATAATCTGATCCGCGTAAATTGTAACTTAGTATGTGTTATGATATTTTCCGGTACATCACACGTTGGACTATTAATTCGTCGGTAAATAACGCATTGCATTGGTCTCCCAGAAAGCTCAAAATATTACGTTAACCGGAGAAACTTTTGTTATATTATTATATCGGTACTTTTGAACGACAGATTTCCTTATTTCAATCGTTTACGAACGTGTAAATCTGCAAATTATATAATATTATATAGAAAAAAAAAAATAGCGGGGACCACACTGATTTATGAATTTTTACAATACTCGCGCTGACGACGCCCAACGGTGGCGCTGCACGTGTACATAGATAGGTTTACGAGTCGCGCGGTCGTCGTGTGCGCTCTTCTACTACTTATAATATTATAATATTATTATATTCTCTCGCGGTCCGATCCAAATACGATCGGACAAACTGGTTTCCGATACGAATGTTTGACGTGTGCATTATAATAATACGCGTATAAAAAACAAAAATGTTTTAAACTCGTCTTTCGGACAGCGGCGTAGTGTACCTACTATAGTGTGTTGCACGACACACCGCTGCCGCCGTCGCCGCGACCGCCGCCTCGGAGGAAGAAATGATAAAAAAAAAAAAAAATAAAAAAAAAATGAAAAATATTATATATTATATAAAACTCGAGAAGAGGAGAGGTATATTTTATACAACATATACGCGTACAACAACCATGGGAACGATCGCGTATCGCGTGTGTTTGTGTGTGTCATTCACGTCGACCACTGCGGGACTTTGGACAGTTCAGATAACGTTTTCAATGGGGTAGAGCGAAGAGAAAAGCAGTCGCTTCTTCGCCGCGTGTATTTTTTTATATATATATACATATATATTTTTTTGTATTATAATATTATCTTATACGAGAAAAATATGTTATCCGAAAACGGACGTAAAAAAAAAACCTACACTCGGTCGACGACGACGACGACCGGGAGACAAACATACGCTCAGCTGGTTTATTAATATTATTATAATATACATGTGTATAAGTATAATAATATATAAACGTGAAGTTATTGACGCCGCGATCGTCGTTGCTGCCGTAACTGCTGCTTCGGTATTTTATTATTTTTTTTTTTTCATAATATTATACTCACTGTCAGCGTCGATTACAGGCGCCACGTTTCACCGCAGCAACGCTTAAGATACTTAAAATATTATATATACACTCGGACGCCGAACACAATATTTCGAAACCACCTAGCTCTATAATACATACAACGATATATGATACTTAACTGTATAACTATTTCATAATAGTTGTTAAAGATCTTTATGTGTGTATACACTGTACAGGCTGATTATTTTTTTGCGGACCGCATTTATCTATTTATTTTTATCAAAAGTATGGTAGTTCAATAATTACAATTACAAATATAAAGACTAACATCAGTATAGTTTACTATATCTTTTTATTTATATATATATTAATCTTACTAATTCACAACAAGATGAAGTTAAGAAAGAGAAAAAGATGGTCAAAATTGGAAATCCGCATCATTCATGTAACACTGTAATTACACGTATACACGGACTTTTAAGCACACAGTTTTATGGATTCGAATGTTTATTTTCCGTGAATATTTGAAGACGCGTACACGTAAAATAGGGAACTCTAGCAAATAGCAAAACAATTAAAGAATTTATCTAAAGATTGTTTAACTATCCCGTGGGAAACAGACCCAAAATCAAACTTCACTCGGATCTCCACGGTTCGTGCCGTCCGTGGTAAAACAATCATCCTGTATAATAATCAATACGATATTCGAATGTTCCATATTTAAAGTGACGAGTGATAAAATACACACTAATAGCGGTTTTAATTGGGCAATGACCGTTGCGATTTTTCCCTTTATAACGAATGTCGCCACATATATCGAATCCCGCGCGCGTGTCCAAAGACGTTTCAAAGTTTTTATCCGATAGTGGAACGAGTGCGAACGTCGTATATATAATAATTATTAAAGCAAACGAAATCGAACGTAAGAGAAAAAATAAAAACAAGCTTTGTTGGCTGTCAGTCTGCGCGATTTCGTTTTTTTTCTTCGAAGGTTATCCGTGCGATGTACTCTTTATGTACTCTTTATGTAGACACAAATCGGCTGCTCACCTTCGTTTTCATATAAAAATAATTATATCTATTCGTACGATCTAGTGCTTACACGTGCGCAGAATAATATACGTATATCATAATATAACAGCTTTTACCGCGAAAATCACCTGAAGCAGAACGGCTATCAGAAACGACAAAATTTATTATTATATACTTACCTATACAATTCTCTTTTTTTTTTTTACGGATATCATATACGCATACCTGATATGGACGTTGGTCGAAAATAGTTTGCATACTATAGTCATGTGAAACTATAGAAGATAGAAAAAAAAATACCTGAACTCCAGCTACTCGTCTTTTTTAAAATATCTTAAAATATATTATTTACGCGCCTGTACGATATAATACTCGTATATTCGATCGTCTTTACCAAAGTGATTTTTTTAAATGTATATATTTACTAAAACATATACAATATACACTCATATTAAATTTCACGCGAGTTGTTTACGCGGTCGAAATATAAATTTAAATAACCATAAAACCGTCGAGTTTACGTCGATTTATAATAAATAATTACACATGAACGATAATTTGTACATTATTGAATGGCGTATAAAAATAATTGTAAACTATTTTAACCATATGACGGTTATACTTACGACTGTCAAATAACTAATACACTTACTATATACTGTCAATAAATCAATCTACACGCATGATTATTACAAAAAAAAAAAAAAAACATCAATTTTAAGAAAGTATATCAATGTTTTACGGTGTGCCATAGACATTTAACATGTTCTTTTCGAAATATATATATATTTTTTTATTGTAATTGTTGATTGTTGATTTCTACTGGATATAAAATGGCGACAAACAAAAAAAGCAGACGGGTGCGCCGCTGTTGTAGGTGAGATTGTGAGAAGTCGGAAAGGAAGGATACATTATTACATGGTTATTTAATTTATACCTGTTACCAACAATAAATCATTAATAAAATAATAAAGTAAAAACAAAATTATTTAAATGGTTAGTTAATACTCGTAAATAAATATAGTGAAAAATATATAAATTAAAAAAGGTATACATAAAAATAAAAAAATAATAAATAAATGAATAAATACGTCAACCGGAGTAAATCATTGATAAATGATAACGAAAAAAATATTCGGAGGAAAGTTCGATAATACATGTTTTGAAAGACGATTTATGATTTACGATTTACAGATTAAAGTAAAACCAAATTATCCCTCGTCACGCGCCAAATCAAAAATGTGGGAGCTTCCTGTAGGAGTGGATCAAAATACTCTCACATTACCTCTTTACCTGTCGTAAGAGGTGACAAATGGGATCGCGTCAGATTAACATCCGGTGTAAAATTTTGTCAAACAATGTAGGAGTTCTAAACAGGACTTAAACGGATTGTCCCATCTTGGATGTGTGCGGGGACAACAGGTGAGAGGTGGTACCATGGTGCATGATGTGTACAGATGATACAGTTTTGATAGGAAAATATCTGAAATAAGTTAACAATTGGCTTGAGAAATGTAGAGTAGCACTTAAAGAAAATGGACTGAGGATAAGTAAATGTGAAAAAGAGTATGAGTTTCGAGGAACAGGATGACAGCTAATGACAGTAAGGGGTGCCGTAATAAGTGAGGTTGAGAGTTTTAAGTATCTTGAATCTTTTGTATAAAATAATGGTGGTTTTGTTGAGGATGTGAAACAGAGGGTTAAGTGTAGTTAGCTTAAGTAAAAAGAAGCTTTAGGCGTTTTAAAGGTAAGTTCTATAAAATTGTGGTGAGACCAACTATGTTGTGATGCTCGGTAGACAGAAAAATAGAACAGAGAATGAGTGTTGTGGATATAAGAATACTTAGGTAGATGTGTGGAGTTATAAGAAAAGATAGGAAAAGGAATGCGAGTATATAATAGTTAAATTAGTGGCTTCGTAAAAATTATATAAAATAAAATTAGATTATTTGGACATGTCAAGAGGAGAAAAGAATTAGAAGCAGTAAGATTTTCAATGAAAATAAACGTAAGAAAAGAGGAGGAGAGAAAGACCGAAAAAGAGGTAGTTGAAAAGTAAAATTATTATAAAAATGCGCGTTTCCATGACATCAACGATTGTTTAAACAAATATTAAAATAATAAAAACTTAATAATAATAAAAAATAAATAAAAACAGTTGCCAATGACAACCTTATTTTAGATTCTGAGTGGAACGAGGAATGTATTGGTTTTATAATGATGTTTATTTTTTTTTTTATGTGAACGCTTTTTCAACCAGAATATATACTCCGATTATGAAGTATTAGCACTTTTTTCGAAAGGATATTTTTGCTGGGTGGTACTTTAAAGAGATCATTTATTGAAATTCTCATTAATATTTGAGATAATGAGGATAACCTCGGTCTTTAAATTGAAAAAGATTGAAAGATTAAAGATAAGGTTGTCATTGACAACCGTTTTATTTATTTTTTGTTATTATTTTAATTTTTTCCGAACAATCATTGTCATGTCATGGAAACGCACATTGCTTAATTATTTTACCATAATATGATATAATACCATATATTGTATTGTAGCAACATTATCAATTAAACTTCGCTTGGAATCGTTTTTTCGTTAGCAATTTACACTCAATTCTCGTCTATAGCCTACCTTCCCAACTTTCCACCTACAATAGTGGCTTCAATCATGATCGAAGTATGCCCGTCTTTTTTAATCTTTCAATCTTTTTTAACCTAAAGAACCAGGTTTTCCTCATTATCTCGAATATTAATGAGAATTTCAAAAAAAATGACCGTTTTAGTACCACCAAAAGTACCACCCAGATAATATTTCCTTTCAGAAAAAGTGCTATACTTGATAATCGGAGTAAGCATTCTGGTAGAAAAAGTGTTCACATAAAAAAAAATAAACATCATTGTAAAACCAATACATTCCTTGCTTCACTTAGAATCTAAAATAACTTTGTTTTTTCAGTTTTCAAATTTGTTTTATTTTTGATTAGTTATTTATTATGAATGTGTTACTAAGATAAACTTTCATTTTAAAATATTTTTTTAGTATATTTTATTTGCGTAAAATAAAATCGAAGATGCAATTAATCCTGTCAAAATAACAGAGTTCTTTAATTATTTCATCGTAGGCTATCGACCATCGTGTTATGACGATGTTGAAAAATGTCTCTTACATACAATGGATTATTTACGAGGGGGTTAAGAAGATAAAAAATATACTTTCCCGCTTGATTTTTTTTAAGAACTTTTTATATTACTACCTATTTGGTTTAATTAAAATTTCTGGAAGTTTTTGTCAGAAAATCAAAAATATGTTGGTACCTCAATCAAAAAAATAACATGAACGTAAACATTTTCTTATTTAAAATGAAACCTATTTTTTTGTTTTTTTCTGTTTTAAATCAACAGCACTGTAGGATTTGTGTTATAATTACTATTCCACTGTTGCCATCGGTTATTTGAACTACACAAGTTTAAATATAGAAAAACCTCCTTATAACGAATTCACTCGGTACCAATTGATTTTACCGTTATCATTAAGGAGTTTCCGTTCAAGGAGACTTAAATATACGGGATATAGGATATGGTGAACTGTTGTTGTTTTTCGTTTTAGGGAGATTTTCCCCTTATAGGAGGTCCGTTATAAAGGGGTTTTACTGTATATCAATACAGAAGTATACAGTTATCACAAAGATATACAGTTTACAAATACATACATTGTTATGATGAGAAGACAAATCACTTTGTTTACCTAATCCTCTACTACACCCCCTTACGTAAACCTTAAATGCTAACTTAAACTTAATACCCCTGAGCCATAGTCTTTCCATCCCGGTTCACAAAACCAGTCGGCCTGGAAACTCGTTCTGCTCTTCCTCTTGGCAATCCGGTTGACAGAACCAGCTGATCTGGGAAAACGAAACTTTGCTGAAGTACTATAAAATAGTATACTATAGTTATGATATTTTAAATACTATGCACATTCATAGGTTAAATATACTAGCTACCCATTTTTTTTTCAAATAAATACATATTTAATCTACGGTACATTGTAACTTGGACTAATTCCCCGTAACATACACAAATAAATAAATAAACAAATATGAAGGAAGTTAAATTATAATTCGTAAATATTGAATAAATTAATAATAATAATTGATAATATCTATAGTTATTTGATTTCAATTATAATTTTGGAGCAGAATGAATAATACAATTATATCACCAAAATATGTAAATTAAAATATTTTTTTTTTGCCTAGGTACACATTATACAATATGACACAATTATTTCCAAATCTAATAATATTGCCTTCCTTGACAAAATTCTAAACATGTCAATGGTCTCTAACGCATTAATATTTGTGTACGGGAAAACATGTAATGGATTCTCCCGTTAAGTTAAAAGATTTCGACGGTTAAAAATTGGACATGCTTTTTTTTTCACCGCACAATTTATTGCCAATAGTTTAAAAACGATCCGTTCGTATCGCACGTCTTGCGTGATGTGATGCGCGTTCGTATTGTAAAATATAATAAATATTATTGACGAGAATATAATATGTCGGGCGGACGATTTTTATTCGGTTCTCGTCGTCGATCGGTATTTCTAGACAATTGCAGCGGGACATGTCACGGAAAGAAACCGTTTCGAAGCACAATACGCGTTCCCTCGGGATAGTATCGGAGACACGGGACCTGTATAGGACGTTTTATAGGTATTATACGGTCTGGGAAAAGACGTGTCGTTCCCGGCGATATAATAAGTTCCCGCGTTTATAAAATATTTTAACGACGAGACACGTATAATAGTATTCTGTATTATTATCGTGTGTGTGGTGTGCGTGTGTATTATAGACACTGGGCATACAAAATATTGCCTGTCAAAATATTACACGACGTTCATTAATAAAGGTCGCGCGCGTCACCTGTTGGGCCAGCTCTCGGTGTTCATTCGCGGCGTTCGTCGTCGTCGTTGTTGTGTTTTCCGTGACTCTGCAGATTTTTACGTACATTTATTTATATTTGTATGCGGCACGAGGGAACTCCTCCGCCACCAACAGAGTGTGTGTGCGTTTTTTTTTTTTTTTTGTTCAAACCAATCTTGTTTCGTATTCGTATACGTTACCGACGCGACGATAAGAACAACAAAAAAAAAAAAAAAAAACATAGTTACATCGTCAGAGTTTGCGACTTGTAATCAGGCGCACACTAGCCCCCCGAGACACCAGGAATTTGCGAGGTGGGCCCTCCTCATATAGGCCCTCAATTTCTTTACATTTTTGATTTTTCCTACTCATATTCCTTCGAATTAAATATTTTAGATTTAACAGTTATTGTAGGTTACTTAAAAATAATGTTTACTGTCGTGTGTGTTTAAAAATCAATCATTCCCTGGAATAAAAATAGAACCCAATACACGCCCGCTTTTGATAAACACGTTTCTTTGAGTGACCGTGACAATAAAAGTTTGCTAGGTTTGCAGTGCCTAGTGGTGACTGTACATTATATAAATATTCGTATTTGAAAAGGTATTTCGATTAAAAGTTTGTCATCACGTATTCTTCTTTGACGTTTGGCACACTAGAGGTCCCTGAAATTTTTTTTTTTTAATGGGTTCCATAAAATATAAACTCCGTAAAAATTAGCGAGAATATTTTTTCGATAGGTTATAGCTATCCGTTCAGAAATCGGTGCATCGGTCGATAATATTTCGAAAAATAACATCTGTTTCGCGGCAACGTGGGTAAACATATGCTATATTCACAAAAGCGATTTTTAGTGATTTATCAGTTTTCAATATTTTGTGTATAAATTTACTAGCTCACACAATCATCATCAATAATAAATTATAATAATAAAATTATATTTCATTCTTTTCAGTCTTTAGCACACCTAAGTTTACAATTAGCATTACCAAAAATATTGAATAGGTTTTTTTATAGTATCGACTAAATATTTTATCCACATATTTCATAATTAATAAGCAAAACAAAATATAAATTACCTACAGTCAATGCATGTGTGTATACAAAATAAAGTTAAGAATTATGTTATGTTTTTATACACAAAATTGTAAGTGAAATGTGTAGTTGCTTATTATAAGTGTAATATACAGGGGTTTATGAGGTATAACCCCAATGGGTTTGTAATTATCTACAGTTTTAGTATTTCTAATATTGGTGGTCTAGTTGTGCCTATGAGTACACGAAAGACAGTCAGTACTTCAATTAGGTACGTTATTTTATAAATATAAGGTTCTGAGGAAGCCTTCAGGCACAAACACGAGGGGAGACCATGGCCAACAGTAGACAGACTTGAAATCGAAACTGGTGAAAAAAAATGAATTCGTTATTTCAATAATATTATCTATTTACTAATGATTTTAGTTGGCCGTTTAAGTAGCACTTTTATGTACTATACAGTGTTCGTATACGTGGATTTTATTCAATTTTTTTTCCAAATAAATATCATTTCGAACAATCAGACGATAAATATTAATACCCATCTAAAATTAATGAAAATGCGATGAATCGATAAAACATATTTTGCACAATTTTACTATACTAGTCTGTTTTTCTCGAGGTCAAACTATTGCCATCTTCCACTTATATTCTCGTCGAAAAGACGAGCACAACAATTGCGTGATACTTGTTTTTTTTTTTTTGAGCAGCAGCCCACTCAAAAGTTACCGAGTGTACCTACATTATGTTATATAAGTTTAGTGTTTGCAACGTGCGCGTGGGTTAAAAACCGTTTTTAATTTATATGATCGGAAACACTCGTTCTTGAACGTATAAATGCGTATGGAAAGTATAATCACTATATTATGTATTTTTGTTTACAAATCATTTACTGTTGTGATAGAGTTATTATTAAAAGTAGGACGGCCGTCGGATTTCTGAATACGTAAGTGTAATATGTGTATCGGTTAAGAAAATATAGTCGTTTAAATGTACTCAATGAATAAGTTTAACATGCTTGTAGTTATTTTTCGACAAAATTAGTGTATTGTTCAGGTGACGATAGTTTTTGTTAGAAAATAACGTTTTAAACTTGGGTGTGGTATTTTTGCGTTTATGTTTACGTTCTATGTTTACGAGGAAAAAAATAAATTTAATGAAGTCCACGAGGCAATAGATAATATACTATTATGATGACGAAGTGCATACTAAGCAAAACTAAGCAAATAATATTGATATAATATTATTAAATCAATTTGTGATAGCCGAAGATTCTAAGTGAGAAAAACAAAAACTATAGCTGAAGAAAACATTCCCTGGTGAATACTTAATTCTTATGTCAAATTTTTAGGCAGTGATTAATATATAATAAGTAATAGATTGATCAGAGGTTCTCAAAATTGTTTATCCCGTGCCCATGCGCTGATTTTTCCTATTTCTCATAGACCTCTTATATTGAATTTTTACGTATTCATCAACTTCAAACGTATTTTTACAATTTTTAAAGTTGGAAAACTGAGAAAATTCACGCTGACCGAATCAAACATAGAAAGTTGTGTACAACGCTTTAAACAAATGTTTAAAACACTTTGCAACCCTTATCACAACAGATCGCGTATGATTGGTCGTAATAGAAGCCGATGGCGTTATACGACGACGACGGTCGAAAACGAATATCGCGAAGCGGACGTCGAGAAGAAGAGAAAAAAAGGGTTGTCTCCGTTGCGGTTCATTGTTTGACGGAGGCGAAACGTTCGGGACGGATGCTGCGAATGGACCCCTCGCGCGGTTCAGACAGATGTCTCCCGTCCCTATATTGCGTGCGAAAGGGTTGTGATGTATCGCGTGTCGACTTAACTTTAATTCGACGCGTTATTAACGCCCGTGTTTCTAAATATATAGGTATTTTATACATATACATTGTGAAATACGTGTAAAAGTCTCGCGTTTGTCCCGAAATTTGTTCGGTTTCAACGTGTTCACTGCGCACAATTCCGACAGTCTGTGTAGTATTTATATAACTAGAAATATCATCGTTCGGGTGAGGCAGCGCGCGGTGCCGTGTAACCGAAAGATATCGCACAGCGCTAGGCGCGTAGCCAGGATTTTCCTAAAGAGAACGTGTACAAATATTTTCATTAGCACAATAGCGTATCAAAATATATAATATCTCAAAAAGACATTTAAGAAAAATGATATTCGTTGTCCGTAGAAATGGATAACAATGTTTTAATAATCGTAGTAATCAAGGTTAACAGAATAATAACTATAAACCATTACATATAATCATAATTCGTGATATCAATAATTATTTTGATCGTTATCAAATAATTTTTATAAAATATTACGAACATTATAATGAAATGTATACAACAGTTACGTTTATGGTCATATTGTAATATATCTTTCACCATTTTCATAAAATACTCGTGATAAACTCGGCTGAAGGATAGAGGGGTTTTACTACACCTACTTATGCCCCACTTCCTTCTTGCCACGCCACTATGGCTATTTCTTCTAAAAATGGATGTGCAATTTATTAGCCTTCCCTACTTGTCCGTTCAAAATTTTAAAACCGTTATAACCGTATCCGATACATCTGATATTATTTTAGTGTTTACATACATTACATAGATAATAGACATATAACAATTTTTTTATAGAAACATTGTGGTTGTCGTCAAATATCAACAATAATTTAAAATTAGAATAGTGTTAAAATAAAGCTTAAAATATATTGTAACGTTTGAAAAAAAAATACAGAAATCCTCAAGATCCTCAGCGAAAATCATTGGATCGCGATAGTGATAATATAATTACCTTGTGTTGATCGGAATACTTAGACGAAAACAAAAATATCGTATATAGAAAATGTTGACATTTTTAGAAAAATATATTTGATTTACTCACGATAAACACACAGATTATATAGTCGACTATGAACTTTGATTTTATACCTGAACCAAAACGGATTTAATTACTCCAATTTACTACCTATACAGTTAAAAGAGAATGATTTATAAACTCTTGTATAAACTTTTTTACAATGTCTGTGATAACCTAATAATATATACATAATGACTTTCAACGATTCCAGGATTTATTTTTTAATTACAATATATTATGTACATTGAACAATATATACGTAGTTTTTATGGCACTATAATTCCTCCCTCCTAAAAAACCGCACCTACTATAAAACTGTAAAATATATTTTTTACAACCAAACCGCATTGCGTTTCGTTTTATAGAACATACAAACAATACTACGATTACGCGATTACGTTTTAGTAGTCAAATTATTTCTTAAAAAAAAAAAGTTGTTTTTTTTTAGTACGAATGTATAATGTATGTTATAAATTATTATAATCGTTAATTCGTTAACCTTGTAATTCAACATGTAATGTATAGTACTACACTGTTACAGGACTCTTTAAATGCGTATAACACAATTTATTGTATGATATAAAATTGAAAAAAAAAATAGGTTTTTATCGGTATTGTGGGAAGTACTTCGAAAAACGTGAAAAATAAAACCAATACATTGCGGGTATTTATTTATACATCTTCGCTACGTGCCTCGTTATGCTACTCATAGGTCACTGTTGTAGATGAGAAGATGTGGTTTGATACATATGAGTTTATAGTTTTTTATAGTTTTGATAAACTTATATTGAAAACTATTGTGTTACAATGTGTAACCAAAAAGTAAATAACAATTATTCAGCATTTTTCAGTTTTTTAATTACATTTTTGAGTTCCTGTGTTACCGTTATTTTTACAATTATTAAGAAAACTAAAAATAAAAAAAATGTAAAAATCATCTCCCATTGGATGAATGCATTTCAAGTACTTCCAACTGGACCAACCAGTCAACATTTTCTAAAATAAATCATCACTGAAGTTTATGATAAGAACATGATTTATAGTACTGCAATGATATATTACTCTAATACTATGTAATATATTATAAAGATAGGATTCTCGTACATTCGCTTATTTTAAAAATAGTATTTTATTACCGTATTCCATATATATAATCTCGTAAAAATAATTTATAAATCCGAATCGAGTAAAATAATTTAAATCAGACTAATTAACTCGTAAACAAAGTTCTGAAATGCTGCTAAATAGCACGTTTTGAATTTTATTATAACGAAATCAGGAAAACAGTTAAGTTATTTAAAGATGAGGGGAAATTATGTTTAAATTAAATTGTAGTTTTTAAGTTTTTTTATTTTTATTATAGGTAGGTACATAGCTGCAATAATACAATATATTTGTCTTTCATTATCTTACCACCTAATTTACTATTCTCTATCTATCTACCAAGTCTCGCCAAACATTTTCTAGCCTCATTTCATAGTTATTATTTTTCGTTAATTTGATTTTAAAAACGGATATCCATTCCAGAGGTCGTTAACTTAAAATAATTATACTTTTGGTTCCGAGGTTTAGATCAATTTTTGTAATTTTTAGTTTAATAATATTGTCTTACGTAATTTGTTCCCCTTTGTTTTTTGGTTTAAATGGCATAAGTTTATTTCTCTACGTGTAATGCTGAAAATTAATATAATCTTAAGTCACTATGATGTACTTTTGGTTGGTGGAAAAGCAAAAAATAAAAAATGTATAATAAAATATTTAGATTAGGTCATTTAACAGTTACGTAATCATTCAATTGCTTGACTTGAAATCTACAAAAAATCGATTTAAGCCCTTCTTCCCTAAGACCAAAAACGCACGATTAAAATATATGTGAAATAAATATACGTTTTATAGAACTATGAAAACATGATTATGGAGTACTCGAAACGATTATTTTATTGTTGTTACCTGTACATACTCCCATCAATATGCTGGAAATATTTGCGCATTTAGACATTTTCAATCGCAAGTTTTGCGGGCGTTTTCGGCGTGCGTAAACGGTATCTCGCCGAGCTCGCGAAATAATTGGATTTATAGCCAACCTTCTGGATGTTCACATATACGTTTGTAACAATAATAATAATAAAACGTCGAATTATTGTTTGCCCGGAGTGTCATAACGCACCCGAGATTAATATAATAATTTTCCTCGTAATCGGAAAATACGGCGCCGGTGGTGGGCGCTTGCATTATTTCGGTTTCTGTCCACCCAGTCATCAATCATTGGACAAGGGATATTAAAGGAAAACAATCCCTCCGAGCGGTTTTCTTTTGACTTTTGCACACGTTATACAGGGGTAAACCGTGTATATTCGGATTCCCTAGAGAGTCACCGTGACGCTTACGGTTATTGGTGGCGGCATGGTTCGTGTCGCACCCGATAAAACAGAAATAACTTGCATTTATGTTATATTGTATGGGTAGGTGTTATATGTTCCGGAAAATGTTCAAATATGCAATACAAATGAAAAAAATGTACTTTCAAAAATTCGACTTTATATGGGTAAATTATGTATATTTATAGTATTAAATCATATTTATAAATAGTGTGTTTAAAAGTTTTATACAATGTTTTTAATTTTGTTCGATAGTAGGTATATTCTCGAGTAAAACGTAAAAGTTAGATACTGGCCGGTCTGCCACTATTAGAACAACTTGAAAAGGTATAATATATAATATAGAGTAATTAAATTTTTATCTGTTGGCAATGATAAATCAATGTTAATGGAACGCGATTCTTAACGAAATTCAATTAAACGTGATAATAAGAGATACCGTGATTCTTATGATTTTTACATCAACATTTTAACTTAAAACTCTTATAAATACAAAACCAGAGGCTCAAATATATACTTTTTCGTACTAGATACCTTATATCAAAATTATACCATATTATTGATATTTTCAACCCCCTCTCCACTAATGACATAATTTCAGTTTTTGAGGGGGGGAATTGACAAAAACGCTGCTCATTTCGCTCGCTAACTAATTTCAGTTTACAGTTTACATTTTTATCTATTTTTTATCATATAAGGACAAATAGCAAACTAAATAATATAATACCTACCTTAGAGATGTTATTTTAGTTTCTGAACGTAGTGAGAAATGTATCGGTTTTACAACGATGTTTATTTATTTATTTTTTTATCTGTGAATCACTTTTCTACCAACAATTTTACTCTCATTTATAAAAAGATAGCACTTTTTCTAAAAGAAAATTTTCCTGGGGTGGCACTTTAAGTAGGTAATTTTTTGATTGCCTTAAGAAATTTCCCAAAAAATGAGGAAAACATGTGAAAAACGGGAATAACGTAGAAAAAACAGGAAAATTAGTACAATAGTAAACAAATATTATTAAAGAAAGTATATGATGCTCATGTTACCATAATGACATATATATTGTTGACAAAGAAACACTATCAACTGAACTACGCTCAGAATCGTTTTTTCGTTAGGAATGGTTAATCGTTGCGTACAGGTATACATTGAATTTCTCCTCTACACCTTCTCAACATTTTACCTACCTCAGTGACCCATCCACGTGTAAAATATAACCGTCTTTTTGTTTTGTATATTAACTCAAAATAATTTTAAAAAATACATAACTAAAACATTCCTGATATTATGAATATAATAAATATTAATTATACATATGATCAGTTTTGATTTTTTACTTTGATAATATTAACATAATATACATTATGGTTAGCTTAGTTAATGTATTATCCATGAATTAAACATCGAAAATAAAAATCCTTTTAATCTATTCTGTGTCTTTATTATCTTTGAAATACTTATGTGATAACTGTCAATTTTTTTACGAATAAACTTGTTATTTAAAATTTTAATAATGATATATTTTTAGAATGTTTTTTTCCACATAATAGTTCAGTGCGTACAAAAATGTAAAAATTAAAAACGAATACAAATTAATATTAATAAATTCGAAATTAATAAGGTCATTCGAATGTCTCCACTATATTATATTATTATTATAAACACTTTATATAATAGTCGACTGTTCCTACTGTTTCCATTATTGTAATGAGTGTATCGTAATTATTATTATTATTATTATTATTATTATTATTGTTGTTGTTGTTGTTGTTGATAATCAAACGCACCCAGTTCAGTTTTCTGCAATCTAAGATGCTTCGAACCCGTTCTGTATACAGTGAAGTTTGCTTTAATTACCAAAATATCTATTATTACATATGTTCGTAAAGAGTCCTTATAAGACTCTAATAAGAGTTATAAGTTTGAAACTCTATAAGCCATTTAAAACGTGGTATTTAGTTTATAATAATTAGCAATATTTTTTTCATGTCATATAATATTATGTTAATAATAAAGATTCAAATAAATTGTCTAATCCAGAATCTAGATATTTTTTTTTTGTTCATAAACAATTTATTGGTTAGTTCAATCTTAGCTATTTTCAATATTTAATTTGCTTTTATTGAAAACTATATATACAATTTGCATAAGTTATTTTTTCTGGGGTCAAATATTTGAAATTTTGTTAAGTATTTTACATACATTTTATTTTGATAAAATAACCAATAACATTGATGTGTACGCTGTTTCCTAACAATACATTTCTTACATCATTCCCAACTAATATTATTATGATGTGTATTTATGTTAGTTGTAGAGGTTAAAAATTTAATTTCGTTTTTATATTTGTCTCACCTTAAACGTAGTTGGTATTATTATTATTTTGTTTTTGGTCCGTAAGAAAAAAAATTAAGAAAATTCCTAGGAAAATCAAAAAACAACCGCCCTAAAGTACCTCTCCAATCAGATTTAGAAAAAGTGCTATCATTATAAATCGGAGCAAAATAATTACTGGTATAAAAGTTGTCCACATAAAAAAAATTAAAACAAGCATCATTGTAAAACCAATATTGTATCCTCGCACACTTAGAATCTAAAATAACTTCTATAATTAAGCGGCATTCTAATGTATGTAGTAGCGTTTAATAAATCATTTTTAAATTTCTAGACATTTTTACTTGAAAACTCGGTTTGTATATAATATTTTTGTGGGCTCAATAATACATTAAACTCATTGATGTACTCGGAATTAAGTCGTATACGGTTCTAGCAATATATATAATGTACAAGATTGCCGCTTCGGAAATCCGCATCGATTCGGAAAGTCGATTTCAATACTATATATATAAACATTTCCACGCAACGTTTTCCGGCGCTTCCGGCAATGATTAAACGGACGAGGAAACTATTTGGACGTATTTGCGACTTTTCCCCCTCATATATAATATACGAATCGGAAAGAGCGCGGATTTAAACGAATCAAGACAAATCCGTCTTTTTTTTTTTTTTTTAACTGGATGGGACGAATTAGTGTCTGCGCACGCCGCCGCCGCTGTTGCTGTGCGGCAGTAAGTGATTTATCAGAGTTTCTCCATCGGTCATTTAGTTTTAGGGCGGATAAAGTTTAAATGAAAAAAAAAAAAAATGAATTTGGAGAGTTCCCGTAACGGTGCGAAACACGGTAAAACAGTACCCACGTATAGGGACGTGTTAATTTGACATTGCTTTTAAAACTTTCCCAAATGTCGGACACTTCGTGCAGTAGTTATTATTAGGTCACCGCAGGTAAAACACAAACTGTTGATTTGTCAATGGGCTATCTCGGCTACTGCTGCAGCGATATATATCGAGACATTACGGATTACCCCCGAGACGGATTTTATTTTTATTTTTTTTACCATGATATAAGTCAAATAATATTCTATTATAATTCTATTATTATATTATAATAAACTTCCAGAAGAGCTAGTATTGGTGAACAATTTAACATTTTTAAATTAAAATTACAAAATTGGCCTATGCAACAAACTGGAGATCTAATAAAAATATTTTCTTAACTACGTCACAATGTTATTTTGTAAGTATATTAATAATTGCTTTCCCTTATGTATTTTCTCATAGTATGTTTACTTTGTTTTTTTTTTTTTTTATTTCCGTTGCTTTTCATTTTTTGTGTTCTCTAACATGAGTACTTTTTATCATTAAGTCTGTTATTAACTAACTATAAGAAAAAAATTAAAAAAATTGTAAGATAAGCTCTCATGGGCTTTCACGCGAGCATGCTCAGTTAGGTCCATTATTCTTTGGAATAAACGCTAACAATAATTATTATTATGTAGTGTAAATAATATATAGTGTGTCCAAAAATTCTTGTGTTTGGCCTAATATATACAGAATGACTTAAATAATATAAAAAGTAATATAGGTATCATTTTTAAAGACAGTTCCGTACATATAAAGTGAATCATAGGAATAGGGACAAGAATTAACGGGTTTTTTTCCACACAGGATAAGAACCCATTCAATCCGTCAGATTATACCGCCATAGTTATCACCATGAAGATGTGATAGTGTGTTATTCACAATGCTTTTTTCTACACAATAAATCTAAAACGAAAGAATATGTCTCAGAATTTTCCGTAGATATGCTTTATCTGGGGCGAATCACGATATGCTGTTATTTATAAGGGATGAGACACACTTTCACCTCAGCGATTTTTCATACAGGCAAATCTGCCGCTATTATATGATGCAGATAATCTTGGAATCTCCACGAACGGCAGCTGCACAGCTCTGTTGACTGTTTGATTTCCATTTTCAAAGAAATTCACTACAAATACACAATTGTACTTATTTCGTGTTATGAACAAGACGAACGCGTGATGTACTCGATGTTCTTTTTAAAACTTGAAATGATACTTTTATTTCCTCACTAGAAAATATAAATCAAATTGTTGCACGTCTAAAATATCCTGAGTTATTTTTATTTGTTTCTGTCCATATTTCCGTGACCCAGCCTATATACAGACAACGTAGATTGACTATATATGCATTTAAGTACAACGAACTTAAACCTATAATAAAACTATACACCCGTAGGCCGGCCCGAAAGATATTTATGACCCGTGCAGTCGATCTTGACGTTGACTTTGAATTTATTTATTTTTTTGATTTTTCACCTTCTCATACCCGGTGTATATAAAATCTTTACTTTGTTTATTACTTTTAATTTATATTTTCCTAAATAATTATGTGAAATTATTATGAGCCATGATTGTGAAACGACGTGGAACTCTGTACGAGTGCACCGCCTTCAAGTCATCGCTCTGTTAATAATATATCACAGCCTAGGAATGACATTCTTGTATACATTTATAGTTTTGAGAAAAATAAATTCCTAATTTAAACCAAGAACAAATCATTTTTAAGTTCTTCCAGTGATACGAAACTTTTGTTTAACATTTTTATTGTGTATAGATTATTAGGCATTTCTAAAATATACGGTGACATAATATTATTGTACGTTTTGTTTTTGCAGTGATGAAAACCGAATATCATCACCATCATCACCCGCACCATCAGTCCGCTAACCCGGCGACGGTGGCCGCGTTCGGCGGGACGCCCGTGGCCATGATGTCTGCTGCCGCCGGTGGCCAGGGGCTAATGTCTGGGGTGGACGCGGTACGAAACGGTGGCGGCGACGGCGGCGGTACCGGATCGCAGCAGCTGAACATGTTGAACCAGTCGCCGGTGGTGACCAGGTCGCAGATGAATAGTAGCGCGGCCATGCTGTTGATGAATAACACGGGCCGGACGAATTTCACCAACAAGCAGCTGACTGAGCTGGAGAAGGAGTTCCACTTCAACCGGTACCTGACCCGGGCGAGGCGGATCGAGATAGCGTCCGCGCTCCAGCTGAATGAGACCCAGGTGAAGATATGGTTCCAGAACAGACGGATGAAGCAGAAGAAACGGCAGCGGGAGGGATTGCTGCCCGTGGCGCAGCAGCACCAACAGGAAATTCACCTGAGTGGCGCGAGCAGCACGAGCAACTCGCCGACCGCCTCGTCCAACGTGTAAAATATATGTGTGTATAATAATAATAATAACAACAATATTTTGTATTTCTTATCAGTTATCGCCTAATATCGTTTATGTTAATATTTCACATATCGTACGACGGCTCGTCTGTGATCCGAAATTGTGGACAGACACCATGTACTAATATAGATCATTAATCCAATTCAATCGTAGGTACTGATTGATGTAGTTTGATAATATAATTGGTTGATAAATATTCTGAAAACGCATATTTTAATTAACGATTTTTAACTCCTTTAAAAATTTGAAATATGAAAAATAATTTGTTGTTCTTTTCGGGTATGGTGAGATTTAAAGAGATCAAATATAAAATCCGAGAAAGTCGATCTCGACGATGGATTTTGACTTCAGAAATGTGTGTTTGTGTATGTGAAATATCATGTTTTTAGAATATTTATATCACTAAAAATTATGAAAAAAAGCAATATCTTTATCAATGACAAATGGAAAAAAAAAAAAAAATGTATAATCTGGACCAAGGTGGGCCGATTTATTTTGTATCGCTTGCCGCAACAAAAAAGGTTGTATATAATTTTTTCCTACTTCTGATCTACAATCTCTTTAGATGACACTAGAGTGATATGAATTTTTTCATTGGCGACGCTGAAAAAAGATATAGCTTCGATATAGACAATCGAGATACGACCTATTTTGTTGCGGCAGAAGATATGTGCCGTACCTATCTGTGTATTTTATTTGGAGATAGCTATCGTTTAATGAAAAAAATATACAAGTCTGCTGGTTTAGATAAGCCATTGTACAGAATCTTTCAAATTGCATGTTACCGTCAAATTGTCTATGAATTACTCATGTTCACAATAAATACTCATTTAAAAACTTTATATAATCATATACTCTAAAATTGTATATTGTCTTTGTTTCTGGGTTTGAATAAGCTACCTATTTTTGATTTTCAAATTAATAACCTATAAATAACTTAAAAATTCTATAAATAGACAGGGAATTAGTTTAAATACATTTTGATGTTGACATTTTTGATTTCCGTCAATCAGAGAAGGTAAGGGGAGAGTAACGGAGTACTGTTCAAACGCTTTGCGCTGAGTTGCTACACCAATGATGCTCCACTACACTTCCCTTGTTCGTACTTAAAAATGGAATATTTAAATCATTTTTTTGAATAAATATGTACTTCATGGAATATTTAATTTTAACATGGAATTTGGAACACCCAATATATTGTCGGATTTTCACGATGTACGATGAGATGTATGATGTGCAGTGTACCCAACTATCTTGTCGTTCAAATCTAAACGTCAAAAATATACGCACTCCAAATCGAATAAACAATTGTTTATTCTCCAATGAACTTACATAGGTATCAATATAATATTATGTACGCATGTTATATGAAACGTTGCGTTTTCGTTTAGTTCCTAATATTTGTAATAAACCTTACTATATATTTATATACATATTTATAAAGTAATTAATATTTTATATTATTAATTATACGAATATACTACGGTAAAATACGTTTAACTATAGTTATATACAATATAAATTGTGAATAAATACATTTATCGTGACTCTATACAATAGTATTACGTGTCGTTTAGCGTACGAGTTTCGACGGTTAATTATTATGTTTTTTTTTTTTTTTTTTATCATTATTATGTAATTTTATTTTGTTGCTGTTTCTATGGTCGTGATTCGCTGTGATTTAAAACACACTATTATATGGTTATACCGCTCTGTACTGTTTGTCCGTGAAAAATGTTTGTAGATACATAATTTATATTGTGAAAATTGTATAGGTACATATATTATATTATTAACTAGCGTGTTAAAAAAATAAAATAAAAATATTGTACTTATATAATTAAATATATCTATCTCTATATATATATTGGCTACTTCAATATTCCGAATCGTGTACAAAATATTATTAAATTATGTATTGTTGTAGTGTGCGTATTATAGACGGATGTGTAAATTTAAAATCTAAATTTAAGGGCAAACAAACCATTCATACATCTTTCATGTTTTTCTTCACGACAACGACCCTGTGGAAGTGTTTCTCGGGACTCAGGACACCTTCTGAAACATCAAGTGTATGCAATATTTAGTAGCCTTTGAAAAATAATTTAATTTCTATTTGTATATTGTAACTCGAAATTTATTTTAAATTTAAATTAGACTACGTTTCTGGGAGTCGTGTTTATATGTTTGATCCAAACGCACTCACGGTTCGATCGCTTATATTAGAAGCCTCTTTATAAATGCGCCGGTCGGGAGACATATTTACGGAGCCCCAAGTCGAAACGTAACTGAGTTGCAGGTTTTAACAGTTTTAGGAGCCATTAAAAAAACGTAATATGCTTATGGGTCCAAAACAAGTCCCCGGTATAAACTTAATACCTAGGCCCTAGACGGCGATATACCGCGACGCGTTACCGACGACAAATCGCTCGGACCGAATTCACGGATAGGGTTTGTAAATACGGCGCCGGAATGAGGTGGTGCCGCACCGAGAAAAATAAAATAATATGACGTGATGATCGCGCGGTAACAATTTGAACGGATCGAAAAATACGGGGAATATTGTTTCCGTGAAAAAAAAAATAACAGCGCCGGATCGACGTCAGCTAGATCCCGTTATACGTGCGACGGGCCAATGGCGTAACGAACGGCAAAGGGACGGTGCGCACAATGGAGAGAGAGCCGTCGCGGTTATCGCGAAGTGAAAAACTCGTAGTATAGTATTTTTTGGTTTTTTTTTGTTTTGTTTTGTTTTGTTTTTGTCCCTCTATCGTCGTCGGGGCGGCAGGTGGGACTGGCGGGTAGAAGTTATGGGCGGGGGGGGAACACCGCATCGCACAAAAGGGACCGGACATTTTAATCTACCATTATGTGTCCCTGTCTGCGATGGTACACGACTTTATTCTCGCGCGCGCGCGCGTCCGTCATGTATGCGCGCGCGTGCGTGTGCGTGTGTGTGTATGAAACGTGAAGTGAGAGAGAGAGCTGATGCGTAGTGGCGATGACGGGGTGGCGAGAGAGCCGAGTGCGTGTGCTTGTGCCGGGCGCAGAGTGTGTGGAAGTGAAACACTCATACGGAGTATTAAAAAAAAAAAAAAAAAAAGTAAAAATAACACAATGGGGGTCCGCCGGTCACGACGTTGGCGGGGGGGAGGAGGAGGCGGTGTCTGCAGTGAGTGGCAGTCGGCTGATAATAATGATGGATTACGAGCGCGGCCCTGCGGCAGTTTCCCCCCTGGGGGCGACCCGGCGGCGCGCACGGATGAGGGCGAAACGGTGGCGAAAACCCGCTGCACGGGGCCCTCCACTCCCGTGTAGCCACGTCGAAAACGCTCCGTAACTTTTACGCGTACCCCCCCCCCCCCCCNCCCCCCCCCACCGGTCCCGTCCCGGCGTACCTATATATATATATAAATTATTATACGCGTATATATAGGTATACCCGGTATAAACCGCGTGTTACCGCGCGTGATATTACCTCGCCGTTATTATTACCGTGTACGCGCCAAGATTTTTTCGGTTATGTCATTTAGCCCCTCCCCGCCACCGCCGTGTCGTTATATTATATTATTATTATTATTATTATTCCGCGGCGTGTTATTCATCATGAATGTTATTCACACCGTTTACGAGTTACGCCTATACACAATGTTATTATAATACCGCGGTAAGGGTGAGCCGGATGTGCGAAAAAACCGCGTATAATATTCGCGTGACGTTTTGCGAAATTCATACAAATTACGACCGTACGCGGTGTTTTTTTTTTTATATTTCTCGTTTCTCGAGCGCTTATACAGCGCTTGTGTGTCGCAGGGGAGAAAGCACCCCGAGCCGTTTTTCTGCAATTTCTTTTTCGTATAATTTTATATTACGCGATTTCCCCCCGCCGCACATCTTTCGGTCCGAGCGCCATACTTGTATGTGCTTTCAAATATTTAATTTGCACTTATCGAAAACTATACACGAAACTGACTCTTACTCCAGGGCCGAAGCTAAAACGTCACCAGTTGTTCATTTGAAAGGGTCGAAACAGCCGTTTGCTCTCCCCCTCCAGAACTTCTCTATACAAAGGTAAATTTATACGAAAAATAAATAAATATTAATAACGATTAAAGTTGGACGCACATCGTTATTTAGAATGGCAAAATCTGAAATGGCGCTAATTGGAACGAATAGAAAAACTAGAATGACAACATTTTAAGCTAATTTTTTTGTCACACAAAAATTTAAAAACACATGAGAAATTATCAGATAAAAAAAATCCAAGTAATATGCGTATTTCCCTTTAATTTTTAATGACCTATCGACCAGAAATCTTTTTCAAATGATCAGTACCAAGGGTAACTTTTGGTAGACAATTTTGTTTTATTGTTACATTAGACTAGAAAAAAGGATTTTAGTCCTTTTTTGATTTTTGTGTTGAAAGCCGGAAAACGAGAATATTTACGTAACCACGGTTTCTGTAAAAATCTATTTAGTTTTTTTTGCTGTAATTCAATGAAAAGTTTTTCTAGTGATGTGACATTTTCTCCGGAAGTTTATATTAGTACCCTTTAGACGTGGTTCAATTTCGAAAAATATTCTGATATTGTTTAATTTATTTATTACCTTGTAAATATTTGAAATTGGGTAGTACTTCAGGGAGGTCATTTTTTGATTTTCCAATATTTTTCATAATAAATGGGAAAAACCGGGAAAAATTGTTGGGAAAACGGACAAATGTATGAATTGTATTATTTTCAAATCGTAAATATTACGGCCTTTCAAAACACGTGTAACCAGACTCCGCTCAGAGTCGTTTTTCGTTAGCAACGGTTGATCATTGCGTACAGATATAAATTAAACAACTTTATGTATCCCGCCTTATTACCAACTATATTCACCTACAACGGGTACTACGGGTGGCCGCACCCGTCCCTGGTGTGAGCTCTTTTTTTTTAAATTTCAAAAAATTTTTAGGAGTCTTCACACCCCTGGTATCTATGAAACGTATGTAGATTGTAGGTATCTATAAAAACGATATGTGCATAAATTATTATGTCACCCCCTTCCCGTCACTTAAATGTGTCTCTGATTGTCACGTACAATATTGTGCGATTAAAATAACGATTTCAGTAACGTATAACAATATGTATGTTGGTATATTGTATATTTAATACGCGGGCACATTTATTTTTAAAAACAAACGTAATCGCCGTAATTAACAGACGAGATGCGAAAAAATTGCGAGAAATCCGATCGTTCGGTCCGGTTCAGCACGCGTCGGCGCTAGATAGGTGCTATTGATTTTTTTTTTTATCGTTTCCCCCGGTTTAACGTTTTCTGTATTATCGACGACGATAAACGGAACGACCGGCGGTGCTCGTAGATTGTATGCAGCGGCCGTGTACAGTACGGTGTATAGTGTCGATTGTATTAATATTATTACAGTTTCGGTAAACGACGCACGACTGCCGCGCGGTAATTGTACCGATAGCGCGGGAGGGTTTAAACAGAGATGACGCGTTAATTGTAGCGATGTGTACACGCGATCGTGTAATAATAATAATAATAATAATAATAAACGATGCGTCTATGTATCTACGGACCGCGCTTTCTGTCGGTGACGTTCGAAATCCGTTTACAATATTGTACGCGTTTGACGGAGCAGACGTGGACAATGATGCGTATTAAACTATAATATTATTTGTTGCGCGCGTACGGTTCAAACGAGAAACGCCCGGGGCCGTTGCGCGCCGAAAAACCGAACGAACCTCGCCCGGCATTACAATGCTGTAACATTTACAGGAACTGTATCCCCGCGTGCAGTATGCGCGGACGTAAATCATATCGACGGTCGGCAATCGTTACAAAATCATAGTGCCGGCAATAAACAGATCAGAAAACATACGCGCCTTGAACGGGTGTGTAGATTTTCTAGGTTCTGGGCGTACCGAGCAAATGTATATATTGTAATCTTATACTATGGTTGTATGGTTTTTGTTTTTTTTTTTTTTTTTTTCATGTTCGAATCGGAATTTCGCCTGGGTCGTCAACCGAAGTGTTTGTCAGTTTCGGTGTGTACGGGTAGCCTCCAGATGAATCAATTGCACCGGATGATTTCTGACAAACTAAAACGTCATGTTTACATAGAGTGCGGCGGTTAAGCCGGGTTAGTTTAGGCGCCGTTCAAAAATGTGTAATAATTTAAACAAACACGACTGAACGAAAATTGTTTCACGGATTTATATAATAGACGGATATAATATTTCTCCGAATTGCATTTTATCCTCGAATAATTACGTAGTCTAATGCTAAAAAATAATGTTTTTCAAAACGTACCGTCGAGTAAAATGACTTGACGATCGATTTTTTAATATTGTTGTACGATACTTAAATCGCACCGGGGGGTATCTAAAACGTAAAAATAGACTGTTAGTTTAATCGAAACCTTAAGTCACCAAATGGCACGCATATTTGTAAATTGCTTATTTACCAAATGTATGTTAATACATATGTTAACCTAACCTCGGAATAGAAAATTTTGTTGCATTCGAATATTGATCAGCACAGTTGATTTACGAGTATGAACACCTTTTTTCCATCTCGTAAATTTAGATTTTTACCTACGATTTTCGGTACAATTGATGTATACCTACGATATCAGTATCGTCGGGAATGGTTTACAACTAGTTTCTAGTAGTAAATTTTTTTCAGCCAGTGTATTTTAGTACAATCATTCATTTAGAACAAAATCGAAAAACGATCCCGTACCTCCCCGATCGAATTTCCATTTAGAAAAATTACACTATATAAGCGTTAATATTATAACTATCGTAAATGGAAAAAAAATGAATAGCGCATGGAATCTACGTGACTACATGATATAATCAGTTATGTTTTGCGAACAGGCAGTTTATTTCCGACTTTTCTGTTTATTGTCGAAATATATTATACTGGCATTCCGCAACATGGTTCTTTGGTGTTTAATGGGAGAAATTTGTATCATATAGACATCTATATTTCTCCAAACCACGAGATTTTATCTTATCTTATCGTTTATTGCTTGTTTATTTGGGTCAATTCTGATTGTTTATTGGTGTATCGATTATTATTTATTATTTAATGTGCCTAACTGCCTTGACCAAAAAAAAAAAACACAACGCAATTATCATATTTTAAGAACATAATTCGTGTTAAAGTCTCTCTATACTAGTATTTAATTCCCGAAAATTCTTTCTTACCCTTGTTCACACTAGTTTATATAAGAAACCTCTGTTTCTAGCGCTTTGGACTGTGCGATGACAAATCCGGACATGTATTTGGTGTAATCCACGAAATGGATAAAGTTTTTGTTTATCACACTATGAACCTAAAAACAATATTTAACGTTCTGATTAAAGTTCATGGTAACATGTATTCGCTATACCCAGGACCGTATTTAAGGGGGATGACAACAGATATGACTAATTTGAAGAGGACGGCTAACTTTTTTTTAAAATTACAAAATTTACTTAGTTACAATATGTTGAAATTTAATCAATATATAAAAAAAAAAAAATGACGGACATACTTCGTACGTGTTGCCACTGTTGTAGATGAGAAGTTGGAAAGGTAAGATACAGACGGAAATTTAATATACATCTGTAAGCAACTATAAACCATTGCTAACAAAAAAATGATTCTGAGCCGAGTTCAGTTGATAATGTTGCTTTGTTAATAATACAAAATATAGTATTATGTCATAATATGGTAAAATTATTAAACATCTCAAACAATGTGCTTTTGCATGACATGACAATGATTGTTTGGAAAAGATTAAAATAATAAAAACTCAACAATAACAATAAATAAATAAAAACGGTTGCCAATGAGACCCAAGCAATCACACGCTCGGACTATTTTAATCGAAAAGAACACCTCGATTTGTTGTGTAAACTTTTCTACCAGAAATCTTGCTCCAATATATGAAGTGAACATTTTATCTACATGGTACTTTAAGAAGATTATCTTTTGACTTTCCCAGGAGTTTTCCCAATAGTTAGGAAAAATCAGGAAAAAAAAAACGGAAAAATAAATACAATATTAAATAAATATCATTAAATATAACTTAAAATGCATATTATGTTATTATTTTACTATAATCTGACATATAATATATAATATTTTGTTGACAAAGTAACATTATTAACCGAACTCCGCTTAGAATCGTTTTTCGTTAGCTTTGGTTAATCGTTGCGTACATATATATATTAAATTTCCCTTCTACCTTCCCAAATTATCACCTAATATAATAATAATAATGGCGCATCCACGTGTGAAGAATGTCCGTCTCTTTTACACTTTATGTTTGTTACAAAAAAATATTGCTCCAATTGGAAAACATCAAGGGACCTTGTTTTGTTGAATTTTCGATCTAATTAGTGAATAGAAAAGTTGTTTTTTCATTTTTCGTGTAGTTTTTTTAATAATAGGTCAAAATTGTGAAAAACGTAGAAAGAACGGGACATTTTACGGGAATAATGATTTCATTATACAAATATTAAGTTTACATTGTATACAAACTGAATATTCGTAGGGATTTTAAATGTTGTCAGTAAACTTAATATACCTTTTCTAGAAGCGGTAAAATTTTCAAAATATTCTGAAAATATTTTTGACAGTTAATATAGACATTTCATATTTTCTATTTTTTTTTTAACTTTTTTTTTTGGTATGTAATATGTGGATATCATTATTTAACCAAACAAAAATAATTGAAAATTTAATATGAGGTTTATTATATCTATGTTGTAATAGTATAAAAATAAGTTGACCTACATAGTAGTATTTTTTTTCATAATCATTTCAAGATCAAAATTTTTAATGAAAATCGTCAATATTACGGTATTTCATAAAATGCATTGGTACCTGAAATTCTACCAGAATCGTATTTCGTTAGCAATGTTTTATCATCACTTACAGATATAAATTAAATGAGTTTATTTTTCCTGTGGTGTACTCATCAGCAGTATCAGCTTTTTTTTTTATTATTATTCACAGGATAATTAGGATTAGGATTAGGAACAAAGTTTTAATATTTTTTTTCGTAAAATTATCTAGTTTTGGTTAAATTCGGTGATTGTAATGTCATCACTCCTGAACCTCCCCGATTCAATTTAATTCGGGGTGGCTTCGAAGCCAATATAATTGAGGGGGTTAAAACCATAGCGGTTGTCGGTTCATGTAAGTCACATTTTCCTTAATGTGAGAAACAATAATCATTAATAAACCTTTGGGTGTTTTTTACTTATTAATTGCTTGCTTATTTTGAGCTGCCATCTTAGTGATTACAAGTTTCAACTTTGCCTGTCAATAAATTTAGATTTTAAAAATGTTTATAATACTTAACTCAAATTCTACAAAAATGTGACTTTAAAACATCACTATGTATTATAATACATCGCTGTCATCGCATGCATTTCCGTCCGCAAATCCAATGAGATCGTGTTATTCAAAGCACACACGTCGCTATATAACGCCATCAGAGATCGAGTTTTGCGTTCGTGGGAAATCTCTCGGTTCGGTAATAATATTATGGAAATCTGGTGAAACGGTCGGCGACATAGATAGAATGACGACCGCGGACACCGGAAACGGGTTTCCGAATTATAAATAGGTATTGGGGCACATAGCGTGTGGCACGTAAGTGTACGTGCGCAGAGTTTTTATACAAAAATATCATATAATAATATATTGTGAGCATGACGGGGGTGGCGACGGGAGAATGTTGCGTATCTGCCGAGGGCGAATTTGACCGATCGTCCGTGGCTGGTCCAGAGGAAAGGATTTCTAACCATATAGGTAAATACCTACCTATAATCTATATGGTTACGCATTGTGCGCGTGTCCCGGAACGGTATAGAAAAATAAATGTCAATCGACGAAAACGCGCAATAATAGCCCGTCCGTCCGTTTATATTGTGCGCGCGTGCGTGTGTGTGTGTGTACGTGTATAAACCGGTGAAATTTTCAGAGAAATCAAAAAAAAAAAAAAAAAAAAAAAAAAAAAAAAAAAACTGAAAAAAACGACCGACCGTGATACTGGGTGAACTGGCTGCAGCATTCGAGTTGACACAAAAGGCACCGAAAACAGAATACCGATCCATCATATATACAAAAAAGACGTCTATATTATATATTATATTATATTATATGGGTCCGCACGCACGCGCACACGTGTTATATACGACGCGGAAAGGGCGATTCGGGAAAAATGTCCAAAACGGTCGCATCGCGTATATTATTATTATTCCAAGTGCAGTCGTCGTCACTTCTAATACAAGGCGATTTTGTACACAACACACGAATCACAGGCGAAAATAACGGGGAGCGAGGTACTCAGCCCCTACCCGGCATATAAAAAAATAACTACGATTTACATTGTATATGAAAAAAAAATACATTTGTAGAAAAAATAATGAGGATACTGTAGACGGGCGCAACCACTGTTTTAAGTGGGAAGTTGGATAGGTGTCGGTAGGATACATAAAGCTATTTTATTTATACATCTATGCAACGATAAACCGTTGTTAACGAAACACTTTTTGAGCAAAGTTCGGTAAGACATCTTTTGAAATGTTGTCATTTTTACGATTTTCGTCAAAATTTGATAATTAAACGCTTTTGAAAATTGCTTACAGATATAGATTCATTACCCTTGTGTATCCTACCTTCCCAACTTCTCACCTACAACAGTAGTCGCTCCCATCCCCAGTATCAGCTCTTTTTTCTAAGTTTTTTTTTTTTTTGGTCTTTCAAATTTGTTGTTAAAACTCTTAAAAAAACCTATAACCAAACATCTCTGTAAAACCATAAGCTTCTTTACTCCATTAAGAATCTAAAACCAAGCCGAATTTATTACGCACTATGGGTTAGACTCACACACTAAAATCATCGGTATGTCATTGTAATCAAAAACCGATTCTGAATGAAGGTAAACTGGCAAGGTTATCATAAGTTAATTGTGTTTTTCCACTTGTAAATATATAGCTAAGGTAACCTAGAAACCAACAAAAATAAAACCATTGTATCATTTCAGTTAGCGAAAAATGTATTGGTTTTACAAAGATGTTTTTTTTTTTTATACTGTATACAAACATTTTAGCATAAATCTTGCTCATATATATACGCGTGGAACCATTTCTGAAAGAGATTGTTGTCCAGATGGTACTTTTAGGAGGTCATTTTTTAATTGTTCAAGTGGTTTTCATAATATCTGGGAAAAATCACGATAAAACGTGAGAAAAACAAGAAATTTACAAAAATAATGCTTTTATTATTTTTCAATTTTGTTATTTGTTGTAATTCAGTTTAAAATATTCATAGAGACTTAGAATTTGGCCAGAAAACTTATATTTATCTTTTTTAGACATGGCAAAATTTTCGAAACATTTTTGCCATTATTAAGCTTTTTATAAAAATATTAATATTTTTGTTGAAATTCAGTTAAACATATTCGTATCGACTCTGTGGACTTAAAATGTATACATACCATCTCTAGTAGAGGTAAAATGTTCTAAAAAGCCATTTTTGAGCTATTTATAGACATTTAAATTTTTGCGAGTTTTGTACGTAATTTGTATTCGGTAGTTATTTCGTGGTAAAATTGTTAGACTGAACAGAAACACTTGAAAAATGAACTCGAGCTTTCAGATCGTTAATCTATTCCCATATAAAATCAATAGATACATATCTCGAATATATAAATAACCCGTTGAAATAAATACTTATGTTAAAAGTAGATTAAAGGAAAACCGTTCGCCTAATATATATTATAGATATTATAGATTATTATAAATATATTGAAATTTTCTACCACCTTGTGCATAATATACTTAGGCGTAACATCTACGATAAAGACTTTAAAAAGTAATCACTTACGCGGGTTTTTTTTTTTTTAGCTAGGCCCTCGTTCTATCGGCCAAAATCTGTCGTTTAAGGCTTTTAAGCATGGCAATTCATTAGCATATAATAAGCCTAACGCATAAGGAAGACCGCCTGGGAAGTTTATTACTAAGTACTAACACTATAAATTGTTGACTTTTCTTATTAAAAAGTAATGCAATTTGAATTTAAAAAGCCATCAGACTTTGCATGATGGGTGGACACTGTTGTAGGTAAAAAGTTGGAAAACTGGCTGGAAATAGAGGGGAATTTGATGTTTTTCTATAAGCAACGATAAACCATTGCTTACGAAAAAACCATTCTGAACGGAGTTTAATTGATAGTATTACTCTGTCAATAAATATGCCATATTATCGTAAAATAATTACATAGGCATTATTTATTTTCTTTAGTAATAATTTTTTAACATTTTACCTATATCTTCCATTTTTTCTTACGGTTTTCCAATTTTTTTTTCGGGTTATCCCATTTATTGGGAAAACTGAAAAAATCAAAAAATTACTTCCTTAAAATACCTAACCTCACAGGTAAAATATCTCAGAATCATACTTAATAAACGTTCAAACTGGAGCCAAAATTAAAGTCCAAATACAAAATACTAAACAACCGCCTACATATACTTCATCCTATACTTAAATCCAAATTATCAACCCATGCAAAATCAATTTTATACAAATCTCTACTCACACCATTCAAGCTTTTCAATCGATTTCCTTACGTCACATAGCATCAGCCCAATAGTATGTAACAAACACTACACAAAAATTTAAAAATTATTAATCAACAAGCTAAAATAGGCTATACCGGATTTCATACTAAATTACAGCATCATCAAAATCTCTTCATTTCAAATTTATTCACAATCTCTCTCTGTGGAATCCCCCACGTCGTTTCAAAAGATGATGGTGTCGAGACCTCTTAAACTCAATTAATATCACGTTCTGAAGGGTTCTATCACTGATTAGCCACCTTCATCAAGTCATCGTGTTATTTTATTTTTCTATTGTTTGTACAAAGTTATCATGTTTGCTTATTGTGTTTACTCAAATACAGATTGTAAGTTTTCTTTGAGTAACTCGATAGGTTCCAAAAACGCACGATTAAGAGCGAGGTAAATGTCTATAATACTCGTTGCCATTTGCACTAAATATAAAATAATAGCTAATTAGTTAATAATTAAAGTTAATAACTCGTAATATTTTTCTAATAAATTTCGTAAATTTTCCCGTTTTTTTCAGTTTTTCAAATTTGATGAGAATCTCCTGAGAAAATTGAAAAATGTCCTCCCTAAAGTATCACCACAAGAAAATTTCCTTTTAGAAAAAGGTTTACATCGTAGACATCGTAGTAAGCTTTCTGGTAGAAAAGGGTTCACATAGAAATAACAAAAAAAAAAAAAAAACATCCTTATAAAACCAATACATTTTCCGCCACACTCAGAATATAAAATAATCATAATAATAATGAGCATTTTAAAAAATCATAATCATAATCAGCAATAATAATAATGGACATTTTAATGATTATAGTCGAACCAGCGTCATAATTGTCATCAATACTTTATTAATAATAAAAATTAACAATAATCAGCCTACCTGTCAATCAACCATCAATCATAATAATAATCAACAAATATCACAATCAGCATTTTAATAAAATAATAAAAAAGAATCGAAATTAAAATTTTAATAAGAGCAATAATAATAATAATAATGAGCATTTTAATAACAGTAATCAAATCGGCATCATAAAAATCATTATTGCTTTGAATACTATAAATCAACAATAATTATCGGCATACTTATGAACAATTAGCACTTTATCAATCATTTAATCGTAATTAGCATTTTAACAAGAAGCATAATAGGTGATAAAAAATATAATGATCGTTTAAACAATAATAATCATCAATTGTTTAATAATAACAATAATCATTATCATCAACAATAACCAAAATCATAAGTTTAAACGGGTATTTGTTGATTATTATTATCATTGTAATTGATGGTTGTTTTACATAATTTGCTGATTATTATTATTGTTGAATAATATTATTAAAAGTATTGATGGTTATCATGATGCTGACAAATTATTATTATTAAAATGCCCATTATTATTATTGGTGATTATTATGTTTATTATTATTTATTCTGCTTCTTATTAAAATTCTGATTCTGATTATGATATTCAAAGTGTCATTATTATAATTATTGTGACCATCGTTAATTTTAGATTCTGAGTGGAACGAAGGAGCTTTTGGTTTTACTAAGGCGTTTATTTATTTTTCACGGTTTTTCACATTTGTTGAGAAAACTCACCCCCAGTCAGATTTCCTTTAAAAAAAAGTGTTTTAATTATAAATCGAAGTAAAATTGCTGATAGAAAAATTGTTCATAGGAAAAAAGAAGACCGTAATATTTTATAATTATTACCTACATTTTGTACATATCCCCGTTTTTTCAGTTTTTCGCATTTGTTGAGGAAACTCCCGGGTAAATCGAAAAATTACCTGTGTAAAGTACTTCCCCAGTCCGATTTCCTTTTAGAAAAATCGTTATCATTGTAAATCGAAACAAGATTTCTGTCAGAAAGGTTGCCCACATATAAAAAGGAAAAAAAAAATAAACATTTTTGTAAAACCAATATATTTCACGCTTCGCTGAGAGTAAATAGGTAAAATAAGTGAAATAGGTATTCATGTCAACAATAGATGTATTAAAAAAAGGCCGAGGGAGAGATACAGAGTGTTTTAGAATCAAGTAGCTCTAAAACGTTATATGGCTATTATTTATTATCAGTTATCAACATTTGGAAGTGAGCCGACGACCAACTTTTGAAAACGGCCCGATAAATACTGTTTTATTTTAAATGGTAATATACAAGCTCAACATTTTTTTCCATAGTTATATTTAATTAAACTATTTATTTAATGAGGTTTGTATTTATATTAAATTTTAAAACATTAAAGTTCACATCATTTTTTTCTTTCTAATTTTTTTTTCACCTACTCTTTTGTAAATAACATTGCGTGTGGATTCTTTTTTCATTCCAGTGTGACGATTTATTTTGATAGGTAAATTATCGTGGCATTTCCAAGTCCTTTTACGTATGAAATTATTTCTACAAATCTGTACAAATATTAAGGCCATGATTACTTATAAATTGTTAGCTGTAAAAAAAGTTTTGCACTTTTGACTTTGGCCCCCCTTAGTTTATATTTCTGCGAGTGCTCTTGGATGGGCGGGGGTCAGAACAGCCAGATCTACCGAATATTTTATACAAAAACATGTCTAGCGGGAAAATCTTTCCCGCTTTGTTATCTGTGGTGTTATAATTATAATTATAATAATAGATGGACTAGGATAAAAATAATCAGCGGTTAAAATAGTGTTTGGGCAAGTTTTATAGATATTTTCTATAAACCTTGGTGTTTAGGTACCTATACCTACGGATTAACAAAAAAATGTTTACGAGTTCCCATTACAAATTTTATTTTCGTTGTCAATTTCGAATACGACAATCACAGCTTTAGGTAACGACTGAATAATAATCTACACTAGGTTTTCTTCTCCATAATAATTAATACACGGAAACAGTCATATTATAGTATAAACTTAAACGAAGTCCGCACGACCAACGTAAAATGGAACAAGGAGCGCCATCTACACTGCAAATATTTCCGACTTCGTCCATCTTGTTCAAAGGTGAATCGGCATTCTGCTCCGACCATGTGACCAACAGATGGCGGAACGTATACGATTTGAAAAATTACCCCCTAATATTTTATAATACATTTTCAATGATATCGTACATTCATGCACGTATGTTGATAATAATTTTTCAATCCTAAGTATCTGTATTTTTTTCTTGAAATTAAAACCAATATTGTTTTAGGTTAGTTTATGATGGTATATTGTAAGAGATATTAAGCTTAATCGCTACCCGAAGATAAATTTACGTTTGTCGATATTTTATACATTGGATGTTGGTAAAAGTGACTAGAAAAAATTTACTTTAACCACAGCTATTATTATAATAGTTGATAAACAGTATGGCTATTATGAATTTTATACTTTCTCGAAATTGAAAAGCTGTTTATATGAGTTTTGTAAATACGACAATAGATGGCGTTTTTTAATTTATAACGGTTAAAATGTGTTCAAACTTTTTGATAACTAGATGGCGTCTGTTGATATGAAAATATAAATTTATAATATTATTTCGTATAATGCCTTACACAACCTTCTAATTAGGGGCGGATTGAAACTAAAAAGGCTAAATTGGCCACATCTGTGTATTTTTTGTACACAAAAAAATATTTTAAATTCTCCAGTTTTTTAAAAATTATAAAGTAAGTAATAATTACATGGCAATGATAATAATTTATTGTTATTCTAGCATAGGCGTGTGTATATAGAGAGGATGAAGTGGGCAGATTCATCTTCAGTGAAATCTGCGACCCATTATATTTTATGAACTCTTGTGGACTAAATTCCAGAAACTATCCTAAGTGTTTAATTTCGTATCTGCGGTGATATCGTAAACGAGTTTATTATCAATCATCAATAATAAGGTAACTTACTACGGTTAAATACTGACCAGAAGAGTAGCTAGTGGGAAGTAACTCTACTGTATGCCCCTCATCAGGGTCGATAACCGCTATGCAGTTTTTCGAGAAGTAGTAGTACCTATTTAATATATTTCAATCTATTTATTTTATATAAATACAAAATATATAAGGTATCCTGAAAAACCTAACCTCACCTGACGGAGTGAATTTACGTTCAGGTTTCAAACCTCCGAAGTTAATCACTTCTCAGCCAAATTAATTTTCCGAGTGTAATATTTTAAACACCCGACCAGATATTATTCGCATTGACTATAACGAATGAACAATTATGAAAAAACTTCAAAAATGACAAAACTTACTATCGTATCATGATTACATGATGTAAACATTTAAAAGTGAATATGTTTATTTACATAATACAAATAAGTTATTATTTATAGCGAGGAATGTATTGGTTTTACAGAAATTTTTTTTTTTTATGTAACGCCTTCTCTGGGTGGTCCTTTAAAGAGGTTATTTTTTGAAATTCTCATTAATATTCGGGATAATGAGGAAAACCTCGGTCTTTTGGCTAAAAAAGATTGAAAGATTAAAAATAAGGTTGCCAATGGCAACGGTTTTTGTTTATTTTTTGTTATTATTAAGTTTTTATTATTTTAATCTTTCCTAAACAATCATTGTTGTCATGGAAACGCACAACGTAGCAATCATTTTGTTAACATATGACATATACCATATTATATTGTATTGTTGACAAAGCAACATTATTTACTGAACTCCGTTCACAATCGTTTTTTCGTTAGCAATGGTTTATCATCGCTTACAGATATGTATTCAATTCCCTTCTGTATCCTACCTTCTCAACTTCCCATTTACAAAAGTGACTACTGCACTAACGTACGAAGTATGTCCGTCCTTTTTAAATTATTGTTTTTAATTTTTAAAGGAAGCCAGGAATATATTCAATACATTAGAAGCGTTATATGTTCACAATTCACATCCTGCTAAGAACAAAAAACTAGTAAATCTGTAAAACAAATTATTAATAAAAAATAATATTTTAATACGTATAAGTGATACACTGCAGGCGTAAGAATTGTGCGGCGGTATTAAATAGTTATGAATGTACTGTTCAAAATATTGAAAGATGAAATTTGAAGCGGAACTGATAAAAACGTAAACGAAGCAATAGGTTATTACACAGGAAAGAAAATTCGCTTCACTCAGAATCTAAAACACGTATCTCAAGTTATATTTTCAAATGTATATCAACTATTACAAGTGGCGATAACATTACCAATTGCTTCAGCCACTTGGGAGCGTATGACTTCTCTGCAATGGGGAGTACGAAAACATGACTGAGAACATCAATGGCTCAAAATCGTTTCAATACTTTGTCGGTCATAAATAATGAAAAACAGTTGTCGAAAAGTATAGACAACACAGACACTGTTGATAAACTGACTGAAAGAAACAGAACGATATTATTAAAATAAATGCAATTTAATTTGATTATTGTTTTCTGCACTCGTATGAGGCATTCTTTTACAAGAATTCAAATTAATTAAAACATTGTTTTGAACTAACCGATACAATGTAAATAGATTCAATCATTATTTTCGTTTTGAAATTTGTAAATAATACAAAAAAACCTGTTTTACGTACTGCAAACGGGTCTTTAGTTACGCGATCGGGTGCGGGGGCGAAGTCTCCACTTACAGGCGGATAGGCCTACCGGGAAATCGGGATTTTCCCGGTGGGCTCCCATCGATATCCACACCCAGAGCCCCAATGGCCCGATCCCGGGAAATTAAAAAAAAAAAATTATTAAATTTTTATAATACTGGTGTCGGTACCGACCGGCAGCTGTACAGTATTATTGCGTATTTGAAATATTTGTGTGCTCCATTAGATGCCTCTGTGTAATACGCGTTTATACCCGTGTAAACTATGAACACATACCCGTTTCATTGTGTGTACTGAAACTAAATAATGCATAAAAAATGTTCAATTTTAAGCATTATGTTTTTAAAATGACCAAAGCCGTTCGGAATTCTGAAATGTGATGATGTAATTTGTATAATTTCCATTTATACATTTTAAAATTGTTATTACAATGATGGGAAAATTTTCCAAGTTCGTGTGCCCGGAAAAACGTCTAAATTATTAATTACTATATTATGCACTTTTGACTGACAGTTGGTCGTACGCTGCCCACCACACCGTGTCCGGGGGAGGATGGAACTCCGCCTCGCCCCCCCCCACGTAATGTTATGCCGCAGCCATGTTTGACACGTTTAAACGTCCGTGGTCGATGTTGGCAATCGTTTCGGCTACCACAATGACAGCGAAGTGTTTTTCATACAATATCATTTAAACGTAAATAAGTAATAGATATTTTTAAAATATTTCCTACTAACCAGAGGGAATAATGTTTCGCACAAAGCCGTTAACAGTCGGAATGAAAACAAATAAAACTAGGGAATTGTTTAAATAACAAAAAAAAAAAAAACCAACATTTAAATCAAATAAAGGCATATATTATTGTATTATTTCAGTCGAATCGTTAAATACATAAAGGGCACACGTTTAAATTTGAAAATCGTTCAAGAAAGACGTTTCCATAAGCGTCTAAAGTTTAATAATATTTCATAAAATGATTACGGTAGAAACGTATATTTTTTTCATAGATATTAGTAGTCTTTGTCTTTCTTGAAATATTTTAAAATTTAAACATGTGTCCTGTCTATGATTCAGTTTCGGCGATTGCCCTCCGGACAAAAAAAAAAAAAATTAGGAGGACTGTTGCCCGTGACAACCGAATCAAGTAACGATAACAACTGCAATGTGTCTCGTAACTATGTCGATATATTAAGTTCTCTTTTTCTAAAACGAAGCCAGATATTTTATTTTTTTTAAAACGCCCACAAGCAACACCGCTCCGTCATTCGAGTTGAATCCCCATTTCTAATTTATATACTATATATATATTTCTATGGTTATTACATCTATTGTTACAATAAATAACCTAATAATTAGAATATTAATAATAAAAGAATAATTGTATTCCGTACTATTTCCAATAACATATTATAATGGCGTTTCAGCATAAAAAATAACCGGATTGGGGTTGAAAATTGAAACTCTCATATGGCACATCCGCACGTTCTTGATACTATCGTCAACTTTCATTATTCTAGGCTTCATTTAAAGAGGGCGGTCAAAAGTTAAAAAATCATCCCCCTCCACTTCCGCAATAAAATACCGAAATTCATATTGAAATTTCATCCGTCTTTTCATTCCACCTTTAAAAAAACTATATAATACCCGATTTCGAACTCATATTTTGGTCCATATGGAGAGTCACTATAGAAGTGTTCGAAAGTAAAAAGGAAAAAATACATATACGATATGTGGCTATTAAATAACGAGACTGGTTACGAAAAAGTGTTTTATTAAAAAGTTATTCTACATTCAAATGCTCCCCTTCAATATAATCCCCTCCCCTCGCCACACACCGTCTCATTCGTTTCTTCCATTGCTCGAGGCAGTGCTGGAAGTCTGTTTTCGTAAGACCATTCAGGAGTTCTGCCGATTTTTGTTTCCCCTCTTCCATCGACTCAAACCGGATTCCTTTTAAGGCAGACTTTATCTTCGGAAACAAGTAAAAGTCGCAGGGTGCCAAGTCGGGTGAGTAAGACGCGTGTTCGAGTACTGGAGTGCCTTAAGCGGCCAAATAACGCTTCACAGACAGCGCGTTATGGGCAGGTGCGTTATCCTGGTGCAAGATCCACGACTTGTTTTTCCACAATATCGACCGTTTCTTACGAACTCATTCGCGCAATGTTGCCAAAACTGTCAAATAGTAATGTTGGTTCACAGTTTGACCCTCTGNTCCTTTTAAGGCAGACTTTATCTTCGGAAACAAGTAAAAGTCGCAGGGTGCCAAGTCGGGTGAGTAAGACGCGTGTTCGAGTACTGGAGTGCCTTAAGCGGCCAAATAACGCTTCACGCTTTATCCTGGTGCAAGATCCACGACTTGTTTTTTCACAATATAGACCGTTTCTTACGAACTCATTCGCGCAATGTTGCCAAAACTGTCAAATAGTAATGTTGGTTCACAGTTTGACCCTCTGGAACCCATTCAGTCATCACGATGCCGTTGATATCGAAGAAAACGGTTTTGAATTTGGATTACGACTGAATTGGATTCCGGTGCACTCTCGACCTTCAGAAAATAATTTATGCCACTCAAAAACACGCGCCCGAGATAGGAAATCCTCACTATAGGCCTCTTTTAACAACTTATAGTACTCAGTTGGAGTTTTTTTTAGTTTAACGAGAAAATTTTACGTTTATCCGTTGTTCATGTTTTTCGTCACTCATCTGGTTTTCGACACGAGAAAAAAACACGTTCGTTTCAAACCACTACTGTACAAATACTATAATAGTGACGAAAACGTGTTTTGGTACGTGCATAGATAAGATATCTAGATATCCAACGCATTGCTCGTTTTTACTACCCATCTAGGGCACCCTCTAGGCGAGAAGTCTCGTTGTTTAATAGCCACACCTCGTATATATGTCTTCAGAGCAGTACAATAGTCTGAGTTTTCTAGAGAAAGTCGATAAAATAAATTTATGAATTCGTATTTGTTGATAGAACATTTTTTCGAGTGCGAAAGAGGGTTGGGTAATTTGGTAATACATTGATAAAATGTCTAGTTACGCCTATAATGTAGACCAGTCGCGTGCCAAACTTATTTTGATTGGCAGAGATCTATTAAGAACGTAAAGGTTTTCTTTGAGGATCGACTTCCATAAAATAGTGTTTTTTTACTATTGAGATGTGTAAATAACATACAATAAAATGTATTTTAAAATTAATTTCCAAATTCTAAATAAATAATTTCTAAATAATCAACATATTGTTTCGTTGTTGTGGAAATGTGACATTGCGTGATGTTGGCCAGTTGATCATAATCTGGAGAACGCAGTTGCCGACTGTTAAACGAATGCACCGCACTAAATGTCCATCAGAATTGTGTCACTCGGTCATTAGATTTTATAATAGTTTTCGTTCGTTCATAAAAATGCTGAACACAAAAATCTTTTTTCGATTTTTGACCGCCCCTGATGTAGGCGAACTACACGTTAAGTGGACTCGAAGTAATACACGGCATTCTCTAGATGACTCGGCCTTTTGCCGCAGTTAACGCAATTAAAATTCGACTCGGGTGATGTATAAATAATAACGAATGATGATCATTGCCACGGTAGCAGGTATATATTATTATTATAAATAATTAGCGCCTAGATAGGCCGTCGACGAATAAGTGTACGAGTACAATATTTTTTACTTTTATTAAGAATTTCCACGTCGTTACGACGGATTTATTGTCTGGTATTAATTACTGCCTTGGAGATTTTTTCCTGTAGGTTATAACGACTAAAAAAAAAATATATATTATACCTATACTACGCAATATCGGCACACGGTGTTTTGCACAGTGCCGGTCTTAACTCATAAGGTCTTGCGTTGTTTTAGTCTGGAGGTGGCGGCGGCGGTGTAGTGACAACGCGATTTTACGCGTGGAAATTACGACAATTATTCAATTATAATTGATAATAATATGAAAAGTTGTACGATTTCGTGATGTGTGCGTATATGTCTATAATAATAATTTTTATTATTGTACGGCAAGGACTATCGCGGTGTCGCAAGAACTGCAACGTAAAAAGAAGAAGAACGGGTCGCGAAAAAAACCGGGTAGGTAGGAGGTTATATATGGTAGTTTTTTTTTTTTTTTTTTTTCCCATTTGACGTTTCGGTCGAGAGAAAATCGTCGAAACAGCCGGGGGAAAAAAATCGTACGTCTCGATCATCGTTTCGGCGCGCGGGAGGCAAAAATTAACAAAAATAACCTTGAGTGTTATTGCGGTCGATTAATTCGTTTAAGTGAACGAATGGCGACGGAGTTGAGCCTAGCTCGTCATTGCAATTTTTTTTTATTTTTTTTTTCTATTTTTGTTTCCAGACGTTCGTCCAACTGGCTACCGCAATACATAACGTAGTATTGTATTATGCAATATAATATAATATGCAATGTATATTACGCATTAGTCGAGTGGATGAAATGCGTAAAAGGAGAGGATTATTATTAAGCCCCGTATAAAACAATTACTTAAATAACCCTTCGCGCGCATTATATAGCAGTGGACCCCTTTTTCACTATGTCCACGGTTAATGGAATAAAATTGTCTCGCTAAAATAATATAATAATTTTCTTACTATTGTTACGGGTATGTCGCGTGCGTCGTGTAACGAATCCGTCGGCGTGTGTGGAACAAAAATGTCCACCTTTTTTTTTTTCTTCTTTTATGCGAATATGCAAATTAAATATTTGTAAAAGACCGCACAGAATTGCAGTACGTAAAAAGCGACGAATCATCAAATTCGTTATTAGGTGAGTTATAAATGCGTACAATACCAGCCATATCGTGTTGGATATTTTGATGTGTACGAAAATTAAAAATCATCGATCTAATTCGCTGTTTTCGTAACTCCAGTAATCTGATACTGTATTTTCAATTAAAATTAGTAATAACGTGCCGGTTAAAAGCACGCCGAATAATAAAAAGAAATATTCTCCCACGCAAGTGCTAATAAAAATACAACGCGATTGTCACGCTTAAGAAAAAATCTTACCCGCATCGGAAATCGGCTATATAAAATATTGTAATTTTGGATTTAGGACTTAACATGACGAACTTGTTGTGTACTTTTTGCTAATTCGGAGTTAAGAAAATTAGGTAGTAGGCCGACGATTTATAGATATATTAAATAAGCGTTTTATAGGTGCGTATGTTACCGATGTAAGTACAATGCACTTACACTGTAAATTATTGAATTACGCATTTACCCGCCATCCATCCATTTTTTTTAGCGTCTAGGAGCAATTGTTCCTCGTAATATATCCGGACCGCCTCTGATAGTATTATTTCCTTACTATCAAAATTTCCGATAATCTTATATGTACAAATATGTACAAAAATCACGCTTACGACGTGTTTACGTGCGATGCACTCTGAAACTGCCCGACCAATTTTAATAAGATAATAATACTCAATGCGTGTGATTTAACATAAAATATAGGATAGTCTTCATCTAGATTAATGACCTAGAAGGGGATGAAAGGTACTTAACCATTTTTGGTATGAAAATGTACATTATTTTTGTCGAATTGTTACTTTTTAGTTACACGGATGAAATGAAAAACGATTTAAAACGAAAAATAAATAAAAACGAAACGATATAATCGGTATTTTCTCGGGAACAGCGTAAGATTTCGTAACCTTTGGCTTTACGAAACTCTCGATTGACACTTATGACTCGAGAAAAAAGTGTTTCGAAATTCGACGATGGCGAACGCCTGCACGCGATAACCGATTCGGTTTATTATTAATGAACAGATCGCGCTGCGCGTCACATGTATAATAATAATGTTAATATTATGCTTTTACCGTAATTAGTCACCGCGAAGTTGTCGAAAAATGATTGCCTTACTTCATTATATTTTAATATTCGAATTATGCATACACGTGCATGTGTGTGTGTTTTTTGACTAGTGGCGAACGGTCGATCCGTCCAAAACCGGGCATGGAAGGGTTGAAAAAACATCGAAAGTTCGATCGTGATTTTTTGACGTGTGGCGGAAAAGTCGGTAAAACTTTAATGGAAAAAAATAAAAAAAAAAAAATACGTATAGGTAAAAACACTAAAAAACAACCACTACTTTCAGACTACTGCAGCGGTCTGCAACTACACGATTTTTTTTACATACGAAAAAACCCCGAAACTTAACTACATAATATAATAAATCACGTAAAAATATTGCAGTACATTACATTGCAGGTGTCGAAAATGTTGGATTTTTATATCAAAACTAACTATACCGGTATGACGTGTAGTACGACGAAGTTAGAGTATATACCTGCCATTATTATAGATTACCGTTTTTTATTTTATGTATAAATACGGAAACAAGTGCGCACTTTGAACTGAATATAATTTTTTTTTTTTTCAGATTCAGAGTGAAACAATAAATCCGTTGGGTTTAATATTATATGCGTTGTATATTTTTTCTGTCTGTAAACAATATTTTCCCTAGAAATCTTGCTTCGATCAAAACGTTACAAATAACCTTTTATTATTATTATTTTTTTGTTGATTTTCGGCTCTAGTTTTTACTTTAAAAAGATCAATTTTTGAAATCCTTATTAATATCCGAGATAATGAGGAAAAATTGGTTTTTTAAAATTAGTTTTATTTACTTTGTTCAATGCAATAATATTCTTATAATTTGTATTTTGTTTCTAACGTTTAATTGTATACCACATTATTATCATTCTATTTTTATTGATAAATATATTTTTAGAAACATTATGAAAATAAATTTTTTCGCTTTTTATAGTAATTATTTTTGTTAAATTCAATAAAATCTATCTATCTATCTATAAAGATTAAAAAAAAATTAAAGGTTAAAAGTAAAGTTATCAACTGTTTTTATTTATTTTTTGCTATTATTAGGTTTTATTATTTTAATCTTTTAACATTTTTTTAAACAATTATGGTGAAAACACACATAGTTAAAAAACAACGCTTTTAATCGAGCTTCGCTCAGAATCGTTTTTTGTTAGCAATGATTCATCATTTCGTACAAATAAACGAATTGAATTCCCTTCTATGTTTTGCCTACCCAACTTGATATCTCCAACAGTGGCCGCACCCTTCTCCAGACATCTTTCGACCAGAAATCCAGCTTCAATTAAAAAACAATAAAATAGCTAGCAAATTCTATTAAAACCAAGCATTGAGCTAGTCATTTTTTCAAATTTACCAATAACTTTCTAAATAATCAGCAAAAAACCGTAAAATTTACGCATTAACGGTCTCTGTTGTTTTAAAATTTTGGTTTTTTCTGGATCTGGAATTTCACATAAACAAGATAACAATATAATATCTATTTTAAAAAAATCAAATAACTGTAATGAATGTACAATGGTATATGGTACATGGTATAAATGTACAATTTATTATACCTAGCTAGTTGAAAAAACTTTAAATACGCATAGGCAAAATAGATTACGTCAAATGAAGAACATTCGAGTCTAGTCGGTGCGTTGGGGGTAATTTTTTAATTCTCGGAGCGGTTTTCAAAACCGTCGGCAAAACTCGTCTGTATATGCGATCCCTGCCCGGAAACATGCGTCCACGCGAATAAAACGATTAAACCTGATACACCTACACAACCCATCCAATCGTCGGACATTGTAAATACTCATTGAATTTCGCGCGAAACCGAGGATTTTCCGCGGACGTTTCACTGACGATAGGTACCGGTGTGACGAAAATTAAACCGTTTCTCCGGTGCTTCGGACTACAGACGGGACGGACGGACGGTTTTACCTCAAACAAGTCTCCGTCCGTCCGTCCGGCCGACCGCCGCCGCCGCCGCCGTTAAACCGCCGACCGTATTTTTTCACGCGCTGTGCGTATAACACAATGGCCGTCCCGCGCGGCTGAGGGGGCCGGGGGCAAATCCCCCGAAGAACACGTTAAAGTGTCGTGATATAAAACGAGAGGAAGAAAAAAAAAAAAAAAACCTCTATAAGAAATATACGGTTACCGCGCGTTACGCGTGACGTTATAAAATACGCGTACAGTCCCTTCGCCCGGCCGTCGTGACTCTCATTAAACCGGACGTACCCGACGCGCGCGCACGCACGTAAAACACACGTGTACACGGGCACCGCGATATTATTACGTTTTATGTTACGTGCCCACCGGGTACGGGTAGGCGCACGCACAGGTACGCGCGTAGCCGTATATTACACGACGACTGCGACTGCTGCGGCGACGACGACGACGAGGTATACAACAACAACAACAACAACAACAACAACAACAACACGCGGTGTATAATTCAGAGGCGGCCGGGCCCGCAAGAGCTGTCTTCTTGACTAATGATGCTAAATTACTGCGCGCGCGGTAGCGTCCGTCTCACTCTCTCGCTCTCTCTCGCTGCGGTGCGGCGCGGGTACGTGCGCGCGCGCCGGCCAGCGTCCTGCACACACACACACACACACACGCGCGCGCACAAACCCCGGAATTTCGTTATATTATTTCCTTTAATGGCGTTATTATTTTAATAACATATCAGCGAAAAAAAAAAACAACAACCGAATATACGATCCTTTTATATACAGTACGTTTGGGTGTACACCCGGTGTACGGGTAATTGTAATACACCGAATTACGGTAGACGGTTCGGTTTTGACTGCGCGATATAATGTATCATATTGTATACACGAGTGTAATATGCGAGCGACTGGATACGCCCTAAAACCAATCGACAAATGCTTGAAAAAAAAAAAAATAAAAAATGTTAAATACAATTTTTACTTTCAGAGTACAGTACGATTCGCTGTATAACGATCTTCAAAGCACCGAGAGATTCAGTCCGTCGCACTCGGATTCAAAATAAAAACTCGATTTATTAAACAAACGTTTTTTATGTTAAGCGTGCTGTGAATTCAAATCTAGTATCTAGTATGGTATTAATTGCATAAGTATTATGACATCATAGTACGCCATATGTACATGGCCTGTGGTAACGGTAATGTTTTCTACTTTTTGAAAAATAATCTCTTATAGTATCTACATCGTGTATACATATATTTACTTGATGTTTTGCGTACGAATCGAATGGCGTACTCGAGCCCATGTTTAATGTCCAGTGGGTTCTCTTAATATACATTATGACATACGTTTTTCCGTTTTTCCATTTTTACCCCCTTGCCATGAAAATTACTTGAGAAATCAAAAAAAAAAAAAATGACCTCTTAAATACACGAGCTAGATCAAAAACGCTACGAAAAAGAGGTCTTGTCATTTTGTGATTGGCGCAAGACTTCTGGCAGAAAACCGGTTCAAAAACGGAACAAAATTGCGCGCATCGTAGTAAAACCAATATCTTCCATAAAAAAAAAAATATATATATATAACAGTGGCGGTGTAAAGTATTTTTCCCTCGAATCACCTATTCAATTTTTCGACCACCTCAGCCCAAAAATACCGCGCCCCCCTTACTCTACCAAAAATTTATTAAATTTCCGCAATTTTAAATTCTTTTAATGACTTTTGTTTTTGTAAAACCATAATAGTTTTTGTTAGATTTTCGAACGCCCAGGCGCCCGCGACCCGCCCGCCCGGTTTTCCGTGAATCGCGCGATTCAAAAATACAGCCCCACTTCGCGCCGCCCCTGAATTATGTCGCGCGACGGTATTCCGCGCCGGCCGATTTCGCCCGCAATAAACACGCGCGAAACGGCGCGAGCCGGCGAATTGACGAAACGACCGGAAAACGGTAAACCGAAGTTTACGTATCGAATTTACGCGCGCGACAATAAACCGCCATGTCCGCGGTATCGGTACGCGTCGTTCCGAATCCAGGCACCGTACACAACAACAATGCGATACGCTCGCATCGCCGCGCGGGGGGTTTTTTTTTTTACGCGAGAGAGGGGCGATGGTGGGCGAGGGGGTATTTTTTTCCCCCTTTTCCGCGCACACGCGCGTCTACGGAATCCCCGACGAAAGTTTTTCTTCCATTCCGCCGCGTATACGCGCGCAAACATATAATAATAATAATAATAATAATAATGTATGCGAGCTCGACGTCGTGCACTTACCACCTGTTACCGGGCCGCCGGCCGTGTACGCCGCGGCACGCCGGAGCAATCTCGCCGCCGAAGTTACGAGATTATGATATCCGCATACATATATATATATACATACGTACACATACGGATTATATATATATATATAATACACGCGTGTAAGTACGCCACCGTCAAATTCGTATGCGTGTGTGTATATATATATAGACGAAAGCCGCTCGTATGCGATTAAAATACGATTTTGGTCTGCGCCGTACCGCGCCGTGTACCGAACAGCTGCTGTCGTGAGCCGCGGCACATATAATACGCGGTGTTATTATACCGCGTATACGGTCGGGTATACACGACGTACGCGCGAGACAATAATAATATTAATAATACGACGGAAATATTACGCGTATACCATGCTACGTTATTATCCGCGTTGTTTCGGAACGGCCGCGAATAGACGAGATTTCCTCCCCGTCGTCCGCCCGCGCGATTCGACTCGCGTAGCTATACGCTAAAAAAAAAAAAAAAAAAAAAAAAGAAAAGAAGCCGTCCCAGGATAATTGGGACGCGTGCAGTCGCCGTTCTGTAATTTAACGTATACTTGTGTAAACAACGATAAACCATTCGCTAACGAAAAAAACCGTTCTAGGTGGAGTTTAATTGATAGCGATGCTTTGTCAACAATTTATATATATATGTATACGTCATAATATGGTGAAATAATTAAACAGGTATTATGTGTGTTCTTAAATAATATTTGTTTAATGTATCGATTTTCCTGTTTTTCCCGTTTGCCGGGAAAACTCTTGGGAAAAATCGATAAACGACCTCTCTAAAATACCTTCCTAGTCAGATTTTCTTTTGGAATAGTTGCGCACGGAAAAAAACGATAGAAAAAAAAAAAGAGTCTGTATTAAAATATCTGTTAGAAAATGCGAATATTCAATTATCTAGGGAGTAAAAAAACAAAAGACTGCTGAAGTGAAGTAGACGATTATTGGCTGGACAGCACCAACAAGGAGAGATTTTCAGAATAAAATTATTTACTGACCACTAATAAGAGTGTGTGTGTGAGGCGTGGCTCTATACATATGATTGCATAACTCGGATAACCGGTACAGAAAAGAAAAGAAAACTCGAGACTTTAGAAATTTAGTGTTTTGGAAGCGGATTAAATGGACAAAAAAATATAACAAACAAAAAAATACTAAACGGAATTTAGGAAAATGAGATTTTCGACATAGACTTCAGCAGGGTCTAACTGACCGGGTTTTCATACTTATTGTTGTATACAATATATTCATGATATTTTTATCAATAATATTATTAAAACTCAAGAGTATTATCTAGAATATGTTTTATAATAAGTATAGAATTATAACATAGTATGATCATTATTATTTAAAATGTGTTAAGTTGTGTTTAAAAACAAACGGACATCCTTCGCGCGATGGCCATTGTTGTAGATGAGAATTTGAGAAAATTGAATGTGTATGTGTAAGCAGATTGATCAATTCAAACGAAAAACGGTTATACATGTTTTGAAAATCCGCAATATTTACGATTTGAAAATAATTTCCCCGTTTTTCCTACGGTTTTTCCCAATTATTATAAAAACCACTTGGAAAATCAAAAAATTACTTCCTAAAGTACCACCTAGGTCAGATTTTCTTTCAGAAAAAATACTGTAATTGAATATCGGAGCAAAATAGCTGGTAGAAAAGTTGTCTATAGAAAAAAAAAATATATAAATATCATTGTAAAAACCAATATATTTCTAGAATAAGAAGAGATTCCTCAGAATCTAAAATAGTCTCCTTAATAACATATTTGGACATAATTTTAGAACAAGTTTTATTCAAACGTAATGTCTCATTTTTTATTTATTTAAGTGTTTAAGTTCAAATATTGATTAAAATAGTAAAAATCACGCTTTAAAAAAATGTTTATCTGAACTTCTATTAGAGTCGTATTTATTAGTAGTTAATGATTTATCGTTGCGTACAGTTATAAATTGAATAACTCGGTATAATATGTTTCCAACTTTTTACCTACCATAGTAGGCGCACACCTATCAATCCTTTTTTCAAATTTTTATTTTACCATTCTCGTATTAAAAGGTACTTAATTTTGACGATTATTATGAAAAATATTAACAATACAATGGTAAGAAATAGGTTTAATCAGTATTTTATTAGATAGTTAAATAGGTATATGGAAAATTGTTCTCAGGATTTATCGTACAGGTTTTTCGTTCAATGATTTGTTCGACTAGTACAAGTACGATTGTGATATACGATGAAAATATCGCCAGAGTCGGGAAAAAGTTTTTATATCTATTCGAGAATAATTTGTTTTTTTTTTTTTTTTTGGTCCATAATATTTATATGAATACGATTTTGTTTACAATATAGTTTTTTCGGGGATCAGAGATCATCGTATTATTTTTATTGGCTCAATATATATTTGCTATAAACGCAATACCGCAAACTTGAACGGCATATCCACCTCGTATTACTTGTGTATGTATATCATTATATATATATATATAAAATGATTTTTCACTAAAAAGTAAACATTTTTATGATAGGTATTATAATATTATTATTACTGCATTTATATAATACAACGGATGAGGACATGTAGAAGGGACCACGACGATTGATGCAGAAAAAAACCTCTATAACTATCAGTAGTTTAAATTTATTTAACGTTTATCTCTGAATAAAGCAGCAAAAAATGTAAAATTATTATACCGACGACCATGGTGGAGGGGGGGGGTATATTATTATGCGAGTGTACGCATAATAAACAGTGCTCGTATACACATAAAAACGAAGCAGATGACTGGATTAATGCCAATATATATATTACACAAAGGGCCACCCTTACGTATTATATTATACAGAGTGAACGGAAAATCGTGTCACGAAGATATAATATAATATTCCGTGTGATTATCTTGTCATTTTCGCCGTTTTTATAACATATACAAGTATACTTACGTATTTCTGAAGATCACTCTGTACACGCTTAAAGGTGATATGGTGAGACGACGCCCGAACTGAACCCTTAACCAGATCAAAATTTAGTATAATATCGTCAAGTGTGTCAAGTTTTTTTGTATTGTATTTGATCGGTCTGTTAAGAGGATGTTAGCTGCCGTAAAGCGAAGCACATGGCCAAAAATTAAATTTTATCAACTCAAAAATTGTTTGAATTTGTTTTGAAATGCGTTTACACAAATTTCATTATCAAAAAGACGTCCTAGGTTAATGGAGACGGGGTACAGCCACTGTTATAGGTAATTTAATGTATATCTGTAAACAACGATAAGCCATTTGCTAACGAAAAAACGATTCTGAGCGTAGTTCAGTTGATAGTGGTGCTTTGTCAACGATATATATGTCTTATTATAGTAGAACAATTAAATAAGCATGATATTTTCTTTAATAATATTTGTTTAATATCATACCGATTTTAACATATTTTTTCCCGATTTTTCTCAAAAAAAAGGCCATAATATTTTTTTACTAATACCTACATATTATATATTTGCCGTTTTTTCGACATTTTACCACGGTTTTACCCAGATATTTTGAAAACTGCTTTAAAAAATCAATAAACGACACCTATAAATTGCCACTTAAATAAAATTTCCTTTTAGAAAATAAGCAGAAAATACACTTAATACATCGGAGCAAGATTTCTGGTAAAAAAGTTTTCACAACAAATCGAAGGGTATTTTGCGATTAAAATAGTCCGGGGGGGCGATGGCTTGGGTCTCTAGGTATATCCAAAATGCATTTGTTTTTTCCTTGTTTAGGTAAAAAGGAAAAAAAAATGCAAGCAACTTTGCAAGTTTTGGCATAAATAACCATTAGATCATGACAAATATAGTTTTAGCAGGACAATATAGAGTTATTTAACATATAATATCCGCATAATATCAGAACTTCAAAAAGCTATAATTTCGAAACTTAGTCCGCTTAATTCTGACTTCACCATCGTTCTTAAATGGGCAATATACATATGTTCAAAAATAAAAAAATAGTTGAAAAATTAGATTTGTTCCCTACAATTTTTTCCTCAAAATTAGATTTTAATATACCCTTATGAAAAAAAAAAATACTACATTATACTCAATTTTTTTTTATCATAAATTATGACTCTTCATAAACCTTCTGTTAAATTTTGAAGCATTTCTGTTTAAGTCTAACAATTTTACCACATAGTACCTACCGAATAAATATTACGTGTAAAACTCGCAAATTTAAAATGCCTACATTTTTGTACATAGGATAAAAAAATAAAATAAACATCTTAGTCAAACCAATACATTCTTCGTTGCACTCAGAATCTAAAAAACTTAATGTGTAATCGTGAAATTAACTAAAATGTTATTCGAAAATGTATACATTTTATTCAAAAGTTCAATATTATTACGAAATAAATTTTTCGAGTTTGAAAATTTAAAATTATCTGATATTTAAAGAGCAATTATTTTTTTTCGTGTTTGTAATATCGACAAAATAAAACTAACGTTACAACCACAGTGTAAGTTCTCCTTCGAAATATTTCGATTTCTTAATAATTAAATCTGTAGCTAGAGTAGGCTTTATCCCGCGCAAAATCATTTTACAGTCGAATTACGGGCGGTGGTTACACAATTTTAAGCGCCTATATAAAACGATACGGTTTCACAGTGAAAAATTCATAAATTTTCCAGTCGTTTTTTTTTTTTTTTTTATTGAGAGCCGCTATACAACTCGCGATTATTATGTTTCGTATGAATTTAACAGCTCCGCGTCATTTCACTCGTCATCGATAATAATAATGTCAATTATACATCGTTTATATTATTTAGAAAAGTGTCGGAGGTCCCAAATCGCCATTGTCGAATCCATCACGTCAAAAACGTTTAAGCTACCCTTCTATTCTCAAGCACGAGTTTGACGGAACGGCTGCCGAACAACTGTCCCGGCCGCCGAAGAGAATAAAAACCGTTTTCGGAACTCGTATTATACTGTATATTTTGTTTTTAATTCCCCCCCCCCCCTCCGGATGTTTCTTTACTTATATTATTAGGAACGCACGTGTGCGTTTTTAGTGTATGCGCGTCAAGTTATCTAGTTATATTATAATGTAACGAGCTATAAAGCAAGGAAAAACAACACACTAGTCTATATACGAGCATGCCAATTTCGCAGTTTCTCTGTACTCACCGTGATTTACGAGTATTAAATAATATAATAATAACGAAATACGATACCATACCAACGGACAATGATTAATGTTAAATTACCCAATCAAATGTGAAAACATATTGAATATTATATTATGGGTAACGTGGTAAATACGTATGCGAACAACTATTATAATAGATAGTAATGCATATACCTGTTTACAGTAAGTAGACGAAGAAAAATGATGTATGTACAAAAAAAATCTTCTTTTGTAATTTAATATTTTAATCGGACATCGCGTATAACGACGTATTAATTTGTTATGCAGACGGTAATTTGTTAATAAGTAAAAAAAAAACCGAAACATACATAATACTTCTCGAAATCCAGAAATATTTTAAAAATAATGCATTTTTAACCATTTTCACTCCTTACTAGAGGGAAATCACATTTTACATTTTTGCTCCAAAATTATTCAAGTTTTGAAAATCGTATTTCTTTATATCATCTGTCTGGAAGATTGTTTTTTTATTATCTGTATTGTAGGGTTTCTCAATAAAAAGCATCTTCTATTAAACAATTAATTTTTTCAGCTTTAATTTTGTTATATTATAATGTAATATCAATACAAATATAACAAATCATAATAATCACACTACAATGCATTAACATAATAATAAATACGAACATATATCATGTTCAATCAATATAAATTTAGAGGTATAAATTAATAATTCACCTACCTACATACATAGATAATGATATTATGAAAAAGTATAGCCAAGCGGTTCAAATAATTAAAAGTAAGTTTTTCATTTTCGGTTTTTTTTTTTTTTTTTTTTTAAATTCTAATTTCAGCGCATTTGTTATTTTAATGTATATAATACATTAAAATAATGGTTATTTATTTCCCCGAAGAACAATATAACATTTGCAGTATAATATCATACTAAAATGTTGTTAAAGAAAACTAATTCAAATATATTGTACGATTGTTTATGGTATTTTTGTTTATTTTTATTTTACTAAAATATATAAGTTATATCTTGACTAAGATATAACTTATGCATTATGCAAAAGTTATGAATAGGTACTATGTTGCGACTGTCAACAGACTTGAAAAAAAAAAATAATAATAATACTTCGTCTTAAGTTTTGTTTTGAGCAAATATATTATGTAATATTTTAAAATAAATTGTATCCTATTTATACGCACACGATAAATTGCGCAATACCCGTAAAATTGCACACTAATGCAATGTAGAGTTTGATTATTTTTCTCTGTTCTAATGTCGTGTAATAAGTATAATTATTTTCCTTGGAGTACGTATTTTTTAAAATATTCCAATTCAATTAATATCTAAAACGACGTTCTTATTATTTTTTTATATATAAGTTCGAATAACACACTTGAATACTGAATACGCGATATTATTATTTAGTGAAATTATTTGCCACGAGCTTTCACACGTTTCATAATATTTAAATATTATATAAACTGACGAGCTGTATGTTCCAGTTGAAATCGCGTTTTCACAAATTGTATGCAAATCGAATTTATTCATTTTTTGTTACCTCAAAATTATAATACGAAAATCCTCATTCTATAGTATAGTATTGTACGTATATTAATATATATATAGCGAAACTTTTTCGTAATCCAAATGAAATTAGTAGTATGCTATAAATTATAATAATCTTATATATTATTATCATATGCGACATGATTTTATGGCACATATTTTAAAAATAATAACAAAAAAGGCAAAAATATACTTATTTTTAAAAAAAAATTAAATCGAACAGTTTTTAACCGATTTCCATAGTACATTTTTATACATAGAAAGTTCGATTCGGTCATAAAATTATCAATTTAGTTAAACGGGTGTCCATTTTTATATACGCGTCTAACACTATCATAATTTTTAATACTATATAGGTATATACTTTTAGAATTTTCTACTTCTCTATCCATTCGTCAAATGTGACACATTTAACCATCTATTTTATACAAGACTATTAAATTTATATAACGAGAACAATTTTATTTTTAGTGAAAAATTGCTTCAACTGCATGATACATGAAGTATATCTATGTGCAGGACGGATCTAAAAGGTGTGTATAAATGTATATAAAAATAGGCTTGTAATATAAAAATTAAAATGAGGTTATTAAAAATATTATATTATATGATCGTTCAATAAAGAATATTTCATTTAAATTATTTATATTTGTTCTAAAAATTCTAACCTAACCTAACCTATGGTTTTTATTAGGGTCGTGCTCAGATCAGTTTTCTTGTGTCGTTTACCCGGTCCTAAGTCTATTTTTCAGGAGTCCGGGCTTACGAAAAAAGGTCCATTGAAAATCACGTCTGATCTAAAAAAAAAAAAAAATAATAAAAGACCAGGGAGATTTTGTTTGCCTGGGGCCCGTAATTCTGAGTGCGGCCCTGGTTTTTATTGATAGGTATATGGGTTTTAGAAAAAAATTCAAATTTAGTAACAAAACGTCCAAAACGTAGGCTAACGCATTTCAAGTCTGAAGTGTATTACGATAGTATCAAAGTCGTATTTGCAGGATGTTTTAGAGGCTTTTTAAAACGGTTTAAAACATATAGTACAGCTACAGTTGTAAACTATGGTCTGTATATAGAGTGACTTTTTTTTTTTTTATCACGGACTAACAATTTTCTGGGAGGATTTTAAGTGTATTTCATTTCTGTTTTGATTTTAACCATTGTGGAATTATTTAAGCTTTATATTAATTTTTATATTAAAACCATTATTAATATTTTACTCCTATTCCATATACCTTAAATGAGTATATATACCTAATTCTGTTTTTTAAAATAGAGACTATCCTTTTTGAACACAGATATAATAGAGAATATATGTTTTTAAAAATGTTGATATGCATAAGTATTATTAAAATAATATTTATCGTTTATGAGTTATAACCTAATCGTTTAAAGTTTAGACCGGAAAGGTAGGGAAGGGTAATAAATTGTATATCTATTTTAGATGAATGTAGTGGACAATTTTTTTTTTACTAGGACTACACATATTTATATTTATATTAATTTTCGATGTTTTGTCGAAAAACTTAAAAAAAAAAAAAAAATAATGTTTATTTTATTATTTTTATAAAATTTGAAGACAGCAATTTCATAAAGTTTATTTTTCTGAAAATTTTGTTGTATCGACGTTTTATTTTGATTAATACATATCCTTATACATATTGTAGTATCGTGTAAATAGAACCAGAACGTATCGATGTGTAATAATATTAATAATAAATCGAACTGCAGCTATATGTAAGGCACAAGCACAATACAAAACTTTCAAGACATCCACAATGTCATTAAATTAATGTGCCTTCAGTTTCTACGAATTGGAAACACTGTGTAGACTCTACAGAATAATAGTATTTCCGAATCGCATGACAACCCATTCACCGAAAACCTATTATATTATATTATTGTGTGTCCTCCACACGGGTAAACAGGGGCGTTTTCCTCGAGTTTACCTAACTTTATAATATTATATCGTACCGTATATTTTACATTAACAGTTTAAAAAAACAATTAAAAATATATTTTATACAAGATTATAAAACCACTTGGTGGCAATGGGAAAACTAAAAAAAGAAAAACCTAAAATAGAATATTAAAAAAAAAAAACGGACATGCTTTGTACGTGGGTGGGCCACTGTTGTTGGTGAAAAGTTAGGAAGATAAAGGAGAAACTGAGTGTATAAATAAATATTTATGTACACAACGATTAATCATTGCTAATGAGAAACGATTCTGAGCAGAATTTGGTTAATAGTGCGCTGTTTTGTCAACAATATACCTCCCATATTGTAGCAAAATAATTACATAGGCATTATATATTTTCTTTAATAATATTTGTTCAATATTGTACCTATTTTCCTGATTTTCCTACGATTTTACTGGTTATCTCATATTTTTCCCAATTTTTCCCATTTATTGGAAAACTAGTGAGAAAATCGAAAAACGATCTTCTTGAAGTGTAACCTTAGTCAGATTTATTTTTTGACAAAGTGGTGTCATTGTAAATCGGAGCAAAATTGTTGCTAAAAAAGTTTTCATAGACAAAAAAAAATATACCTTTATAAACACCATCGTACACAGTACATTGTACTAGTACATACCCCGCTCTGCTCAGAATCTAAAAATAAAAAAGATTGTATGCGCACGGAATTCGCGTTCGGTGATATGCATTAATAGTCATTAAATATTTGATTTTGTTTTTTTTGTTTTTCTCTTTCTTTAGACAAAAGTACAAAAATTCGTATATTATATAAAGATAGGGGATACGATCACGACGATGTTATTATATATACGTATAAATTTATAAAAGGATGCGTAACTGAAAATATTTGCGTCGACCCTTAAACGGCCATTTAACTTCTACCGCGTGCGTCCTCGGCGATATATTTTACTTAAGCCTTCAGGACCATTCGTATAACCGCTTTTGAACGAACGCCAAATTATATATCAGCTGATTTTTATCTATGATAGATTGATTCAATACAGTCCACCGCCGCCGTCGTTTTGAAAACCGCCATTTTATATATTTTTTTTACTCCCCCGACAATTTTAATTGGATTTTTTCCAAAAAAAAAAAAACCATCGGATTAGACGGCATGTCTCTCGTATCCATATAAACACGGTGTGCACGAGCATACAGGAAACACTTAATAATATTTAGCCGTGTTTTATAACGGTCTTTAAGCGTGCATCACCGAGTTGTTTAAGTATACATTATAAGTGTAAGAACCAGGTATATATATGATGATGTGTACCTCACATATGATAGGGCGTTTTAAAAGGGCGTGTATCTCGAATAAGTTAATTTATTATAATTATATATTATATTATAAAGGCGACGACGACGGTTTATCATTTTGTCATTTTGGAAGGGATGAATTATTTATAATAATAAACGTATGTGTACCTATTTGAACCACCGTTAATATATATTTGTACGTATAGGTAATACGTATATAATGCACGTCGTCAAAGCGAAGACTAAAAAAAAATACTAAATTTCGTACCCACATTGATGATTATATATATTTTTTACAGATGCCAAAAGTTCCACGCGCAATAATATTGTAATTTGTGTGGTTATGAGGTGATTGAAAAAAGTTTTCAATAGAAATGTAGGGAATCGTCAAGGATATAATATATAGGTATATATGCCAAAAATGATTTCATTACTTAATGCATAATATTTATGGTCCCTAGCTACGATCTAGATAAACGTGGGTAAGGTCAAGTTATAGGTTAGGTTGGGTTAGGTTTGACTTTCGGATATGTATTTGAATTATTTTGTGATGGGTGGTTTTTCTACTGCAAAAAAAAAGAATATTTTTATTATTTTATCAGATGTTTTATGCTTTTACATTGTTCCAGTTACAGCGCAGAACCTATGCGATTTCGGTGTAAAATAATTTAGATTGTTATGAAAGATTTTAAAATTGTAAGTAATTCATAGAATTTGTTTTTATAATTATTTTAAGTTAATTATATACATTGGGTAGAACACGGTTCCGTGTGGTCCTTACGTGATTCCGTACGTTTTATACCAAAGACTTTAGTGCAATGTTACCAGATTTTAATAACAGTGCTTATTCTAAAGCGCATTTTGGCTTATTTTGCGTATTTGGAAAGTGAATATGAACACTTGATAATCAGTTTTCGCGTAATTGAATTTTTTTTAAATTTATTGTTGTATTAATAACATTAGAAAACAAATAATAAATACTATTTGTATTATTAGTAATTACGTGTGGTGAACAATAAGGCGTATTACTAAACATGTTTAGATCACAGAATCAACGAATATTTGACTAAAATAAAATAAAATATTTTTCAAGTATTTGTAGTAAAAATGTGGATACACAATTTATACTATTTAATTGACAAATTTTTAACTTTTTTAATAATAAATGGCAACATTGCCCGGAAAATCGTGTTCCCAAAAAGGTAAAACGTGCGGAATCGTGCTTTACCGATATAAATTATACACATAATTTTATAGGTCTATTAAATTTTTGATATATTCCCAACAGTTCAGAATACAGGAATAATTACATTTTATTATGACCAATGTTGACAAGGGGTATATTATTATTATGGGGAGTATATTATTGTGTTTTAAATAAGTTACGCATAATTTATCCGAGTATACCTACCGCTAAGTTATAATGTTTAATTTGTAGTTTAAGTACAGACTATAATATTACATGATAATATTATACCTGCGTTTATTTTAATTTATTCATTAGATACATTATATAATTAAAATGGTAATAAAATAAATTTACGATTATTTTATTCGTGTCAAAAACATTATATTATTACATTGTTACCGTGCAACATCCTTTTTTCTCCTGTTGTTTTTAGTGTTTCTAAGTATACGATTTTAGTTTATACTCGTTCAACTGCACTGTGCTGTTCTTCCATCTCTCTTTCTATGCATAATATATATAGGTATAATACCTCGTTTAATCACTTTTTGTAAGCGTTCTCGCGGGTGTATTATGATTTCAAAGAGGAAAAAAAGAACGCTATAGCTAAAAAGAAAGCTAGGCGTATGAAAAATCGAGTTTTTAGTGATAAACATTATCATTAGGAAGAAATAACGCACACGGCGCAGTTTATTATATATAGTGTCTAAATACAGCTATTAGATCACTAAATCCCTAAATTATATCCAACTCCATAATAATATGTGTCTATGTACCTAATTTAAGTACTATAATGTACGTGGGCCAATCGAAAAACTAAAATACGTGTACCCTTTTACATATATGTTGTCAAAATTTCCGCACTTATTATTATTGTACAATCATTTACAATTATCATTTATTGTCCTGCGTCTTAATAATAATAAGCGTAATCTAATTTATTTACATGCTATAATCTTCTTGAACGTATGTAATCGTTTAATTATTTTACATTATACATAGATATGCGAAAGATACGCGTTGACGCGTAGAGAAAACAAGATTTCCATAATAAAGTAACAAAACCAAGAGGCCAGTGCATGCGAGATATGAAAGTTTGCATTATTATTTTCGTATAAAATATTTCTTATCGATACTTTTAGAATTAATTTTGTCAATTATATTGTTTTTTGTATTCAGAATTTATGCTAAGTTATCACCACTCACCACGTCTGAGTTTAGTCGTCAGGAGTATGATTATTGTATATAGAATATAGACTATATAATTTATATAATATTAGAAGTTTTTTTTTTTTAAGTGTGCGCAAAACTACGTTATAATAATATGTAGGTGTAGGCACCACATCAAAGCGTACGGTTTAATAATATCATGTTTCAGTTTAATTATGGGTAATTTCCGACAGCGCCGTCACTGCCGTATCATTGGACACCGCGCACATATAAGAAGTCTCTTGAATCTAAGAATTCATATAGATAGCAAGCCCTATGGCAAACGACCGCACAAGACGCACCCAAAGAACTATCCGTGAATTCGTTTTTTTTTTTTTTTTTTAAATATATTTTTTATACGTGAGTTAAATAATATCTAAATAGCAAAATAAAGAAAAACGGAAAAGTATATTATTGTAAAATGTATAATAACAAAACCGATTCCAAATTATTATCTATTATACGAACAAACTATATAATACTAGATTCCAGCTTTCATTCACTTTATAAAATATCAACAGTACTATAAATTGAACTATCCGTGTATATGTAATCAATGGTAATCGTTAGGTTACTTTTTATATAATTTATCTAAATAAAATATGTAATATAATAAAATAATGAACAACCTTTCAGCTTCTAAGAACATTATATACAATTTCCAGCAACAGCTAAACGTTAAACAGAAGTGCGAAGTTCCTAAACCAGCTGGGAAAGTAGCTTAAAAAAATAAAACTTAATAAGAATATTTATTTATTTGTGTTAACTAACAGTTAACGAGCAGTAATTACAAAATAAAATACTAAATTTTAAATATGAGTAACAGTAAAAAGCAATAATAATAATAACACACTAGATAATATACAAAATTATAGGTAGTTTAAATAAAAATAATTAATTAAACAAGAAATGCGGGATTCTTTTGGTAATATACATTGTGCATCACAACGGCTCAGTTTTTGAGTAATTGGTATTAAATTGGGGAATATGAAAGGACATAGACGTGTAAGTGTAATATTGTAGAATTTTGAAATGCATAAATGATCAGAAAGCAGAAAAGTCCAGGATTTACATGAACTTTTATTTATTATATGAATACTTCAAGTTTAGATGTGAAGCATTGGAATTCGATTATTGACAAATTATAATATTTATATTATACAATTTTAGTAATGCATGTTGTATTTTAGAAGTTTTGGGTTTAGTGATCGTGGACTTTGGTACATAAAATAATAACACGTACGATTTTCAAAACTAAACACTGAATATCATGCATAATATTAGGGGGTAGTATGCTATAATGGAAACCGTGTGTTTTTCGATATATTACAGGTACATAATACATTAAAAGGTGAATAATCATTTATATAATTAGCATATTAGGTAACTGCACCTTTGATTTATAGATATACGACACGAATATAGCGGTTATAACGTTTAATTTAAATCACATCACAATGATTTTAAATCATATCGCGTCATGATATTATACATAATATCTACGAGTACTTGTTAATTCCGGAAACAATATATTCGGTAAGTATATATTACGGAAAACTATATTGCATAGTGTATACGCGACTTTCTTTATATATACGAAAATAAAAAACACCACGTTATACTTGTGTGAATGTATACAAATAATAAAGTGACCATATTGTTTTATGACGTCGTTCTTGAGGTCGCTGCAACAATGATTTGTAATAAGGGCTTCGAATAAATTACAATTGCGCGTGTTCAAACTATTTTTATAGTATAGTTTATATATTTTATTCGGTTTTTATAGTACGACTGAATATTATATATGTACATAATATATTATATTGACGGGTCACAAGGTCTTTTAGTGTTTTTATAAAAAAAAAAAAAAAATCATTTGAACAATATTGTATTGTCGCACAAAGCAAACTCAATTAATGGCCGACTTGAAAGGGGGTTTCGTGGCCCTCACTCTCCTCTCCTTGAACTTTTTTTTAAACATTTTTTCATCGAATAATACAATTTTCGAAAGCCATAATTGGGGTATGATGCGAGGTCCAGTGGTGTACATTTGAACATAAAATATATAAGTGAACATACAAACTATACACTTTAGATTCTTCTCCCTTTTCAATTTATTTAGGTACCATTTATGATAGAAATGTACCTCTCCTCTCTTTAAACAATCTTCAGATCTGCTACTGAAATCGATCGCTTTAGAGTTTTTCCAGATTTATGTAAACTTCAACACTTGATTTGAAATTAAAATTGAGTAGTGTCATCGAACAAATAAGAATGCTGCGACACGAAAAAAATGTCTTCCCCTAACCCAATCTAACCTGACATTTGGATACCTGGACTACAATATTAAACTGTAAATACGGAAAGAATAAAGTTGTAACGCGTAAAACGGATTTCCCATAAACAACGTTTTAGTTAATTTCACGGTTCTGCGATAAACGACTCGCGGTAAATAATACGCGACGACCGTCGCCTTCGAAGTTGAATATTTTTGAACAGATAGAAAATATTGTTCAGGCCGGTCGACTTTTCGTAAAAATCGCCTCACGCAACCCCTTGAGTACCGACGGGGATGTGCGCAGACGTCCTCTTATATAAGAATAAATAATAAGCGTATGCAAATGCCTCGTGTTCCGGAGTCCTGATAAATGGTAATAATAATGACGATAACGCGATACGTGAATTCTGTGTGTACCTATATAGAAATACCACCGACACCGGAACCGAAAGAAAATACCGCGCGCGGCTTTCTACGCGTCGCGCTGTTACGAGTCGTCTCCCGTGACGTCCGTTTTTGACGTTGATTGATTGATCGTCTCCGCCGTTACCGTCCCAGCCGGACGGACGCGACGTACACTTTGCGCCGGTGATAAGATATTATGCCGGGCGAAACGGGACCGTCCGCCACCGCGTATATCTCACGCGATTTGTCGCGAAGACGGTACACACTAAACTATACCAAAACGTTGATTAAAACAAATAATAATAAAATTAAAAAAATAGCTGATACTCCTCCTGATGGGCGTGCCACTGTCGTAGGTGGAAAATCGCGAAGATGGGATATGCACAATGGTTTAATTTATTTCTATATTCACGACGCGATCACTGACGAAATACGATTCTGAGTGGAATTCCGTTTAAACGTGATTATTTGAAATATGCCATGATTTATTTATTTTTTTTTTTTTCATCATTTTCGTCAAAATTTAATTTTATAAAGATAATAATAAAAAAAAAAACGTCATAGGATAATGGAAACGGATGTAGTCATTGTTATAGGTAATTTAATGTTCTGTAAGCAGCGATAAACCATTGCTAACGAAAAAACGATTTTGAGCGCAGTTCAATTGATGGCGATGCTTTGTCAACAATATGCATGTCATATTATGGTAAAATAATTAAATAGGCATTATATATTTTCTATAATAATATTTGAGGGGTACAGGGAAAAAACCAGAAAAGCCACTTTTTTTTAAACTCCGGGTCTGATCCCGCGACCCCTAGTATAACAATACGCATTCATCACCATTCGTCTACAACAAATGTTCTCTACTTCCTCCGAAGTACCGTCTATATTGTGTCTACGTATTATGAAGGAATAGTTTCCTAACGAATCAAAAACCAAATCAAAATCTTTGTTCGAAGTATAATATACATTTACCGAATATATTTATAATTTTAAATTTCTATCGCACAAAGATGCCACGGTTTGAGTTTTAGCCGAACGTGAGTCAGGAAGAGAACTTTAGGTATGTGCCTATTTTTACGTTTTCCCGGACGTACTTATAAGTACATAATTATATTGTACAACGTACAAAATGTATTCGACAAACAGTATAGGTAAATTATTTGCATAACAATATTATAATAATATTTTAATATGCCTGCCTACGCGTTATTGTTATTTTATACCAAACAACTACAGTGATTATATCGAAAATGGTTCGGAAACACGCGTTCGGTTTTACTTTCATGTACGTCGTTTATAATATCAGAATTATGCAAAATGCAGCCGACTATTATTAATACTAATAATATATCTAGGTATACATACACAATGCTATTACGCGATATCTGTGTGTATGATAAAAACGATACACGCCATGGTCCCATGGTTATTGGTGAATTATACGCGTTTAAAAATAAACAATAACATCGTGTGCACGAGCAGATACGTATAGTGTAATACCTACACAATAATAATATATAGGCAAACGCCCTATCACGAAAACACCATTTGTTATTGGTCAAAACCGATTTCGTGTAATTGCCATCACGACCGACTGCCCTACGTGAATAATATGTTTTGTTTCCAAGACTCGGGCGTATACAGAGTGGTTTTTTTTAAGCATGATGCTCTTGTTCCATTTATAATACGCTCATATAATCGATTAATTATTTAAATTCTTATTATTCTTATTATTATTATTTTTTTTTTTGAAAATGGATGTATTATGTTTAGACTTAGAACCGAAGGACCGTAATAAAATAAAATAATAATACAATAAAAACGAACTTTTTTAACGTATACTATCCAATTTAATATAAATATGTATTGAATATTAAACAAACAAAATTGTGTTTTGCCACGTCTGATAAAAAGTTGAATTTGTTTGATACGTTCCTCTGATTCTATAAGCCAACGATTTAATTCAGGTATACCTATGTATATAAACTGAGATTTCCTTTTAAGTTCTAATACTTCGAATTTTTTTTACCATTTTAATGGTAAAGTAAACATTTGTTTTTAAATCAAGCAATAGATCTGTGTATAAAACTGTAGTATATTCGGCTTGCCAACACAATTTGGACTTAGGTGTCCTAACCTAACCTAACCTTTTTTTAAGAATCTATGTCCCGTATGTCCAAGGTGGTTAATATTTCTACCTATATTTAAATAACTATGGTTTTTTTCCCACTATTATTTTCATAGTCGAAATATTATACTATACCGAACGTGGTATTATTATTTAAACCCACGCACTTGGTTTCAACGAGATAAATGTAAAACACTTTCAATAATTATTACACACTACGTGATGACTGAATATTATAATAGATGTAAGTACCTATAGGTTATATTATGTATTATGAAGATGTAAACGAGTGTCGGCGCACATAATATTATCGAGTTAATTAAAAAAAATAAACGTGTCCATCTATAATCATTTGGATACAAATTAAAAGAGTGGTAATTTATGAATGAGTTAATTTATGCGTCAATATATTTAATCAGCGTTATTCCATTATAATTAATAATTAAATACTGCACGTATCCGTATTATATAATATTTAGATTATAGGTACTGACTCGTGTTATTGTTATGCTCCTACTGGACAATGGGTTTTAGAAATGTCTGTAAAAAAAAAAAAAAATGTCTTTTTGTTGCATAAATCGAATATGTATTATCGAATACTTTGTAATTTGAATCATTGATCCGAGAAATCAAAGATTTCGTCAAAGAAATGCAAATCGTTTAAAAATCAAAAGTTTCTTGACATAATATTTTGAATTATCTATTCGCCCAACTAATTTTACACACGATATTTGTATACTGTATATATTGTGTGTATAAAATATTCGTATGCACAACAAATAATTAACATTACAAAAAAATAAGCTCGAAAAACGGGAAAAAGGGCGATCAATAAAATATTAGAATACAAAGTGTAAATTATTATTATGTGTGAAGTAAATGGGATTATCGAAATCCGGGCCGTATAGAGTTATCAATATTATAATTATTATCCATATATTGTATAATGTTATTCAAACATTTAAATAGTGCCATTTTGTGTTTCGCGGGTGTTCATCGCACAAGCATGTAGTATTTTATACTATACATAATATTATTACGAAACTCAATACGAACGGTGGCGGTGACGGCACACGATGATTGACAACTTGTCAACCTCAAAATAAACGGAAAAGTTAAACGAATAAATTATATCTTGCGTCCGTGCAGATACGCCACCGGAACCAATAAAAAAATAGAAAATAACACGCTGTGTATAATTATATTACTCGACTAAAAACGCGTATAATATCCGTCATCATATACCCATAACTAAATATTTTTGGTTACTATTCAGTGTACGTACATACATACAAAAATTACGTGCATTGTCATTTTTTTTTTTTCGAAACCCACAAAAAAAAATACAATACAAAATATATCGTCGATAGTTTCGTCTGCAAGAACATTGTAAACAACGTATTTATATTATTATACAGGTAGGATGTATACATACGAAATTCACGGACAAGTGTCCATAATAATGCGCTATAATGAAATATTAAGAATCGCCGCCGCCGAGGACTTCATTCACAACATTTCCATTGAAAAAAAATAATAATAAAAATAAAAAACTTTGACCACACCGCGCACACGCATTCTTTGCTTTTTCCCACCGTCAGTGTATTTCCTTTAACTCTGCGTACATAGTTCTCCTCCGTCACAGTGTATAACTAATACGCTATCTGTAATTCATATTTTTATTTATATGAAAAAAAAAAAAAAAAAGTGTGTACCTTGTACATTGTATATATATGTTATTATATAAATAATTATTCCGGGGACCGAGGGTACCATACATCGACCGTTAATAACCCGCAACGCATCGTTCGATGTGGTCAACAGTGTGTGTGTGTGTGTGTGTGTGTGTGTGCTGTATGTAATAATAGTATCAATAACACTTTTACGAAAGAATTTCCATTTAGCCGATCAGCGCGTATACAATAAGCAATGACTTGCTTCTAAACGTAGTCGTATTATCAAAAACCAACATACAAACACGTGGAATAAACGAAACCGGTATTAATATGCTGCGTAAAATTTTGAGTATAATGATAACAATATCATAGGTATTGAATTGAATTTAAAACGAGACACCGCGGCTAGTATAACTAGTTTTCATCTCGACATAGTATAAAACATGGTACTATATGATAAAATGATGTATGAGTAATAAGAATCGGTTAAAATATTACGTCGTTATTACCGTACGGAATTATATGTAAACTTGCATATTTTTATTAGAAAAAGACATTGATAAAAAATGTTCACGTTTTAAATCATTCCAATTGAAATTATGTCAATTTTATTTTACATATTTTTACATACTTCACTATACTTTAGAAATATGTTGAAACATATTTTGGCGTCTCATCATTTATACGTTATCAAACTACCTCGCAGTAGACGAAAACAGCCGTTTATTCATTTAATATTTCTCGGTAATTTTTATTTTCAGTCGTTATTTTGTATTTAATTACTTTTATTTACTTTTTAAAATCACTGATAGCAATTGTTCTTTTGTTAACAAAAAAAAATTCTAACTCTAATTTTTATACCTATACTTGTGACATTAACACATTTTTCCCACTTATTTTGATGTTTTTTGCACGTATTTTATAAAACATACTTTCAAATTTATGTAAGTATGTATTCTTGTATTTTAATTACATATAAGTATAGTTTACCTATTACCTAATGACATTTCAACACAATATATTTTGGGCCAGATAACGTTAAAAAACGTGTACAATGTATGTATAACTACTTGATAGCTGATGTAGTAATTAAAAATCGTCGCATAATAAATCAATAACCGGACGGTTTTTATAAGGAATAGATAAGTCGATTTTGGCCATTTTCGGTTTGTATATCAATATAATATTGTCAGTGGCGTCAAACTCTATCCTCAAATATCGATCATCGTTGTCAATGAAACGGTTAGATCGGTAAACGGTATAGTAAAAAAAATGTATTTGACTAGGCATGCATAAATGTTTGAATGTAAAAAGACAAATATTAAAGTATCTAATAAAATAAACGTAACTATAAAGAGCATATTAAAATATATAATACGTATACATCTATAAATTAATACAATCACAAGATTGCTGGTGAGATAAGTGGATCCTAAACAAATTTTATACTCACCGTTGGGATTTTTCATTAGTTCGACGTCATTGAACACTGCGCGAAATTTCAGGCAGCGCTAAAGGGTAGGTAGAAATGTATATTAGCTTACCGATATAGGTTTGTTATGAAACTCGTTTAGTGTGTTATTTTAATTTTGTTTTGCTACGATAAAAAAGATAAGTACATCAATAAATTTTCATACTTTTAACAACTGTCAAGAAAAAACGAGACAGGATAGTATTTTGTGTATATTTTAAAACGGTTGTTTTTCACTTCAGCACGCTTCTCGTAAAACCCGTCCAAATATAAATAAATTTGTTAGGTTTTTAACAGAAATACGATGGCGATCCAATTTCCAAATAATAATAATAATACGTATAGAGTGTAACATCGATGAAGTTACTCGCATAAATAACCGGTCCCCTCGTCGTAAAAAGACCGAAAAAAAAAAAAAAATTAAAAATCACTACCGCGGCATTTCGGCGCCTATTACCTATCTATCGACTTTTATCCGCCTATTTTTCGAGTGCCGCGCAATCGACTACGAATATAATATGTATAATATTTTATTACGACGATGAGCGGAGGTGCGGTGTAATATAAATTTTTATCTCCTCCGCCGTCGCACACAAATCTCGCGCCTCCGCCGCGGTCCGTCGTCTCGTCCGTTCCCGGGCTCCTGCGGCTCTTCGAAACCATTAACACCGCGCGGTTATTATTACCGTCCGGATAAGTCAGGAGATGTATAGGAGGACGTTAGGTCTAGATATACGTATCCAGACGGTTCATCCGTGTTAATTCCGAAAATTTTCATATAATATTACATAATATACAAAACGCGTCGGGTTTTCTCTTCTTTTTTTTTTTTTTTTTTTCCGTCCAGATGAATAATTGAGCGATACACAGACGCTGCAACACTTATACACACACACACACATATACATATATACATACATACATACATACATACGTACATATAAATATACGCCGGACAAATTGAATTATTATTGACCCGCGGAGGTGTACACTCGTGTGTGCGTGTGTGCGTGTGTGTGTGTGTGTGTTTGAAACAATGAGCCCATTAGCAGAGTACGTCCTTTATACGTATACATACAGTGTGCGCATTGCCTCTATGCCCGTCGGTGCCGCCGACCGTACATCTCGTACATATGTACCGCAGTTGTGCTTCAAATAATATATATGTATAATAATAATATTATTGTATCATACACTCTTTGAACCTGACCGCCTCGCTCGACTATATTATAATATTCCTTCGTTTTTTTTTTTTTTTTTTTTAAATTATCATTTCATCCTTGGTCACGAGGAGAAAAGGGATCAAACTATCAAAACAATCAAATTAAATTTTGAAATTACATACCCTCGTATACATAAATGATAATCATACATGTACTACATTTAGTTTGAAAATACATGATAATTATGCAATTTAAACCGAAAAATACATAAGACAAAAATTATAAAAAACATAAAAAATGAATTACTTTTCCTGGGACAAAAGGTATGATGTAGACGATTCTTTTGTTATAAACCGCATCGGCGGTTGTTTTGTTCACAAAAAAAAAATGTTTAAAAAAAACATCATATTGTAAAAGCAATGTAGGTATTCCTCACACCGATTAGAATCTAAAATCGAAATATATGTCTCCGTGCCTCTTGCTGTAAACTGGCGGATATCGCAATGCACTAATTCTATGTCTTTAATATTATTATTACAATATATTTTTTTTTTTATCGACAACGGCAATGGTCAATAATTATTAGTTTCGTAATCTTAACGACAAAACTAATCGAACTGTGCGCACGGATATCGCGGGAGTGTATTAGCTGTTCTACCAATATCAATAATATAATCTAGAGGGATAACAACAATTACCCAGTTTTAAAAAAAAAAAATTGTTTTCAATACTGCATGTAAACGTCATAATGCAACATGGCGTAACACTGACAAAGCGCCAAAGCAACCAATAAAACTGAGAAATAATATGTTACAATATACACCGATTAGTTACAGATCACCAAGGTAACACCAACACAAACAATTTCATTTCCGTTTCAAGAATATCAAAAACTCTGAATCATCAACCCTTTATGGATTAATTTAATTTTTTTTTTTAAATAGTTCGGGGTTTAGGTTATCACAATACTAAATTTAATCAAAACCGGTTCAGCCGTTAAACCGTGAAAACTAACAAATAGAATTACTTTCGCATATTAAGAATAAAGATAATAATTTACGGGACGAAGATGAAATATGTTGATAAACATATTTTGTAAATAAGCGATAGTTAAAAACGATAACCCCCTAAATCATAATATTTAAAGTAAAAATATACGAATAAGTATACGAATATGAATCACTTATTCGCGGTTTTTAGTTATTTTTTTAAATTTATTTGTTATTTGATTGTCAAAGTTTTGCTCAACTATAAATATCGGTACCTGAGATAACGCTTAAATAAACAAAACAAAAAATTAATAATTTTTCAAAGAAACCGGCATTAATAAATCGTATTTGAAATACATGCATTATGTAAATATACGAGACATCTGGTTATGAACGTGTTATGAAGTATTTTAGATTCTGAGCGAAACAAGGAATGTATTGGCTTAACAAAGATGTTTTTTTTTTTTTACCTGTGCGCAACTTTTCTACCAGAACACTTTCACCGATCTTTAACATCTTTTCTGAAAGAAAATTGACGTGGAAAAATACTTTAAGGAGGTAATTTTTCGATTTTCCCCGGATTTTTCTCGTCAGATATGAAAAACCGGAATAAAACATGGAAAAACCGGGAAAAACGTAAAAGAACTGGGAAAATCGGTACAAAATTAAACAAGTGTCATTAAAAAAAAATATATAATGTCTATTTAATTATTTGACTATGACACATATATTGTTGACAAAGCATTACTATCAACTGAACTCCGCTCAAAATCGTTTTTCGTAAGCAATGGTTTATCGTTGCTCACAGATATGCATTAGATTACTCATAACAGTTTCTGCACCCTACCCCATCATCCTAGGACGCAATTTTTGGTTTTCTTTTCGTATATAGAATATATAGGAGTCTCTTTGTCTCGCCTTCTCTACCAACACGTGTGCGTGTAAGTGTATACACATTTGCATTTGCACACACATACACGCACATATATATAAATACACGTGGTATGTACAGAATATATAGGGTGGAGCCCTGAAAAATTATAGTCCATGTCCACGTCGTGGTCGTCCCGTTTCACCGATAGTAATAATTACGCGCGCGCACGCACATCATCACCGCCCGTGTGCGTTTTTACGTACGGCTTTATAATATGCCGCCATTTTAGATATTTCATTTCCTCTCTCGGCCGCCTACACATGTACATAGGTATACAACATATGCGTGTACCTATATAATAATAATAATAATACTATAACGTGTGTGTATTTTTTTCCCCCTATAGGCTATATAAATATAATACTACACGTTGTCGTTGTGGTGTATATACGGTCACATGGTCTTTAACGACGGAATATACGTGTACGAAAACAACGCCCGCGGCAAAAATAAATTATCATTGCCTATAGGAGGAGGTGGCGTTGCGGAAAAAGGCGGGTGTAATTTAAAAAAAAAAAAACCATCGAAAATATGTGTATCTATATAATATGACGATTTTCAGTAGAGTAGACGTATTATTATAATATGAGAAGGCTAAAAGTAAAACTCACATGGTCTAAAAACCGCATTTGTCAGAAAACAAAAAACTGGAAAAGCGGTTTCATAGACAACGAAGAAATCTAAAATGTATTCAAAAGTTAAGGTTTTATTCGTTATCTGTATTTTAAAGTTTATTTTATTTTTGAAATTGAATATTAGAACATATTAGTTTTATTTCTAGGCCCGTCTAGGACAGTGGTTTTCAATCTTTTACAAATGTGACCTCTCATTTTTTTTTTCGTAAGACGACCATTTTAAATATTACTTATATAAATTACTTACCTAATGTAATATTATAAGAAAGACCATTTTTCATAATTTTGGGGAACTCCGTCTAAACTGTTTCTCAAAATTCTTTTGGAGACTACGCTTTTTTTATCCTATTTTCTCTCTTCACTCGAATCATCCATCTAAGCGTTCTCATTTTCTGCTACACTCATTCTCTGTTCTATGTTTTTGTCTACCACCCGGCACTTTGAATCACACAACATAGACGGTTTCACCACACTCTTATTGAACTTATCTTGAAGTCTCTAAGAAATTATTATTATATCTTTGTTCAAAATACTGCTATTGCTGCAGCATAAAACTATTCGAACATATTTACAATATATCGCAGGTCCTCTAACCGGGTCGATATTGTCGACATGTTGATAAATTTTAATATTTTTTCGGTGACGGGAAAATAATAATAACAGTCATCCCACGAACCATGAACAACACGACGATGTTGTACTTAATACAATTATTATTTTCGTGGCGTCTGAGTGTTTTTCGATATCACATTCCGGTATTTGAATATTAAGATCGAAAATAAATACATCATACTCGTGGAAATATCATTTATTTTTTATTTTTTAAGATTCCGAGAGAAAAAAAATATGTGCGTAAAATACACGTCATTATATACTGTACTTGACGTTGTCGGAAGAAAATATATCGCATTCTTTAGAGTATTTATAAATACATAAAAAAAAGTAAATAAATAAATACAAAATACAACTATCGCACGCAAAGTATATAGTTTTTTATATATTATGTCACCGTTGCATGTGTAAAACGCGTTTTGATGCATTTTTTGTTTTGCTTCTTTCGTGAATAACGTTCATTTCGACTGGTATATTTGTTTTTTATACAATTATTTTTCACGATGACGAACTCGGCGAATTCGTTTGTTTAATACATACAATAATAATATTATATTTTTTATGAATATACGATCAGAACTGCAGATGTATACAAAATACAAACCAATAAAACCGACAAAATGAATACATTATTGTTATGAACATTGCTGTTCAAGAATAAAAATAAAAATAACAAAGATCTTGTGAATGTTATCAACTTTGACATTGTATTTTTAAAAAAGTTTTCCGAATCCTTTCCGAACGTTCTCAAAATTGTTTAGTGTTTGCACTTTTATTTATAGTATGCGTATTCCGTATATTTTCCCTTTGATCGTATATTATATTTAAATTATACACCACTAAAACGGACGCCCTGTTTATAATGTAGTATTATTATTTATTTTTAAATGTCATGAAAACTGAATTGGTCGATATTATAGCTGAAGGGTGTGCCACTGTTTCAGGAAGGAAGTTGGAAGGAGGATGACGTATAAAGTAATTCAATTCACGCAAACCATTAACAATGAAAAACGATTCTGAGAAGAGAATTATAAGACGTATTTTTTCCCTTATTAGTTATTAACGGCAAAGATGCTATAGGAATCCACAAAAATTATACAATACATTACCAGTTTTTCTCATTTAATAAGAAAACTATAAGGAAAATCTAAAATAAACTTTCTAATGCATCAGCTCGACAGAAAAAAAAAACATTGTAGCAGAACCAATATATTTTTCGCTTCGTTCAGAATCTAAAACGAAAAGAAACGGACATACTTCTCACAATGGGTGAGAATGGACCATTGTTGTAGGTGAGGAGTTCGGAAGGTAGGATATTGAGGGGAATTTAATTTATATCTGTACGCAACGATAAACCATCGCTAACGAAAAACAATTTGGAGCGAAGTTTTTTTCGATATGTACATTTTTTTTCTACGTTTGTCCCGGTTTTTCCCAATTATTATGAAAACCGCTTGGAAAATCCAAAAATCGTCTTTCTAAAGTACCACCGGATATAAATTTCGTTTCAGAAAATGTACTATACTTGAAAATCAAAGCAAGATTTCTAGTAAAAAAAGTTGTTTATAGATAAAAGAAAACAAATAAACATCATTGTAAAGCCAATACATTCCTCGCTACGTTTCGGATCAAGGAAAATAAAGAATAGATATTTATTCTATTTTATGTTACGTGTAGATTTTTTACAGCGTTATAGCGTCATAGATTTATAGAACCGTTTGATTGCAATCGTATAGTTTTTGTTTTTGTTAAATTTCTGAGTCATTTTTTTTTTTTCCGTAGCCGTAGAACTCATTAGAGATTGTTCATTCTCTATAGAGTGTTCATCATAGGTACGATTTTTAACAATACCATTTATTATCTACATCAAACGACGCGACCCCGAAAACGTATATTTATTAAAATATATTGCCAAATATCTTATCGTGAACAATATATACGTATATTTTTTGTGTAAATAACAAAATCATGTGCCTAATGTTCTTTGCTTGTATACCTACAAGGTCTTTGCAACCACGTTCCACCTAAATTTATCGCTCGAAAACCGTAAAAATAATATTGCACAACACTTCGTCCAAAATACAAGCGTGGGAGGGTGAAAAGTATACTATATATTATTTGGGTCACAGCTTTAGTACGGCGAAAACAATATTACAAATTACTTTATCGTATATGAACCCGGAATTGCGCTGTACGTATATATAATACGCAATGCGAAAGAAAAGTTGTAACAAAATAAAAAAAAAAATATATCCATAATATATATAATTATGTATTTTACTATAGAAGTAAACGCGTGTGCTATGCGTCTGAAAAAAAAAACCGATTATACTAGTCATGAGGAAGGGGGAGTATAAGTAATATTATTCTGAGCACGATATATAATATAAAAACCGAAAAAAAAATATCGCGTTTGTAACAGTCCCTTAATAATATGGTGGCGTAACATGGTTAGGTGCATTGCAGTATTTTTACATGCGAATTTAAAATACGTTTGGACACAGAAATACACTACACGTTCGGGTATATAAATATAACAACTTTAAAATGCATGCGGTGTATCTATCGGAACCTATACGTATTATCGCAGAAATTGCATTTTATAATTTATAAAATTTTGAAAACGATAAACCGTGTCTTTAAAAGATTAGCTAATTTGGGTACATCGCAAATATGTACAAATACTAGACAGCTGACTGGAAATTTATGGTTTATGGCATATCGATCGATAAAGATTTCGCGACATCCTTACAACAAACTATATGGTAACCACTATAACGTAACCAAGGCCGCCCATTTAAGTTTTTTCCATAAAAAGTCTGTGTCTAATGGAAAAACGTATCATGTTATTTAGAACTTATTTGATTGTGTCACAATGTCATCTCATGGTTCTAACTTTTTATGAAATTTACGATTTTCTGTTTGGAAAACGAAAACTAGGGAAGAGATCTTTCATGTGGACAACGCTCATGAATTTCTTAATAGCAACGCTTTACATTCCCATTTGTTTCCCAATCGAGTTCTTGAAACGCTTTATTTAGAGACTCCTGTCCGTTATTTTTTTTTTGTTTTTTGAACGTTTGTTGATGGTCGGCAACGACGCCATCGGTCGACATTGTTCGCAGAGATCGGAGTGCTTGGCTCACAGAGATCGGGATCGGCCAATGTCTACACCCTCGGTTTTCACGGTTTTCATTGTTCTGTCGAATAAAAAACCCATGGACGTCCGCCTAGGTACGCAATATGTGATGCGTATTTTGCGTATTGTTTTTATAATAACATAGTGTACATATACACGGATTTGATTTTGATACGGAGTGTAATTGTGGACTGGGGCTAGATCCTACTTAACCACAATTTTTAACTGTTAAACGAAAAGACATAAGGTCATAAGAAATAACGTAGGGTGTATGCGGAACCCCTGTGATTGTTCTATGGAATTTCATAAGGTTCTGTGGAACAAACTCTGGGCATCGCTGCTCTAGTGTCTCGTTGTCGGTCCTTGAAAATGGAAAATTCAAGTTACGAAATTTCGGTCGTCTGTAAAACGAAAAAAAAACAAATTCAAAGTTACAACGAACACAGTTATATACAATACTCTAGATTCCTAACTACTTGTATCATACCATAGTAGTTAAAGCATTTGGTTAGTTACAGGGCATCAATTTAATTCGAGGCCCACGTCCTTATTATACAGGTAATTTAATATTGTGATAACTATTAAATATCTTTTCTTACCACTGTTACCGTGATTATTAACAATTATAATTATTATTGATAATATTACATGGATATAAAAAAAAGTTATCACAATATAAAAGTGGACAATGAAGCAACTGGCAAATTGAAACTTCACTTCTTATCACCGGTCAGCAATCTAGTTTATTGTATTTGTCTGTAATCATGGATGTCTGTACCAAATAAACAAACAGATATTTTGGTGTCAAGACAATCGGTTTGATTTCGTTATTACGTTCAAATTACATTGTAAGCCGTTGGATTTGTTATAGAATAAATAAACTCACCATAAAAAGTCACAAGTCTCTGACATCGTTTTCCATACCGCCACCGCTGCTTATTTTCTTTCATCGACGAACGGTTAAAAACGAATCGGCCTCGGGAGAAATACAATACGGGTATGTGTAGTTTCCGTCGTCTGGTACGCAGCGTGTTGTTGTTCTGGGATTAAAATATATTTTCATAATTTTGAACTGTCAAATGACTCGAGTAAATATACACGTGTTTAATAATAATACTATATTGTGGTGTGTAAATTTATCAAAAGAAAACACACACTAAAATGGGTTCACGTGGGGGTAGATAACGATTGTGTGCCCGTACGGGCGGGACTTAAAATGACGATGCGTTTTTGGAAAAATGTGTGACGAAAACGACTGTCGGCATAACAAGAGACGAGACCGCCAAGTATACGATGACGGCGACGTTGTGTATTGTACGGTGCTGTTTGGAGGACAGAGAATAATAAAAATAATAAAAACTGGCATTTTCAATAATGTGCGATAGTTTACTGTCCACGATAATAATAATTATAGCAATAAAATATATAGATTTCTTTATATTAAGAGGCTGGGGTCAGCAGTTTATGTACATCACGGTATAGCAAAGGGTATCCGTGACTACACAAAAATGGCTAAACATTTCCGATATGATAGAAAACGTTTTTTGAATTAAGTACGGACATATTAGAGAATTAATATAAAAATTTCCGAATTTATTTTATAGAGGCTACTACGCAATGTTATAATAATAATAAGTTTATTGTCATAAAAAAATATGATCAGGTACATGTAAATATAACAAAAATTTAAAAATAAATATAAATTATGACGTTGCCCCAGAAACATAGTTTGTGTTGGGTGCAGCAAGTTCAAAAACAACATTATGTTAATAAAATATATAATTTGTACAACAAAAAAAATCTGATTATCATTTATATACATATATGTATAAAATAAACGAAGAAAGGAGAAATTCAATTTTTAATGCTACTCTAGTGTTGTATAGTTAAAATTAAGTTTATTTAAATATGAGACATTTTATACAAAGTTAAACTAATATTAAACATAATACTTAGTCGAATACCAACATTGATAACCATTTTTCTACAAAATTCCATGTATTTAATATTACCATTAGACCATACACGGTTATATGATCGCATTAATATTTTGATCCTTTAAATTAAAATCCTCCCGGGTAATTAATACTCGGAATCAATTGGTTTATATTTACAATAAAATAACTTGGTCAAATTTCGAGATACTAGTCGATGATATGTGATATGCTGGCCGACAGTGTAAAAACGGCGGAGAAACACAAAACGAACGCATGTGTCCGAATTTCCGCGGTGCAATCGTCAAAGTGCGTTCGAGCGGACGTGCCACACCGGAGCGGCGGCGGTAAGACGATCAGACGTGGATATCATCTCGTCGACAAAAGGGTCGGCGCGATCGGCGGGTGTGTGAGACGGGAGGAGAGTTCGGTATCTCGTCGGGGTGTATGATGTGCGGGACGGGAGGTGAAAGTGGAAAAAAAAAAAGCCCGCCAAAGGTGTATATATATATATACGTGCATACATACGCACTCGGCTTGCCGATTATATAAACCGAGGGAAACGGAAAAAAGAAATTAGAACTGTAATCCTGCTGCGCCTTGCCACTGGCAACTGAGTATACGTACATATACACGCATCTCGCCCCCCAAAGTCTCCTCCCGTTTGGAAAAAAAACCGTGCCGATCGAACGCCGTGATGCGCGCGACGGACGGGCGACCGTTTTTTTTTTTTTTCCGTTTTTTTTGTCCCTTCTTTTTTCCGATTTTTTCATCTACTCCCCCCCCCCTATTTCGAGATACTGCCGTCCGTTCATCGCGTCTTATCCGCGGCGGCGGAGGCAAAGGCGGCGAGGGACGCTTGAGACATTGTTTTCCACTCTTTCGGATTTCCCCTCAGATCCGCGCGATTGACAGCCGTGATAACGTTTACGTATTATTATTATTAATATAAAACATTCAAATATACTAATACCGCGGTAATCGCATCACGTTATACAAATAATAAAGTTATCCGAGCAAATAGTGTGATCGATGGGTATAAATAAAACGATATGTGTTGTTGAAAAACACCTAAAACATATTAATGTAAATTTCAAGAAAACAAAATTCCTTTAGATACTATTTTGATATACCTAAATTTAAACTATTGATTCGTATAACATATAAATAATAAATATGCACTCAAAACCAACAAAATTATCGAAAAATGCTTAAAAATGCAAAATAAAAGTTTCATTTTTGAAGTAACTGGTACATAAATCGAGTAATGTACACCGAAAACACTGTCTTAGATTATTGTTTTAATGATAATTCTTTCAATAACTTTTATCAAACCGATGCTGTGGTAATAATAATGTATAATTATTCAGTATTATAATACTATAATAGTAGTAAAATGGTTGCAAATATTACCTATAGAATGTTTGTACACTATTGTCTGTCTCTGATATATTTTAACAATAGATATACTAATACATGGGTAGACTATAATTTATACTTTTATTTGTATAATTTTTGTTTTATTTCAGATTTTACACAATTACGGTCCTCATTAAGTCCGATTCCACCACGCAAAGACGGGGTAAATGGATAAACGTTTAGTTAGTTTCAACATTTATATAGCTTTAGTAGCTTTAGTAACTTCAACTCAAATATTAAGAACAAATTACTTAAATACTATTACTTTTATCTTTATCTGATTATGTTCTACTCTATTTTTTGATTAAGTATAGGTACATAATTTTTGCGAGTCACCGAGGTATTAATAATTTTGTTGGAATAAAATCCTGACTGTTGTATTGTTGTTGAGCATCATAACATAACCTAACCAAACAAAATATAAAGTATTAGATATATGTCAACATATACGATAATATCTAGATTTTTGATTATCTAGTAGATTAAGATAATCTATATTCCTTTAAACCCATATACGTAGAAATTTGTTAATAAAGCAATTTATGTACAGTAGACTCTCGGTATACTGGCAGATATCAGACCAGAAAACTGCCGGATTAACGAAAACGACGGATTAATAGAGGTCCACATAAATATACATTTTTATTTATTGAAAAAACCTTAATTTATTTTATTAAAACGTAAATAATGTATGCATACTGATTTGTGCTAATACAACACAATAACTAACTACTAGTAGATACACAACAAACACGTTCTACACGTCAAAGTTAACTGAACACAAATAAAATATCTATTCGGTTCATTCGGACTCAATCAGTTTTATCGTTTACGATAATAATGTTATAGTCATTATAACGAAAATATTGCCGGATTCCTGGACGTACCAGATTATCGCACGGCCGCTGTACCGAGAGTATACTGTATTTACCTAGGCGGATATAGGCATAGTATCGTTTCTCGGAGGATGCGGTGTATATGGTGAAGCTTTCATTATAATTATCTATTGAGTGTCGGTTATTTTTTAACGAACTGCAAGATATAATTATGTATTACTATAAATTATAAGTATATAATTTAATTTGTATTTATATATTTATTGCAACAATAACATAACTTAACATAACATAACAAAATATTAATTGTTAATTGTAAATAAATTTATAAATTTAACAAGAGGCCAATAAAGAAAAATAAATAAAATAGAAAAGACAATAAGTGACAGATATCAGATAGTTGATAACTGAAATTAAATATAATTTAAATCGAATTTTTTTATATAATTTTTGAAAGTAATTAAATTCTTAAAATTATTTAAATTAATATTAAATGAAACACATCAATATAAGTCAATGTAAAATGTACTTTTTTGACCAAAACCTTTAGTAAAATTTGGTAAGCATATATTAATATTTTGTTTGAATCTAGTTTTATATTCGTGATCAAATATTGGTATTAAATGGTAAAAAAATTGGCATTTTTTTGTCTACTTCAACGACTTGCAGTTTATTCGTTTTAGACCGATCTGTATTATACACAAACATACACACCAATTATTATTGACCTGGCTGTGTAAGACTTATCCACAAAAGTAATATAACCATTCTTACAAATTCACTCGAGATAAAAAAAAAAGATGTTTTCGTCGTAATTAGCTTATGTATTAGTGTTTTAAATTTGAATACAAATTACCGTTATAGGTAACAAAGTATAAAAACAAATTTTTAATAATTTATAGATTTTAAAATAAATAATAACGAAATACCCAGATTATTATTATAAGAGTTCCTTTTTTTCTTATAACAGAATTTGATTTGTTGATAAATAAATTTAAAAATATTATTTTTTTGATGCCGCCGTACCTTAAAAGATGCGATTTTTTTTCCCGGTAGAAGTTTATTTGAAGGAACTTTTTTTTTAAACTGTGAATTAAAAAATTCGTTTTTAAAAAAAAAAATATGTTAGTTCAATTATTTTTCAGTTACCGTGGCTAACTATAAAGGAAAAACACGAATAAATACTACAATTGAGTTTTGCGTAAAATCGTTTTTTTGATTTCGATGATTTATCGTTACTTTCGCGGTGTATAAACTAAATCATTCGGTATTCTATACCCCTTCCCTATTTCCGGCCACTCAAAAATGGCCTACTCACTGTGCGAAGTGTGTCCATTTAAATTGCAGACCGTATTTAAACCAAAAATAAAAGGGAGAACATAGTGTGGACGGACGGAAGGAGTTAAGTCCCTTCCGCCCCTCTTTAAAGGAGTTTCTTCAAAATGTCAGGTATATTTTCGTATGTACGCGGCCTGTCACTTACGCGCTTTACCTATATAATGTAATCGCTAAACGTTCGCTAAATATTTGTGTCCAATCCGGAAACGATACAATAAGAATCGCTTACTCATACTCCGCGTATGTATTATACTTACTTTATATCATGCTCGTATCGTACGGTATCGTAAACCTTTGTCCGCGGTCAAATAGTTGTTTAAAAACTTCACGCCGGCGAAATACGTTATAATATATATAAATGTTTGTTTTTTTTCTCAGCATCTCCGTCTAGTAGTTTCGTGTTTCACGACCGAACGTTATAATAATACTATAAACGGTTGTATATTCGTATTATATTTTCTGCGCGAAATTATTATCTCGTGTTCACCGTCTAGATGCATTACGACGGCGTTTGGATCGCGTGAGGAGGGTTACGGAAGATACTTGCATACCGCCAGGTGATCCATTTAAGTGGGCGCACTCGTTATCTCGGAAAGTATTTACCTTTTTTCGGAATTTATTTCCTAAAACATTTAAGAAACAATAAGCAGCTCTACAATTTTATATTTTTTGTCACGTTTATTTTCGGGGATAAAAACCGCTGTCTAATATAATTTTGATTTTCAAATGGTAACCTATATTTAAAAGTCCATAAATGGATGCGATATTAGTTGAAATAAATTTCAGCGGTGAAATTTTCGATTTCCGTTGACGGGATATTCCACATTTAAGTTTGGGTTGAAGGAGAGTGTAGTGGGTGCATTATTAACAAGCCGTGCGCCGCACCCCCACAAAAATGATACTCCATTACTCTGCTCCGACCCGAAAATCAACGGATTGACGAAAATCACTAATTTCAGCATTAAAATGTATTTTAACTAATATTCCATTTGTTAATGGAATTTTTAATATAGGTCGCCGTTTTAAAATCAAAAGTAAGTAGTTTTATCTCCAAAAATAAGGGCGATAAAAAATAACACAAATACAAAATTATACAACACTTGTTTCTTTAATTGTTTTAGAAAACAAATTCCAGAAAAAGTTAATACTTTTCGAGATAATGAGTGAATAAATGAGAGATAATAAAATATGGATCAACAGCTGGTACTTACTGTGCGTGTTCAATACATTGTTATGTATGGGCTGCGGGATAACCAGAAAAACACGGCCGGTAAAACGAAGTAGGTGATGTATAATCTCAAGTCCTGGGGGAAAAAAGGAATTCATTTTTGTTGTTCATATCATTCTAGCTCAAGTAAGTAGTTTGTTTCCCCTTTACTTTTTCCGATCTAAACGACGTACGCCGTACGCGTGTGTGTACATTTTAACTGACATTATGCTAAAATTAAAATATCTTAAGTAATTATAATTGTGTACTTATGTTTATGGCAAAAAAGACATAGGTAATTATAACTAATTATGTGGCTTAAACCATTTCTACTTTGGTCAAAGACACATAATCGTTTAATAATCGTGAAAATGTATTCTACCGGAATTGAAAACCATTCGAAATTAATTTAAGATCTACTCGGAAACCAAATAAAAGAAATAGGTTATTGATCATTTTTCTGTTGGGAAACATTTTGTCGAATAACAGAATGTTCGACGAAAACGCATTTGCCCGGTCCGATACATTGCAGACGCAAACGTGAATAAAATTACTAACGACTTGTTATTAAAACGATCACATATTGTACTTTTGAAAATGACCACTTGTTCCGCGAGACTTTAAGGGTAACAATACGGTACGTTTTCGGTGACAATGACCTAGTAGGGTATTATGTGTGCCACGGGGAAAAACGTGCGCTACCGTTATAAACTAAAAATCATTTTCGCGATACAGATATATAATCAGTATACAGGGTGATTTTTTTTTATCACGAACAGATAATATGTTGCTTATCTTTAACCCTTGCTTACTCTTCCAGTCTAAACTTTAAACTGTTGTAACTCATAAACGATAAATCTGATATCAGTGTTATGCATATCTAAAATGTCTAGACAAATATTCTGTATTCAAATCTGTGTTCAAAAGAAGAGGGGGGAGGTTTCTTATTTGAAAATCAAAAGTATGTACTTATTTGAGGTACATGGAGTAGAGATAAAAAATTAAAAATGGTTTTAAAATAAAGCCTAAACCATAATGATTAGAAAAAACAGAAATCAAATTTACTAAAAATCATCTGAGATAATTGCTGGCTCTTGATAAAAGAAAAATCACACGGTATATAGGGATGTGAATCCGTAGCAAATGTATTTCGTTTTACTGTAATTAAAGCTATGTTTTGAAATATTTAGATTTTTTTATAACGTTTCCCTTGGCCGTGATGATACCAACTTTGGTTTTTCAAATAAGAACCCATATTAAAAATTCCATAAACAGATGGAGTAGCTGTTGATTCAAATACATTTTGACATCAACATTTTTGATTTCCCACAACCCATTGACGAGATATTTCACTTCTAAGTACAGGTAGGGGAAGAGTAGTGGAGCACCGATACTATATACTATTATCGCGTGAACAATACTAAACCACTATCGCGGTAAATATTATCATACATGCATGATAGTATTTAGTACTGTTGCGATAATGGTAGTAACAATACATATTATCATATAGTGCGAACAACAATAATGTCTGTATTTTTCACTATCGCGAATGGCGCGCGTTAAATCTTTTGATTTCGAACGTTTTATACCGTACATGGGTTTATAATATCACTTTCGCTATCCCATCGACGTTTCTCTGCGCGCGAACGGCGACACGACAGCGATAGAAGTGCAAGCGAACCGTCGTCATGTTGCGCTATCACGGCGGAAACTGTCACGACCGTTAACAGCAATACGAACGCGCGCGACCGTGTAGCTTTACAGGTGAAAAATACGATTACGGTGCACCCGGACGCGGCCGTGCCGATGACGAGTCCCGACCGTGCGCAACGTGACGCGGTGCCGGGACCGCGCGGAATCGTGACGGCGGCGGCGCGGTCGTGCGCGCGATCCGCAAAAGAAGAGTGAAAAAAAAACAAAACAAAACACATCACCCTCCGCGCGTATTTATTATACGTATGTACGTATATATATATATATAATAGTACGTATATACGCTGCGGGACAAGGGGTCTCGTCGTCGTCGTCGTCGTCGTTGTCGGGGGGGGGGGGGGGGGGGAAAAAAAAAAAAAAAAGAGAAAGAGAGAGCGATAGAGTGACGGAGAAAAAGTCAAGGGTGAAACGGGGCCGGCCGACGGCCATTAATCAAAATCCCGTGACATATTGCTGCGCGTTACGCCGTTGTGTTCGCGCCGCCGTCTCCTCCGCTGCAGCCGCGGCGGCGTGCGTTTCGCGCGCAAAAACCCATTGACCCAATGCCGGGGGAGAGATTTGCGTCGATCGATGCAACGACAATACGGGAATATTACATCGCGGCGACGTATTGTCGTCGTCGCGCGCGGGTGTTTTAATAATTTTTTACCCGGGGTGCCGGGGGCCCGCGTACTTCCCGGAGAAACGTCCGTGCGGACGAACCGCGAACTGGGATACGGACGAGATATCGCGGCCGGGGTCCACGGGAGCAGTGGCCACGGACGGCGTTTGGTGTTCGGGTTTTGCCGCCCTGCGCGGGCGCTTTTCGGTTCGCCGCGTTTTCCACACACGGTCCCGCCTGAAATTGTTCGTAGATTTTTCGTCATTCTTTTTATATTTAACCACGTTTCGCTTTGCCCGTATCGGTATAAACAAGCGGAAAGTGGGTCGGTGGCGGACCGAAAGTGTTTTAGCGTGTCACGCATTTTTTTTCATCCGTGTTACCGATTTGTCGACGCCCGCGAAGCGCGGCGTTATCAACCGTCTGTCCATTATAATAACGCGAAAAATTACGCGAGGACACAATAGTACCGTAGCAGTGCGGTATTGTTACTGTACCAACAATTTCGAATGTTCGAAGATTTGAACGTTTAACGTGTTCGCACTTTTCACTTACCCATCCAGTACAGCGCTGTTTTTTTTTTCCATCAGGCTCGCTCATAATCGACCGGCATTACAGTCAGATAGACTCTTATTTTAAGTTGTTACGGTATTTTTATTCTTGTTTATTATTTATTTTAAATTGTTTTTCATTTCATCCGTGCAATTAAATTAATCTATAGTTCAACATAAACAATTTAATCTCCATCCCATTCTAGGTCATTAATCTAGATGAAGACTATCCTATATCTTTTAAGTCGGACCAAATCACACGAATTGAGCATTATCCTAACAGAATCGGTTGAGTGGTTTCGGAATGCATCGCGCGTAAATTCTTCGTACGCGCGATTTGTGTACGTGAGACGTAATAATATAAAATTTGTGCATAAAAAAACGTTCTACTTGAAAAATTAGTAAAATTTTATTTCGTCGAACGAATATTTTCGCAGTTTTATTAAAAAAAAAAAAAAAAAGAACACGGTGTAATTTATCGCCGCCAAAATGTCGCGAAAACAGCGATTCCGACGTTCACCGCGCTCGCCAATGGCTCGTATTTTCTCTTATCTACGGACTGGTGGCCCACTGCGGCCCACTGCGCACCAATATCGCAACAACGACACCGATATCATTTCCAGCCAGATCCGCAACGTGCGGTTTTATGTTGCGAGATTGTTGTTCAAAAACGGGCGCTCGACCCGCGTATCGAAATATTTTATCGTTAACAATCGTCAATCGATTATTTCAAGTCGAGCTGAACAACCGGCCGTGCGCGTAGCACGGAAAAGCCGGACGCGCGTCGGTCTGGCCGGCTCGCGCGAAACTGTGACCCGGGTAACGTGGCCGGGACACCGGAGTGTCGGGAACTGTCGGGAATAGAACACGGGGAAAATTTAACGAACGAGTGGGAAAGAGACACGCGCGGTCGGCGCTTGCGGCATTGGAACTATTCGGATTATTTCGATTCGGGTGTATTTTATACGGGTTCAGTACGTCGCGCATTTATTAGCGTACAATTCCATTCGTATTCTGTCGCCTCGGTTTTTACTTTTCCGCGCGGCGTGCCCGGTGATTCCGATTGATTTTTGCTTTCGATTTATTTCGAGTGTTGAACGAAAAAAAGAAAAATCGTCAAATCGTCAAAGTGCTACTCTGTGGCGCTCGTCCGACGGCGCGGTTCGTCTCCAGCACAATACTGCAGCGTTTTCCGCGTCGTACGAAAAAAACACATCGCCCGATCGAACCGACCGTTATGCCTTCACACCGTAATTGCGCTATTTTTTTTTTTTACACCTCGTTCTAACACCCGGATTATCTACCGTTTCTCGAGGGGGCGTCGACGGGGGAAAACGTCGGTCGCCTTCGGTAACAACACAATAATTAACAATAATAATAATTATGATAATAAGTTAACTACAATTTATTACAATCGGTTAGTAATAACAATAATAGAGCGGCAATATATTTTAATAAATAATAATAATACAAATAGAAAAAAAAAAAAAAAA